>CM053787.1:452454325-453139325 GCA_028749045.1 Cupressus sempervirens
TTTTCCAAATTTACCTTTCCATCTTCCACCATATCTCTCACAAAGTGATACTGCAAATCAATGTGCTTCGTTCTGGCATGGAAAGCTGGATTCTTTGCAAGGCAAATAGCACTCTGACTGTCACACCAAATAGTAATCTGTTTAGCATCAACACCAACATTAGAACAAAATCTCTTAATCCAAATGGCTTCCTTACTAGCATGAGTAGCAGCCATGGACTTAGCTTCTATAGTGGACAAAGAAACCACAGGTTTTCGCTTGCTCATCCAACTGATGGCACCACCAAACATAGTGAGTACATAAGCACTGGCGGATCTCCTGCGATCAATATCACCTGCCCAATATAAATCCACAAACCCATGAATACAAACTAAATTCAGAGATCTAGAAGAGTTACCATCATAACATATGGACTAATCTGATGTACCCCTCAAATATCTAAATACTTGCTTAACTGCATCCCAATGTATCTGTCTAGGATTAGCCATAAATCGACTCAGGACTTCTACTGCTTGGGCAATGTATGGTCTAGTACAGACCATAGCATACATAAAACTGCCAATTGCACTAGCATAAGGTACTCTAATCATGTCTGCCACCTCACTAGGAGATTTTGGACAATCATCTATAGATAACTTTTTTCCCATAGGAATAGGAACACATAGTGGTCTACAATCTGCCATGCTGAACCTATCCAACACAGACTTCACATACTTACTCTGACTCAACCAAAGTTTTTTGTTAGACCTGTCTCTACTGATTTCCATACCCAAGATGTACCTAGATGCCCCAAGATCTTTCATCTCAAACTGTGCTAACAACTAAGATTTAAAATCAGAAATCATACCCTTACCCTTCCCAAACAGCAAAATATCATCAACATATAATGCAACAATAAGAAGGCGATCATTTTCAATTCTAAAATAAACACAATGATTTGATTTTGATCTTACAAATCCAATTAACAACACAAAGGCATCAAACTTAAGGTACCACATCCTAGGAGATTGCTTCAAACCATATAGAGATTTTTTTAATCTGTAAACTAAGGATTCTTTACCTTTAACAATGTAGTGCTCAGGGTGTGACATATAAATCTCTTCCTCCAAATCACCATGAAGGAAAGTTGTCTTCACATCCATTTGTTCTATCTCTAAATCATATGATGCAGTAAGAGATAACAAAAATCTAATGGATGTCAACTTTGCAACAGGAGAGAATATTTCACCATAATCTATTCCCTCTACCTATGAATACCCCTTTGCAACCAATCTAGCTTTGTACCTTTCAACACTGCCATCTACACAAAATTTCTTCTTGAACACCCATTTATAGCCAACAGATTTTCTCCCTTTAGGAAAAGGTACAAGGTCCCATTTTTTTTTTCCCTGTAATGAAGCCATCTCATCATCCATAGCCTCAATCTAGGAACCTACATCTTCCATGACCAAAGCCTCTTTCATAGATCTAGACTCATCAGTGTTAGTAATCAAAGAAAAAGCACAACTGGAATCTAACATAGAATAACCAAACCTTTTTGGTTTCTTTCTTTCTCTCGTGGATCTCCTCTAGGGCTGAGGTTGAGGTTGTTCTTCCTCTTCTTCCGAACTATCAGAGCTGCAAGAGCTCTCCTCATCATTAGACCCAACATGGTCTCTCTATTCAGTCTTCTCAAGGGTAGGAGGCAACTAAACAACATCTTTTTCCTTTTCTTTTTCATCTGGTTGTAGCACAAAAGAAGAAGATGTTAGCTCTCTAAAAATAACACTTCTACTATACAATACCTTACTAGTCATAGGATCCCAAAGCTTGTATCCTTTCACACCAGTACTGTACCTGATGAAATTACATTTAACAGCTTTTTTTTCCAACTTAGATATTTTCTCCATTGGAACATGTGCATAAGCTTCACAACCAAAAACATGAAGATGTCTAATTGAAGGCTTCTTACTAGACCACACCTCCATGGGTGTCTTACCAACAAGGGTTGATGTAGGAGATCTATTAACCAGATAACAAGCAGTGGCCACAGCTTCGGCCCAAAACCTTTGTTCTAAACCAACTCCACTAAGCATGCTCCTAGCCTTCTCCATCAATGTCCTGTTCATTCTCTCTGCAACTCCATTTTTTTGTGGGGTATACGGAGTTGTCTTATGCCTCTCGATACCTTGTTCTTGATAGAACTATTCAAACTCTACTGAGAAAAACTCACCACCATTGTCAGTTCTCACACACTTAATCTTCTTACCAGTTTGATTCTCTACAAGGGCTTTGAATTCCTTGAATCGACTAAAGACTTGTGTCATACTTTTAAGGAAATAAATCCATGTCCTTCTACTATAATCATCTATGAAAGATACAAAAAGTATGGACTTGGAGATTGAAGGAACTTTTATAGGACCAAATACATCAGAATGAATAAGATCCAAAACATCAGAAGATTTGTGAGAACTAGAGTAAAACTGAACACGATTTTGTTTACCATATACACAGTGTTCACAGAAGTCAAACTCAAGATTGCAATCATTTAACCCCTCAATGAGATTTTTATTTTTTAGGGTTCTGAGACCCTTCTCACCAATGTGACCAAATCTCAAATACCACAACATTGTCTTTTCTGTAGGAAGCTTTCCTTCCAAAGTGTTTGCACCCTTAGGTAAACTTGTTGCACTACCATCAAAACCACTAACCACAGTCTTCTTTACTACTCATTCAGATGGTGGGGATGAAGTGATAGCTACTCTCTTCTTTGAAACAGAAGAACTATTACACTGAGAAATGTGTGCATCAAGCTAAAACAAAGTGCCTCTCCTAGTACCCTTAGCAAGCACCATAGCTCCTCTCATCATCTTACATCCATCTTTAGAAAAAACAACTTGCACACCTACATCATTCAGCATACTTACAGATAATAAGTTTCGTGCCAAACCTAGAATGTGCATAACTCCATTGATTCCCTTTACTCATCCATCAGGAAATTTGATAGTGACCCTTCCACTTCCAACTATCTTTAGGTGAGAATCATCACCCAAGTACACCTTTCCACCATCGAACTCTTCATATCTTGAGAACCAGTTTCGATGAGAGGTCATGTGAAAAGATGCACCTGAGTCAACCAACCACACATCATCAGATGCATGGGCTGCCAAAGCTATGATGAATGCATCGCCATCTTCTTGAGATTTTTTAGAACTAGAATCTGAGGCTTTCTTCTTCTTCTTAGGCTCTTTACAGTCTTTACGAAAGTGCCCAGTCTTATCACAGTTCCAACATTTTTCCTTGGACTTATTGGAAGTCTTTGACTTCCCATGAGATTTGGATCTACCCTTATTATCAGACTTATTGTCATTTTTCTTTCCTCTTTCCGTGGATCTCCCACAAATAGCAAGGGCTTCTTTTTCTGAAATAGAAGCCTTTCTTCGCATCTCCTCTGATAGTAGCGAAGACACCACATCATCCATTTTGAAGGTGACTAATGTGCTTTCGAGAGCCATCACAAGATGGTCCCATGAATCCGATAAAGAACACAAAAGTGTGTAGCAACGATCCTCCTCCTCTAACTTGACACCAGCTGATGTCAACTGTGCATCCAATAGATTAAATGCATTTAAATGATCCGTTAAGGATCCACCTTCCTCCATTTGCAAAGAATACAACTTCTTCCTTAGGAACAACTTGTTCACCAAAGATTTGGCCTAATACATGGCCCCAAGTCTCTCCCACAAACTATATGTGGTTTTCTCATCTAGAACATTCAGAAGGACTGCATCGGTTAAACAGAGTCTTATGAGACCCTTAGCTTTATGGTCTTTGATATCCCAATCTACTTGAGCTATAGTTGCTGGTCTTGTAGCGCTTGTAGTCACTTCCCATAGGTAATGATCTTCCAACATGTCTTCCATCTTGAGTTTCCACAACTCGAAATTAGTGCCATTAGATTTCTCCACCTCCATTCTTCCATATGATGAACTCACCATCTCAATCTGCAAATAAGATTTAGGATGCTCTGCACAAGACTCCCACTCAACTTGAGATTAGCTCAAAAAACCCTACCCAACAACTAGGATCAAAAGTTGATCAAGCTCTGATACCATTTGTAAGGAAACTCAGGTGCAAAAATAGCTTCCTACACTAATCTCATAAGGAAAGTATGATGCAAATCCTATTAAAAATCTTCTACACTTACAGATTCAATATCATGTAAACAACAATATTGCAGCCAACCATGCATACAGAAAATAGACAAAGAAAGGAACACATAACACAAGGATTTTTTAGTGGGGAAAAACCTTTCGATAAAACAACCCCACCCCTTTAGAACCTGCACAATGTATTATCTTCAACACGAGGTTACAATACACTTCCAATGCAAGTTCAACATCAACAACAGAGGACTCCAGTAGCTACTCACAGTACCAACAATACACCTTTTTTGCATCACATCTCTTTGCAACCCTAAAAATGCTTATAACATGTGCTTCACTTTAGGGCTACTCCCAAAGATAAAACCATATTAGGGTTTTACATTCTCTGAGAAAATAGGAACCCCAAAAAAAATTTTGGGGTAGAGTGTACAGTACTCAATTATCTTAGTTGCCACATGTCTTCACCTGTCATTGAATCTTCCTAACATAGCTCTTACATGTCATAGGAATCTGTCATAATTGTTTTAGTCATGATCTCCTTACACACAATTCAAGATGTTGACACATCAATATTATTTGCAAGAAATACATTTTACAAAACAAATAATAAGAATAGGAATTATACAAGGTTGAGACACCTTATTCCTAACAATTCAGGTGCAATGACATACTTGGCTAAAACATAAACTAATATGTAAATTTTACCAAGGGGAACACTTGGAAGTTTTTTTTAAAAAAAAGTGTCCCCCTTGGTAAGATCTACATTTTAGTTTATGTTTTATAAATTTCCTATATATAATGATATATCTCGTGGGTAAGTGTACCAAGATGGTGTGCAAAATGGTTGGTTGTGGGGTGGGGGGGGTGTGGGGGTGGTGAGGTGGGGGTGGTATAAGTGGACACATAAACCTAATCTTGGAAGAGTCATATGAGGATCATGCACTTAAAATGAGCAAGTGTTTAAAACATTAAAAGTTTAGTATATTGAATCTACTTTTTAAATTACTAAGGTTTTTTAAAAGTCAATATGATTAAGAGGATCAAAATTTGTGCACAAAAAAAAATTATTCCTATTTTTTGCTAAAAAAATATAACATAGTTGTTATTATGTGCTCCACAAAACATATAGTTATATTATGTATTTTAAAAAACCCTTTAGTAGGATGGTAGGTAAGAGTGAGACCTAGAAGCTTTTTTTTTCATAATTTTATGACAATTAGTTTTTTTTCCTATGATTTTTTGAAGTGACCCCATCCTAAAATTATGGTACCTCTTCGTGCATTGGGCATAACTTTCATAAAAATAATCTAAAATCAACACTTCTTTTTAAAAAGTGAACACTTTAGTAGGATGATAAGTAAGAGTGAGACCTGGAAGTTTTTTTTTTCATAATTTTATTTCAAGTAGTTTTTTCATATGATTTTTTAAGTGACCCCATCCTAAAATTGTGGTACCTCTTCATGCACTGGGCTAACTTTCATAAAAATAATCCAAAATCAACACTTCTTTTTAAAAAGTGTATAGAATCAAGTGTAGAACAATAATATCTAATTTATTTTCTATTTGGTTAAGTATATCAAAAGTTATTAAAAAAATGGTAGAAATATGTCTAAGAGAACTGTGAAGACACTAATATAGAAAAATTAACTTCACAATGCTAATATTGTCCAAAAATTAAAATATATATATGGTTAGAAAGGTAAGAATACACATGAGATTATGGTGGTAATTTTAGAGATACACATTTTACCATTTACAAAATTGATAAAGTAAATGACAAGAATTGATCTTAGAAGATGAAAAAATGTTTAAAGTGATGAAATTGAGGGAAATCATCAATCGAAGACTTTGGGTAGGTTAACAGGCCTATTACCAAGCCTAAGTGCAATTTCACTTTAATGTTTAAATAACATGAGCATGTTATATATGTATAAAACTAAAGTCAATTTCGACTACCCATTAACATTATATATATATATATATATATATATATATATATATATATATATATATATATATATATATATATATATATATATATATATATATATATATATATATATATATATATATATATATAAAATCTTTAAATATATACATAATATTCTCTAGATATATGCATATAAAAATATGTTTATGTAATCTATCAACATTTTTCTCTAATTCCTTACCTCTCTCTCTCTCTCTCTCTCTCTCTCTCTCTCTCTCTCCCCACTCCCCTTACTCCTACCCATTTTTATCTCTCTCTCTCCCACTCCCTGCACCCCTACCCCCTTCTCTCTCTCCCACTCTCTCTCTCACATACACACATATCTACTCTTTCTCTTTCCATCCCCTTCTCTCCATCACTCTCTCTCATTCCCTCCATCTATCTCTCCATGATATCCCCTCTCTCTTCCTATAGCCCTATCTCTACCACTCCTCACTTTCTCTCTCCCCATCATATCCCCTTCTCTCTCTATCTCCATCATGAGGTCTCTATATATACTATCTACTCTCTATTTCTATCCCCTACTATCTATCCCTCTCCATAAATCCTATCCTCTCTCTACCCTCTCGTGTGTTTCTCTCTCTCTATCATATCTCATCAAGCTCTTTTCCTACCTTCTCTCTCTATCCTCTCTCATATTTCTCTCTCCCCAGCCTATCTCATCTCTCTTTGCATTTCCTCTCTCCATCCTCTCTCTCTCTCCCCCTCCCTCTCTTATTGTCTCCTTCTCCCTCTCTCTTCCTATATCCCCCTGCTCTCTCTCTCTCTCTCTCTCTCTCTCTCTCTCTCTCTCTCTCTCTCTCTCTCTCTCTCTCTCTCTCTCTCTCCTTCCCTCCCTCCCTCATTCCCTCCCTCCCTCCCTCCCTCTCTCTCCCCCTCCCTCTCTCCCTTTCTCTCCCATCATCTCCCTTAGTCCCTTTAACTCTCTCCCTTTTTCTCTCCATCCTATCCCCTCTCTCTCCCTATGCCCTTCTCTCCATGACTACCTCTCACTCACTCCCTTTTTCTCTCCATTCTATCTCCTCTCTCTTCCTATCCCCTAATCTCTATTTACATCTTCACCCCTACCCCCCCCTCTCTCTCTCACACAAACATATCTACTCTTTCTCTTTCCATCCCCTTCTCTCCATAACTCTCTCTCATTCCCTCCATCTATCTCTCCATGATATCCCCTTTCTCTTACTATAGCCTTATCTCTACCACTCCCTCTCACTTTCTCTCTCCCCATCATAGCCCCTTCTCTCTCTATCTCCATCGTGAGGTCTCTATATATACTATCTACTTTCTCTCTTTCTATCCCCTACTATCTATCTCTCTCCATAAATCTTATCCTCTCTCTACCCTCACTTGTGTTTCTCTCTCTCCATCATATCTCATCAAGCTCTTTTCCTATCCACTTTCTCTATCCTCTCTCATACTTCTCTCTCCCCATCCTATCTCATCTCTTTCTTTGCATTCCCTCTCTCCATCCTCTCTCTCTCCCCCCTCCCTCTCTCTTTCTATGTTCCCCTTGCTCTCTCTCTCCCTCCCTCCCTCCCTCCCTCCCTCACTCCCTCTCTCTCCCCCTCCCTCTCTCCCTCTCTCTCCCCTTATCTCCATTAGTCCCTTTGACTCCCTCCCTTTTTCTCTCCATCCTATCCCCTCTCTCTCCCTATGCCCTTCTCTCCATGACTACCTCTCACTCCGTCCCTTTGTCCCTCCATCCTATCTCCTCTCTCTTCCTATCCCCTAATCTCTCTATACATCCTATCCCCCTCCCTCTCTCTCCATACTATCCACTCTCTCTCTTCCCATCCTATCCTCTTCTCTCCACTACTCCATCTCACTCCCTCCATTTATCTTTGCATCCTATCCCCTCTCTCTTATTTCTCTCTCTCTCCTCATCCTAACCACTCTCTCCCAATCCTATCTCCTCTCTCTCTTCCCATCCTCTTCTCTCCATTCCTCCCTCTCACTTTTTCCCTTTTTCTCTTCATTCTATCCCCTCTTCTTATATTATCCCTTTCTCTCTAGTACTCTCTCTAACTCCCTCCAAATGTTTCTCCATTCCTTCTCTCTCTATCTCTCTCCATCCTATCCACTCTCTCTTCTCATCCTATCACCTTATCTCCATTACTCAATCTCACTCCCTCCCTTTATCTCTCCATCCTATCCCCTCTCTCTTCCTCTATCTCTCTCTCCATCTTATCCACTCTCTCCCCATCCTATCTCCTCTCTCTCTTCACATCACCTTCGCTCCATTAATCCTTCTCACTCTCTCTTTTTTTCTCTCCATCCTATCTCCTCTCTCATCTTATCCCCTTCTCTCAATTAATCCATGTCACTCTCTCCCTTTGTCTCTCCATCCTATCTCTCCTCTCTATCACATTACTCCCTCTCACTCCCTCTCTTTGTCTCTCCATCATATCCCCTCTCTCTACCTCGCTCTCACTCTCTCTCCACCCTATCCACCTTCTCTATCCCCATCATATCCTCTCTCTCATCCTATCTCTTTCTATCCATTAATCCCTCCCTCCCCCCTTTGTCTCTCCATCCTCTCTCCTCTCTCTTCATATCCCCTACTCTCTTTACAAAATATACATATATATATATATATATATATATATATATATATATATATATATATATATATATATATATATATATACATACATGTGTATGTATATATATATATGTATGTATGTATATATGTATGTATGTATGTATGTATATAATATCCACTCTCTCCCTCCCCATCCTATCACCTTTCTCTCATCATATCCTCTTCTCTCCATTACTCCATCTCACTCTCTCCCTTTGTCACTCTATCCTATCCCCTCTATATTCCTCTCTATCTCCATCCTATCCACTCTATCTCTCCCCCATCCTTCCCCCTCTCTCTCTTCCCATCCCCTTCTCTCTATTACTCCCTCCCACTCCCTCCCTTTGTCTACCCATCATATCCCCTCTCTCTCATCCTATCCTCTTCTCTCTATTAATCCCTCTTACTCCCTCCCTTTGTCTCTCTCATCTTATCCCCTTCTATCCATTACTCCCGCTCACTCCATCTCTTTGTCTCTCTAACATATCCCCTCTCTCTCATCCTATCATGTTCTCTCCATTACTCCCTCTTACTCCCTCCTTTTGTCTCTCCATCATATCACCTCTCTCTTCCTCTCTCTCTAGACCACATTGTCTCCATAACTCTCTTTCACTATATCCATCACTCTCTTCCTATCCTATTGTCTCCATCAATTTCTCTCAATATATCTATCACTCTCTCTTGCTCTATCCATATATCTTTGTCTCCATGATATACTCTCTCCACCTTCCTATTCCCTAATGTCTCTATCTATTTATCATATCCCCTCTCTCTTCCTCTCTCTCCCCAACCCACCCTACCCTCTCTCCCCATCTAGAGCTCTCTCACTCCCTCTCTCTCAATTTCTCTTATTGATTATAGTTATGAATAACCTAATGGGGTTATGGAGAACTAGTTACAATGATTTAGCTCCTGATAATGTGATCACATTAGTAATGTGGTCACATTTTTTACATTATGAAAAATTATAATGTTATTTTTAGGTATTAATAATGCAATTACATTTTTCACATTATGAAAATATTAACTTATTAATGACCTTAAATTTTTCTTGCAATTTTTGGCAAGATCTCGCTATTGTTTCATAGGGTTTTCTACTACATGTACATATTTTTATGTCTTCTTCCTTCAAAATGATCAAAATTTCACATTTTTGGGTGTCTTGTTCATGTTTTTATAATCATTATAACTTTGCCTTTATAGAAAATGATTGAATTAAATTATTTTTTGAGTTCATGTTCATATTATTATACCAATTTTAGTTGGAATGATAACAAATTGTTGCAATTTTTCTGTTATTTTGTAGGTTATCAACAATAGGAAAGAACAAGAGAAGATCAACTATGGGACAAGAGGAAATAAAGGAAAAACAAAGGGAACATATGAGGAGATTACGCCAAGCTAGAGCATCAAACACACACAATGTGAGTGGTGAGAATGCACCAATTGACAATAAAATGATGAGTGCACCTAATGTAGCAAATTTATTTCAAGATCACACACCAATTTAAATGATGAATGCACCTAATGTAGAAAATTAATTTCAAGAGCACACACCAATTCAAATTAATGTAATTAATGTAGCAAATAAAATTCAAGAGAAAACACCAATTAAAATTAATGAACTTACTATAACAAATGAGATTAAAGAGAACACACAAATTAAAATTCAAAAAAATGCACCTATTTGACCTCTTGCACCTAATTCGTATAATGAAACATATTCATCTTATGTACCTAATTCACCTAATTCTCACAATGCACCTAAATCACCTACTGCACCTAATTTATGTGATGCACCATTGTCTACACCTAGAATAATTTGTTGAAAGCCAAAATTTATAATTGACTTTGATGAAATTATTTTGAGGCCAATCCATGATAAAATTTTGGAAAGAAATTGTAGAAGAGTTGTTAATAAGGTATAGAATAACTATTTTTAAAAATTAAGTGTAAGTGGAATATGTTAAGTAGTTGTTGAAATATGTTAAAATCTGAAATTTAGAGAGATTATGAGATTTTTTCAGGTTAACAACATGTTTCCCACTTTTTTTCCAAATTATTGGCAAAAGTGAGTTTTGTATGTTTGGATGAAGTCAATTTCTTTACCATAAATATTTGAGTCTAGGTCTATATTCCTAAAGGCTAGGCAATCTTTATCATTTTTTTCCAAAATGCCTTCTCTATTCTTAAAGTTGGGTGGGTTGTTGTTTTTGTAGTGTAATTTGTTGGGTAAGTTTAGTATCCAATCTAATAGAGATCAATTTTCACTCATTCTAGATGAATCATACTCACTTTTTCATTCCCATGCACTTAAAAGTTCTCTAAAAATGACATTTATGTATGACACTAGTAATGTGGAAAATTTTAGTAAGAATTGGAGGTCAAGTAAATCCATTGCATGTCATATCAATGGTTGATAAAATAAGCATTGGCAAAAAATCTCACGTTTCCTTCTCCATGTTAGGTTTTTGACCCATGAAGGTGACTTTCCATAAGAGCTAAATCAAAGATGTATCTAGAATAAATATGATCAAAGGGAATGCATTGGATTATTAGGAAAATTTATGTCTAAATCTAAGATCAAACTCCCAAGCATAATTTAGATTCAATGGCACTCAAGTACAAAGTTTTGGTGGAAAACCTCAGTTTGTCTTCTCTTTGACGAGTTTCCAACCCATGAAGATGATTTTCCACAAAATGGATAAAATTGAAATACAAGATGCTAAGTGACATCCAAGTGGATCAATATACCTTAATTAGGCATCTTTAACAATGGTAAACATAGTTATCAGAGATTCAACCAATAAGAAAGCATTAGCAGAAACATAGAAATTATCTTCTCCTTGGCGGGTTTTCAACCCATGAAGCCAACTTTACAACTATCCAAAGAAATTAGGTTAATAGCTGAAATTTGGCTCCCATGTTGGATCTAGTATATCTTAGGATGATATTGGAATGAAATGAACTCTTGAGGAAAGAAGATATCGTCAAGATCTTGTTTGGTATATTTTTATCAACAAAGTACTCTAGAGGCAACTTTTTGAAGCTATCAGGAAAATTAAAAGTAAATAAAAGGTTAATGGAAAGTTACCATTACAACCAATGAAACAATGAAAACAATTTTAAATATTTGTTGAATCCTTACATTTACTCTTAAATGGATATTTCCTTAAATTTTACTTGTGTGGTGTGAATCCTAAATTTAATGAATGAATCAAGATCCTGGTATAAAAACACACAGGCAATTGAATGAGTTATCTTGTTTCCTTGATTTCTCATTTTGTTAGTACACGTAGCTTTTGAAAGCTAGTGATTATAAAATTTCACTTTCTTATTCATTTTTTATTTCAAAATCTCATTCATAAGCTATGACCACTAAGTTTGTAAGTTTTGATGGTTTAACTGGGATCAAGTCTCAATTGCAAGACTTCAGACACGTCCCTCCATTTATATGATATGGCATACTTCCAAAGGAGGGTAAAGGCTGAATAGATCCATCCTATCATGGAGAATCTTTGAGGATGTGGTTTGGTTGAAATTGTTAGTTTTCCAATTATGGTTCAAGCCCTAGAGCTCATCTATGAATGTTTCCACCATTACAATCTAGAAACGAAGAAGATAGTTATACTTGATAACATTGTACTGATTTCAATCTACAAAAAAATGATGGTGAATTTCCTTTATGTGCTAGAATGGGAGGATTTTTTTGATCTAACCATCAATGGGGCCATTTCAAAATTCTCAATGAAGAAGATGATATAGAAGAAAGAGATCATGCAAACATGGTTCCAGAAGCCATGGAGCAATAAGAGAAAAGTCCCCAATACTTTGTTCAGAACCAACCTCAAGCCAAAGATAATCAACAATTTGGTTCTTTTGCATAGATTGAGTTTGATTAAACCAAAGCCCTAAATTTTGTTGAACAATACTTCTTTTTGGTTCAAATTATATGTTTAGGTACATAGTATATCGATTGGGTGCAAGAGGTAAGTGAGATTTTGTCCAATGCTCTCCAAGTGGCAAAGTTTTATAATTTATTTTTATATGTCTTCATTGCTTATTTATATGCTAGCTTCTCTACAATTATGACCCAATCTCCCATGCCTAGAAAATTTCCTAGATGATGTCAAGTCCTATGAATTTCATCCATGTCTTCAGATGCAAAATAGTTATGCAAATTGTGTAAAAGTGAATAACACATTTACTATTAGAATTTGTAGGGAGTTTCAAGGATTCCTATAAAGGAAAAGTTTCCCTAAAGCCATGGCCTCCATTAGTCAATTTAGTTGTTATTTTATCTATTTCACATCTTTTTCTTACTTAAATCTTGTAGCTTTTGATAGTTTTCCTCTAAAGCTGACAATATATCCAAATGATATCATAGTTTTGGTAGAGATCATTCAACAAGGTCTATAGGTGAACATCTCAAGAATAAGTCTAAAGAAGAAAGGGTATGAGTTCCCTATGAAGGTTGGGGCATTTAGTTGTGACACCTAGTTTGATACTAAGAATATGATAAAGGTTTTTGATAAGTACCAGCTAGATATGTATGAGGTCCTAAGACCTATATTCGACCCCAATAGACATGTTAAAGATGTCCTATATATTTGGAGTGTAATAAAGCATGTTAGTACAATTGAAGACTACTAGGCCAATTGTAAAGATGAATTTGAAATTCGTGATAGAGGTTTTGCAAGATTGACAGTAGATCAAGTTAAGCTATACAAATTAAATATATATGTGGATGGAGTTGAGGATAATGGTCAGAATATGTATAGCATGACTTACTTGACCAAGTTAAGGAATACTCCTATAAGCTCTAAAGCATTTGGAGATGTCATAGAAGACATAGATGTGTTGATGGCAAGAATCTACAAGAGGACTAGGAAGTGGGTTGAGTGGACCACAACATTATGAAGTAGAAGCAAAGGTGTATTTGCCCAACCCTCCTCAAATGTAGTAGCTACTTCATCCTCCCTTAGCAAAACTTTAGGCACAATTCTACCTCTTGCTCAAGGATCTACTCAACTAGTTGGTGGAGGTGATCAACCTCCTAACAAAAACATCCCATTAGAAAAAACTTGTTAGGATGGTTCAATACCAGTGATTGAGATAGAGGTAGAAGATAAAAAGAAGAAGACAAAAGAACTAAAAGATACTATGGTTCCAATGGCTTTGTAGTCCCAAAGTTTTCCAATCCCATCTATAAGCATGATACTACTCTTACCAAGTATTCCTCAAATACAAGTAGTTGACGTTGGAGATGGTGGGAGAAACAAGAGTGAATCCATCGAGCCAAATGAAATAGTGAAGAAGACATCTTAAGTAGAGAAGATCCCTAAAGTTCCAAAATTCATTTCCCCTACTCTAGGAAATCCTTTCTCCTCATCTTTGAAGGCCTTGACTTACACTAGGAGAGAGATGTTTAGTGTGGATACACTAGGGACTACATCTAAAGTAATTGGTGCCAATTCATGGTTCGAGAGTAATTTGGATAGAAAGAGGAAGAGGATAGAAGATGGAGCTCCAAATAAAGAGACTCTATATCTAGCCATCTACTCTAGGTCAGCATTAAGGAAAGTGAAGAAGGAAAAGACTTTGTCTATCCTCGGATGAGATCTAGACACAAGACACCTAACTATGGAGATTGCCAAGCCCACCAAAGAAGGCAAGATTGAAGATCTAACTTCACGTTATATTCTCTAGACCTGGGAGAAGTTAGGCATGACACCAAAGTGAGATTATGGAGATAAAATAATGAAGTGATAGAAGAAGAGCTTGAAACTTTCCAAAGTCAGGTTGAAGGTGGAGATCCACGAGATCAACTACTTCATCAGATAATTGGTTTTCCTCTTAGCAAGCATTTCGGGGATACCACCTACCAGTGATCCCATAGCTATAGACATTTAGGTCATCATCTCTTAGCCACAAGAGGACAAGCATTTTGGGAAGATTGGTAGGATTTGGAATGAAAAACTCAATTTTGAAGGAATTGTTAGGAGGTTAATCAACCTCCTAACAAGAACATCCCATTAGATTGTGTCTCCCTTCTATGAATGATCATCCAAATGAAGGTCAAATAAGAAGTTGAAGCCAAGATTTTACAAAAAGGAGATGAGCCTCTATTTGAATGGCAACAAAGTTTGCAATTCAAAGAACAAATAATCTCTTTAGTACAAGAAGGATTACAGATGATGTAAGGAAAGGTTAAAGAAGAGAAAGACAAATATTATGAGTTGTTGAAGGGCCTACATACTAAATCTTAGACAAGTGGACAAGGGAAAGGAGTAGTAGGATTTTCTATTATGCAAAAATCTATCTCCAGCTATTTGGAAAATTAACAAGGAGATCTTCTAGCCCTTAAGATAGGGTGCCAAATCTCCAATGATTCAGTGAATGTATACACATAGTAATAGAATAAATGTAAGAGTGGTTGGGCACAATCAAGGAATTTTCTACAGAGCACTCCAAGTGGCTTATCAAATACACCAACATTCACATCAATAGACATAAGGAGCTCATTTCAATTATCATCATTGCCAAAGCATATAAGATGAAACTAGAAAAGGAAAGAAATTGAAATGATGTTCTCCTACTCTTTGGTATTCTGATATGAAATTGTAACTAATAATTGGCTTCTTGTCATTTGTCATTTTTGAGAAGATGAACCGACTTAGCTACTGTTTGTAATGGTTCATCTCAGAATCCTATATGTACTCGATGGAAAGATTAATGAAAGGTCAGTTAAATTTTGGTGTAAAATGCTTTAGAGTGTCTCTTTGAGTTGAATTGAGCTAATGAATAAATAGAGCTTTGTTCATCTATTTTAATATACCAAACCAAATATAATCATAGTATTGTTAGAGGTTAAAAGATACTCTTTCCAGTATTATTTCTTAATCTATTTCCTTACATTTTAGGGTCAAAAGCATTCTATTAAGTATCTAATTCATATAATAGGATTCATTATTGATTACCAAATTTTGTGAGTTCATAAGATGTGTAGATTCACAAATTTGATTAATATTAAGACCTAGATTCTAGCTTGAGTTATTTCCTGTCTAGGCCTAACTTGGTTTTCCTCTCTTATTCTCTGGTCAAGAACAAATCCCATCTTAGATTTAGAAACAAAAAAAATTCATTGTAAATCATAAACTCAAGGGATCTATACCTATAAATTCAAAGGGAAATTAGTTATTCAGTTACAATTTCCCAATTGTTGTAATCAGTCATTGTTCATAGATTTGGGCATTTAAAGAGTTAATTAAAAAAGAACAATCTATTTACCAACACAACATCTAAAAATAGTAGTGAAAGAACCATTGTGAGAAACCCTTTCAATGCATATCAAGCCATTGGTTCAAAATCACATACTAAATACATTGATGTTAGTCAACATATCCTCATATAAACTATAGTGGGAAATGAAATCAAAAAGTCTTGCATAATAAGAAGAACAAGGAAGACATTAAAGATAAGTAGAAAAACATTATGCAAAGCCTTGGAGAGTTGAGATAAAATTGAGGATCCTAACAATAACAATCATTTTTTATCATTCTCGGGTAGACTCCCACATAAGGACAAGGTTTTTGTTGATGAACTATGAACATTAATTTAAAAGTTTTGGTTTGATAGCACAAGGGTTTCACCAAACCAAAAAGATGTTGTCAAAAGACAAATTCGGAATGCAAACCATGACCCACATATGAAACACTTTTCAGATATGACTTTCTTCAAAGGCATCCTCAAATTAGAATCAACCAAAGGTTTTTTGAGATGACAAAACCATTTTACATTAAGATTAATCATACATGCACTACGTGTTTTTGTAGGGTCCACGTTAAATTTTGAATTTATTATGATATTTATCATTCTATATGTTATACTTTGCACACTAATGATGTTTTATAGGAATGTGGTCTAAAAGAACCTCCATAGTCACCGAGAGAGTTTATTACAAGTATGCTATGCACACAAGATGGAAAAAATTATCATAAGGTTGTGTATTTGAAAGGTTCTTGTGATAAATGTGGTGGTTTACAAAAGTTAAAAACATGCCCATATGTAGATAACACACATGAAATTGGTCAAAAAATAGTTTCTCTTGGAAAGTTGGTTATGTATTTTTTTAAAGATGGAAAAGAATTAAAGACGCAAGAGTTAGTGAAAAAAGATATATTCGTAGATGATTTTATGAAAGTGTTTCAAGAGAAACTAGTATATGAGTACATAGGTCATACACATAGAGCTAGATGGTTAGATGAGATATTTAAGATATGTAAGTATACTTTTCCATTTGGGTATAGTTGTCTCAATCTTTTATTTTGCTAAAAATTATACTTTGAAGACTCATAATGAAGTACAAATAATGTACTACCACTCTATACAAGTCTGAATTTTTGTGCACATAGAATTCATTCATGCACATGATAGCACAAAGGAGGATAGAAAGGTTATAAGAGAGTAACACCTCTACATTAGTGATGATTGAACTCATTCATTAGAGTTTGTGCAAGATTGTTTTACAAAATTCTATGATGGCTTAAGAGAAAGAGATGCTACCTAAAATCAACACATAATATGTTGAAATAATTTCATGACATAATTCAAGAATGCAAGGATGTTCTACTAGTTGGTGAACACTCACATGACAAGTGGTGTCCAACATTTTTGGAATTTCATTGATACAAGACATGGAAAGAGAGAGGACAATGGTGTGAGAGAATGTGTTAAAAGAGAACTTACCAGGGAGTAATTGAATTACAAAGGTGGTAGAGTAGTAATTGAAGTACAAAGGTGGTAGAGTAATAGACATTGAAAAATCAATAGTATAATGCTGTAACTCTACTATGGGACCAACTAATGTAGGTAAGTCTTTGGTTTCTAGATTTTTTTGGCTGATATATGAAGATGGCATTGAAAACTTGCATTATTAATGTACCCTTAAATAATCAAGTGAATTGAATTTTTTTAGAAGTTCAAATGCAATATCATTAGCAATCTATACTAGACAACTCACATGATTTTGCTCCACATGTATGCATTTTTTATGGGATGAATGTCAAGTATGAAATTCCTAGACCACTACAATTGAACCAAGTTGAAGTATAAATGGAATTTAACTACATATTTAACTTAGTTGAGCTATGTAATTTTTCAATTTAATACTTCTTTAAAATTGCACTCTCCATTAATTTTGATATTAACATATCCTTGTACATTAAATGAAGGTCATGTATATGCAATTATTGTAGGTGAGAATAATAAAGAAGGGACATATTATTATTTTTTCCATGTATTGAGGCCAAATTTTCTTTACTACTACAATCATTGATGGTGAAGATATCGAGTACCCAATAGGAGTTGTTGTTGTCATAGGAAGTTGGCTTAGAAGATACTATTATTGTGCCTACTTTCATTAACACTGAGCTAAAAGTGATTTTATGATTATTATGGCATATAATCATAAGGTTTAGTCAAATTCATGAATCCTATCAAGAATTTTAAAGCCTAGTTATTTGAGAAATTTAAGACACATGCATATTTTTCATTTCTCTGACCTTGTTGTTGCAACAAATGTTTAGTTGATGAAATACCTTGGTAGACCTCTTAACAAGAAATTGTGGAAATTTTTTGAACCTAATCACAATAAAATACTTGAGACAACAATGGTTAGAGCTGATCTAGAAGGCTATCTTGATTGATTTTACAACATACGAAAGAATGATTATACACTATCTAGTAGAATAATTTTGTATCTTCGCTACCATGTGCATATTTAGATGCTAAAGTTTTCATATATAAACTGAGAATATTTGTAATATGTGCATATTTAGATGCCAAATTTTGTATAGAAAAGTTGTAAAAGTTTAACATGCACATACTCAAATGCTAGATTTTGTATAGAAAAGTTGTAAAAATGTAACATGCACATATTATGCCACAATTTGTATTAAAAAGTTGTAAAAATGAAACATGTGCATATTAAGATGCCAAATTTTGTATACAAAAAGTTTTAAAAATATAACATGTGCATATTGATATGCCAAAGTTTGTAGATGAATTTTGTCACTTGAATATGAGCATATTTCTATTGTAACAAATGTTTGTATTTGGGTTGAAGTATGTAGTTATGACTATAGATATTGATGGGTTATGTAGTTTTTTTTTTAATTGTTGGTTTTCTATAAATAACACTATATAGTCTACCATTCTTTTCTTGACATCTCAAATCCAAGCATGGTCTACCATTCACTAACACTGCAAGTTTTGGCATTAAGCAAGAATGTTGTGCCAAATCACATCTTTTAGGATCTCTCAAAATTGAGATAGGTTATTGTAGGTTCCATAAACATATTCCTCTATTATCTAAAAGTTTTTCAATATTCCTTATGAGCTTTGAATTATGACACTTAGAAGACATAAGTTGATACATGCTTAGTGCACCTTGGGAACACTTCGATGCATGGTGGTCATGACTATTCTAGAGGATCTGTGGCCAAAATAAAGATGTTAATAGGGTTCACCTTCCCATCCAAAGCTAAAATAATAGCCAAATCAATTCCATGATGAATGGTTGGAAAGCTATGAAATGTTGCATCAATTTAGTAAATAAAGTTGCATGTTTAGGCATCAATCAAGAATGTTGTACTAAATCACATCCATTTGAAATCTCTCAAAATTGAGATAGGTTACTATAGGGTTCATAAAAATGTTCCTCTATCATGTGATAGTTTTTCAATAGCCCTAATTATCTCTAAGTTATGACCCTTAGTAGATGGTAGTTGAAACATACTTAGTGTACCTTGGGGATACTTTGATGCATGGTGGTCACAATTATTCTAGAGGCTTTGTGGCTAGAAAAAGGGTACCCCACCCATCAAGAGCTAAAGGAATAGTCAAATCGATGCCATGATAAATGGTTGGAAAGTTGTGTAATGTTGCACCAATTCACTAAATAACACTACAAGTTTTGGCATCATTCGAGAATGATGTACCAAATCACATCCATTTGGAATCTCTTTGAAATGAGATAGGTTATTGTATGGTTTTTCAACATGTTCCTCTACCATCTTTTTTTTTTCATATCTCTCATGAGCTTCGATCTATGACCCTTAGAAGATGGTAGTTGAAATGTGCTTAGTTGACCTTGGGGACACTTTTGTGCATGGTGGTTGTGATTGTTCTAGATGATCTATAACTGAAACAAGGGTGTCACTAGGGTTCATCCACCCATATTAAACTAATGGAATAGTTGAATTGATGCCATCATGAATGGTTGGAAAGATATGAAATTTTGTGCCAATTCACTCAATAATACTACAAGTTTTGGCATCAAGAGAGAATATTGTTCCAAATCACATCCATTTGAAATCTCTCAAAACTAAGATAAATTACTATAGTGTTTACCAATATAGTTCTCTACCATCTAATGGTTTGTTGATATCTCTTATGAACTCTAAGTTATGACCCATAGAATATGAAAACTGAAATGTTCTTAGTGCACCTTGGAGCTACTTCAGTGCATAATGGTCATGATTTTTCTAGATGCTGTGTGGAAACAATGAGGGGGTTACTAGGGTCACCTACTCATCTGAAGCTTATGGAAGAGTCAAATCAATGCCATGATGAATGGTTGAAAATCTATGCAATGTTGCACCAATTTACTAAGTAACATTGCAATTTTTTGCATCAAGAGAGAATATTGTGCCAAATCACATCCATTCATAATCTTTCATAACTGAGATAGGTTACTATAGGGTTTTTTTCAACATGATCCTTGTACCCTAAGAAAATTTCACACTCTAAACCCTTCTATCCAAGTGAATCCATGCAATTGGAATGATTTAATTCTAGCTTAGAGCTTCTTATCCATGGAGCTCTAAGATGACAAAGTGACAAGGTGTGACCAAGAAGAAGCAAGAGAAGATGAACGCAATGAGATGACATGTCTAAGAAAAGATTAAGAGAGCTCTTCCCTATGCAAAAATGAAAGACTAAGATAGAAAATGAGCCTATGATGCAAACTGATATGAAAAATTGGTTTACTTGCAAGGGACAAAAACATTTAGACTCTAATTTCATCATTGAGCATTTATTAGGGACATCGTAAGATCATATAGCCATTACTAGTATAACTACGAGGATATGAATATGATTGATATCAGATAGGAATATAGAGATTAAATCTAAGCATCAAAGACATGTAAGTCAAGATGGATACATGATTATATTCCCTAAGTTTAATATAAAATGATTACACTTGTATCAAGGCATAAGCATTAGGATAATCCCCAAGTGAAGTCTTGCAGAAACAATAATGGATAATATGTTGTAGGTCCAAAGTGTCAAGTAGGACAAGCATGAATGCTCTAAACACCTTAGACTAACAAAGTATAGGCACAAGTATAAAGAAAGTAAAACATGCCCCCATGCCCCCAATCTTCTAGTCCATGACATCCTTGAAAGACTATTAGGAGGGGAACACTCATCAAAAAAATCATCATAAATAGAAGGCAGAGAAACATAAATTTCATCAGAGCTCATCTATTTGATGTTTAAGTGTGTGTGTATGTGAATGTCACATGGCCATTTCTTCAAGAATTGAACTTGATAATGAGAAATATCACAACATCCAAGACTATAGGTAGACTATATGAAAAGTGTTGAGAAACACTTGATGTCAAGGTTGGGGTAGTGCTAAGAAACACTATTTTTGTGAGGTGCCAAAGAGACCCTAATGCACAAAGAGACCTCGATAGGCTAAGTATTTTTTCCCCTAAGATGAGGACAAGAGAAAATTACAAGCTAGGAAATGTGTTGCAGAGTGAATGATTGAGATTGATAGACATAGGTGTGAGGTCTCAAGTAGTGCCTTTTTCCAAGTTTTCAAAACTTTTGCAGAATTTTTTAGGACTTTTTTCAACTTTTTGATATTTTTCAATTTTGATTTTTTTGGTGATACATCAATGTGCCTATTGCTAGGTTTTCACTAAGATGATCATTTTTTCAAGACATTTTATGATCTTTAGAGTTTTTTAAGGATAAATAGATATGTAGAGATAGCTAAGCTATGAACCTTTAAGCATAATTGTTTTTTAGATGTGGCACATTCATAGGCTACACAAGTTGTTCCCCTTTTAGAGTAGAAAGATGATAGGCATTAGACTCAAATATTGTTGTGATAATCTAAGGGCCCAACTAGTTAGAGTCAAATTTCTCTTTTTGCTAATTTTTGGGATTTTCTCTAAAGCACAAGCTCACCATTTGGAACTCATGGGGATGAACCTTTTTGTTGTGTGTAGTAGAAATTTGCTTTTGATAATCCCTCATATGGTCAAAAGTAGCCTTGCAATGTTCAACAAGGGTTTCTAGCTCTAGTACTCTCATAGCCCTATGGTCTTCATCGATGATCAACCCATGTAAGGAGACTCACAATGAAGGGATCACAAATTATAAAGGGAGGAAAACCTCAGAACCATAGACTAAAGAAAATGGTGTGGCCCCTATAGGAGTATGTATAGTGGTTATGTAGGCCCATATTAGAAAATTAATTTGTAAGTGCCAATCTTTCCCTGATTTGTGGACTATTTTGTGCAGAATCTTGAGCAATATTTTGTTAGAGGCCTCAACTTGGTTGTTCCCTTGTGGATAGTAGATTGAGGACCATTTTTATTTTATTTTGAATTTCTTGCACAATTATTTAAGGGCCTTGTTTTTTTAATTGTCCTCCATTATCAGTAATGATGGAAGAAGGAATGTCATAGTGAAAAATGATGTGGTTAAGTAGAAATAAGGCAACATGTTTTCCTATAGTAGCATATAATGGTACAACCTCAACCCATTTAGTGAAGTATTTAGTCACTGTGATAAAGAACTTGTGGCTAATGGATGGACTTGGATGAACTTTTGCTACCAAGTCAAAGGCCCATTGCTAAAATAGCTAGTATGTAACTGTAGATGCTAAAAAAATGGTTCATGTCTATGGTTACATCACTGATTCACACTAACTCATCCCATTTTATCATTCTAATAATTTTGATATTTTGGTCAACTTGATTGTCATTTGATTATATTTCAATAATATTCTTCATCATTCATATCCAATTTCATATCAATTATAGATAATTTCTGAATCATATCTAATCAAACCAAAACCATTTCAACAACATCAAAAAGCATATCTAATCAACTTAGAATTACCTAGAATCAACCATAATCATCCCAAAACATGTCACTCATCTCAAGTCTATCATCATCTATCCAACCCTATTAATTGTTATGTCTCTTAGTACCCTGGAAACCTATCAATCTAGCCTTAGTATTGTCATGGCTCTTAGTGCTAGGTCAAACTATCATTATTATGATCCAATCATTGACATTGTCAAGTCCCTTAGTGTCAGGTTGTGATATCATAAAACCATTTTAATAGCATTGAAAACATTTTCTGATGTTATTATGATCAACCTTGTCAATCAATTTTGATCCTGTAGCATTTACAATGGATATTGAATTTTACATATTCTTAATCCATGTCAAGTTTCCTTGGCATGCTATCAATCTAAATCAACCATTGAATTTTACCATGCCTTGGGTCTACCTATCATCATCCTAGTTGATTTACATAATCATCACATTTCATCAAAGGATATTGTCACATTTATCAAATCAAATTGGCCAATCATCTATTAATTTTCTCTTATAGGATTAAATAACCCATAATTTAATCCTATGTCATTCCACTAATCATTCTTCTTAATTAAAATCCTAAATTTATTAATATTATTAATTGATTGATTCATCTTCGTAAACCATGGAAACTCTCAATTTCCTAACTCATATTTTCCACTTCTAATTTCCAAATTCCAAATTTCCATTTGTGGGGAATAATGAATTTTTAATTCAAATATTCCACATAATCTTGACATCATCATGACATATGGACATCTTACATCATAGATTCTATCCTTACACTTGGCTAAGAATTTTCATGATCCATATATTCTTATACCTTACGCATATCTATATTTAGCCATCATCATCATAGATTATTGGCTTTAGGTGGATTTGAGGTGTCCCATGATGCATCATATATCCTCTTACATTTATAGGTGTGTTGAATTCTATACATCATACAACCTTACATTTTCCATTTTATGTCATATGTGACATGGATTCCCTAAGGAATCTCTTGCCAAGTTGCATATCCAAGGTGACAAGTTCAATGCTCTCCTCGTGTGTGATGGCTATAAAATGAGTCACATTGCTCTCATTTTTGGTCCTAAGTCCTTAATCCCTTAAGCTTTAAATCACTTTTCTAGTATTCTCATAGCATCATCATATCTTAGGCTTTTTATTTTCAATTATGTGCATTATAAGCAATCGGAGCTACATCATATGGAGTAGAAAGAAGGACATGGGAGCTACAACTAAAGAGGGAGTTTTATTCTATGTTGCTTTCTTTATTTTGATTGGCTTTCATGGTGGACTTGATGGATTTTAGTTTATTTTGATTGATTCTAGTGATTTCTCATATTATGCTAGATGTTTAACCTATTTTTTGGTCCTACAATTGGTGAACCTGATACGAATCACACCAAACTAACTTGGGTTTCTTGTGTTTATTCTTAAAGGTGCAAGGAATGACCTCATTTGGAGGGGTATAATGCTCATTTTTTCTCCCTTATCACACCTATTCTAATTAGGGGGCTCAATAATATGATTTTAAGACCTCATTTATGCATTCTATTAGCTTATTGTCCCAAGTTGCACTCTGCTCTATAAGAGCACACTTGGGTACTCTAGGAAGCTATTTTAGGGACCTATTAGTCACCATAGCCCCCATCTTCTTTTAATAGCTTACTAAATATGCTCAAAAACAACCAACTATGCCCTTCTAGGCCTCAAGTGCATCATGGGTGCACTTGGTTGAGTAGGTTTCAAATTTTTAGTTTCTAGGCATTGTTTTGACCCCATTTCCCCATAGTTTGCTTCCACTATCCCAACTATGCCAAGAAACTACCAAATGCACCCTTATAGGCCCCAAGTGCACCATGGGTTTAGTTTGCACTATCTAAGCACACTTGGGGACCTCCTGAGTCATTTTGGCCTTCTGGGGTGCAATCTACTCTATTAGAGTGCATTTGGTTCACAAAAAGCACCTATATTGGTTAGAATCTACATCTATGGTTTCAATTTCATTCTAAGACCTTGAGTAGATAATCTATTGTTATTGATGATCTATTTTTAGCATGTGGAGATCATTGGGAGAAGACATTCATTGAAAAACTATTAATTCTTTTTTGTAGGACGTTGTTGAAGACCTATGTACTTGTCCAAACTCTATGTGTGGTTTTTCTAGATTAGATAACACTTTGTTTGATGCACTGAAATGAAATTTCTATACTTCTTGGTGTTTATGCATTGTTTATAACCCTAGGAGTTGCATGGATGTACCCTCTCCGCTTGCCATTAATGGATCTTGGGTGCAAGATAAATCTGTGCAACTTCTATAGAGAGGCCTACCTTGGACCCAAGACTCGCCACTTAGTGAGCCCTAGGGAATGACCTTGAAGTAGTAATGAGCCAAAGCTAGGTCAAAATTCCAGTTGCTATAAAAAATTTGATATGGTTAATACCATGTTAGCAATATTGTTGCATGATAGCTCTCCTCTAGTACCCTTGTGGTGCATCAAACCTTGGTTCTTTGGGTTGGGGAACCTTCTGAGGAATTTTATTATTCACTTGTCAAATGAAATTCCCACACTAAATACTTTTTTTTAAAGGCCAAAAACCTTTCTACCCACTGGCTCAGGGGGTGACCCATGCCTATAAAGACATCCCACATACTTGTGGTCCCTAGTAGAGGCAATAGTCCCTTAGGAATTGATGACCATTGGGATTCAGATTTTGGTAGCCAAGATCCTAGGTTGTCTACTCTGGATAACTATTGTTGAACTTTAGTTCAAGTGGGAATTCAGTGGATACAATCTTAAAGCCTAGGTTGTAGTGTGTCTTTTCACTTTAACAACAACTATTATTTTTTATTGTGTTTTACATGTGTGGATAACATTAACCAAGATAAAAAAAAATTTGAAAATTTATACCTTGGATACTATTCAAACCTTGTCAAAACATTGCAAAATTTGGTCCAAAATATTCAAGACTTGGAAAACATGACAACTTGTAACAATAGGAGTTCTTGGCATGACTTAGATTCCAGCCTTACATAACATCCACTTGCATTCACTGTATTGTGAGCTTCATACTTGAATCCTCTAAGAATCATATTGCATATTTTTAGTCTTCATTTTGCATCCCTTATCATTCATATTGCATTCCTTAGGCTTTACTTTGCATCACATAGTCTTTATATTTCAGCCCCAAATCTGCATCTTTCATGTCCCCATTTGCATTCTTGCATTACTCAACCTTCATATTTCATAGTTTAACCCTCATTTTATGTGTCCTAACCATTATTTTACACCTTCATTTTGGTCTTAGCACTATCCTCTACCATTTGGCTCTCTGGAACATCAATCTAGAAATCACAAAACCCAAAAACACCTTAGTTTCAACCTAGCCTACCAATTGTGCTCTAAATAGCCCCAAGTGCACCATGGGCATATTTGGATCTATCTAAGTGTATTTGGTATTCAAATAACCTAGTTTAGACTTCTAGAGACCATTTTGGGACTTTAGAAATGTCATTATGAGCATGGATAGGTCCCCCTTTCTCAACATGTACTGAACTACATTTTGCATGTCCTAATCTTCATTGTCTTCACTTTAAGCTTCATTACTTAGGTCATAACCTTCATTTTTAATCTTCAATATTGTCTTAGCATCATCTCCAACAACCTATCTCTATGGCATATCAATTTAACAATCACCTAGTCTAGAACCAACATACATTCAACCCAGTCTCCCAACTAAGCCATCAAACTACCAACTATGCTCAAACTAGCCCTAAGTCAAACATACGTTTAGTTGGTTTTTTTGGACCACACTTGGTGCTTTTAGGGTGCACTTCATGACCAAAAAGACCATTTTGGGCCTCCAAACTGCATTTTGGGACCCTAAAACTATATCTAGAATTCTCTATAGGTCCTCATTCTAAATATGACCCAAAATGTCATCTTGCACCCCAAACATCATTTTTCATCCTAGGGACTTTTCATATTGCATATCCAATCATCATAACCATAATTTGATCACCCTAAACCTCATTTTGAACCCAAAACCTTTGAACTTAGTTGAAAATCATAACAAGGTATGAGTTCTAGAGTATCTCCTAATGTTGATGGATGATGGATCTTAACTAAGTCCTTTTTTCATTTTTATCATTTTCTTTGGGTTAAAATATATCTATATCTTTATGGTTTTGACCTTGTCTTTTTTAACAACTTTATCTTTTTGTCTTTTATCTCTTTTTGGTCAAGATCCAAAGTTCATCCTCATAAGGTTAAACTTTTAGACAAAATAATTTCCAAAGATTTGATCCTAAGTTAAAAACCTTGCACCCACCCTTGTCATAGCATTGTCATATTCCTAGTTTCCCAATACATCATTTTGACTTACCTTAGTTGCATAATCACTCCATCTTGCATTGTCCAAAACCCTAGCATCATTTCCAATATCAAACCCTATCAACTTGTCTATCAATCAACTTGTCCTCTTGATCTCATATCCTCATTCTTGCATGTCCTAAATGTCATTATCAACCTTAGAATACCATCCTTTTCATGGTCCAACTTGCATACATCAATTTCTAACATCATTCTCAAGTCCAACATCCAATCCTTATCTTCATTTTGCATATCATAGAGTCATTTTCATCCCCTCTAGTCAAAATCCAAAACATCATTTACATTTGCATTTGCATAATTTCCCTAATACTTTTTCACCTCGCATATCAAAACCCTAGTTTATTTGGCACTTCCTTAGATTAAATAGCATCCCTAAACATCTAAAAATCCAAAAAATACTCATATCTTGCATACCCACTTCCAAATTTCCAAGTTTTTCCCTATTTTACCAACTACACACTTTAGGTGCATAGTTGATAGTTTTAGTGCATAGTTGGGGGTTTTAGAGTGCATTTTTTAATTATTTATTTCATTTTAGGTTCCAAAACCCTAAAATTCCCTTGCATAGCTTGCATTTCATCCCTAAACCCTATAAAACACCCAAAAACACTCAAACCATTAACATTCTCCATATCAATCACCCTAACACATCTTTTGACCAACAACATACCTTCTTCTTACCAACTACTTACCATCAGGGCCCCAACTACACTAAGGGTGCACTTTGTACTATTTGAGTGCAATTGGTAGTTTAGGTGCGCACTTGGGAGGCAGAGTGTCCATTTAGGGCTTTCTCCATTGCATCTACATCTATAGGTATCATGCCAACATTTACAAGGATAAAATCAGCATAGAGACCTGAAGCACTATATCAACCCTTGTTTATAAGGTATAAACACAACCTAAAACTCATCCAATACAAAATAAGAGAAAGAAACCCCAACAAACATTTTACAAAGACCAAATTGAAGCATTATCACTTTTACTTGTGAACCCCTTAAGCATGTATCCACAAGATCATAACCACAAAGGAATGACACCACCAACCCTAAACAACACACCTACTATGATATTTCCTTCAATCACTTCCCCTATAAATGTAATGGTTCAATGGAGTCCTAATTTTGAACCCATATTTTTACCTATACCACTTGGATGTAGAAGTGTACCTACAACTCTCAAGGATGAAGAAACTTGCCCATTTGAATTTAGCCAACCTAATACAAGTACCTTCAAAATCTCAAAAATACAAGGTATTTTACACCTAAGAAATTATTTTGACATGGGTTATGGTTTCAAAGATGAAGAAATGGCTAAGGCTTTCTATGACAAGACTTTTCACAAAAATTTCAAACTTTTGGCAACCCAAGAGATTGTTAAATTTAATCCAAACTTGGAGGGACCTAAGTCCAAACATCAAAACAAGCCAACACTCAAAAATATACAAATGATTATTAATTTAGACTTGGACAAGGGAAAACAACCTTTAGAATTTTCAAACACACGTATAACACCTATAAGGTCTCACCAAGAATCAACCATTGAAATCCTCCAAAGTACATTTGAACACATTAACATCAATCCATTGTTTGATGAGTTGTCATCAATAAATGGAAACAATAATCTTCCTAAATATCCCAAAAGGATGTTACAAATTGACCTCAAACAAATAATGCAACAACAAGATGTGCCTAAAGGGACTTGCAATCTAGGAATGCCAAACATACCTCCTTTGGAGGAAAATCAATAAAGCACACCCTTGCTCCTAACTTTACCATTTGTTATGACATCAAATGTTATGGAGCCTCCTATGAGTATACCATGTGAAACATCAATTGCAAAAACCCCTATTGACATACAAAGGAAGAGTCTTATCAACATCTTTTCCATTCCCCAAAGGAAAAAATCTCATTGTCAAATTAATATGATGTCCTAAGGAGAAACATCTAACACAAAAAAATGTCAAAAAAACAACCCCAACATGATGTTCAATTATCAAGGGCATAAAAAACTTCAAAAACATCAACAACCTACAACAATACAAGGAATTAACATTTCTAATTCAAAACCAAGTAGAAATCCACTTAACATGCATACAACATATCAATAGCAACATCAACCACAACAACTACCTCAAATGGTGCATACAACATATTAATAGCAACATCAACCACAACAACAACCTCAAGTAGTGCAAGGATTCAAAATCCCTAACACACAACCTAATGTAAACCCACTTGACTTACACACACTATACCAGAAACAATTCCAACAAAAACAAGCCATGTTTTCTAAACAATAAGAACAACTAAAACAATAGTTGGAATTCCAAAGACACCTAGAGAAACAAATTGCCTATCAACAACACTTGTTACAACAAAAATATATGCCACGACAACCTCAATAGATACCTCTACAACAATAGTTACATATGATGCAACTAAAAGAGGTATCACAACAACAACCACAACAAGTGATACAACAACCTATGTTACAACTTTCACCATCAATATCACAAAAAGTACCCCAACATGTACCACAACAAGGAACCTTTTTTCTTCAAGGTACTAACATACCTCCACCACCTAGTGACACATCACTTAACACTTTAGACATAGAAATATCAAAACTAAGTAGACATAGTTCTCACCATAGAAAATAATCTACTCATAGACACAAAAGATTTAAAGAAAGGACTAACATTCAAAACCCTAATGAAGAGTTACTAAAAAATATAAATAACTTTCTAAACAAGTCAAGGCATTGGGAGTCCAAAAGAAACAAGCTCTATACATAGAAAGGGACTTACATCCTAATACATTTGATAAAATTCTATATATGCCTCCATTCCCAAAAACATTTTGAGGTGCCTAGATTCAAAAAAATATTGAGGAAAAGGTAACCTCATTGATCACATAAGGGAATTATGTGCCTCTTCTACCGAACTCAATGATGGGCCCACCTACCTCATGAGACTATTTCCTTGTTCTCTAGGTGAGCCCACACTCGAATGGTACTCCAAACTTACTAGTAACATCAAATCTTGGTCAGAATTAGCAGACAAATGAGGTGACACATTTTGATTTGTGCTCAACTAAACATAAGAAGGGAGAACCATTTATTACATTCTTATTACGCTAAAGAAACTTAGTCAATGCTCACTAAGCATTCCTGATGAATAAGTTAATCCATGCATTGAAAACCTAGTCCCCAACTTAATGTATGAAATCAAGATCAATATTCCAAGCACCATTTCCAATTTGATGAAAAAGGGGGCTAGTATTGAAGACACCCTCATCTATAAGGAAATCCTCAAAATGAATAGGGAAAAAACAAACATCAACTCATCTAATGACAAGGCAATATTTTTCTCCAAGAACAAGCATGTAACCAATGATGGTATTGTGGATGCACACATAATCAATGTAGTACAACCTCAACTAACTCTAAAAGGTGCAAACCCTACAAATTCACAAAATCCCAATCAAACACCACCTCAACAATATTAAACTAAAACTTCCACATAGGACAAACCTTAACAACATTCTAGAACCAAAGGCACAAAATTCACACCCTTGGGGATACCTCTTGACATTGCACTTCAACAATTACTCAATAATAACTTCCTGTGGTTACCCCTAATCAAAGACAAACTGTTAACTAAAGCTTCTTGGTGGGATGACAAAAAAAATTTTGATTACCATCACACCAAAGTACATAAGAGCACATCATATTTTCTACTAAAACACAAAATACAAGATCATATCAATGACAATATAATCATAGTCAATCCATCACTACTAGCATCTGATTCTAATCATACTATTTTTAATGATCCATTGGGTAATCATGACAAAGGGAAAGCCTCCAATTCAAACTCAAGCTCCTAGGCTAATGTAAACAAAACATGCATTGGATATGACTACACCATCAATTGTTTCAATGGGTCTGACTCTTGCATATCCACATTCACTTTGAGAGCTAAAGACCCTTGTTATGTTGTCACCACCCACCACACTTAGATTACCTTACCCAAAGCTCCAATTAGACCTACCACCTCTTCTAGACCCACAGTACCTAGTAAATCTATTGATCCCACTTCTTTATATTATAGTTTTTTAGACTAGCTTGGAAAAACCTTGTGCAAATATCCATCCTGGATTTTCTACGTGCATCCCCCTAGTATCAAAATGTCCTTGACCAAGCTTTAAAAGAGTCCATAGTACCAAATAACATTAATGTCACCCAGTTCTAGACCATGATTGGAACCTATCAACATCACAACATATCACCTTCTTAACCCAAGATATTTCTAAAGATAGACCCAACCACAATTATCCCCTTCATCTTAAAATCTTTATCCATAATGCCAAGGTCAGGTGTGTCTTGATAGATAGAGGAGCTGAACCGAACATTTGTACCCTTAAAATTGTCAAGGGTTTAGGTTACTCTGAGGAAGATGTAGATCCTTCTCATAGAATCACAATAAAGGCCTATGATGGTGGTGAACACTTCTCCAAGGGTGTCATTATATTACCCATCAAAGTTGGACCAACTACTGAAAATACATTATTCCAAGTCTTAGATATCAAAATGAATTGCAACATGATACTAGGATGCACATGGATCCATGCTATGAAAGTAGTACCATCTACAATAATCAATGTCTAAATTTTTCCTACAATAATGTGGAGGTTAGCATCCCAAGTGATCTAGATCTTTTCTAGTTTTGTGTTAATCTGAGAGATGCTACTGCATACCAAGTCTGACCAAACAATGAAGCACAACCCACAAATTCCTCTAAATATGTGGACACTAATATACTCCTCAGTAAGGCCAAGGAAAAGCTAAATATTGAAGACAAAGGGTGTGGAGAATACTTTATGTCTCAAGTATCCCACATTAGGGAGTCACTAGTTTCTCCCCAATCTAATGGTAAGTCACAACTATTGCAAGCACAACATTATGAGATCAGTACACAAGATGCTACTTCTATAAATTTTCTTAGTAGTAGTGGCCTACATCAAAACATTACTATGAGAATACATCTTTCTATATTGAGAAAGAAAAAGTAGACCAAGAACCCACTTTGATATCTCCTAGCAAGTATAGACCTGGGTTTATTATCATGTAGAAACAACGCTATGATGGATGTAGTGGTCTTGGATCTCATAAACAATGAATAATTGAACCTATCACTACAAAAAGATGACCTCCTAATTTGGGGCTTGGATTTAAACCATTGCAAATAGGTCCTCCTAGTACTAAGGTACCCACATGTGAGATTGTGAATGTTTTGAATGAAGAAAAAGCATCTATGGATACCCACCCTAAAACCAATAGTCCTCCAGCTTCTATGCATTACCACAATGACATAATTGAATCTGATATCCATATAAACCTTTAACCAAAGCCCATTCAACTCTAATGATGACATCCCCTCAAGTTATCCTAAGCTATTGGATTGGGACCAGCATGGACCACTAATTTTTGTTTGATTTGACAATGATGAAACTCTTGTAACAAAATTTGAAATCTATGAAGGTATTAGGATTGACAATCATAAAGAAATAATTTCTCCTAGAGTGAACACATTGGCATATTTTGGGGAGTCATCTCCATCTTCCAGTTGCAAAATTGAAAATAAAGAAAAAATTACAAGAATAGGTGCCTTGGTGAAAATTGAAAGGTACTTTGAGACCATGAAAAATCAAAAGCTAACAAAATCCCAAGGTTACAAAATGAAAAATATGATGCCATGAACATTAGTGTTTTAGTGTTCAACATGACACAAATTCTTTTTGATCTCTTTCGATCAGCCTTCTTGTGGGAGGTCACTAGTCTCAATCCTCCCAATCATTTCTTATATCTAGTTGTTTATCCCCAAATCCAGCTACCTAATTTGACCAACACGCAAAATAAAACCTCTATCTAGAAAGTCTATGAGCATATCATCACTAGTGACATCTTATACCAAGGATCCTTTGACCCAATTCTCCATAGATACCTTGATTTGCAAGAAGAAGACACTATCTTACATATGGTACACAATGGTTTATCTCAAGGACTTTCTACTGGTTTGATTTTAGCTACAAATTGGGAATGAATCCTATGTAGTTATGGTTGATTGTAGGTCTAGATATTATTAGCTAGCAACACCAAAAATAGATTTATTCTCAATGATCATCAACAGCATTCATGAGTCTGTCTTAAAGTCCTGAAAAAAATAGCAAAAAATAGAAGAGTCATGAAAAAAAGAAAAAATATATATATAGAAAAAAGTCATGAAAAAATGAATGCCTTGATGAAAACCTAGAAAATAGGTATCTTAGCATAAAAATTTGAGTCAAGAGAAAAATTTCGTCCAAGAGTGAAAACTTGGCAAATAAACACCATGTGTAATCAATTGTTGCTCTTCTATCTATCAAGATTCCATCTGATTGTTCCCCCTTGTCATTCTTTGATCATATCCTTCATATTTCAAGACATTCCTAGTCCTTGATCATGGCCCACAAACTAGTTAATATCCATTGTTATCTTACCCAAGCATCACTAGTTTATGCATAATCTATCTTAGGCCTTTGTACATAGTTTGTGTGTTGTCTAGGGGCATATCACCTACATAATGCATGAGTTTGAACTTGAACTAGGGGCATCTCCCTAAGCACACGTTATCCATTGGACTTACTGCATATTGGATTGGAGCTAACACTTGTGAATCCTTTATGATCCTAAAAAAATCCTAAAAATTCAAATGTGATCTTGAAAAAATCCTAAAAGTTAATAAATGTCATGAACAAATTCATAAAAATCCTTAAACATCCTAAACAAATTCATAAAAATCATAAAGCATCCTTAAAAAGATCATAAAAATCATAAAATTTCCTAAACAAATTCATAAAATCATAGAATGTCTTGAAAAATCCATAAAAATCATAAAATGTCTTTGAAAAATTTGATAAAATAATATAATGTCCTGAAAAAATAACTAAACATCATAAAAAGTCCTAAAATAAACCCGAAAAATCATAACAAGTCCTGAAGAAATGAGTAACACAAAAACATCAAATATCCTCAAAAAACCCTAAAAATAACAATATCCACCAAAAATTTGTAATAAACCTTGTAAATAGTCACTGTGGATAATCACCCCTTTTTCTTAAGCACTCAGACTTTTGTAGACTGAAACTCAAAGCACGACATTTCAATGACAATCACACTACCTGAGTAACATGAGCCAATAATCAATCCAACCTATCACTATGAACCTATCAACCAACAATCCAACCTACCATACTATCAACCTATCAAACACTATCTGAAGACCTAAAACACTAAAAAGAAAGTAATAATGGATAAGAATAGTTGTTGGCTCATGTTTTTTAGTGAGTGATTTCTTTTTTTCTTTTTTTTCTTTGATCATTTTCCTATGCCACTCGATGAGATAAACTAATCTATTAGAGTGGTTGGGATGGTTCATTGTCATCTTCTTCTTTTTTGTTTGTTAAACATGTACCTTTGAGAGTCTAAGGCATGCATATATGCATTAGAAAGGACAAGGTCATTTTCTATCTACATCATGCTTGTTTATGCAAAAAGTTTGCATTTTCCACTCTGGCCCCTTATGTCATGATGTGTTCCATTCCATCTGCCATATCAAAATAAAACTCTATTGACATATAGTGCACTTTCTAAAAGCAAAATCCTCCACTTCATTCTAACTGGTCCTCATCTTATCTCCTCAGTCTTCTATCATTCATCTCACTGATCATCATCATCAACATGTACATTGATACACCAGATTGTCTTCATCCTCAATTCATGTTGTTGGTCTTGTTTTCACTTGAGGTATACCTTAATATATCTCTAAGTGAATCTTCCAAATTCCTTTTATGAGTATTAGGTTTTGGTGCTTTTAATTTTGTTAACCCTAATTTGTGTTTCATTAAGTGCCACCATAGAAAGCTTTAGGGTTATGTTTACATTGTGTGCCTTTTCAAATTAAAATGTGTAGGAGAAATCATTTGAAATTCCCTCCCTTTCTATTTTTGGGAACCCTTTAAAAAGTTGTTCACCATATTTCTTAAAGTTCCTAAAATAATTCTAACCCAAGCTTTATTCTTGAATTTTTTGTAGGTTCATGTTTCTATTTGAAGAAGTAATCAAGTAATGATGACCCTTGATCTTCTCAAGATCAAGGGTTGTTACCTTGTTACCATAAGAAATCGCATGTCATTTACTTCTAGCGACATGGCAACCAAGCTATGGAACCTAGTTAATAAAGAAACAATGTTTTAAATTAGTTAGCCCACACCATCAAATTTTCCTATGATCAATGGTGGTCACTTTGTTACCATGGGAAACTGCAAGGTTTTTACCCTTGGTGACATAATGATCATCTACCATGTGGTTTTGTGATGGGACCAACTCCTCAAGATGAAACCATATTTTCTAGGTCTTTAATAGCCTTGTTAGCATGTTAGGATGGTATGATGTTAGATGCCACTAAGGCTTCACACTGAAGGAAGTGTACTATTGATCTGCACCGTCAGATCTCCTCAAGATCGATAGTGGTCACCTTGTCACCATGGGAAGTTGCATGAAATTTACCACTAGCAACATAGCCACCAAAGGGAAATACCAAGGGCCCACTTTTCTTAAAATGAAGTTATCTTTTGTTTTCTACTATCTAATGCAAGGGACATCAACGATGGTCACTATGTCACCAATGAGAGTTGCTCATTTTTTACCCTTGGCGATAAAATGAGAGCATGACATGTGTCCAAAGGCACAAGTAGGTCCAATGTAAGTGACCAGTAGTGAATAAAAGCTTATATGGAAGGATTTGATTGGATTGATTTCCAACTTGGATGGTTAAAGCTGAGTCATTAAAGGCTTTATCCCTAGATTGTTAAATTTTTCAATATTGACAACTTGTTTTTAAAATTGGAAGGTGGTGCCACCCTATTTCTATACAATCCATTTATGAAAAAATTAAGACTCCCTGTGTGAAGTAAAACAAGGGATATAGTGAGCTAAGATTGGTTTAAATGAATCAAGAAGTTGGAGGATGGTTGGGCGAAGCCTCTGCAATACATGATAGGGCATCTATTCCCTAGCCATCTAAACTATATTCTCTCTATGCTACATTGGTGGTGACTAGTTTTTTGCTAGGTAGGAAGTTGCAAAAATTGTTGGAGGGTGCAATTCTTTGTTACGTGCAGGGTCAAACCTACATTTTGTCCAGTCTTTGTGTGGCACTTTGGGTGGTTTTTTTGTCTACTACTAGTGGTTTGTGTTACCATGCCCTTGGTGTCTTCTTTGATGTATAGGGAGGATATATCATAGGTGTGAGTTTGGGCAGGTTCCAGAGTAAGGGTAAGGGGATGAATCCCTCTCCACTCCTTTGGAGTTCACTTTCTTGGCTTAATGACAGATTTTAGAGGTGAGACGTCGATGAGGAGCCCTCATTTGGACTTTTGGGTAGTGATAGGCTCAAAACCTTCTAATTAAGGGATGAAGACCTTTGAGAAAAATTTATTTGCACTGAGTTTTGGGATTGCTAATTTGGGGCTATCTAATAGCTCAAGGATTACGAAGAGGAATGGTTGTTTGGAGAGATGCAAGGAGAGGCAAAAACTAGTTATTCTAGTTGAGATGATTGCTAAATATGTTGAGTATTATTCGCATCATTCAGTATATTGTAAGTTTTTGGGGATGAGGGTTTCCTTGCAATTTTTGGAGGATTGGGCCCAGAGGACTTGGGAGCCGAAGGGTGAAATGGAGATTTTTTTGCTGGGAAACAATTATTTTATGGTAACTTTCAATTGCATTGCTGATCGCAACTAGGTATTTAAAGGGGGGCCTTATTTCCATAATAAGGTAGGATTGTTCATCAAGCCATGGCATGCTAGATTTAACCCTGCAGAGGAGCTTCCTAATTGTGTTTCAATGTGGGTTTTCTTACTGCAGTTCCTAGTGGAATGCGATCGAGAGGATGTGTTGCACCTTCTGGCTTCTATGCTTGGTAACCTAGAAGGGATTTTGTTGCAGACTTTGGGTAAAAAGGTAATGACTTTTTCACATATTTCTATTGAAATTGATCTTAGTATGCCTTTACCCAATGCAATAGAAATTTGTGCAGGTTCTTATTCTTGGATGCAGCAGTTGGATTATGAAACTTTTCCTTTCTGATGTTGACTATGCCAAGAATATGGCCATGTGCAATAGACATGCCCAAGATACAAGTTTAAGGAGACCCAACGTTCACAACTTGTGAGTAAACTTCCTGATATAGATAAGGGAAGATTATTTCTCTAGATGAGGTTGGGGCTTCTGATGGATTTTCCCTATTTAAGACTCAAAATAGGAATAGGGATCAAAAGAGGACTTTTAAAGAAAGGCATGATGAGGGCACCTTCAATAGATTTGAGGTTTTAGATGATCTCAACCAATAGGAGGTGAACTCGAGATTGATCAACTTGGATCAAGGGCTTGTGGGATCAGCTCAGGAGGATCCTACTTTTGATGCTTCTATGGACCCATAAGGGGATGATTGTCGTTAATTGGAAGTGGATCAGCAAAAGGGAATCTCTGAGATGCAAGAACCCTTAGCCATTGTTTCTATAGTAGGGGTAGATTCTTTGTCTATTGGGTGAAACATTAGTTTAGACTCAACAACAAAGACTAAGCCTCCTAAATTGGGCATTTTGCATAAAGATATTAGAAAAGGTGGGCAAAGAAATTTTTTAAACCAAGCAAAAAAAAGGATATGGAAAAGATTAAACTTGCGGGTGAGAATTTGGTAGAGTCAAGGGTAGTTAAGCCTTTGGAATCTATTTTTTCAAGCCCCTTGAAATGATTTTTTTGTCATGGAATGTAAGGGGCTTGAACAACGACCCTAAATAAAAAGTGATTCATGAGTTAGTTAGAAGACAAGGTCTTGATGTCATCTTTTTGCAGGAAACTAAGTTATCTATTGAGAGTATGCAAGTTTTGATGCCTAAGTTTTGGAGAAGTGAGGAGTGTTAGTGCATTGGAGCTCATGGAGCTTCAGGAGGTCTAGCGTGCTTATGGAATCCTCAAAGAATTCAGCCTCTTTGGTGGATTTCCTCTAAATTCTCCATGTCTATGATTGCTACCAGCCTTGAGATAGGAGAAGTCATATTATTTTTCAATATTTATGCTCCTACTGACATCCAGGGTAAGCAAGGTTTGTGGTCTCACATCAGATTAGTCTATTGCATGATGTCTTTCCATCCTTGGATTTTGGCTAGGTATTTCAATGCCATTTATGAGATGGCTAAGAAGAATGGTGGTATTGGAAGGTTGGATCCCTCTGCAATGTTGCTTCAAGACAATATCAATACTTTGAATCTGGTTGATATCAAGCCTAATAATGGCCAATTCACTTGGAACAATCGTCAGGTTGGTGAGTTTTGTATTGTGGAAAGATTAGATTAGTTTCTAGTTTCTTGTTACTAGGTTGGAGGGATGTGGTCATATTGCTCTAATATTTTGGATTGGAGAGGATCAAACCATTGGCCTAGCAAGTTGACTTTAGAGTCAAATAGAGCACTTTGTAAACCTCCTTTTAGGTTCCAACTCATGTGGTTATGGGACCCATCTTTGAATGATTTGGTTTCTGATTGGTGGAGGAAGGGGAGACCAACCTATGGTACATCAATGTATCTTTTTGCTAAGCTTCTTCAATATGTTAAATTTGAGCTCAAATGGTGGAGTTGTATGTACTTTGGGAATGTCTCCTAGGCGAAGGCATTGGCTCAAGTAGATCTAGATGATATTACTAGGAGGATAAGGGAGGAAGGGCTCACAACTAATTTTCTTTAGGAAGAGGCTCGAGCTGTGAAAATGGTGGAAGAATGGGAACTAAAAGAGGAAGTGTATTGCAAACAAAAGGCTCAGATTGAGTGGCTCCAAGAAGGGGACAAAAAAACTGATTTTTTCTTCAATTCTATGAAAGCTAGGTGCCATTGTAATTATATCACTATACTGGTGAATGATAAGGGAGACCATCTTTCTTCCTTCTAGGAGATTTCTAGTGAGGCAGTGCAGTACTTTGAGTCTCTCTTTCAAGAGGACTCATAAGGGAGGTAAGGAAGCACAAATTCTTTCTTGTATCCCTACTCTTATTTCTAGAGATATGAATCAGTAGCTCATGAGAGATACTTCACTTGAAGAGCTTGAAGGGATTGTGTTTAATATGAAGAAGGGGAAGGCACTAGGTCTTGATGGCTTCCCAGTTGAGTTCTTTCAAGAGTTCTAGGATATTATCAAATTTGATCTCCTAGCTGTGGTCCATGAGTCTCAACACAATAAGCAGATGTTAAGAGCTCTAAATGCTACTTTTCTTGCTCTTATCCCCAAGAATGAGGGGGCTGATAGGTTGAGCCAATTTTGGCCCATCTCTTTATGCAATGTTATCTAAAAATTTATTTCTAAAATTATTGTAGATAGGTTGAAGAAGGGGCTTGTTGATTTGATCTTTGAGGAGAAAAGTGGTTTTGTAGCTGGTAGGCAAATTTTGGATGTGATTGTCATCACAATGGCAGTCATCCATTCTATGGCTAGATCAAAATAAAAAGTGATATTTATCAAATTGGACATGGCCAAGGCTTATGAAATTATTAGGTGGTCCTTCCTTCAATAGATTCTTAGTGTCTTTGGCTTTGTAGAAGAATGGATTCAATGGGTTTGGAGTTGTGTTACTTAAGTTTCTTTCTCAGTGCTTACTAATGGGAATCACTCTGAGCTTTTTGGGGCTTCAAGGGGGCTCTGTTAGGGAGACACTCTCTTCCCTTATTTGTTTATTCTTTTGGCTAAAGGTTTGGGGAGATGGATTAAATAGAATGTGGAGTTTGGTTTGATTCAAGTTTGGATGTGGGGTGGAGTCTTGCCCCTACAGTCTCACTTGCAATTTGTAGATGATACGACTTTGATGGGGATGGTACAATGAGAGAGGCTTCTAATATTTGAAGGGTCTTGGATGTGTACCTAGTTGCTTCAATCAGCAGATTAATGAAGGAAAATCTTCCATTTACTTGTTTAATACTCCAGGCCCTATTCAGCAAAGAATTGCTCACACTTTGAGATTTCAAATCGAGAATCTTCCATTAACATATCTTGGCATTCCCATCTCAGTGAGCAGGCTTCCCAAGGAGTCTTGGAAAATTATTTTGGACAAATTTTGATTGAAAGTTAATCACTAGACTCATTGTTGGCTATCCTTTACTAGGCGTATCCAGTTGATTAAGTCAATGGTGCAGGCTTTTCCCATTTATAGATGCATGCTCCAAGTTGCTCCTATGGGCTTTCTTAAGGATCTAGATTCTGTGGTGTGCCAATTTTTATGGGTTGGCTACTTGGAGACCTCCAAATGGAGTTTGGTTAGATGGGAAGTGGTGTGTAGCCCAAAACAATATGGGGGACTAGGCTTGAGGCAGTCAGCTTTTACTGGGGAGGCATTGACTGCTAAACTTTATTGGCAATGGTGTAATGAGTAGGATAAGAGTTGGGCAAAGTTTCTTTCTTAGAAGTATTTCTTGGGGATCCCTCATCTTGATATTTCTAGGTATCCACTTGGGGGTAAGGGATTTGGGATTTGGGATACTCTCAAGAAAGGGGCTAAGCTTATTGAGGATGGTTTATTTTGGATTTTCAAGAGAGGGGTTGAGGCCCAATTTTGGTCAGATTCTCGAGATGGATATCCCCCAATCATCTCTTAGTTTTGTAACCTAGTGATTCTTTATTAGCAGTTTCTGGAGGCTGGTTGGTCAAGGGTGAGTGACTTTAAGTCTTTTTTCCTCGGTGGTCAAATGGAAATGGCTAAATGGAAGTCCCCAAATGAATGGATGATTGCTAGTTTACAAGAGGAATGTGTTGTGCTACAAAATATCCTCTCCAATAGAAGATGGTTCTCTCTCGGGGAGGATGATGTGCTTTCCTAGTATCCCAATCCTAAAGGAACCTATACAGTAGCCTCTAGGTACAGAAAGTTGATGTCTTATAAGATGGTTCTGCCTAAAATGCAATGGTAGAAGATGGTATAGAACAAACTTTCTTGGCCAAAGTGTAACTATTTTATTTGGATGTTGGCTTGGAATAAGTGTTTGACTTGGGATAATATTAGGAAGAGAGGATTCCATGGCCCTTCTATTTGTGTTATTTGTGGGACTAATGAGGAGGACTCTACCCATTTGTTCTTTTGTTGCTCCTTCACCCTATAGCTTTGGCATTTTTGGTGGAAAGTTTGGACAACACCTTGTGTCCATGCTTCTTTCTTGATTGAGTTTTGGCAAGGGATGGGTTGACCCCCTTCTGTGGCTCCCTTTCTGTAAGAGGTGTGGTTTGCGAGGCCTATCTTCTTATCATGGAAAATTTGGCTAGAGTGCAATTGAAGGATTTTTCATTGAGAACAAAGACTAGTGCAAAAAATTTCATAGAGGCTATTGGGTATGGTCCAAGAGACAATGGAGGCTAAGTGTGAAGTGGAATTACCTTTGGGGAAATGAGATACAGAGTTGGTGGAGAGATTGGGGACTTTGGGGTCCTCTTTGGCCTTAACCAAGGCTAAGAGATGGCATCATGAGAAGCAAAAAATTGACAGGGTTGGAAAATGGTAGGTTCCTCCTTATGGTATCTTGAAGATCAATTCTAATGGGTCTTCAAGGGGCAATCTAGGTCTAGCTAGTATCGGCGAGATTGGTAGAGATTCTTTGGGTTTAGTGATCTTTATATTTTTGGTCTATGATGGGACTCAAACCATTAACCTGATGGAAGGATTGGCTATTCTTTTTGCTCTTGAGAAAGAACATGCTTTATGGTGGAGAATAATAGTTTGTGAATCTAACTCCCAGGTTTTTATTAACATGCTTCTTGAACAAAAAGTGTCTTATGTTAATTGATAGTTGGCTAGAATTGTGCAATAAATTTTGCAGATTAGTTCTTTGATAGAAATGGTGATTTTTGTCCATATTCAAAGGAAGTGGAATAGGGCAGCTAATTTTTTAGTGAGATGGGTTTCTAAGCATGCTGAGGGATGGAGAATTGAGGAATGGGAGTTGGTTCCTCAGGAGCTTCATCTAGACTTAAGGAATATTCTGGATGAGGACAGGGAAGAGAATGGTGATAGATGATGGTGTTGGCTATTTTATTTTTGTTTGGGGTTGTGCTTTTGTTTCTCCTTGGGACCTTGGGTCCTTGATCTCTTTGTAATGATTTTTTCAGATCCTTAATAAAGTTTTTATCCCTTTATTTGAAAAACTAGGGATATAGTGCAAAAATCAAAGATTTTCTTCATACAAACATATTTCTAATTTTCTAAGAGCTAGAACTTGTTGAAGATCTATTTCTTACCTAGTTGAATTGTGAAGAACTTTTTGTATCAACGATTTACTATAGAATTCAAAGAAGAAAAAAGAAAGCCAAGTAAGTACCTCAGTCCAAACATAGTTCAAAGAAATTTGGTTTTTTTGCATCATTATTAAATATACCAATAGGAATATACATGATTATTTCCTAGAACAATTAACTAAATCCAAAAACAAGTCAACCCAAATAAAAAATTAATTCTTATGAACCCTAGACTCTAGATTGCAAATAGTTTATAAGATAAATGGAATTGGACTAGGGATGTCATTACCTCTAAAATAGGGCTCTAGTTATTCAAGAAATGGTTCTTAGAAAGGAAATTGTTCCCCCCGTGGAAATATCTAGAATTTTGATTTGGGTAAGTTAGTAGTCCCTGGGGTTTTTATGGATTCAAACCTTCTCACAGCCAAAGCCCTAAATTATGACCTAGTAGCCAGGATAGTGAGGAGTGTAGTTGGGGAATGTTTAATAAGAATTAATGCAGGATAGATTCAAGAGGTTTTTGGGTTGGAACAAATCACAGATTATCATGAAATCATTGACTTCGAAGGATTGGAAAAAGAATACTTGTCTCGAAAGAATCAAGTCAGACAAGGTGCATTGAGAGGATGCTTGGCTACAATTGGAAACTTGACTTTTGTTACAACATCAACCAAGGAGCCTTTTAAGAAATAGTTTTTCAATACTAGGACCATAGACATTTACATGACTTTATGTAGGGTTTTTGGTGAGGATGATAAAGATTTTATGCTAATAAAGTTCATGTACATAATGACACAAATCTCTTCTTTTGGCGTGGATATCATTTTTTATTTTGCATCTTATTTAGCAAAGGAAATTCATATAGGTCTGATTGGAATTGCAAAGAGAAAAGTTGAGAAAACATTTGGCCATTATTCATTGTTGATGCATATGTTCTTGTTCAAAGGGGTTACTTACTTTGAAAAAGAGATGGTTTTAAATAGAAAATATGAGGGAGAAGCTCTACCAGTCCAATTATAGAGTGTAGACATGAGCTAGGATGCAGAAGAGGCTAGCTTTGTTAGATTTGATAGGTACTTCATATCTAGGTTGAGAAACCTCATATTAAGGGACAATCCCAGAATTCCTAAGGCACTATTGGATTTTATCAAGCCTATGGACAACCCTATTGGTTTGAAGGCATCTCACAATTGGAAGGAAATCATACCATACTCTATGTCTATAGTTTTTAGAGTGTATGGATTTCAAGGGACTCCCCATGTACTTCCTTACCAAGTACCTTTGAAGGTAGGGATGGCTAAAATGCTATGACAGATAGGTGGGTTAGAGAAAGCACAACTAACTAGTCAGTCTAGAGGATCAATTTTCCAATCATGCACAATTGTTCACCAATTCATAATCACCAAGGGTGGTTGGTTGTTTTTGTATAAATTTTTGGACCAATATAAAATGGTTGTCTTCCATGAGTGTTTCAATGATAGTGAGGGGTTTTTTGATATTTTCAGATGGAGGGCTAAGACTAATGCCAAGGATCATCAACCTTACTTTGCTAAGGATATAATAAGGAATGAATTCTCTCTTCAAGAGAAAGATATTAAGAAGTAGAAGTGGGGAATTTATTCCAAGGTTCTAGAATTTATTAATTATTTTGATAAATACTGTAAGCCTTTGGAGGATGCCAAGATAGAGATAGATAAACTAAATAAATTGATGATCACTTTTCCAGAGATCATGGAGGCAATGAATGAGAAAAACACATTCTTTATTAATTATTACCCTGATAAGGCTTGATAGGTCATGAGAAAATGTCTTTCACCCTTGTAGTAGGATCAAGGTAGTTGGTTATTCAAAGGAGACATAGTTACAATGTCATTTCGAATAAAAGGTCTACAATTGAAAAGGGTAAATAAATAATTGGATCAACCAGTGTTATGATGTAGAAGAGGCCTAATGAACCAATGCCTAAGAGGAAAAAGATAGAAGACAAACAAGTGCCCCAAATAGAGGAGTACCCCCTATCCAATCCCCACTACATGTAGGAGATGAATATCTCACTAAGGAGCAGATGGAACAATTGGGATCCCAAGGGGGAGTTTTTATCATTGTTTCAAAGTTGGAAGAGGGAATCCTCAAGAGCCTAACATGCATAGCCTAGAATTAACTCTTTTTGATTAAAAAGGAAGGGAATTGGACCCTGTGGTACAGAAAGCTAGCCAAAAGCTTCTTTTTGATGACAACTTTGTCAAATCTAGAGCTTTCTACTAGCTTGCATGGAGGACAAATATTCAATTATTTGAGGAAATATGTAACAAGATGAAAGCAAAGCATCCTGATATGGAAGAAGAAACTCTATAGAACCAAATGAAGGAGGAAAAGATGCAAGAATTTAAGATCTTGACCCTTGAAGAGGGGAGGAAAATGATAAAATCATCTGGAGTTTTGCTGCTGCCAAATTGGGACATTGCTAATGCAATGGTTTTCAATTTTGTCACCAAAAAATTAAATGCAGATGAAATTTTGAAGAAAGAATTGAAAGGTGCCAAATTTAGTGAAGATTTTGTTGCATTAGTGATTTGGTCAATGAGAAAAGGATCTAGAGTTTGCTCTTCCCAACCTGATGATACTGACTTGATAGGAAATTTGATTGTAAAAAGGGTGGAGAATACTACAAGTGAAGAGGCCACAGAGCTAGGTGTTGGAACAACCAACCTCACCCTAGCCATGATCTTGAGGGATAAAAGGGAAAGATTAGAGCTACAAGAAAAATATGAGAAGGTTATGGCAGCATATAATAGAGGGGTGCAAAAGAGGATAGAACTTGAGAATAAGTTGATAGGGCACCAAGGAAAATCTAGCAGGACTTAAATTACTTATCCTTGTCCACCAATGGAGCCTTTTAAATCCACTCCTCTTATTGAAATTCCAGATACACCACAAAGACCTCAGTACTATACTACAAAGGATTTTGAAGAAGAAAAGAGAAAATGGTGGGCATTGCATATAGAATTAGATATATAGTATGAGGATATGTTCAGGAAAGCTATTATGTATTTAGTTGATAAACTTGGTTGGCCAAATTTCATGAATAATTAGTAAAAATAATAAATATATGGGATGAGTTGAAAGCAAGGGATGATGCCCTAAAGAGAATTGCTAATAAATGGAACAAAAGGGAAAAAGATGTTACTGTACCATGATGTTTAGTTATCACTTTATCTTGTGAATAGATAGAAAGGACTTTTGATTTAACAAATGATCACTCTGATTTTGACAATAAAAGAGTTAAATTGTAAAATAGAATCATAAACTATATTGACAAATATAAGAGTAGAAACTTTGTAATCTTCTCACATGCCCTAGATAAAGAGGATAAGTTGAAGAATAAAGAGGAATGGGCCCAGGAATTGGATGATCTATTATGTCTTAGGATGAATAGGGTCATAAATGAGAAGGGTAATGCATGGTGGGCAAATACAATAAAAGAAGTTGTAAAAGTACAAATATTTTATGATTCTTTAAGAGAAGATTTTATTGAGATTGATAAATAAAGAGAATATGTGATGAAGAAACAGCATGAGATTCTAAATTTTATTTGGCTAGATAATGCACTTTTTGACAAGTGGATGGAAGATTTTGTTCATGCAAAGTAGTTGGAACTTGATAGAATTGATGATGATGAAGTGAAGCAAGATGAAGTGAAAATAATTAACACATTGGTGAAAGTAGAAGATGACTAAGGTAAGAAACCAATTTTAGTTACAAGAATAGAGATCCAAACAAATGACTTAGCAACAAGACACTCAAATGCAACTGACAATTTGTCAATCTAAGATGACATGGATGGAGAACCCAAGATTTAGCTTGGTTTTTAAGTGTTACATCAGGGCCCATCACATGGAAGTCCAATGGCCACATGCTCCAAGGAATGAAAACAACAACAAAGCCAATCATGAACTCCTCAACAATAAATAAGTGTAGTAGAAGTGGTCCCACAAAATAATATTCATGAAGAAAGACATTTTTTTGCACAAATTTTTTTCTTTTGTGATAGTAACTTTGTAAATATCTTTCTGTCTTGAGGACAACTATCAATATTCTCTATGCCTAAGGCTTATTTCATCTCACATTATATAAGTGAGATTCCAAGGTTGGAGAAGGGGTCCAAACTATTTTACTACTTTTAGTTTTGCTAGTTTATTCGATATAATTTTCTTGATGTCAACTCTGTGATGTATTTTCTCTACAATTTTGAGATTACATTAATTTTCCAAGATCATGGTGTCTTGTTTTGAGTATTACCCAATGTGACATAATTTTCAATGAGAATTAATACAAAAATGAACTATCCCCATATCTTTTTTCTTTGAATCTTGTCTCTATTGCTATTTATTGGTTATTTTGAGATTACATGAGCAAAGATTGTTCAATTCAATGCAACTAGGATAGGTTGTATATTAGATCACTTTTCATTTTTATTCAATAATTTAAGTAAATGATTTAATAATATGATAGGATTTCTAGGAAGTAATAAGGATATGCATAAAAATGAGTTTTAGGGAGAATTGTTGATGATATTGATTGTAATGTAATCAATTAGGTCAAGAAATTGGATAAACTCTGAATTCCAATGGATGAGGCACTGATCAATTAAGTTTAGTTTGCATGTGAAGAGATCATAGATCAGCATCAAACAAAATCTCAAAATTTATATCAATTTTATTTTAAATGTATGAAGAATATCATAGCTGGTCTATACTTGTTTGCATTTGATCTCTGAGTTATAGTTAGCTACTGTTACTCAGAATTACTTGTAAATCTAAGAAGAATTATGACCAATATAATGTAGGGGATGAATTATGTAATAAATTGTCATTGAATGAATGAAATGTGAAAGTAGTATCAAGTTTTGAATCATTTATCCCTCAAGTGCACCTACCTTGGTTTTGCAGAGCCAGAAGAGTATAAAATCTTTTATGATTTTGTTGACGTTGGGTCCAGATCTGAAGACCATCTAGTTGATCATGGGAAATATCTATTACTTAGGTTATTTTTATCTTCACCATCTTGTTATTAGGTATCTTATTACTTGGTAGTGTAAAAACACCAACACTTGCATTCCTACATCATCATACACTATCTGTCAACCATCAGTGGCTTTCCACAAAGTATAGCCTTACTTTGACCTAAGTTTGACCGAATTTGACCATATTTAACTAATTTTACCTAGGTTATGACCTACTTGTATCATCTTAGGCATACACACAAATTTTTAGGTCATTCTAAGTCCAGTTAGATTGATTTTGTCCCTCGAAGCCTTGGGAATAGTTTGCCCTTTCAAAGCATAGTTGGGCTTCCCAAGTGTGCATAGGGAACACTTGGTACTATCATAGTTTACTTGGTATTACCAAGTGTTCTCTAGGTGCACTTAGGTGTGTTTTGTATGCACTTGGGGTATTTAGATGCCCGTAACTACTCCCAAAGCCCTGATGGTCCCCTATCTTACACTCTAGAGCCCATAACTTTTGTGTTTCAACTCCGATTTGAAATTTATAAATTGTGTTGGATTCCTCTCTTCATTTTTTACAAATTGACCTATAATTTTCATTATTTGGTCACTTTCTTAAGTTTTAATCCATGACACTACTCTCAAGCCTCTGATTGACCCCCATTTTGCACTTTGGACCCCATAACTTTCACATTTGAGATCCGATTTGTGATTCATTAGTTGCTATGGATTTGTCTTCTCACTATAAAAAAAATTGAACTATAATTTTTCTATCTTGGTAAATTTATTAAGGGGGCACCCATATATACCACCCATACTAGGGTATGCTTGTCTTTGACACAACACTCTAAATCATATTGTATCAAAGAGAAGCAAAATGTAGATGCTCAAAAATGGTTTACATCTATGGTTTCATTACCATTTTTCACTAACTCATCCCATTTTATCATTCTATTAATTCTAATCTTTTGGTCAACTTGATTGTCATTTATTTATATTTCAACATTATTCTTCATCATTTGTATCCATTTTCACATCAAATATAGATCATTTCTGAATCATATCAAATCAACCCAAAACCATTTCAACATCATCAAAATTAAATCAAATCAACCTAGAATCACCTCAAATATATCCAAAATCACTTGGAATCATCCATAATCATCTTGAAACATGTCAGACATCTCAAATCTATCATCATCGATCTGACCCTAGGTATTTTCCTATCTCTTAGTGCCCTAGAAACCTATCAAACCTATCAATCTGACCTTAGTAATGTCATGGTTCTTAGTGCTAAGTCAAACTATCATTCTTATCATTTGATAATTGACATTTTGAAGTCCCTCAGTGTTAGATTGTGATATCATCAAACCATTTTAATAACATTGACAACATCTATCAATGTTGTTATGATCAACCTTATCAGTCAATTTTGATCCTTTAGAATTTAAAATGGTTGTTGAATGTTACATATTCTTAATCAATGTCATGTGTCATTGGCATGTTATCAATCTGAATCAATCATTCAATAATATATCTCTTTTGCAATAATATATCTCACCTAGTTTACTTAGCATGGATTTGTAATACTCTCATTTTCTTAATATAGTTGCATTGTGCATCTCATGTTATCTTAATTCACATTTGCATTACATGAATTAAGAGTTCTTGTGGATGTTTCCATTATTTCTCTTGTCTTAAGTACCTCTCATTGCATGGTTTACTAGCAAGGGTTGTGTTTGAAAGGCTTAGTTGAAGGCTATTCTTATTTTTCAAAACACACCTTTGCACTCCATGGATAGGGAGCTCTAAGCCAAAATTCAAGAATTCTAATCCATGGGATTACTTGAATAGAAGGGTTTAGAGTGTGACAATTTCTGAGTGTACATTTTTGGTGCCCACCATGGGGTAGAACACTCTAGTTTTACTCCTAAACTACATTTATTCTCTACACATTCAATTTACTATTTTCTCTTTTACTTTTTTATAATCATAAATATCAAGTGATACTTTCTTAGTATTGTACAATATTTGTTTGTATTGTCAGGCAATACTTTTCTAGTAAAGTATTGCATAGCCATACTAAACTTTATTGCCCCAATAGAGTGAGTTGTATTGCAAATCTATAGGCTAAACCATCATATGAAAATAAAATGTCATACTAGTATACTAAAAAGTATCTTACAATACTCTTCTAGCATAAAATATCATCGAGCTTGAAACTACTTGTTGTTTGGGTATTTTGATCAGTTTTTCAATTTTTTTGTTGTACATATATCAAGTTTTTAGGGTCATTCACAATATGATAGAGGTATTCTTGAAAATTTTCATATTATTTTGGGACTAACTCATGTTGGACTAATGGTTGTGCTTGTAGGTTTTTTCCTTCAATGCTTGCATACATACAATAGACACTCAAAAATGTTTTGCATCTATGGTTTAATCACTTTTACACACTAACTCATCCCATTTTCTCATTTCACTAATTCTGACCTTTTGGCCAACTTGATTATCATTCAACCATATTTCAATAATGTTCTTCATCATTCATATCCTCTTTCACATCAATTGCAAAACATTTCTTAATCTCATCCGCTCAACCCAAAACCATTTCAACATCATCAAAATCATATCTGATCAACCCAAAATTATTCCAAATCAACCCAAAATCATCCCAAATCAACCCAGAATCATCCCAAATGAAACTAAAATAATCCCAAATTACACTAATCAACCTAAAATGTGTTAGATATCTCAAACAAATCATCATCTATCAAACCCTAGGCATTTCCATGTCCCTTAGTATCTTGGAAACCTATCAAATCTTATCAATCTTATCAAATCTAACCTTAATATTGTCATGTTCCTTAGCACTAGGTCAAATCTATCATTCTTATCATTCTATCATTAACATTTCTAAGTCCCTCAGTGTCAAATTGTAGCATTATCCAATCAATTTAATAGCATTGACAATACATGTTGATGTTATTAGGATCATCCTTATCAATCAATTTCAATCCTATGGCACTTACAATGTCGTTTAACCATCACATGTTCTTAATCTGAGTCATGTATCCTTGGCATGTTATCAATTATAATTAGTCAATCAATTTGATCATGTCTTTGATCTACCCACCATCATCCTAGTTGATCTGCATAATTATCACATGTCATCAAATGATACTATCACCTTTATTGCATCAAATTGGCCAATCATTTACTAATTTATCCTACAGGATTATATAAACCATAATCTAGTCCTATGTCATTTTAATCATTTTCATCTCATATTTACTAATTCTTCCTACTAACAAAACATTCTCAATTAATTGATATTTTATTAATTAATTGATATTTTATTAATTAATTGATATTTTATTAACTAATTGATTCAGCTTCACAAACTATGGGAATTCTCTAATTTCCAAAGTCCTATTTTCCATGTCTAATTTCCATTTTACTAATTCCCATTTGTGTGGATATATGAATTTTTAATTCAAATATTTCACCTATTCTTGACACGTGGACATGGTGTCATAGACATTATCCCTACACTTGGCTAAAATATATCATATTTTGATATATTTTATTCCTTAGAAATGTCTATAATAAGCCTCCATTGTTATAGATTCTTGGCTCCAATTGTCTTTGAGGTGTCATATGCACATCATAGATTCTCCTCTACTTTTAGCCATTTTGACTTTCATGCATCACAGAATCCTACAAGTGGCTTTGAGGTGTCATATGCACATCATAGATTCTCCTCCATTTTTAGCTATATTGACTTCCATGCATCATAGAGCCTTCCATTTGGAATCTTGTGTCATAGTTGTCATAGATATTGTAAGGAATATCATGCCAAGTTGCACATTCAAAGTGAAAATTATCCATGCTCTCATTCAATTCTCTTCTCTTGCATGATGGCTATAAATTGAGCCATCTTACTCTCATTTTCAATTCTTAAGAGCCATATCCTAAGAATCTCTTAGAAACCATTAGGCTTAAAATCATGCTTCTAGTACTCTCAATAGAATCATCATAGCATCAGTATTTTCTTTCAATTGTATAGGCACTACAGGCAATTGGAGCTACATCGCATGGAGAAGAAAGAAGGACATGGGAGCTACAACTAAAGAGGGATTTTTACTTATGTTTTTTTCTTTATTTTAGTTGGATTTTATGGTATATTAGAAGGTTTTTAGTGTATTTTTATTGATTTTTTTTGGTTTCTCATAGTATGCTAGGTTCTAACCCATTTTTTAGTCCTACAATTGGTGAACCCGATGTGAATACTAACATTGGATTCTTTGTTTTATGCTTGTAGGTGCAAGGAAGGAGCTCATTTGAAGGAGTAAAATATTTTCCTACTCTTTCTTATCACACCTAGTCTAATTAGAAAGCCCAATAACATGTTTTCAACTTTTATTTATGGTTTCCATAGCTTGTTGTCTCAAGGTGTAGTTTTCTCTATCAAGACACACTTGGGACCTTTAGGAAGCTATTTTAGGGGCCTAAGAATCACCATAACCCCTATCTATTGTTCATGTCTAATCAATGCACACCAAAACCACCAACTGCACCCTTCTAAGCTCCAAGTGCATTAGGGGTACACTCTACACTATCTTCATGCACTTGGTAAAGTAGCTTTCAATTTTTCAAGTTTTGGATATTATTTTACTTCATTTCCCCACAGTCTGCACCCAATCTCCCAATTGTGCTCCAAAACTACCAACTACTCTCAAAGTGGCACCAACTACACAAGGGGTGTATTTAGCATTTTCCAAGTGCACTTAGGGAACTCCTAAGTCTTTCTAACCTTCTCAAGTACAAATTGCTCTTTCAGAACATAGTTGGTTCATAAAAAAGCACATGTTTTAATCAAAATTTACATCTAGGGTTTCAATTTCATTCTAGGACCTAGAATAGATGTTTTTGTGTTAATGGTGATCTATTTGTAGTGTGTGGAAATTATTGGGAGAATAAATATCAATTGAAAACTACTAATTCTATTTTGTAGGATGTTGTTGAAGATCCATGTGCTTGTCCAAACTTTATGTGTGGCTTTATTAGATTAGATAACACTTCAATTTGCACTAAATTGAGTTTTCTTTTCTTCTTGGTATCTATGCATTAGTTAGAACCCTAAAAGTTGCATGGACATATACTCTCCCCTCACCATTCATGGATGTTGGGTGCAAGAGAAATCCATGCAATTTCTTTAGAGAGGTCTACCTTGGAACCAAGACTCACCACTTGGTGAGTCCTAGGGGTCAACCTTGAAGTGACAACTGAACAAAGCTAGTTCAACATTTTAGCCACTATAGCAAACTTGATATGGTTAATTTCATGTCACTGGTATTTTTGAATGATATCTCTTCTCTAGTACCATTGTGATGTGTCAAACTCTGGTTCTCACAGCTGGGAGACCTTGTACAAAAGTTTATCATTCACTTTCTGAATAGAATGCCCAAACTAAACACTTTGTCTTAGTAGCCAAAATCCCTTCTATCCACTAGCTTATGGGGCTATCCATGCATGTGAAGACATCCCACATAGTCATGGTCCTTAGTAGAGGCAAAAGTCCCTTGTTAACTGATGACCCTTGGGAAAATGATCTTGGTAGCCCCAAGAAGTGAGTGCATTATTAGGGGGAGCTTGTGGTGCCAAGATCCTAGGTTGTCCACTCTAGATAAGAACAATTGAAATTTAGTTCAAGTGGGAATTTAGTGGATAAAGTCTTAAAGCCTAGGATGTGGTGTGTCTTTTCAATTTAACTATAAATTTTCTTATTTATTGTGTCTTACGTGTGTGAACAACGTTAATCAATATAAAGCCAAATTTGAAAATTTACACAAACACACATGTGAACCTTAGATACTATCAAACACTATCAAAACATTAAACCTCTTGTCAAAACATGCAAAAATTTTCCCAAACACTTGAGACTTTGAAAACAACGTGACTTGTAACCTTAGGAGTGCTTGGCATGACTTAGATTTTGCTCTTTCATATCATACCATTGTACTTGGCATTATTTGATATTCATGTTTAGATCCTCTAGGCATCATTTTGCATCCAATTAGTCCTTATTTTGCATCCATTACCTTTCATATTGCATTCCTTAGGCTTCATTGTGCATCCCCTAGGCCTTGCATTCCAGCCCTAAATCTGCATCTTGCATCTCCTAACTTGCATTCTTGCATACCCCAACCTTTATTTTCCACATCTTAACCCTTATTTCATGTGTCTTAACCTTCATTTTTCATCCTCATCCTGATCGCAGCACTATCCCCTATCAACTAGGTCTCTGGAACAATAGCCTAGAAGTTACCAAGCCCAAAATCACCTTAGTTTTAGACCACTTTAAAATTGTGCTTTGAAACTACCAACTATGCTCTAACTAGACCCAACTACACCATGGGTACAATTGGCTTTTTTTGAGTGCACTTAGTTACTAGAACAACTAGTTTAGACTTTTAGATATCATTATGAGACCTTAAAGGTTCCACCAAGTGCCTAGAGAGGTCCCCCTTTTGATCATTTCCTAAGCATGTCCTAACCCTAGTTTTCACATCTTAGGCTTAGTTTCTCATGTTCTAAACCTCATTTTTCATCTCCAATCTTATCATAACATCATCCTTAACCAACTAGCTCTTTGGTATAGCAACCTAACATTCATCTAGTTTAGGATCAACACACTTTTAACCTAGCTTCCCAACTTTTCTATGAAACTACCAACTACACTCACACTGGCCCCAACTACACCCTAGGTTTAGTTGGTACTATCAAAGCACACTTGATACTGTCATAGTGCACTTGGTGACCAAAATGACCATTTTGGACCTCTAGACTACATTTTGGGACCCTAGAACTGCCTCCAGAAGCCTGTATAGGTCCTCACTTAAACATAACCTAGAACATCATTTTTCACCCCAAATTTCATTTTGTATCCTAGGACCTTTGCATATTGTACATCCAATTAGCATAATCCTCATTTTTATCCCCCCTAAACTTCATTTTGAACCCAAAACCCTTTGAACTTTGTAAAAAATCAAAACAAAGTATGAATCCTAGAGTATCTCCTAATTTTAATGAATGATGGATCTTGGCCATAGTCTCTTTGTCATTTTTATCATTTTCTTAGGGTCAAATTCTATCTATGTCTTGATGGATTTGACCTTGTCATTTTATCAACTTGATATTTTCAATTTTTGTCTCTTTTTGGCCAAGATCCAAAGTCCATCTTCACAATGTTAAACTCTTAGACTTATCATATCATTATTGTATTTCTAGTCTCCCTAAACATCATTTCATTAATGCTAGTTGCATAACCGCTTCATCTTGTATAGTCCAAAACCTTAGCATCTCTTCCAATATCAAACCTCATCAACTTGTCATTATCACTTTTCAAACCCACCACCAATCTTCTTGATCTCATATCTCCATATTGCATGTCCTAAATTCCATTATCAACCTTAACATACCCCCCTTTACATAATCTAACTTGCATACATTAATCTATAAGGTCATTCCCCAAATCTAGTGTGCAACCCTAATCCACATTTTGCATACCATAGAGTCATTTTCATACCCCTTAGTCAAAATCCAAAATTTCATTCACATTTGCATTTGTGCATCATCCCCTTAGAACATTTGCATCTTGCATATCATAACCCAAGGTCATTTTACACTTCCTTAGGTTGCATAACACTCCAAAACCCCTAAAAATATATAAAATATTCATTTCTTGCATACCCAATTTTAGATTATCAAGTTTTACCCTATTTTATCAATTGTACCCTTGTTTTACCAATTGTACACTTCAGGTGCACAGTTGATAGTTTCAGTGTATTATTGGTAGTTTCATAGTGCACTTGGCAATTGGGAAGTTCATTTTATCTTCCAAAACCCTAAACTACATTTCCACACCTTTCACTACATTCATAAACCCTAGAAAAAACCTAAAAGCATTAAGACCATCCATTCTTTGTATATTTGTCACCCAAACACCTTTTCTTACCAACTGCATACCTTCTGGTTACCAACTATATACCTTATGGGCTTTGAGTGCACTAGGAGTGCATTTGGTACTATCAAAGCATAGTTGGTAGCTTAGGTGCATATTTGGGAGGCAGAGAGTCAATTTTGACATTCCCCCATTGCATTTTCATCTTTAGGTATTACACTAGCACTTACAAGGACACAAGAAGTTTATAGACTAGAAGAGTTATATCAAACTTTATTTTATGAAGTACAAACACAACCTAAAGCTCATCCAAGGTAGAAGAAAACTAAGAAACCTTAGCAAGCACTTGACATAGATCAAACTAAAGTAACACAAGCTTTTCTTTTAAGCATTGCCAAACCCTAACCATCAAGAAATAATACAATCAACTGTCAACAACACATTTTCCATGAAGTTTCCTCAAAACACTTCTCCTACACACAAAATAATTCAATGGATCCCTGATTTCAAACTCATATTTATACATATACCACCCAACTATGGAAGTGTACCTACAACACTAAAGGATGAAGAAACCCACTCATTTAAGTTCAAAAAACATAGCACAAGTACCTTCAATCTTTTGAACATACAAAAAAATACATTACATATAAGTGATGATTCTAACATAGATTATGGTATCATTAACAAAGAAATGGCTAGGGCTTGCCAAGACAAGACTTTCTGAAAGAATTTAAACATTTCGAAACTCGAGAAATTGTCAAATTTAATTCAAATTTGGAGGGACCTAAGTCCAAATATCAGGACACTCTAATGTTTGACAACATACAATCCATGATTAATTTAGACTTTCACAAGGAAAACAACCTTTGGAATTTTCAAACACAAAGATAACACCTATAAGGTCTAACCAAGAATTGACCATTTAAATTCTCCAAAGTACTTTCAAACACATTAATATCAACCCCTTGTTTGAAAAACCTCCATCAATCAATGGCAACAATAATCTTCCAAAGTACCCCAAGAGGAAATTGAAATTTGACCTCAATCAAATAATGTAACAACACGACATGCCTAAGGGGACTTGCACTCTAGGGATGCAAAAAATATGTCATTTGGAGGAAAATCAATAGAGCACACCATTGCTCCTAACTCTACCAACTATAATGACATTAATTGTTATGGATCCCTCTACGAGTACACCATGTGACATATTAACACCCATTGCAAAAACCCATATTGACACACAAAGGAAGAGTATTATCGATATTCACCCATTTTCCAAAGGAATGTGGCCCATTTCCATATTAATATGATGTCTCAATGTGAAACATCAAACACCAAAAAAATCAAAACAAAGACCCAAACGTGATGTTCACCTCTAAAGGACATAATCAACTTCCAAGACAACAACAACTTCAAGTAGGGCAAGGAAACAACATTAATAATGCACAATTGAGTCAAAATTCAACTAACATGTACACAACATATCAAAATCAACATCCACAACAAAAACAACAACCTCAAGTGGTGCGATGACCTAACATCCCTAACACACAACCTAGTCTAAATCCACTTGACTTACACATAATGTACCAATAATAATTCCAACAACAATGAGCCATGTTTGCTAAATAACAAAAGCAACTAAAACAATAGTTTTAATATCTAAAATGCCTAGAGAACTTATCAACAACACTTGTTGCAACAACAAAATGTGCCATAACAACCACAACAGATACCTCTACAAAAATAATCACATACATGGCCTTGCAATCAAACAACAGATGTATCTCAACAACAATCCCAATAAATGGCACAATAATAACCACAACAAGTGATGAAACAATAACCTATGGTACAAATCTCGTAATCAATACCATAATAATAAGTACAACAAAAAGGACCATTTTGTCTCTAAGGTGCCAACATACCTCCACCTCCTAGTGATACATCACCCAAGTCTCTAAATATAGAAATGTTAGAACCAAGTAGACATAGTTCTTGCCATAGAAATATATCTACTTATAGACATAAAAGACTCGAAGAATGGACTATCATTCAAAACCCTAATGAGGACTTATTACATCAATTCAAACAACTATCTAAAAAAATTGAGGCATTGGGAGTCCATAAGAAATAGGCTCTATACATAGAAAGGGACTTACATCCTAATCCCTTTGACAAAATTTTGTATATTCCTCCATTCCCAAAACATTTTGAGGCACCAAGATTTGAAAAATATTGAGGAAAAAGAAACCCAATTGATAACAACATAGAATTCTCTAACTCTTGTACCAAACTTAGTTATGAGCCCACATACCTCATGAGACTATTCCCTTACTCTCTCAATGGACCCACACTTGAATGGTACTCCAAACTATCTAGTAATATCAAATCTTGGTCAGAACTAGCAGATAAATTCATCTCCCACTTGGCCTTCAACATAAAAAATGAGGTGACATTGTTTGATCTATGCTCAACTAAGAAAAATATGGGAGAACCATTCATAACATTCCTATTACATTGGAGAAACCTCATCAATCAATGCTCACTAAACATTATTGAAGAGCAAAAAGTTAATATGTGCATTAAAAACCTTGTCCCCAATTTAATGTATGAACTTGAGATCAAAAGTTTGAGCACCATTTCTAAGCTAATGAAAAAGGGAGATAGCATTGAAGAATCCCTCATCTACAAAGGCATCCTTAAAGCAAACAAGGAAAACACCAATAGAAATTTGTGTAATGACAAGGCAATTTTTTTCTTCAAAAACAAGAATGTAACCAATGATAGTATTGTGGTTGCACAAATGATCAACGCAACACAACCTCAATTGGCTCTAAAAGTTGCAAACCCTATGAATTCACAAACTCCCAATAAAGAATGACCTAAATAATAGAAAACTAAGACTTCCATGCAAGACAAACCTTGAAGATGTCCTAGAAACAAAGATAGGAAATTTACACCCTTGGGGATACCACTTGAGAATGTACTTCAATAATTACTCAATAATAATTTCTTGCAGTTACCCTAATCAAAGATGAACCATTAATTAAACCCTCTTGGTGGGATGACAACAAATTCTGTGATTACCACTACACCGAAGGACACAAGACCACATCATATTTTCAACTAAAACATGAAATACGAGACATTATTGATGACGGTGTAATCATAGTTGATCTATTTCTACTAGCATCCAATTTTGATCATATTATCTTTAAAGATTTTTTGGGTAATCATGATAAAGGGAAAGCCTCTAGTTTAAACTATGACTCATAGTCTAATTACACACACACTAGTTATGATTACACTATCAATTATTTCAATGAGTCTAACTCTTTCATATCCACATTCACCTTAAAAGATGAAGACCCTCATTGTGATTTCATACCCACCACACTCGAATTGCCTTACCTAGAGCCCCAACTAGACCTATAGCCCTAGTTAGACCTACAACCTCTACTAGACCCATGACCCCTAGTAGACCTAGTGATTCTAATTCTTTAGATTAAAAACTTGTAGGCTAGATTGGAAAAACTCATGCACAAATATTCATCCTAGATTTTTTGCATGTATCACCCTAGCATCAAAAGATCCTTGACCAGGCTTTAAAAGAGTCCATAATATCAAATAACATTTATGTCACCCAATTTCAGGCCATGGTCCAGAACTTATCTACATCACAACATATCACCTTCTCACCCTAAGCTATCCCTAAAGACAAACCCAATCACAATGACCCCCTTCATCTCAAAGTCTATATCCATAATGTGGAGGTCAGACATGTCTTGATAGATGGAGGAGCGGGATTGAACATCTATACCCTTAAAGTTGTCAAGGGTCTAGGTTACTCTGAAGAAGATGTGGATCCCTTTCACAGAATCATAATAAAGGCCTATGATGGTAGTGAACACTTCTCCAAGGGCATTATCAAATTACCCATAAGAGTTGGTTTAGCTAATGAGAATACACTATTTTAGGTCCTAGATATTGAAATGAAATATAATATGATACTATGATGCCCTTGGATTCATGCTATGAAAGTGGTGGCATCTACATATCATCAATGTCTGAAGTTTTCCTATAATAATGTAGAGGTTACTATCCATGGTGATCCAAATCCTTTCTAGTTTTGTGCTAATCTAAGAGATGTTAATGCATACCAAGTCTCAACAAATAATAAGCACAAACTAAAGATTCCTCTAAATATGTGGACCCTGATATACTCCTTAAAAGACCAAGGAAAATTTGAAGATTGAAGACAAAGGCTGTGGAGAATACTTATGTCCCAACTATTCCACATTAGGGAGTCACCACTTTCTCCCAAATCTTATAGTAAATAACAAATACTACAAGTACAACAACCCAAGATTAGTACACAAAATGCTACTTCCATCAATGTCATTAGTGGAGGTGGCCTAAATGAAGAATGTGTCTATGAGAAGACATCTATCTATATTGAGAAATAAAAAGTAGAACAAGAACCCACTTTGATATCTCGTAACAAGTATGGATCTTGGTTTACTGCCATGCAAAAACAAGGATATGATTGATGTAGTGGTCTTGGATCTCAAAAACAAGGAATGATTGAACCTATCACTACAAAAGGATGAACTCCTAGTTTGGGTTTTGGATTCAAACCATTATGAATAGGTCCTCCTAGTACTAAGGTACCCTTGTGTAAGACTATGAATGTTTTGAACAATGAAAAGGCATCTAAGGATACCCAACCTAAAACTAATTAGTTTGATAGTCCTTAAGCACTTGACCATATCTTTTTTGACCCAAATAGCCTGCCCATGGAGAATAAATATCTTACTATAACTTCATATATTGCTCAAACCAATTGTACACCTTGGATCGATAAATTATGGAATCCAAGTCCTCCAACTTCTAAGAGTGACCCCAATCATACCACTAAATCTAATGCCCATATATACCTTTGACTAGAGCCCATTCAACACTGATGATGAGTTCCTCTCAAGCTATCCTAAATTTTTGGATTGGGACCAACTTGGACCACTGAGCTTTAATAAATTTGACAAAGATGATACACTTGTAAATGTCTTGGAACTATCTAAAGACATTACAATTGATGGTCATAAAGAAGAAATTCCTCCTAAATTAAATACATTGACATATTTTATGGAGTCAACTCCATGTTCTAGTTACAAAATTGGAAACAAGGGAAAAAATAACAAGCATAGGTCTCTTGGTGAAAAATGAAAGGCATTAGACTGTTCAAAAGGAAAAGCTAAGAAGCTCGCAAGGATACAAAATTAAAAAGATGATGCCATGAATATAAGTGTTCAACATTCATGTGGGAAGTTGTTGGTCTCAATCATCCTAGTTCTTCCTTGTATCCATCTACCTATACCAGAATCCTACTACCTAACCTATCCAACACCCAAAATCAAACCTCTATCCATCAAGCCTTTGAGTATGTCATCATCAGTGACATCCCATACAAAGGATCCTTCCACCAATCATCCTTAAATGCCTTGATTCATGAGATGCAAACAATTTCTTACATATGATGCATAATAGTATGTCATGAGGCTATTATAATGGTTTGATTCTATCTACAAACTTGGAATGAATCCTATGTACTTATAATCACTCGTGGGTCCAAAGATTATTAGCTAGCAGTATCGACAAAAAAATTTCTTAGCATTCATTAGCAACGTTCATGATTTTGTCTATAAGTCCTGAAAAGGTATCAAAAAAATGGTAAAAAGTCCTTAAAAAGAAACAAAAAAAAAAGAAAAAAATTCATGCAAAAATGTATGCCTTGATGAAAACCTAGCAAATAAGCATCTTGGCATGAAAATTTGAGTCAAGAGAAAAATATTGTCCATAAGTGAAAACCTAACAAATAGGCACTTTGGGCACTTGTACCATGCTGAAAACTTGGAAAATGGGTGCCATGTGTAATCAGTTGTTGCTCCTCCATCTATCAGGATTCCAATTGGTTCTCCCTGTCATTGTGTGATCACATCCTTTATATTGCAAGACATCCCTAGTCCTTGGTCATGGCCCATGAACTGTTTAATGCCCATTATTATCTTACATCACCAGCCTATACATACTCTGTCTTTGGCCTTTGTACATAGTTCACATCTCTTATGGGGGAATATTACCTACATAGTGTATGAGTTTGAAATTGAACTGGGTGCATCTCCCTAAGAACATGTTATTCATTGGACTTATTGCATAATAGATTGGAGCTAACACTTTTGAATCCTTTATGATCCCTAAAAAAATCCTAAAAGTTTAAATATAATCCTAAAAAAAATCTAAAAATCATAAAATGTCCTAAGAAAATACATAAAAATCATAAAATATCCTGAACAAATCCATAAAAATCATAAAATGTCGTAAAAAAATTGATATAAAAAATAAAATTTCTTGAAAAAACCACTAAACATCATAAAATATTTGAAATAAATCCTAAAAATCATTATATGGGTTGAAGAAATGAGTAACACAAAGCCATCAAATATCCTCAAAAAACCCTAAAAATCAAAATAGCACTAGAAAATTGCAATAAACCTTGTAAATAATTGCTATGGATAATCACCCCTTTTGCTTAAACACTCACACTTTCACATACTAAAACTCAAAGCACTACACTTGAATGAAAATCACACTGTCGGAGCAATGTGAACTAACAATCAATCTAACTTGTCACTATCAACCAAACCAACAATCCAACCTATCATGTTGTCAATCTGTCAAACACTCTCTAAAGATCTAAAACACTAAAAAGCAAGTAATAATGGATGAGAATATTTTTTGACTCATGTTTCTTAGTGAGTGATTTACTTTTTCTTTATCTTCTTTGATCATGTTCCTATGCCACTTGATTATATAAACTGGTCTATGAGAGTGGTTGGGATGGTTCAAGGTCATCTTTTTTTTTTTGTCCATTCAATGTGCCTTTGAGAGTCTAGAGCATGAATATCTGCCTTAAGAAGGATAAGGTCATTCTCTATCTGCATCATTCTTGTTTATGCAAAGGCTTGCATTTGTGCTCTAGTCCTTTATGGTCAAGATGTGTTGCATTCTTTTTTCCATATCAAAATAAAGCTCCTTTGACATATAGTACACTCTATGAAAGCAAAAAATTCCTCACCTCATACTAACTAGTCTTCATCTCATCTCCTCTATTTTCTAACATCCATATCATTCACCACCACCATATTTATGTACTTAGATATACCAAAAGCATCTTCATCTTGCATACCAATACTCTTGCATAATCATACATTGTTTATCAACCATCAGTGGCTTTCCACCAAGTTTGGCCTTAATTTGACCTAGGTTTGACCATGTTTGACCCATGTTTGGCCACATTTGACCATGTTCTAACCTCTTTCCATGGTTTTGGGCATGCACACAATGTTTTAGGCCATTCCAAGTCTAGTTAGACTAATTTTTGCCCATGAAGCCTTCTAGGGTGCAGTTTGCATTGTTAGAATATAGTTGGGCTTCCCAACTATGCACAAGAAACACTTGGTCATCTTAGGGTGCACTTGGCATGACCATGTGCACCCTCTATGCACTTGGGTGATTTTTGGGTGCACTTGGGGTAGTTAGATTCCTAAAAATTCTCCTAGAGCCCTAATTGACCCCTATTTTGCACTCCAAACCCCATAACTTTTGTGTTTGAGATTCAATTTGTAATCTGTCAGTTGCATTGGGTTTGTCTTCTCATTCCAAAAAAATTAACCTATCATTCTCATTTTTCAATAAAATTATTGAGGGAGAAACCATGAAACTACTTTTGAGGCCTCAATCAATCCCTATTTTGCACACTAGACCCCATAATTTTTTCATTTGAGCTCCAATTAGTGATCCATCAGTTGTTATGGCTTTGGCTTATTATTGTAGGAAATTTGACCTATCACACACATATTTAGGTCAATTTATTAAATGATAACCCATATATATCGCCCCTATTGGGGCATGTTTTTATGTTTTTTGCATTGGTATTCTTTGATACAACGTTGTAAATCACAATGTATCAAAGAGGGGAAATTTTAGATGCTCAAAAATGGTCTATGTTTATGGTTTAATCACTTTTTCACACTAACTTGTCCCATTTTCTCATATCACTAATTTTGATCTTTTGGCCAACTTGATTATCATTTGGCCATATTTCAACAATGTTCTTCATCATTCATATCCCCTTTCACATTAATTGCAAATCATTTCATAATCTCATTTGCTCAACCCAAAACCATTTCAACATCATTGAATTACATCCCATCAACCTAGAATCATCCCAAATCAACCCAAAATCATCCTAAATGAACTCAAAATCATCCCAAATCAAGCCAAAATCATCCCAAATCAGCCCTAATCAACCTAAAACATGTCAGATATCTCAAATCAATCATCATCTATCAAACCCTAGCCATTGTCATGTCCTTTAGTGCCTTGGAAACTTATCAAATATTATCAAACCCATCAAATCTGACCTTAGTATTGTCATGTCTCTCAACACTAGGTCAAGTTTTTCATTCTTATTGTCTAATCATTGACATTGTTGAGTCCCTCAATGTCAGATCATGGCATTATCCAATCAATTTTATAACATTGACAATGTTTGTCAATGTTATTAGGGTCAACCTTATCAATCAATTTCAATCTTGTGGCACTTACAATGTATATTGAATGTCACAGGTTCTTAATTTGTGACATCTATCCTTGGCATGTTATCAATCCTAATCATTCAATCAATTTGATCATGGCTTTGATCTTTCCACCATCATCCTAGTTGATGTGTATAATTGTCGCATTTCATCAAAGGATATTATCACATTTATTGCATCAAATTGGCCAATCATTTTTTAATTTATCATATAGGATTAGATAACCCATAATCTAATCCTATGTCATTTCAATAATTTTCATCCTTTGTTTACTAATTCTTCCTACTAACCAAACATTCTCAATTAATTGATATTTTATTAATTAATTGACTAATCTTTACAAACCATGGGAATTCTTAAATTTTCTAAGTCCTATTTTCCACTTCTAATTTCCATTTTACTAATTCCCATTTGTGTGGATATATGAATTTTTAATTCAAATATTCCACCTATTCTTGACACATCGACATGATGTTTCATAGACATTATCCGTACACTTGGCTAAAATATGTCATATTTTAATATATTTTATTTCTTACAATGTCTATAATAAGCCTCCATCATCATAGATTCTTGGCTACAAGTGTCTTTGAGGTGTCATATGTGTAGCCACCTAAATCTAATTACACTACTAGGTAATCATATTTAGTCATCTCCTAGGACATTACTGATATTAAATATTTAATTAATTAATCATCATCCCCTAGTGAATTAATTAATTTAATTAGCTATAGTATCAATTATCCTCAGGTCCAAATGCACCAATTCAACTTTTAAAAACTTTAAACAATCTCATTAAATAGCTTAGTCCATATAGTAACTTATCAGCAAGTTAACAATTCTTAGCTCTCTTTTCTGTATATGTGTTGACTAACAGTAAAATAAACAACTTTAAAATAACATGCATAACATAAAATTCACACAACTAAATGACATAATGATTTAACATAGAAACAAAGTTTGGAAAAAATACCAAGTAATATGCTACTAGTTTTTCACTCTTCTGAAGTGAGCTCGATTAAGAGTCAACCCTATTAAAGGTTACAAAATACACTACCAGGTGTGACCTTGTTAAAGGATTTAATCACCCTATTAGGAATGGCCTTTTTAGAGGACTTTAGATCATTTCATTATTATGGCACCTTGATTAAAGGATTTACAAAATGACTATTAGGTCAACCTTGATTAAAGTATTTTGACTTCCACAATGGTTAGTGTTGGTGTTTTTACACTACCAAGCAACAAAATACTTGATACCAAGATAGTGAAGAGCAATTTAGCCTAAGGATTAGCTATTTCATATACTCAACTAAGAGGCCTTTATATTTGGACACAACTTCTACAATATCATAAAGATTTTCTACTCTTTTGGCTCTACAAAATCAAGGTGGGTGCACCTGAGGGATAAAAGGATTCAACTCTAGATACTATCTTCATACATTACTTATTCAATGACATTCTAGTATAATATTCATCCCCTGCACTGATTGAATAATTCTTCTTAGATTTACATATAATTATGAGTAACAGTAGCTAACTAAAATACAAATATTAAATGAAATCAAGTATTGACCAGCTATTATACTCTTTATACATTTAAAGTAAAATTGATTTTGATTTTAAGATTTTGCTTGATGCTTATCCAAGATTTCTTCATATGCAAACTAAACTAATTGATCAGTGCCTCATCCATTGGGATTCAGAATCTATCCAACTATTTTGATCTAATCAATTGCATTACAATCAATATCATCAGTAATTCTCCCTAAAACTCATTCTTATGCATATCCTTATTATTGCCTGGAAATCCTATCATATCACTGAAGCATTTACTCAATTCACTAAATCAAAAGCAATAGAAAATTGACATACAACCTATCCTAGTTACATTAAATTAAACAAGATTTTCCCATACAATCTCAAAAAAATTAATCAATAACAATGGGGACAAGATTCAAAGAAAAAAGATATGGTGATAGTTCATCTTTGTATTAATTTTATTTGAAAATTATATAACATTGGGTTAATACTCAAAACAACTCAAGACAAGACACCATGATCCTGGAAAATTAATGTATTCTCTAAATTGTAGAGAAAATACATCACAAAATTGGCATCAAGGAAATTGGACCAAAATAAAACTAGCAAAAAATAAGATTGCACAAATGTTCAAACCTCTTCTCTAGCCTTGGAATCTCATTTATATAGTATGAGATGCAACAAGCTTCAAGCCTAGAGAGTACTAACAGTTGTCTTTTAAACAAAAGGATATTTTACAAAGTTATTGTCATAAAAGACAAAACTTGGTGCAACAAAATGATTTACATCATAAATATTCTATTGTAGGGACCACTTCTGCTATACTTTTTTGTTGTTAAGGGGTTCGTGATTGGCTTTGATGTTGTTGTCATTCCTCAGAAGGTGTAACCAATGGACTTGCTTGTATGGACCTGGTTCTAATGTTTTAAGACTTACTTCAACTCAAGGTCCTCCATCCACATCATTAGGCACTGACAAACTAATAGTTATACTTAATTCTCTTCTTACCAAGTCATCAATTTGGGCCTCTATGCTTGTTATTATAGTTGATTTTTTATCTTTGTCTTCTTTTGCTTTAATTTATGTATCAATTTTTTGCAATTCATCTTGGTCCACCTCATCCTTATTGGTTTCACCAATCACTAACTATTTTGAATGCACAAAATATTCCATCCATTTTTTTTAAAATTGTGTCATCTAGCCAATCAAAACTCAAGACTTCATGTTGCTTCTTTTTAAAAAAACTCCTAACTTATTGATTTCAACAAATTTCTCTCTAATAGAATTATAGAAAACTTTGAATCTAACAACTTCCTCAATTTTTTCTACCCATAATGCATTCCCTTCATCATTTATAACCTTATTGGTCCTAAGGCATAATAAATCATTTAATTCTTTAGCCTGTTCCTCCTTATCTTTTAATTTATCTACTTTTCTAAGTGCATGGGCAAAAAGTTAAAATTTCTTAGCAAGGTACTTTGAGAAGTAGATTATAATTCTATTTTTCATTGCAACCCTCTTATCATCAAAATTAGATAAATCATTAGTCATGTTAAAGGTTTTTTCTATCTACTCACAAGACAAACTAATGACTGAAACACATAAGAGGGTGGCATCCTTATCCTTTCTATCCCACTTATTCATAATGGGATTCAAAGCATCCTCACCACCTTTTATTTCATTCTACATGTCCATTATATTCACCAATTGTTCATATAATGTTGCTAGTCAATCTTATCTACTAGACATAAGATTGTTTTTCTAATCTTGTCCTCATACAAATCATTTAACTCCACATGTAATGCCTAGAGTTTTCTTTTCTCTTCTTCAAAATCCTCAACTATATGAAATTCTAGTCTCTATGGAGTATTTGGTATCTCTACAAGGGGAGTTGAGTTAAAGTGCTCAATTGGAGGATGAGGATAAGCAATCTTGGGCTAGCTAGATTTTGTCACTTTTCTCTTTCCAAGTTGCTTATCCATTTGAGCCACCTTAGCTTCTAACTAATGTATCTTATTCCCTCTCTCCTTAAATGCTTTCAACATCTCTGCAAATTTAATATTAAGCTCTAGGAATTTGTTTTTGTCCTTTTCTGCATTAAAAACCTTAAAGTCCACCATTTATTTGGTCACTCTAGATACTTTCTCACTATCTACCTCCTCTACTCTATAGAGCATGAGGTTGCCTATATGCTCAGCATCTAAAACTTCTTGTATCCTGGTCTTATCAATTTTTTCAATGGACCATATCACCAATTCCTGATGATCATCACTAAATTTTAGCCCTTTTATGTGGCTACAAGACCTCTTCCTTAGTTTTAAATTGAGTATCTTTTGCTTTTCTTATAGCATCAAAAACCATGGCATTGGTGATGTCCCATTCAGGTAAGATCAAAATTCCTAAATCCTTCAATAATTTTCATCCCCCTTTAGGTTTTACCTATGCAAACTCTTCCATAAAATTGGCTTTGACTTCCTCCACAATTTTAGAGTCATTTTTGTTAGGTTTCTCTGCATTGATGAGTTTACACTTAGCCTCAAAGTTATCAATGTTTCTTCTCCATAAGAATTGAGAAAAAGCTCTAGACTTTACAAAACTCTCATCATCAATACATTTTTGGGAAGCCTATGATATAATAGGATCTATTTCCTTACCTCTATAATTTCCCATAGTGAGAGATAGTGTAGGCATAGGAGGTTCTTCAGGTCCTCCTTCAATATATGCAATTGTAACCACAATATCCCTCTCCCCTCCAATTTGTCTCAACTGTTCTCTCAATGGTACTTCATCATCTACCTTGAGTGGGGTCTAGGTAGGTGAGTACTCTTCAACATTAGAACATAATCCTTGATCCAGTTTTTGTTTCTTAGGAGCATGTGTATCGGGTGGGCTATCAAACCTTGGTCTTTTACATAGAGGAATAGGTTCTACACTCCTAGCCACTATGTACTTGACTCTTTTCTACAATGTATGTTGTCTTGGGTTCAAAATCATTTTGTTGGCCAGCCTCCTTTCCACTTCAATGGCCTTCTCTAGGTATGCTTGTGTCAAAATTTATTTTTTTTCATTCAACATTTCCATAATCCCAACAAAATTATCCATCAACATATCCACTTTCATACCCCAATATTTCCTATCAGCTAAGGGATCATAATCTGACTCAAAAGCATTTATGAAGTCTAGGACTTTGATATATTATTTCCATTTTTCCTTCCTAAGCTCCTACTCTTGTAATGAAAATTTATTTCTAACTATGTCTGATAAGTAAACCATTTTCTTATGAGCTTTTGCCTTAGTTCTATAAATTTCTCCATCCCTTCTTGACAAAAACAAAATTATGAACAATAATAAGCTAGGGAAAGAATGTACATTTAGATTTACCCAACAATTATCTCTCTTTAATTAATCCAATTTTCCACAAAATTTTAGCAATTCCTACTTTCAGACGCACTTAATAGGGTAGCACATGTGGTTTTCCCAAAAAACCATAAACTCTAAAAATAGTAGACACTTCATATGGGATAATATCTCCCCAATTATGGCTCATCATCAATTCTTTAGCATGATCTTTTGGTCTAATAAACTCTAATAGAGGTTGTGATATTCTAGGGCTATCCCCTATTAAAACATTTTGAGCCTAGAAGCAAAAGACCTGTTAAACTTGACAAAGTTGGCATCACTCACCTCCCGTGCCATATCTATACTCCATAGTTGGATAGGGAACTTTTCTCCATCTCTTTCTAGTTCCAACTTCATTTCTCTAGAGGAAAAGGTGACTCCCTTATACAAGCATATGTTCATTAGCATGGAGCACCAAGAGAAGGGCTTATCAACTTTAGCCTTTGCAATTCATATTAAGCTAGTATGAATTTCTTCTACCAAGTGAGTAGAAAAATCAAAAATTAAACTCATACCATACTGAAATTTTGAGCAATAATGAAAATAATGAAGCCTAGGACATGGTCCTACTCATCCATGCCAAAGATCTTGCAGAGAGAGAAATACAATTCATTTGCTCTATGGTTGAAATATTTTTTTCAATAGAGGCTTGGGAGTGTTTTATGTAACCAAAGGAAATGATCCAATTTTGAAAAAATTATCCTCTAATGGTCCTCCCCTCATATATACTCTTTGTGCATCATACCTAGCCTGGAGTTTGTTAGCATGAATGTTGATGCTATGGGGGAGCATTGCAGAACTTTGTTTGTCATTGATGACAACATAGCAATAAGTTTGTATAAGACTGACTAAGCAGCTAACTGAGAATTGTGTATTAAAGACATCACATTACATATCTACTATGTATAGTTACCAGCATATACTAAAATATGTATTTAATATATAGGCAAGTGCATTGAACCTGAATCGACAACATACAGAAGATATTAGTGATTTACAGAGAATTACAAGGAAACAAAGCAGTAGAAAAATAGTTTTCAGTATATGACCAATATAGAGCTTTGCACTTGGAATGAAGGGTTGTGCAAATGACTGGAGGAATTATACTAACCATAGATGATGTTAGTAAGCGTGTAGGTATGGAAGTCACACGTGTGAAAATTTGTGACAAATGAGAGCCAATAGCATTAATTAAATGTGTATTTCATTTAATTAAATATGGAACTCAAGGAATTAATGTTGAGTGTATGGAGCTAACTCAAGAAATTAATGTTGAGTGTGGTATAAAAGAAATATGTTTTCCAATTTTTGAAGAGAACAAAAAGATTGAGGAGTGAAGAGACTTGTGAATTGGAAAGTAGAAGAGCAGAGTAATCTGCTAATGCGTGTAAGTGGCCTTAAGGTTACTATTGTTGAGTTCTAGATTTGATTACATGATCTAAGGGAAAAGAAGTTTGATGTACTAGATAAAGGAAGAGATAAGAGATTGTTCCACATCTATTATTTTGAAAGGAACAGTATAGAGATCAATTGGACAGTGGGTTTGTTGATCTAATCCTAAAAGTTGTTTGGATAGTGGGTTCAACTACCTTCCACAAACTCCTGACAGGGTTAGAATCTCCTAATAGGGATTCAAAGTCTCCTAACAAGGACTCTTTGTACTAAGTGTTGTAATAGACTCCCAACAGGGTCCATCCTCTAACAAGGAATATTCATATTAGTACATTATCTTGTGGGCATCATTCCCACCAAGGTTTTCCCTCTGATTAAGGGTTTCCCTAGTCAACATATATGGTGTAAATGTGTATCTGCATTTCTTCATGATTTCTATTTTCCTTGGTTGAATGATTAAGAATTGATTAAGAGGTTTAATTTTTAGATTACTGTATAACTGATTCACCACCCCAGTTATTCTAACAATTGGTATCAGAGCATCAAGTCCTTGAAGAAAAGTTTAAGAACTTTGGGAGATCCATGGTGAATCTATTCAGAAAGGAAAGTCCTAGATTTTATGGCACAAACTACAACAACTAGAAAGATAAAATGAAGACTCATCTCTTGTGCATGGGTCTATTATATTGGCTTGTAACAAAGACATCTAAAAACATTGCAGAAGAAGACAATCTTGAAACCTGCACTAAGGAACAAAGAGAAGTGTTTATGTGCAACATAAGGGAAAGAGAAGTAATATTGTCAATGTTACTAGAAAGTGAGTACAGTCAAGTAAAACAACTTAAAACATCTCATGAAATTTGGAAAACTTTAGAGGCTAATTATGAGGGTGACACTCATGCTAAGAGGGTTAGATAGCAAAATTTGTATTATGCATTCCAAGATGCTAAAATGATGGAAGATGAATCTATAAGAAGTTATGTTGGAAGAATATCTGAGATTTTTGCAGGAATCACATCTCTTGACAGAAAGAAATTTGATGATGAAGTAATATGGAAGATCTTGAAAAGTCTAACAATACCCTTCAAGATAGTAACTCAGATGATTCAAGTAATATAACCTTGCACCACTAACTTCACCAAAGAAACATTTCTTGGAAGATTGGAAGCTGAAGAATTTGATCTAAAAAAATCCAAAGAATTAGCAAATGTTGAGACAACATTTAGTGCTCTAAACATCAAACCCAGTTTAGCAAGGAGCACAAAAGCATAGGGAGACATTGCTAGTAGTAGCAAGTCCATTGAAGAAAAGATCCAAGAGGGAGTAGCTCTTCTTGTAGAAAGAGAAAAAGATGGTAAGAATATCTTTAAATGTTGGACATGTAATGAATATGGTCATTATGCATCTAAGTGTCCTAAAAGAGAAAGAAAGTTTAAAGGAAGATTCAAATCTAGAAGACCTAGAAACTATTCATATGCTAATGAAGAAGAGGAAGATTCTGATCAAAACATGAGTGAAGATGAATTAGGATTTGTAGCTATAAAGGAGGATGATCTTGATAGAAAAATTAGAGAAGAAAGTGCATTGATCTCACAAGTTGAAAAGAAAGATTGGATCATTGATAGTGGTTGTTCACATCACATGACTAGTGATATGAACAATTTTGTCAAATTCAGAAGCCATGATGGAGGAATTGTCAGAGTAGCGAACAATGCAGCTTGTCATATCATAGGAATTGGATCTATCACACTTGATGATAAAACATACACTAATGATGTTTATTTTGTTGATGGACTAAAGCATAACTTGTTGAGTGTTTGACAACTTATGGACAAAGGTTACCAACTGCAATTTGGTAACGATACATGCATCATCAAAAAAAAGGAAGGAAAACTACTTGGTACTGGTACAAGAACCAAAGGTAATGTATTTTAGTTAAACTCCACTAACATAACATGTTTAGTAGTTAAGATTGACAATAGTTGGTTATGGAACAAAAGATTTTGTCACATTAACTTTGATAACATTGTGAAAGCTAGTAATACATTTTTTGTAAGAGATTTACCTAAGATAACTGAGCCCATTGACACTATTTGTAAGGAATGTATCTTTGCTAAGCATAAGAGAGTCTCATTTCCTAGCAAAAGGTTTTGTACTACACAAAAGTTGGAATTGGTTCATACAGATCTGAGTGGTCCTGCAAGAACAAGAGGATTCTATGGAGAAAGGTACTTTATGATTTTTGTTGATGATTTTACTAGAATGATATCGGTAGCTTTTCTTAAAGAAAAATTAGAGGCTTTTGAGAAATTCAAGATATTTAAGAACAAAGTTGAGAATGAATCTAGAGTTAAAATCAAGAGCTTAAGATCAAATAGAGGAGGAGAATTTACCTCTAGATAATTCAATATCTATTGTAAAGAGCATGGTATCAAGAGACTAATATCCTCACCCCATACACCTAAGCAGAATGGGATTGCTGAAAGAAGAAACAAGTCAATTGTTGAAGCAGCAAGAGCCATGTTATTTGAGAATGATATACCTAAGACCTTTTAGAGAGAAGCAGTCAATATAGAAGTATACACACTGAATAGAGTGTAGATAAGAAGAGGTATGGAAAAAACATCATATGAGTTATGGTTTGGTCACTCACCTTCAATCAAATATTTTAGGCTATTTGGAAGCAAATGTTAGATCAAAAAAGATGATGATATCGGTAAGTTTGATCCAAGGAGTGATGAAGATATGTTTCTTGGCTACTCAGTGAAAAGTTAAGCTTATAGATGTTTCAACTATAGAACAAAAACTATAGTAGAATGTGAAAATGTTAAAATTGATGAAAATTTTGGCACTAAGGAAAAGATGGTGGACTATAACTCTGATGAAGATGACTATTCTAAAATGACTAACATAAGTAATGAGTTATTTTTCAAGACTAACAATGACTTACAGAATACTATGCAAATTGAAGATGTGAGAGAAGAATATAGCATAGTACTAGAAATAAGAGTTGAAGTAGCAACTCCTACCCCAAATAGGAATTTGATAAGAAATCATCCTACTGATCAGATAATAGGAAGTAAGGAAAAGGGAGTAATGACAAGGAGTAGAATTAATGAAGAGATATGTTTGATATCCCAAGTAGAACCAAGAAGTGTAGATCAAGCAATCAAGGATGACCACTGGATAAAAGAAATGGAGGAAGAAATTCAGCATATAATCAAAAATGACACATGGGAATTGGTTCCTAGACCAAGGGACAAAAATTTTATTGGCACAAAATGGGTATTCAAAAATAAAATGAATGAACAAGGAGAAGTAATAAGGAACAAAGCAAGACAGGTATGCAAAGGCTATTCATAGCAAGAAGGAATTGACTATGAGGAGACATATGCACCTGTAGCAAGAATAGAAGTATTCAGAATGTTTCTAGCATATGCAGCAAATAAGAATTTTAAGGTATATCAAATGGATGTTAAGTCAGCATTCTTGAATGGAAAGCTTGAAGAAGAATTTTACGTTGAACAACTAGAGGGTTTTCATTTAATAGAAGAGAAGGACATGGTTTACAAACTAAAGAAAGCATTGTATGGATTAAAGCAAGCACCTAAAACCTGGTAAGAAAGATTGGAAAAGTACTTAGCAAAGCTTGGATTTGCAAAAGGAACAACAGATAATAAATTGTACTTGAAGAAAATAGAAGATGGTTTGTTAATAATCATTGTATTTGTTGATGACATCATTTTTGGTGGAAATGATGAAGCCGGTAACAAATTCTCAGAAGAGATGAAGAATGAGTTTGAGATGAGCATGATAGGAAAAATGAAATTATTCTTAGGTTTGCAAATTTTTTAGAACAAAGAAGGTATCTTTATTTCTCAGACCAATTATTTGAAAGATTTGTTGAAAAGATTTGGTCTAGAAGATTGTAAACTTGTTGGAATTCCTATGGTAAATAGCCATAAGTTATCAAGCAAGGATGAGACGTCTACTATTGAATAGAAGAAATGCAAACCTATGATTGGAGGATTGGAGTATCTAACTCATAGCAGACTAGATATAGCTAATGTAGTTGGAATGGTAGCAAGATTTCAAGCTGATCCTAAAGAATATCACTATGTAGCAGTAAAGAGGATATTCAGATATCTAAAAGGAACATCAGATTATGGCATTTGGTATGATAGAAGCAATGACTTTTCTCTCTATACTTATACAAATGTTGATTGGCCTAAAGATAGAGATGATAGAAAAAGCACTAGTGGTGGAGCATTCTTCCTTGGAGCAAGATTGTACCTCACAAAGTACTGTAGAGGTAGAATATGTTGCAACAACAAACAACTATAATCAAGTCATATGGATGAAGAAGATGTTGAAAGATATTGGAATTACATGCATAGAACCTGTTATGATTTACTGTGATAACACAGGTGTAGACACCTAAATTTGATTATACCGCTTTGGTAATCTAATTTAGCCATCTCTAAAGGCATCATTAACTAAATTCCTAATTAATCCTTTGCCATCCCCTAGCTGATTAATTTAATTAATCATCTATAGTCCTAATTGATAAATCAAATAACCTATCATTTATCAATTAAATCCTATTCTTCTATCTAATTCCAAAAATCCCCATTTATTAAATAAATCTATTTGATAAATAAAATCCTCAAATCTAAAAACCCCTAACTTATCCCTAATCCTTCATTTAGCCTAATCCACCCCATCCACCCATGCTAACCTAGCTTAGCCACTAACTCACCCACCCTCATTAATGCCATCCACTTGCACATTTCTAACATCCTTAATCTAATCCTAAACCCAAGCCTAATCCACCCCCTAATGTTGTCACATTCCCTAAACAAGTTTAAGACTTTCCTAAACCAAACCAAAGTCTCCCCTCAAAAATCCCAACCACCAAGTCATGAGTGCTCTTACAAACTATAAAAGACTCTTACAAGCCCACTCATGACTCTTACATCCATCTTCCACACTCTTCCCTCTTCCACACTCATTCCTCTTACATCTCTCTTACATACTCAATGCCACTCATCATGCCTTTAACCAACCCCTTACCCTACCCTCTCACACTCATCCTCCTTGTGACAAGTGTCACCTTCCCATTGGTGCTAAACAAGCACAATCCATGTGCTCCCCTTTGAGTGCATCTCAGCCCTCCTTAACCATCTCCCCATCCTTGCATCTAAGCCCTCCATCCCCCTACCCCTTGGCCTATAAATTGAATCCCATCCCAAGCCATTTCATCAACAATCTTTGAGCTAAAGTTACCATGCTATTTTGAGAACCAAAGCCATCAATCTTACCCTTATAATGCCAAATTGAGAGCTCACAAAGCTACCAATTTGCCATTACCCACCTCCATTGAAGCAGCTTTTGAGCATCTTGAGCATACATCCACATCAAAAGGACACATCTACAGAATCAAGAAAGCATGGAGTGTTTTCTCTTGTGAGGTTTGCACTTTTTGTTTGCTTTTTTTTGTCTAAACATATATGTGAATTTAGTTTTGGTTTGTGAATGTTTACTTTATTTTTTAATGTTCTTTGCATACTAAATCTTTTTCTACATTTTGGCACGCCCGGTGGGACCCTACTATGGGTCATTTAATCATCTATTTTGATCTATATGTTGTTTTTTCTAACAATCTAATATTTTTTATTGTTTGAGTGGGTTGTAGGGTGTTTTGCTTGTTTTTGCAGGTTAAAGAACACACTTGGGAAGAAGACATACCCTCAAAAATCTTTAAAAAAATTTTTAAAATTCTGAAAAAAATCCGCATTTTTTAGCCTTTTTTTTTCACGCAATGTCATCTCTGCAGTTTGGCGTCTGTGCCTACAAACTGTCATCTCCGCAACCAAATTGTCATTTGCGCAGTTTGGTGTCTTTGCAGATCAGCATCTCTGTAGTTTGGCGTCTATGCCTGATGAACTGTCGTCTTCGTCTGTCTCTGTTGCACTTCTGTTTTAAAATCTTTATTTCTGCACTTTGTAGTTTTTTTTTTTTTTAAAAAAGGGTATAAATCAAAATTTGACTTTTAGTGGTTCTGTAGGATTTAGACCATTTTAAGCATTTTTACGTGTAGGAAAAACAGCAAAAAAAGTTTTTAAAAAATTTCCCATAGTTAAGCTCTCATTTTTTAAGATTTTGGGTAACTAACTAAATTGCTTTTTTTTGTCTCATTGCAGGTTGGAGCACATATGGAACCACTAACCATGTTTCTTGCAAGTTCTCATGTTGCTAAAAAATGAACTTGAATGTTTAACCATTTGTCTTTGAATGCATGTTGCTAAAAAATGAACTTGAATGGTTAAACACATTTTCCATTGAATAAATGTTGCTCAAAACACACTCTTGAATGCCATGGATTAAAATCAATTTTTCTTGGAATGCATGCTTAAAACAACAAATCCAATCTTGAATGCCAAGGATCAATTAACCATTGCAATATCAAACACTTCATTTGGAGCTTCTAAAATTGAACAAAACAAATCTCTCTTTCACATGCAATTTAGGTAAAGTTTGATTTTTGGACAATTAAGAAACTTTGTTAAGTTAAATACAAATTTGCAAGAATCAATTTGAGTAGTTCCTTGGACTCACCTCTTTTCTAATCACCCATCAATTCAACCATTGGTTGCAATCTCAGCACCATTTATGGGGATGGGTCTACTTGAAAAAAGTGTTAAATGTTCTACAATCTAACTAACTCACTTGGTCTTTGAACATTTGCTTTAACTTTATCAAAATTCTTAAATGACCAAAACTCTAGATTAAATCAATCACACTTCAAGTTTGGGCACTAAAATTGAACAACAACTGACGTGGAGAGCCTCTGGGCACGCGCTTGAAATTGAATCTCACACACTTTTGTTTTGGGCTTAAAACAAACTCACACTCAATCTTGAATGCCTTAAAGAAAATTAATCGATACTCGACGTGGAGGGCCTCCAGGTGCGCGAGGTTGCTTTTGTTGACCCTAACTCTTCTTATTGTTTGCATTCTTCGATCGATTTACTTTTGTTGGCACTTCAAGTTGGAATTGAACATTATCTCTTAAACATGAGTGCTTGCAAAGTCTAGATTAGCACACATAAGAATTAGTTGGTAAAAGAACAAGCATATTTTTTAGCCCAAGGTCATCCAAGTCTTCTCTCCCCTTGTCGTCTTTCGAGGCCATCTTGGGTGCATAATATTAGGATCCAAAACCTTGTTTCTTTTTAGGAGGCCTACTTGGAGATTTCATCACCCCTTGGACGACCTCAACTCCAGCGTTCTGGCAGAGTATAAGAATCGAGAGGTGAATCGAAAGACACCTCTCTTGGGATCAAGATTTTGTCATTCGGGCTAAGCCTCAAGGAACTTTATACCCTTGAGAAGTGAAAGAGGAGAAGTGGGTTACCGCTCCTCTCGGCTGTGTGACATCTTTTTGGTCTCATTTATGAATTTGGGCCTCACATACCTTGCGTATATCGAGAACTCCATAGCTAAACCAGTTAGCCTTGCAAAAAACCATTTAGGGTGTTAATGTGTTTGGAGTGACTAATCGAAACATTTGTAGAACATACACACTCCTCAGCGCAAGTATCACATTCTGAGAACCACAAACTTCTATCTGGGTGTTCCTATCTATTGCTTGATTTTATTTTACTTGTTGAATGAATGTTTGCCAAACTTGGTCAATCCTAGCTTAGGGCACACTTAGCGTAGTCACTACCTATTTTAGAAGTTGAACAAGTTGAAGCAAAAATACTAAGATCTCTCAAAGCCAAGCAAATTCAAGAATTTATGTCAAAACAACCCAAACCCAAATAGAAGTTTCACAAGGTCAAACTCAAGCCATCTCTAGCATACCAAGAACTTTCATCCAAGAGAAAAGAAATAACACCGAGCCCATGAATTGCCAAACTCCACAAAGTAGAGGAAAAAGCTACTGACGAAGCACTTCAAGAGGCCTGGTTAGAGCGCACCATCAAATTTAGCCAATATCCAGGAGTTAATCCTGCCTATGCCTTACCAACTAGGCATGATTTCTATGATTAATGATGCAGAGCCCTCTGTATTTATCTTCAAGGAATCTTAATTCAACTCAAGGGATTCAAAATAGGCTGGTACACCCTCAAGGAACCAAGAACATCTCAAATATTACAACAAAGAACCCTGACATTATACACCGATAAAGACAACATCTTCACTCACACAATCAGATTTCTATGTCTGATTGCATTGTTCATAAATCCAGTTCTAAATATCTTCTTGAAAAACCCTTTGGAGTAATTGTTCCAAATTAATAATTATAAAACATATCCAAATCTGAGACCAATCCAATTAGTATATTATAAATTACATACTCTGAACCAAGACCCATTTTCTCTGTCATAAACCAGAACCAAAACTGGTAACCCTTTCTAGGGCATCACATAACGTTCACAAAACAAATTAAAATAACCCCAAACCAATTCCAGATCATCCATTTGTGAGTCTAGTTTCCAAATCTATAAGCCATTAATTTATCCAATACATAAATCAATCTATAAGCACAAATATTTGCCTGCAATACCATTGAAGGCATTTAAAAACCAGTTTTCACTCAAATCTTCATAACTTTCACAAATCTATATAAAAACAACCCAAACCAAAAATAAATGAAATTTAATTCATGTATCTTTTCAATGAATATTTTTAGAGGTCTTTATTTTCCAAAATATTCCTGTATCAAACGTTTCAATCTGACTATAGTTGGGCATTCTCAAATCTGCAATTTACAAGCTTTGCCAAAACCTGCATAACTTCTTCATTTCTAAATGAAAAAAATCCAAACCAAATCCAAAAGAAATTTTATTCACTTCTCTATCCAAATATACAAAATTCACATGGTTTCCAAGCTGTACATGGTCGTACAAGACCTGGAACCAACACTAAAACTGAAAACCAATCAAAATAACAACTTAGGATATTACCAAATTTCTTTCAAAATGTATCACTTCCTTTCCTCCATGCTTTGGTTCGACCTTACATACAGTTTTATAGATTTTTTGGTTGGTTATAACTTCCAAACCACCCTTTAAACCAACCCATTACATTCCTTTAACCCTTTTGCATTTTTGACAACATTTTATGCACTTTATGCATTTTTACATTACAACTTTCATACAAACTCAACCTAGACCAACATTATGACTCAAATGAATTTAGATGGATGTCAATAGATCCATTCACCAATTAAATAAATATTTTTACATTATTTATCATATTAAGACCTCCTTTGACAACTTATTACAAATGGCTTCTCTAGCTTTTATATCTTTGTCTTCTTGAAATTTAGGTGCCTCTGCACCAATTAAACACCCTTGTTTCTCCACATCTTCTTGGATAAGCTTCACTTTAGAGTCATCTTTGTAGAAAAGCCAGCCATCTTAGGTTATCCCCTTAAGCATTATTAGCTCATCCATCTCATTTAGAATCAAACCATCTAGCTAGCAATCCAAAATCTTCACATCCAAGCCTTCAAAATTTGTTGTCACTTTGCCAAAAGTTTGCCATTCCTAAAATCTTCCAAATCCACCCATCTCACCAAGGTTATCCCTTTGACAAAGATTTGTCTAGGGTAATCTAGCTTTGTCACTTGTTATCCCTCATCACCTTGAGCTAAAGGTTGGGATCCACAAGTGGTCAATCTTGTGTTCTTCCTAAAGGATCATCAGTCTATCCTTAAGTTGACACAATCACCACCAGGCTTGCACATAGGAAAGCAGACCTTTCATGCTTTGGCAACATATCTTTGAAGTTAGAATCCCCAACCCAATCCTCCTTAGGTTTTTTCATATAGCTTTGCCTCAACCTAGGAAATCATTTTCATAGAAAAGCCTTTCCCCCTTTTTGCATCCACCAGCATTTGTTGCATCTCATCCCTAGGAGCATTTTCATGCCACCCATCACTCGCTTAGCCAAGAAGAAAGAAACAATGGAGCCCTATCATTTGGATCAAATAGCCTCACCCCCCTTGAACATTCAGCCATCCTTCAGCCCAGAGAAAGCTATGCCATCACCTACTGACATTGAAGCTTTCATGAACCAATCAGGAAATGCAGTATTGGTAAACGCCATTATAGACAAGAACAAAGAAACAATCATGGCTAATTTTTCGAAGGGACAATGTAGGAACCTTTGACTTTGGAAGACCCCCTCCATTATCAGATCCATCTCACCCATTTTTCGGGCAACTGCCACCACCCATAGGCTCTTATGATCCAAATTATCCTCAATATATGCCAAAAGAAGAGCCTCCAACCAATCCATATGATCCAATAGACCCAAACATACCATCATCCACCCAAGTTGAAATCTCCATGCTACAAGCCAACCTAGCCACCACCACTCCATCCTTGGTTCATACCTCTCCACTCCAAACCCCCTTTACCCAAAATACCTCACCGTTCACTCCCTTCACTATTGCTACTGCTACTCCCCAACCCAGCCTTCCAAATCCACCCATCTGCCAAATTAGTGCTAGCATCTTTGGCCAAACTCAACAATATACAACAGGGATGCCACCCATGGGGCCATGTAATCAACCTTTCATCACCCCTAGCTTGTTCACCATAGCCCAAAGCACAATCCCATCATTTCCATTAGGTCTTGGGAGCTCAATGCCATCAGCCATAAATCCACAAGCTACTACCTTCACTCCACAAAGCTATCAAATCCCACAAGCTACTGCCAATTTTCTACCAAGCTCCCAAGTGACCCCAGCTCCCGCCACCACTCTACCAAGCTTCCAAATCCAGCCACCAAGCTATCAAACCCCATCAATTCCATTCCCAAGCTTTCAATTCCCGCCACCTCCACCACCAACTAATCCATTACCTCCTATTACCAACTACTTTTCAATGCCACTTCTAGGAGGTAATCCACCAATCCAGCCAACCACCAATTATTTGCAGGTACCATCCCAAATGGGGGCGTAGCCCACATACCTTAGTCAAACCCCACAAGCCCCTCGATCCTTTCCCCAAGCTTCACAACCATCTTATACCTTACCTCCACAAAGCAATCCATTTATCCCACAGCCAGCTTATGTTCCTCAATCCCAACCTCAAATCCCACATCAACAGCAAGCCTCGCAGCACATGCAGCAATATGCACCACCTCCCCCTCAACAACCCACCATCCACCATGCAGCTGCCCAAACAATGTACAATCCCTATCAGCAAATCCCTCATAGCCATCCATATTCAATGGCCCCATCTAGCGCATACCTACCTCAAGGCACTCCTACATTGGGGGCACCCCAGCCATCACCTATCAATTCAGAATGGGAGCAAATGAAGACAGCTCTGAAAGCCATCCAAGAAGGGAATGATCCAAAGACATTCAAGTTTGAGAATGTGTGTCCTTACCCTTTTGACAGAGCCATTACCATGACACCATTTCCCAAACACTTTGAGGTACCCAAATTTGAAAAATTCAGAGGAAAAGGAGACCTTGTCACACATATCAAAGAATTTTACATGCACTGCCAGGACGTGGCATACAATGATGTCTTCCTCTTGTGCCTTTTTCCCAAAAGCTTGGTTGGACCAGCTCTTGAATGGTTTTACAGAATCCCCTATGGCACAATTAAAAACTTTTCTGAATTATCTGAGGCATTCGTAGCCCAATATGCCCATCTTGTTGAAACAGAGCTATCAATAGTTGATCTTGTCCACACCAAGCAAAAAGGTGGAGAAAGCCTTGCCGAATACCTACAAAGATGGCAAACCCTTACCACCTGCATATCCTGCACCTTGCCAGAACGCCATGTGGTGAAAATGTTTATTGATAATGCCCATCCCAGTTTGGCTCACCACATGACCATGAGCTATCTGCAGACCTATAAGGATATCTAAGAGCAAGGACTCATTAAAGATGGTGTGGTCAAGATTTACAAAGAGGCCAACCAAAATCAATCACATTCCAATGACAAGTCTAGGTATTGGAACAAAAACAAGCATGTTGCAACAGATGAGGTTACTGACAGCAGACATGTGAATATTGTTGGTCCTTCACAAAACCAGTCTAACCCACCATATCGAACAAACAACCAACAAGCTATCAATTACCAACAATGGAATAACCAAAGCTATCAAAACCACAATACAAGACCTAACTTTCAATGGTCTAAAAATCAAGCTAATGCCATCAATGTAGCTGCAGGGCAAAAACCCAAATTCCAACCTACACCTAGAAACTATACGCCCCTTGGTGAGCCATTGGATGTCATTTTTGAGAAATTGGCTAAGGAAAACCTCATCAAATTTCCTCCTACCCAGCAAATTGATCCAAGCCAATCCAAAGCTGCATGGTACAAAGACTATATGCAAAAGTTGTAAAGCAATAGACCGGCTTGTGGTCATGTTGATAGATTGTTGTATGTTCAATTCTTGTACCACCTTTAACATTGATGTCAATGGGGGAGAGATGACATGAAAAACACTAGAAAGATTTTCTAATATGGGGGAGAAATGTTGCAATAAAATATTTTCATGAAGATTTGAGTGATGAAGAAAATTTGTTGGTATTCTTAGAACTAGATATTTTTCATCTATGTTGCCAACAATGCCAAAGGGGGAGATTGTTAGCATGAATGTTGATGCTATAGGGGAGCATTGCATAAATTTGTTTGTCATTGATGATAGCATAGCAATAAGTTTGTATAAGACTAATAGAGTAGCTAACTGATATTTGTGAATTAAAGACATCACTTTGTGTATCTACTCATGTGCAATTACTAGCATATACTACAGCATGTATTTAATATATGGGCAAGTGCACAAAACCTGAATCGACAACATATGAAAGATATTAGTGATTTACAGAGAACTGTAGGGAAACAAAGTAGTGGAAAAATAGTTTCTAGTTTATGACCAATATAGAGCTTTTCACTTGGAATGAAGGGTTGTGTAGATGACTGGAGGAAGTATACTAACCACTGATGATGTCAACAAGTGTGTAGGTATGGAATTTGCACATGTGACAGTTTGTGTACAACTAAGAGCTGACAGCATTAATTAAATGTGTATTTCATTTAATTAGATATGGAGTTGACTCAAGGAATTAATATTGAGTGTATGGAGTTGACTTAAGAAATTAATGTAGTATGGTATAAATGAAAGATGTTTTCCAATTTTTAAAGTGAGCAAGAAGATTGACGAGTGAAGAGACTTGTGAATTGGAAAGAAGAAGAGAAAAGTAATCTGCTAATGCATATAAGTGACCTTATAGATTGTTGTTGCTGAGTTCCAAATCCGATTGCATGATCTAAGGGTAAACAAGTCTGATGTAATGGATAAAGTAAGAGATAAGAGATTGTTCCACATCTATTTTTCTAAAAGGAATAGTACCGAAATCAATTAGACAGTGGGTTCATTGATATGATCTTGAAAGTTGTTTCAACAATGGGTTCAGCTACCTTCCACAAACTCCTAATAGGGTTAGAATCTCCTAACAGGGATTCAAAGTCTCCTAACAGGGACTCTTTGTACTAAGTGATGTAATAGACTCCTAATAGGGTCCATCCTCTAATAAGGAATATTAATATTAGTACATTATCCTGTGGTCATCATTCCCACTAGGGTTTTCCCTCTAATCAAAGGTTTCCCTAGTCAACATATTTGGTGTAAATGTATATGTGCATTTCTTTATGGTTGCTATTTGTCATGTTTGAATGATTAAGAATTGATTAAGACGTTTAATTTTTAGATTATTGTATAACTAATTCACCCCCCTCTCACTTATTCTGAAAAATGTCTTCTATGTCTATCTTTTCATGGATTGTATGGTTAGGTTTTAACTTAAAAACTTCTCTTATCAGTTCTAGTGAGACCCTAAAGAGATTATCACCAACATGATTCTTCACAATTCTGGTAATTGGATCATACTTGTTCAACATTAATGCCAGCAAATCATCATCAAAGAAAACTCTTGGGATGATTAATTTACCTATATCAAATTCTCATACATTGTTCAAGGGAGTATCTAACATTCTCTTTGAAAACCATTTCCAAAAAAGCCCTAATCCTCCAGCAAACACTTCAGCATCCCTCAACCAGTTTGCTTTATCATAAAAATGCTCAATGACCACTAACCTAGGGCTTTTCAGAATAAGCTTTTTTCCCCTAGCTAGCTCATTCATGGATGATGGCATTTTCTCTATGAAATCGTCATGCACAACTCTCTTTAAATAATCTACTTTCCCAAAAAAATCCATTTCTAGAGGCATGTTTGAAAATTAGTCTACAACAAATTTAACTTTTTAATTTTTCTAGAAGCTCAAAAGACTTACCCAATTTTCTTGCTTTTCTCCTCTGAAATTGCTTAGTAATATGTTTAAACCCTTGGAAAATTTTGCCCTTAGCTCTTAAAATCTTTGCTCAGTGAGAATTTTGCAACCTTACTACTCAATTAATGGAACATTAGAATTTTACTACAACATTAAGTTCGTATGAAATAGCATTGATCAAAATTAATGCTTTAATAGTCATATTTTGCATCGCACTATGAGATTTGAAACTCCATCATCGATCTTCTAGAATTGGATGACTTATCTTGAAAACCAAATGACTATGTTAACCCTTTTTTTGAAATGGCCACATGTCACTAAGGCACTTCCCCTCTTTCATTAAAATTTGGGCACTTTCATATTGTGGGAAAGTGTTGGTCATCAATCTTTACAAGGGAAAAATTCATGAAAAACCTTAGAACTTTATAAGTCTACTTTTAATATTTTGGTCCCACTGATATAGTCACCTTCTAGCTCAATGAACATGTAGACCGCTCAACCAATTAGTTTGAACCATCTCGGTATGCATTCCAACTCAATGTGACTAAACAACCCTTTAAGTGATTGGCCCCACTTGTCTACATGGAAACCAAGTGCTTCCCCACTTTCATTAAACATCAAACACTTTCATAAAGTGATACAGCACCCTTTGTCAATCTTCAAATGATTGACGGTCCCATACAACTCACCTTTTTCATAATCTAGTCAGCAGAAATGACCAATGAAATGAGTTACAATTTCTAGTGTGTCCTGACAGTTTGCAACTGTTCTACCACTTTTTCAAACTAGAGGTGGATGTCCTCACCAAATACACATGTCACTAGGGTGCTTTCCTGCATTTCATAAACATCGCACATCTTTACATTATGGGGAAGTGCTCACCCTAGATCTTCCTAAGATCAATGCTATAATATTTTATTACTTTAAAAGTAACTCCACTACTTAGGTTGACCAATGAAATGGCTCAAATTTTCTAACATACACTGACAACCATCTAACAATTTTAAACTCGTTATAATACATTTAACTTTTGTGGTGCATTAAGGAATTAACATCACCAAGAGCTACATGTCATTTAGGCACTTTCCCTTATTTGCTAAAGGTCAAGCAAGTTCATAATGTGGGCAAGCATTCATCGTTGATCTTTCTAAGATCAATGGTTTGCAAAGGTAGACCTTATTGTGGTTAAAACACTTAGAAGAATACTAAGGAATTAAGAGAGGGTTAAAACCATTGTTAAAACAAAGGTTTATGGGAAAAAAATAATTTCTTTAGGAAAGTAATTTAAAATAAAAATGGGAAAAGGTAAAAGGAAAACCTTAAAACAAAAAGCTTCTTGTGCAAAATTTTGAAATAATACTTTCCTAAGTCTTATGAAAACTAGGGTAAAACAGTAAGGGTTTTATGAAAATTTAATAATTTCATCTAGGGTTGTTGACACATCTTACCTCTAAACACATGAATCCGTTGGTATTTTCACTATGGAATGCAACAAAGTTATACAAGGTGAAAAATTAGGCGAACAGTTATAATGTAATAGTCGATTTGATATGTAAAAAACAACTCACTTTGAAAATTCAAATATCTATTCAGCTCCTTTGTTGGTTCATTGACTAGCCTCTATTATCATCTTCATCACTGATCTACTTGGCATCCCTTCAAGAAATCATATACTTAACTAATCTCTTCACTTCTCTTCTACTACTCTTCTCTTCATAGGTTCTCATTAAGATCATTAATCAAAAATGAACTAACCTTAGAAATCATCTCTTATGCCTCCTTAAATAGGTAGCTTTGATCTTTTGTCACTTAAATGCCACTATAGATCTTAGCGTTAGGTTAGATTCATCGAATCCTTCCATAATTTAGTTCTCCTTATCCTTTATTAATACTTCTTGAAACTTCTCATTAAATCCTTGCCATAGATCAGTTAATAAACTCTCATCATCCATTAAATATGCTAGCTCATCAATCCTTATCGTCCACTCATTTTGACTAATCCAAAAATTCAACTATGTTGGCCTCAAACTCAATTCTTTTACAAACTCTAACTTTTGTTGTCACTTGGAAATCACTAAGCTCTTCTTCTCAATTATCACTATGTATCTTGGCATACATTATTATGTCTTTCTCAACATTCACTCTGTTTCTCAGTAGTTACTGATGTTCAGTCAATACTCCAACTTGATCATCCATAACTATCACTTAGCTTATATTGATTGTTTGGCTTCTTCTTAAGTTCCTTAATCTTTTGTTTCAACTCCTTTATTGACTGACCAACACTAACTCAAAAAATCTTAGAGTTTCACTCAACTTCTTTTCATCTCACTCATATAATAATTCACTTATCTTCTTTACTTCATGTATTGATTAAACAATACATTATCTTGTCAATGACTAACTTATGAAGTGCCCATTATATTTCAATGATACTTAACTTCTCTTCTCAAAAATTTGACTAGGTCACCTTGCTAACTCCTCTTTTTAAATACTTGTTATCAATCAAATAATATGGCACTATACATTATTATTAAATGTCTTTCCAATAAGTTTAACATCAACTACAACATAAAAATTATTCCAATTGTAATTTCCAACATTACCATGGTTATTTTTCCTGCACACTCAAACTACATATTAATAGTCCAAGATAAAATCACACACACACACACAATCAAATTAAATCTACATTTGTAATTGAATTACAATATTAATCATTTCTCAATCCAATCTTCAAATAACATTTCTATGTCTAAATCAGCATGCATATTTCTTGCATTATCAAACTAAACATGATATAACCATTTATGCCATTTCTTAAATTTCAAATATAACCCATCTAACAATTGAATTTACAACATGATTCTATATCCATCAATAGAATAAACAACCAAGTGCATGAATATAAAAAAATCATCAACCATCATCAATAAGTCTTAACTATCATAAACAATCATCATAAAATAAAGCATCACATAGTATCAAATAGTTTGAATCATGGTCCAAATAAGTATAAAGTATATAAAGGTCTCAAAACATAAAGTATCCAAAATGTAAATAATTAGCTATGTTATGATGGGTTGGAGTGAGGCCTCACATCCTCCCCCCTAGGCATGAACATCCTCCTAGAGTTCATCAAAGAGGTATGGGTATTGTGATCTCATCTGAGTTATAGCCTCCCATGAAGTTGTGACCTCATCATAATAATCCCACTGGACTCTAACCAAGTCTATCTCTCTGCCTTGAAGTGCAAGGGTCCATCTTCCCAAAATCCAAATGTTCTCCAATGTTAGTTTCTTGAATGAATCCACCTACAAGGCATCCCAATCAATAATGTGAGACTCATCACAAATATACTTCCTCAATACAAAAACATGAAACACATCATGGATGTGTAACAGGCTAGGTAGCAAGGCTAGAGAATAAGAAACTAGTATTATCCTCTCCAATATCACAAATGATCTAACAAATTAAGGTGCCAACTTAGAACCCTTTCTAAAATGGATCAAACTCTTGTGCGCATGCACTCTCAAGAAAATTATGTCTCCAACCATGTACTCTCTTTCAACCCTCTTTGCATCTACATACTTCTTTTGCCTATCTTGAGCCTCTCTAAGATGTCTAATAAATTCTACCTAGTGATCCATATCCCTAACTAACTATTGTCCAATAAACACTTCATCCTCAATCATACCCCAACTCAATAGTGTCCTACAAGGTCTACCATATAGGGCCTAATAGGGTGGTATACCTATAGATGAATGATGCCCATTATTATAGGAAACTCCACAAGATGAAGGTATTGTTACCACTTAACATGATTATCCATAATGTATCCTCTCACACCTAATTAACCCTCTCTGTCTACCCATCTTGTTGGCCTAGTTTTCACCTAGAAAAAGTCCTTAAATTTCATGGGGAAAATTTGGTTTGTCTCCATATGTGTGGCTAGGGTTTTTTTTTTCATTTGATTAATTATGCCCTAGAAAATCCCTATTTTTTATGCCCTAAATTTAGTTTTTCCCTAGGTTCCTTTTTTAAAATGGTTAAATTGATCACACCTTTCGAATTAAGGCAAGAGATTTGAAAAAGCCCTAGTACCTTTTGAAATTTTCTTATTATAAGGTTTTTTTTAATAATCTATTAAAATCTTTAGTGAATTTATTGCTCTCCGCTAGCTCATAATTCATTTTCAACCTGGATTTATTTTTTGATTAGCCTGTGCCTTGTATTTTCATTGTTTGTAACCTTTAGGGTGAGTTACTCTTTCAGACATCAGATCTACAGTTGATCAAGGGTTGTCAGATTCTTGCAAATGGAAGATGTGAGGATTTAAAAAAGTGCAACATTGTGACAAACTAACAAGTGTCCCCATGAGCCCATAATGTGTTTCAAAATGGCTTGAAGAAAGTGCATCTTTGTAGTTGTAGATTCAGATGGAGATCAATGATCATCATAATTTCACAAAGCTAAAGTACTCAAGTTTTAACCAAAGCGAGGTTACAACATGTTGGCATGTAGAATTTTTTGGACCAAACTAATCTATGAGTTTCCAAAAGTTGTTGTCACCAAATAGTACCAGCTAGTGTATTTTGATTTGTTCTTTGTATTGGGTGTGTCAAGTAGTAATCTTTTTCCCAACTGTCAAATCTTTAGTTGATCAAGGGTTGTCTTGTTCTCACATAATGAAGGTGCAAGGTGGTTAACCCAAGAAATAATGTGAGGAAGTGATGTGTGTCTCAGTAGGGCCAAGTCTTAAAGGAATGTAGCAACAACTAGGATCTTTTGTGATTGTAGGATGTGAAAGGATCAACGGTGGTCATGCATAATGAAGTCACTTGAATTTTAGCCAAAGTGAGAATACAATGTCTTAACACATGTTCAACTAAGTAAAAGGTGACACATTTGTTAAGTTCAAAACAAGATTGCTTGATCATGCCCAGATCAACAGCTAGTTTTTAGATGTTGGTGTGACATGCACAATTCGATTCTTGAAGCATTAATGGTGTATCAAAGTGAATTTGTGTGAAGGAAATATACATAAAATCCAAAAATCAATTCATAACTAGTTACAAAGAGAAAGATATTTGAAGCATAGAGAACCAAAGCTTAGAGTTTGATTTCTCCATACAGTGAATTATTGCAAACAAAGATTTTGTTGAAGAAAAAAATTGTGGGTAAGTGCCTGAAACTTCTATTATTTGAAGAATTTCCTATCTTGAATTTTATTGATAAATATTCCTCCATAAAGGGATATTTTTGGAAAGGTAGATTACAACAGAGAAATGTACATGATGATTTATTGGAACAATTACCCTTTTCCACCAATAAAGCAACTAAAGGAAAAGAATTGTTCGCCAAAAACCCTTGATTATTGGTTAATAAGGGTTTCTATGATAAAGAAAATTGGTTAAGAGATGTCAAGACATCTACTAGTGGTTTGGAGCTATTCAGGAAATGGTTCTCAGAAAGGAAACATGATACTCCATGAAGAATGTTTGGCAATTTGATATTAGAAAATTAGTTGTTCCTGGTATCTTCTTCGACAATGACTTGCTAATAATGTTAGGGAAGAGGTATGATCCTATGTTGAGGGTTGTAAAAAATCATGTGGGGGAAAACCTTTTTAGAGTCACACTAGAACTAATTAGGGAAGTTTTCATGATGAACACTAAACATGCATTGCATGAGAAAATCAACCTAGCTGATCTGCAAACATGGTATGATGGTTAGAGGGTATACCTTCGGGGAGGGCCACTATAAGAACATTTTGTAAGGATAGGGCATCTACCACTAGTAATAGTTTATACCCTAGAACCATTGTTGAAGAAATATATTAATCCTATGACTTAGGCACTTTACTTCTCCCTCTGCAAAATCTTTGGTATGGATGAGAAAGATCACATCCAGGGATCCCTAGTTTTTATTACTACTCAAAAATTGCAGTATGGTATGAGCTTAATTTTTTATTTTTCATCATATCTCATAGAAGAAATTCATAATGGATTAATTGACATCAGTAAGGCCAAGGTCGAGAAGCCCTTCTGTTGGTATTCATTGTTGATGTATGTGTGCTTGTACAAAGGAGTTTATGCTTTCTCTAAAGAAATGAAGCTAGAGTTGGAAAAGGATGGAGAGAAAGTATTAGTTTAGCTGTTGAGTGTTGACATGACCTAGGAGGTTACAAATGCTAGTTTTGTGCATTTTGATAGTTATTTTTCCTCAACATTGAGGATTTTACTGACTAGAGATAACCCTAGGATACCCCAACCCTTACTAAAGTTGACTATGCCCAAGGATCACACCAAGGGTTTGAAAGTCATAACTAAGGGGATATTTTCCCATACTTTGTATCTATTTTCTTTGTAGTATATGGTTTCTAGGGGAAACCTCATGTTCTTCCTTATCAAGTGCCTTTGAAGGTTGGAATTGCAAAATTTCTATGGCAAATAGGAGGAGTACTTGAAGAAAGAGCGCTTGTAAGCAAATCTAGAGGAACAATCTTCCCAAATTGCATAGTGGTCCACAATTTTTTACAAAGGGAGGATGGAAACATCTGGGTAAGTTTCTTGAGAGGTACCAAATGGCTCAATTACATCCTTGTTTCATTGACTTAGATGGTTTTTATGACATGTTTAATGATATATAGAACTAAAGCTAAATATTATCAACATGTTTACTTTCTTGAAGAAATTATAAGAAATGAATATTCTTTGCAAGAACAGGAAGTAAAAAAGGAAAAGTGGAAATTATATAGTAGGTTCAGAGTTTATTAATTCTTTAGATAAGAAATATGATCTCCTTAATGATATTAAATATTGGGGAGATAAGAATAATAAACTTATGGAAAATTTTGTTGGGTTTATGCAAACCCTTAATGAGAAGAAAGGGATTTTGATACAAGCAAACCTTGATCAAGCCATAGAAATTGAAAAGAGGCTGCAAAACAAGGTAATAATAATCCTAAGGCAATATGCCTTGCAAAGAAGGGCAGGATATGTTGTAGACAGAAACATAGACATACAGTCTATTCCCCTATATAAAAGACAATACTAAGAGAGCCCACCCTTAGCACCAACAACTAAAAGGTGGAAATTGGAACAAGTTTACTCATCCAAAGCTAAGGATTACTCCCCTTCACATACCCCCATTCATATTGACAATGAGGATTCCTTAAGGGAACAGCTAAAATAAATGGGAGGTCAAGGTGATATTGTCATAACTGCATCAGAGGTAGAGAAGGGAGCACCTAACAAACCTCCAATGCCACTCCTAGCCCTTATTGTAGAAAATTTTAAAGAGAAGGAGATTGATCTTGTTATGGAGAAATCCAAAAGAATTTTTTTGAATGATGACAATTTTGTGAAGTCCTGGACATTTTTGTAATTTTTGTGGAATAACATTGGAACTTTTGAGCCAAAGTGCAAGAAAATAAAAGCAAAGCAACCTACTAGATAGGACTCTGACATTGAAGAATAAGTAAAGGCCAATATGATGCAAGAATTAAATCAGATAACCCCTATGAGGGGAAGAAAATTTCTAAAGGATGTAGGAATAATGATACTACAAGAGTGGGACATTGCTAATGAAATGATTTTTATGCAGTGAAGAAGGAAAGAGAAACAAAATTTAGGATTGAGCAAGAGGTGATAAAGGCCCATAAAGTGGTAAAGTATAGTGATTATCACAAAGCCTTAATCATGTGGTCTATTCAAAAAAGAGACAAGGCCAAGATTCAAGAGGTCTCAGATGCGAAACATATAGTGAGCAAGTAGCTCAAATGAATAAGGAGGTAGCTGATTTTGGTGTGGTAATGGCTATTAAGGATAAGAAAAAGTTCCTTGAACTCAATAAAAAAATTTAAAAGGTTCTTGAGGCATATTATGAGATGGGAAGAAGAATAAGTGGGATGGATAAAATTATTTCAAACTTCCAGAAGTAGCAAGGCAAAAGAAAATGAGGAGAAGAATCAAGCAAGGTTCTTATTGCTTCTTCCCCAGCTCCTCCACCACCCAATGGACCCATAGTTGAAATTCTTGACATGCCTCAACATCAAGGAAGTGCTCCTATAGAGGAAACATGTCAAGATCAAAAGACAAAATTATGGGAATTGTATATAGAGTTAAGGACCCAACATGAGGATAGGATAAGAGACTCAATTTCATTCCTAGTAGATAGACTCAATTGGCCTCTTTTTCATTTGGAGATGTCAAGGTTGGTGGATATGTAGAAAGAGATAAATAATAATGATGCCACCTTAAGACAAATTTTAAATAAATGGATGAGTTTTAGTTGTAATTCATTTAGAATTATGTTTCAATTTTCTTTTATTGATAATTTGATTATGTAAATGCTTAATGTAAGTTGAAAGAATACTATGGTTCTAAGTAAAGATATGATAAGTATAAGATCTAGAAATGAATAATGATAAGTCTTTATACAAAGTGTCAAGATAAGATCCAGAAGTAGTTGTGTGATCTCTGTGAGCTATAACCCAATGGATAAGGCACTGGCCATCCTTATAATTTGATTTAATTGGAATACTTTGCATAATGCATAAAACTTCAATCAATCAATATTTTCTTCTTTCTATTGGCCAAGTCTCAAACATTAGCCCACACTGGCCATCCTTATAATTTGATATAACTGGAATACTTTGCATAATGCAGAAAACTTCAATTAATCAATCTTTTCTTCTTTCTATTGGCCAAGTCTCAAACATCAGTCTACACTTGATTTATGGGATTTAGGGTTTGGTAAAATAGCTAGTTACCATCTCTTTATTGCCATTGAAGTAAAAGAGGAAGGGCTAAATCATCTATTATTTCTAGAGTTCATGTTGAGAACATTTATTTTGAGGTAAAAGAAGAGTGAATTTCTAAGGTAAACCTGCCTAAAACTTGTAGAGTTCAAAGTGCAGAAGACTTCATGTTCTTGTTAGTTGGTCCTTTTATTTTTCCATTCAAAATACCCAATATGGTTTCTAGCTAATTCCTACGTTTTCGAACATTGTAAAAGATAGTTGAAATCATTGCTAAATCAAGAGCCAACACATTTGTATGAGGGTGATATGTTGTACTAAAATTAAGACTAGTGCCCAAAGTTGTCTAAAGCTCACTCCAAAATAATGATGTGAATAAGGATTATATATCAGAAATGATCTTACAAGGAATGTCATTAAGTTTGACAATATCTTGCAAAAGCACCTATGTAAATGTTGGTGTTGTAAAGGTCATATGAATGGGTGAGAAGTGGGCAACTTTGGTCAACATATCAACTATCACCAAGATAGTGTCATGGTAGTGAGAAGACACAGAAGGATCAACAATAAAATTCATAAAAATCACATCCCACCTTCACTTGGGTATCTCATGTGGCTACAAAACTCCACGTGGATGACTATGTGTTACCTTCACTCTCTGGCACTCTAGGCATCTAGCTACAACTTTTTCAAAAAAAAAATCAGATATTGAATTCAATATCTAATTTTCATAATAATGTCCAATTGATCTGTGATTTTTAATTTGGTTTAATTTCATAAATTATCTACAAATAAATTCAATCAAACCCTAATTGGATGAATATTAATATTTTCTAATTATTTTTCCTATACGTTTCTTAATAAGAACCTATGGTTTTGGTAAAGTTCACGCAACATAGTTTTCTCTAATTTGAACACAAGGGTTTCTAGATTTGATTTTTTACCAAAAATTTCTCTACAAGAAAATAGATTCTTCCCCAACTTCTAAATAGTAATGAAAACTCAAAATTTTTCTTTTTTATGCAATACAAGTCAAAATTTGAACACCCAAATGCATGCACATCCTAGAAGATATGAGGAAGACATTCTTTTGAAAGGAAAGATTTGCAAAGATTTTTCAAACCATACCTCAAGTCTGCCAATTAACTCTAAGACAATACAAATCTAAAGTCATGATTCAAAATACTCCTAAGCTTTGAAATAATTCTTCAACATTAATGTCAAGCTACCAAAACTTGTAACTTCTCTGTAAACCAAAAAAATTATGACTTTGAAAGATGACTCCTAAAGTTTGTTACCTCTAAAATGACCAAAACATCTCTAATAAGAAAACTAGGCCCTATAGGGTTTCTAATATTTAAAACCTAAAAAATGCAACTCAACTAAAAAATATATTTTTTAATTTACTAATTCATTCCTAATTTTTAGTTTACTTTTTATAACTTGCTTTATTAATGCATGCACATTTAAATCAAATTATTAATATTTTAATTTAAATATATATATTTATAACATGCTAATAATATGCAAGCTAATAATTTAAAAATATTATGTTAATTATGCATTAAATTCTCAAATTCCATAACTAAACTTTTTAATTAAACCTCTTAAATAAATATAAGTATTTAATTAATTCTTATTAATTAAATAAATTTATATGTAATGATAAGAAATATTATTAATTTATTATTCAATTAATCCTTTTTAATTCCTTAACTAACTCGATAAAAATGCTTTCATCAAACTGCATGACATACATGACAAGAAATTGACTAAATAAAAAATGAAATAATCATGTTAAGGAAAAGGATTCATGAGTTCATGTTGTTAGATAACTAAGAAGGGGGTGGATTAGTTATATCCAATTTTCCCACAGGCCTTAAAACATGTTAGTACCAATTTGAACTTCATAAACTTTCATATCAATAAATCATTAATGACATTCAACATCTCAAATCAAACTTGACAACATTTTTCATCAAACAGTTATCTTAACATTCGTTACTATACTGAATATCAGATAAATCACTTAGTATATACCACATTGCAACATCAAATAGTTAACATGAAATAAAATTTGCAACATAATAAGCAATCACACATTTGACAAAGATATTTAATGTGGAAATTCTATAAAAAAGGAAAACTCACCTAGGAGCTGACAACTCAAATCATTTCACTCTTTTGAAGTGAGCTCTATTGGGAGCCAACCTTGTTAAAGGTTACATGCAAATTTTTAGTGTGACCTTGTTAGAGGTTTTTCACCAAATATCAGCTAGACCTTATCACTCATTGACATTTCAAAAGGGTGGCCTTCTCTAAAGGACATACCAAACATCACTATTGGATGCTACCATATAGGATTTCAAGGACTTGTTAAGTCCACTCAGTTAAGATGTTTATCTACTACAATGGTAAGAAAGTAATACTGAATTGATCTATTAGGTTTTAGGACTACCTTGCTTGTTCAAATCTCTTCTTCGCTCAATCTCTATCTTCTAATCTATTTCTGGCTAATTAACAAACTCACACTTTCACTTAGCACTTCCTCTATTTGTCACAATATTGTAATTCTCAGTTCACCTTCTATATTCCTTCTTCTTCAACTTCAGTAGTAATTGACTCCTATATCAGAATAATCATCAACAAAAACAATCTTCTTCATCCCCTTAAATAGAAAACTTTCCTATCCTAGAATCTTCCAGATTTTGTCACTTAACCATGATCATAGATCTCATATTTATTGAATCTAAACACTTGGTAGATAGTTCCACCTTAGACTTTGTGCTCTATTTCAAATTGTTAATTCTCATTCATTATATCTTCTTTGAATTTCTTTAGTCATTGATTTCATAAAAAACTATGACTTTATCCTTGGAACCTCTTGAGCATTCTTAATTTTCACCAAATGTGGCCCTTAAATTATACATTTTCTTAACTTGTTCTTTTGGGTCATGCTCAGTGAACACTACAACTTTACTCAGGCAAGACAACACTCAGTTAACACTTCTTTGTTAGGTGCTCAGTGAGAACTATAGTAGCTTGGTTAATATTGTGTTTCTTCATTCATCATGTAGTTTAGTTGGTGTAAATTGAACATACATGATTTTCAATACTTACTCACAAACATTACATGATTATAAAATAAGCAAACCAACATTACATTTTTAGGATCTAACTCATTCAAGTGCTTATTAAATACCATACTTATCAACACTCTAACTTATCATATTTTCTTCATATCCTCTTCATCAATCGAATCCTCTTCATTAATCAAATGATATGACACTCTACTAAATTAGCATAACATCTTACCAATTAAGTCTTGACATCAATGAAAATATAATAACTAATATGATTCTTTCACATACATTGATAGCATTATCAGTTGGGGATAACAATCTCCCCCTTTGGAATTGATCGAGAAACATAAACATAAGATTTTACATTACAAAACATTATAATATATGATAATCAAATGTATGCATTGACAATAATACAACTCTTCAACTCTCTAACTTCATTCAAGTTATTTGTAAAAAATTCAAAATCATATTCAAACTTTAGCATCTTTATCTTAATAAAATCTCCCCCTTTGGGTGTACTTCTCTATTCAGCAGTATCTTTACATCTTCTTTGCTTATTACTTCTCTTTACTTACTCATCTCCACCTTACTAGCTCATTGCATATTCTCCCTCTTTGACAATAATGCTGAAGGTAAATATAAGTTTCAATGTGAAACTTATAAAACCTTTTTATACCTTACATGTATAATATGCATTAGTTTCATTAAACTAAAAAGATCACAACCTCAGGAAATAGTCTCTAAAGAGTGAACTCTTGCATCAACTCTAGAAAGATATATCTGGTCATCCATAAACTAGTGTAACATGCATCCTTTCTTAGTTAATCTTGGATAGGGGAAGGGCCCCTAACTTGCCTCTTAGATATGTAAAATCATCCTCAAGAAATGGCTTAGCCAATATGTCTACAATTTTCTCCTTGGATGGTTTACATCTAGTCACCATAGGCATATTCACTACCCTTAACTCATTCATACCAAATGTCTTCAATATTTCCTTCATGTACTTAGGTTGATTCCTATATATACCATTTTTTTTTCATTAACTTTTAATCTAATGAAAAACTTGATCTCACCAAATATAAACATTTCAAACTATTTACTCATTTAATTAGCAAGCAATTTGTATAGAAAATCATTCCCACTAAATATGATATCATCCACAAATATTTCAGCAATCAATACCATGTTTTCAACTTCACTCTTCAAATATAGAATATTTTTTTTACTTATTCTCACAAATCCAATCTTAATCAAGTATGAATGCAACCTTTCATACCATGCTCGTGATGCTTTCTTTAGTCCATACAATGCTTTGTTTAACTTGTAAACTAGGTGCTTATGATCTGGCTCAACAAACCCTTCTTATTGTTCTATATATACTTATTCTTCAAGTATTCCATTTAGAAATGTAGACTTAACTGCATCTATTTTATATTCCTTGAATTTCTTGTAAGTTTCATATCACAATAGACTTCTCACTCCTAGTCTTGCTATAGGAGAAAAGGTCTCAATGTAATCAATTTACTCTTTCTTGGGCATAACCTTTACAAATTAGTATGGCCTTGCTCCTTACAACTTCACCATTCTCATTTAGTTTTCTTATTCCAATGACATTCTTGTCAGCAAGTCCTAACACCAGTATCCATGTATTATTTTTTTAAATATGATCAATCTCTTCATTCATAACATTTATCCAATCTTCATTGTAAAGTGAAACCTTCATAGTTCTTGGCTCAAACTCAAAAATTAAACAAGTATTTTCTTTCAACTTACTTCCAGTCATGACTTTGGTACTTTTATCTCCAATGATTTGTTTAGGAGAATTACTCCTCCTCACATGCTTTGCAAGGATAGATTCTATTTTTTCATTTCCAACGTTATCTTCACTTGTTTTGGGCTCAACATCCTTCTTAGGTTGTTCTATCAATCACTTGGGTAATGCAAGTTGTTGTTCAATATCTCTCTTCTTTTTCTCAAGCACTACTCCAAATACATCTTCATATACATAGACAATTTTTTTGTAATCACTAGGTTCCTATTTGCTCTTCTCATTGTTCTTATCGGAAAACTTGTCAATTCTCACATTTTCAATTTCAATCATTTTGTCAAATACTTTGTTTAAAAAATATTTAACCTTACTCTTAGTGAAATAGCCAAGAAAAATACCTTCATCACCCTTAGAATCAAATTTGTCATTCCTTGCATCTTTATGAATATAATTTATACCCTCAAATATCTTGAAATAACTCACATTAGGTGTATAACCATATCAAAATTCATAAGGTGTTTTATTTGCTCCTTTATGCAGTTGAACTCAGTTGAGAGTGTAGACTTTCATACTAATAGCTTCTCTCTAAAATGTTTTAGAAAATCCCTTCTCAATTAGCAATGTCCTTGCATAATTCTCAATTAACATGTTCCTTCTCTCATCAATCTCATTCTATTGCAGTGTCTTTGGTGCTGATAACTATCTCTTAATTCCATGGTCAAATTAAAATTTAGTGAGTTCAATAGACATAAACTCACGACCTCTATCGAGTCTCAAATATTTTAACTATTTGCCAATTATTTTTTCAACTCTGGCTTTATAACATTTAAACATATCAAAAGCATGTGACTTTAAATTTATAAACATAATAGTCATCATCCTAGAATAATCATTAACAAAGAGTATGAAATATATATCACCATAATAACTTTCTACTCTCATTGGTCTAGATAAATATGTATGCACTAATTAACTCTAGAATGTTATTGGAAGTATATATCTTGCTATAAAAACTTAAATTGGTCATCTTACCAAGTTGACATTGTTTTCACATAACATTCTTAGGTTTATGTGAATTTGATAAGCCTCTAACTCTTTTCTTTCTACTAAATTTTTTTTGACCCTAAATACAATCTTGGTATTATCTATTAGTGCACAATACTTAGTCATTTACAAGGCAGAGTTGGTCAATCAACAGTGCCACTGAACCATAATGAAGGCTGAGCTACAAAGAGAAAAGTACACAAGTTCAATATGTTTCAGGCATATAAAAGTCACCAAGTATATAGTTATTTCCAAGTTATCCAAAAGGTAACATATGGTATAAGCCAAGTGCCACACGATGCAAGTAATTCAAAGATTAAAATAGTTTAAGCTAAATGAAGTATATGTCAAGGATCAACAAGAAGAATCAAGCTTGACCAAGTGTTAGAGGCCATATGTGTTGAGTTATGTAGTTTGAGTATATGAGTTTGGAATAAAACAAAATCTTATGTAAATCATTTTGTTGAACATGTAACATGCTTCTATGATTGAGGAGAAGATCAAGGAGGTGATTATGCATGTAATTCTATATCAGTAACCCTAGACCTAAGCTGAAAAAGAATCCATGTGAATCAATTAAGGTGGTTGAGCAATGTAGTAAGCAAGTATTATAGAACAATAACATTGAGGTGATCAAATACTAGAGAGAGAAAATTTGTTATCAATAGATTAGTACAGATCAAAGGATCATGGTAATATTACATTCTAACCACTGTATTAGGTGAATCTCTTAATAAAGTGGTCCTAACAAACCTATTGTAAATATCTTAATATATTATTCACTTAACTGTGAAGTTTAAATCATTTTGTAAAGGTAGACTTAATAGTCTAATATGCTTTTAGTAGTGCAAACCCATCATAGGGAAGATCATTAGAAGTGATCAAATTGTAGCCCTAACATGCACTTTAATACTGCAATAATGAATACTTTCTAGGTGTCATCCCCACCACAATTTTACCTTCACATTAGAGGGTTTTGACAATACCAAATCTTGTCTCATGAGTTGTTTACTTGCTTATGTATTTTGTTCATGTTAGTAGATGTTAGATCTTTTATTACATGATATTGCATGATTGATCACATACATGGTTAAGAGTAATGAGGTGTATAGTTAATTATGCTTAGTATGGTTAACATGGGAAGTGGTAAAAGTTTTTTGTGAGATCTAATTCACCCCTTCCTCTCATCATCTCACTTTCCCATTAGAATTCCAACAATTGGTGTCATAGCTAAGTTCTCTAAGTAAGAAGTCTAACCACTTGAGATTCAAAGGTCTTAGAGACAAAAGTCTACAAACTAGGAAAGGTGATTAAAAACTAGAAGCTTGTTTTGCATATTTCATTTGAACATGTTAAGGATGCAAATGAGGAACTTAGGAAATCCTTGAAAAGAAGGAAGGAGATGGAAATCTAGCAAATGACACACAATACCAAGAAGACAGAATTGAAGAAATATGTGATGAAGGAATATCTAGTGAATCTGATGCAGCAAAGAAGATCTATTGGAAAGGAACAACAATATACATGAAGACATAAGAGAACTAAAGAGAGAACATGAAGTGCACTTAGTAAGACTATGTGAAGTCATGGAACAAAAGAGAAAATTTGAAGATGATAAGGTGATGGATAATAAAGACAAGGGGAAAATGGCTACAAAACTTGATGAAAGGGTCACTGAAATACAAAGGATGACACATAATCAATTTTACATGGTTAATCAATTATTAAGTGCCAATCATGAAATTTCTAGGAAAGTGGGAGAGATTGCAAATCTAAGATCAAAAAAAACCAATTGAAAAATGAATTGAGATCTAAAAAGGAAGTCAATGAAAGAATAAAGAGATCTGAAGGGAGCATGAGAAAACTTGATGAGCAGTTAAAAGAACAAAGAAGACCTAATGATACTATTGGATTAGGTTATACTTGTTGGAAATATAAGAGGAATAACTAAGAAGGGAGGAGTGAATCATTTACCACAAAAATAAATCCTAGATCCCCTAGATGTTAATACAAATCAAAACCAAACTCTATTAAAAAATTTAAAACTATTGTAACTCGGTTAACACTGAATCACTCGACAAACACTAAGAATTGATATTACTTAGCAATCTCTAAAATAAATAATTCTTAAGATGTTGAATGTGATTAACCTTAATTAACTTAATTGAAGAATCATAAAGAAAATAACATGAACACATATGACACTAGGATTTAACATGGAAACCCAATAAGGGAAAAACCACCAATTGCAACTAGTTATTATTTTTCACTCTTCTAAAGTAATCCCTCTTAGGAGCTAACCCTATTAAAAGTTACAAAACACATAGTTAGATGTGACCATGTTAAATGATTTAAATCACCCTATTAGGAGTGGCCTTGTTAGAGGTCTTAAGACACTTCAATCTAGAAATGCCACCTTCTTAGAGGATTTGACAAATAGTTGTTAAGCTAACTCTATTAAGAGATTTGATTCACTACTAGAATTATTAGAGAGTAACAATAATACAACCTGATTACTGATGTAGCTGTATTGCAGGTTTCAAATCTTTGTTCTCGCTTGAATACTTGATCCTCCTTGATCATTTAAAACTTTGTAGCTCGATCAACTCATGACACTCTACTATCCTTCCAATTCAATTCCTTTCTTTATCATTCCAATCCCATGCTCCTCACATTCAATCCCACAACTTGACCTTATACTTATATCTTTTACATTGTCAAGTTGGCTTGAATACACTTACAAATATTTAATATGCATCCCATAAGTTAGCTAGACTTAACAAATAAATTCATCAAACTAAATATACTGATTCAAGAAAATCCTTCATTAGTCAACCTTGCTTGGTCAACATTAACTTAGAAAAGACTTTCTTCGGACTTCTTTTGTTAACCTCATAAACTCAATTAATACTAGTTTTGTGCCAACTTCACTTTGGTACCTGAGTGGACTCGGCAGATATTGTCTCTAAACTTGATTATCACTAGAATTCTCTATAGACACTGGAAACTATCTTCATCACCTGATTGAGCTTGGTAGACACTAACTGGTAAAGACTTGACATTTTGTGAAACATCAAAGACAATATACAATCAAACAATTATTTTCAACAATCTCCCTCTTTGGTATTGATGGAAACATAACATGTCATAATACAATGAAATTTTAGAGCAAAATAGAAGTGAGAAAAATATCCTTAGTTTCATTATGATTCTCATCTATGAGAACTCCCTCTATCAGTGTAAAATCCCTCTAACATCAATCTTTCCCTATGGAATGATTCTTTGATTACTCTAATTGCAATTTTTTCCTTTGTCAGAAAACTCTCTTTCTTTATTCTTCATCTAACTTGAAATCAAACTTTCCCTTTTTGACAACTCATGCCAAAAACATAAATAATCACAAAATTTCTTGGTATCAACAGTGAAATCTCCCTTTTTGACATATCATGCCAAAGATATCATTTAGTGAACTTCTCATGTATTTGATCTACTAATTTGTATGCAATCTGCCCTTTAGAATACTACATCAACTTGATTGATCTTCAACATGCTTGGTTGATGCATCACTAATATATGATTAGTGAGCTTTAGATAGAGAAATGACCCCTAGCTTATCTCTTAGATACAAAAATGCATCCTTAGGTAATGGCTTGGTGAATATGTCTATAGCCTATTCTTTGTATTCACATATTCCAATTTTACTTCCTTTTCTTGCACCAATTCTCTCAAGAAATGATACTTTATTGTAATGTTCTTGGTTTTGTTATGCATCACAGGATTCTTGGAAATGTTAATTGCACTATTGTTATCATAGAAAAAAACAACTTAATCATTGATCTCTTCCCTCATCCCTGTCAATGGTTGTTTTAACCAAACAATATTTGAACAATTAACTACTACAGCAACATATTTTGCTTCTATATTGATTGAGAGATATAGTTCTACTTCTTTCTTGTCCAAGAGAATAGCCTCTTTCCAAGAAAGAATGCTCCACCACTAGTGATCTTTCTATCATCAATGCTTTCAGCCCAATCAGCATCATTGAATGCTTTCAGTTCAAAGTTTCCTCCTCTCTTATACCACAAACCATAACCTTCAATACCCTTCAGATACCACATGATTCTTTTGATTGATATCCTATGATTTTCTTTTGGATTAGCAAAGATTCTTGCCACCATTATGACTACCAATGTTATTTCAAGTATTGTATGCACCACATATTGAAGTTTTCCAAACATTGATTGTATGTAGTTTGAACTATCTCTTTTGAATCATCATCTTTGGAAAGCTTATGTCTAGTAGACATAGGTGTTCCAACTAGTTTAGAATCCTCCATTCCAAACTTCTTTAATATCTCCTTGATGTACTTAGATTCAGTAATATAGATACCATCCTTCTTCTAATGGAATCTACAAGCCAACAAAAGAATTTGATCTCTCTAAACATTGGCATCTCAAATTCCTTACTCATTTCATTAGAAAAATATTTTCACAAGTCATCATTTCCATTAAATAATGTATCATCCACAAAGATTTTTGCCAATACAATCTTCTTATCTAGTCCTTCTTTAATGTATAGGTTGTTGTTATCATTAGTTCTTTGAAAACCAATCTTTATGATATAAATATGTAACCTTTCATACCATTTTTTGGGGCCTTGTTTGAGATCATACAAAGCTTTGCATAATCTACAAACCATTCCCTTTTTCTAGGATCAATAAAACCTTATGGTTGCTCCATGTAGACTTCCTCTTCTAAGATTCCATTCAAAAATTTTGATTTCACATCCATCTAATACACTTTGAATCCTTTGTGTGCTACATATGCAAGGAGTGTTCTAACACCTTATAGTCTAACAAAAGGAGAAAAAGTTTCTTCGTAGTGAATACCTTCCTCTTGAGTATAATCCTTGCAAACTAGCCTTGCCTTACTTCTTGAAACTTCTCCATTCTCATTCAACTTATTTCTAAATACCCATTTTGTGCCAATTACATTCTTATCCTTGGGTCTAGGAACAAGAGTCCAAGTTTTATTCATTTCTATCTGATCAATTTCTTCATTCATTGCTTCAATCTAACTTTCATTTTCTAATGCATCTTTAACAAATCTAGGTTCAAATTTAGTATGAAAACTTTTACATTTTAATTTATTCCCTATCATTATATCTTATGACTAATCTCCAATGATTTTATTAGGTGCATGATGCCTTCTGAAATATCTAGCAAGTCTGGGCTCCTTCTTTCTAAAATCACTAGGTTCGTAATAATTTTTGGAATCATGTTCGGGTCCCATTGACTGTGACTCAATTCTATCAGACTATGACTTGGCTTCCATTTGCTAAAACTTGGGCCCTTCTAACTATGACTCGAGTCCCAATACTTGAGTTGTATTGGTAACAACTCGGGTTGAACTAGAGATTTTGGGGACTCAGGTGTTGAAGACTATTGATTTCCAATTGCATTAGATAAAGTGTCAGGGTCATAGTAAATAAAGTTTCTATAGTTTCCAAGTTCCTTAGTGCTCTGTTCTTCACTCTTTTTTACAAACTCATCAATATTCACATGTGCACTTTCTATAACTTTATGAGTAGATAGATTCAAACATTTGTATGTTTTTCTCTTATTGGAGTATCCCAAAAATATGCCCTTGTCACTTTTCACATAAAGTTTTCATTTTCTTGAATCCTTTAGAATATAAAATTTGCTTCCAAATAATTTGAAATAACATACATTAGGTTTATATCCATACCATAATTCAAAAGGTGTTTGATTTGAATCCTTCATCAACTAAACAGAGTTCAAGGTACGAACTACAGTGCTGATTTCTTCCTTCCAATATTTGATAGCAACATTCTTCTCTATCATCAAGGTCCTTGCACAACCCATGATTGATCTATTCCTTCTTTCAGTTATGTCATTCTGTTGAGGTGCACCAGGTGCACTAACTTACCTTTTTATTCCTTTCTCATTGCAAAATTCATTGAATTCATTAGAAATGAATTCTCCACCTCTGTTTAATATTAAACATTTCAATTCTTTCATGTTTCCTTCTCAACTCTAGCCAAATACCAATTGAACTTTTAAAAATCTTCTAATTTATCCTTTACATACATAACAATCATCATTCTACAATAATCATCAATGAATAAATAAAGAACTTATCTCCTGTGTAGCTTTCTGTGCCAGTAGGTCCATAAAGGTCTATATGGACTAGCTTTAGCACTTCTTTAGAATGATAGTTCTTACTTTTAAAACTTGTCTTTCCCATCTTTCAAATTTGACAATTATTACACATGCCCATGTTAGGTTTCTTGAGGCTTGGAATGCATCTCACTCTTTTATTCTTTCTTATGTTTACCAGGTTATCAAAGTTCACATGACATAACCTTTTATGCCATAACCAGCTTTCACTTGCTTGAACAATGAAACATGAACTTTCATTAAGATCTAGGTAGAATAGATTATCTTTAGTTTTCTTGTTAGTCCTAACTAGATTTCCTTTTCCATCTAATAGATTGGCCTTTCCATTCATGAATTCTACCTTGAATCCAATGTTATTTAATCAAGCCACACTAAGTAGATTATGCTTCAGTCCTCCAACACAATAATCATTATCACATCTACGATTATTGGTAAGTGCAATACAACATTTACCTTTCACATAACATGGATCATCATTGCCAAATCTAACACTTCCACCATCATAGTGTACCAAGTTTTCAAATTTAGTTTTGTCACCTGTCATATGGTGAGAACAACCGCTATTAATAATCCATGTATCATTCTTACTAACATGTGAGATAATGGTCATCTTATCATTCTCATCATCTGATTCATCCTTAATAGCAATGTAGACCATTTTATCTTCTTCACTACTATTAGAATCTTTATCAATGTAACAAGATTTCTTACCTTTATCTTTGTAGTCCTTGTAGCTTTTGAAATCCTTCTTGCCTGTGTATTTTTCATGTTTCTTTTCTTCTTTTCCTTCTCTATTTGGACACTTTGCAGCAATGTGACCAACTTCTTCGAAAGAAAAGCAAATCAAAGGGATTTTTCCTTTGTACTTCCCTTTTCCCTTGGGAAATCTTCTTGCAAGTAATGCTTCAATGACTTCAAGATCTTCATCAAAACCATCTTCATGTTCACTGTTAGATTACCTTTTAGATTTTTCAATTTTCTTCTTGATTGATAGCTTGGCCTAAAATGTAGACTCAAGGTTGCTAGAGTTAGGAACATAATAATCATAGTTATCTAACTCAAATGCTATCAACCTTTCCACTAGTGAATCCAATGATTTATCATTCTTGGGATTGCATCTCATCTCTTGAATTGTTGAAACCCTAATTTCATATATAGGAAGAAAGGTTCTGAGAACCTTGCATACCACTATTTCATATTCTATCTTTCCTCCTGAGGCTCTGATTTCACAAACATTGACTTTGATCCTTTCATCATATTTCACAATGATCTCATCTTCTCTCATCCTCATTTGATCAAATTGACCTTTGAGAGTTTTTGCCTTAGCTCTCCTTGCAATTTCATCACTTTCATAGATAGCTTTCTACTTGATCCACATCTCATAAGTAGTACCACAATCTTTGACTTCATTGAATTCAACACAGTTGAGAGTTCAAGCAATCAATCATCAGAATGTTATGATTCTTATTTTCTATAATCTCTTCAATAGTCATAGTTCTAGTAGGTGCCACATACTTGGTGTCTAGGTACTTTAGACCTGAGTCTCCAATGGTTGCCAAATGTAATCTCATGAGTTCTTGCCATGCCTTGAAGTTATATATGTTTATCTTAGGGATCTCCCTTCTGTAAGGCATCATGATCTTTAGCTTAGGTTCTTGAAACCTTCTCTACAAGTACCAAAAGCTCTAATACCAATTGTTGAAAATATAAGAGTAACTAAGATGGGAGGGGTGAGTCAATTACCACAAAAATAAATCCCAAATCCATTGGATGTCAATACAAATCAAAACCAAACTCTGTTGAAACTAAAAATACTATTGTAACTCGGTTAACACTGAATCACTCAACAAACACTATGAATTACCATTACTCATCAATCATTGAGCTAAATTCTTCTTAAGATGTTTAATGTAATTAACCTTAGTTATCTTAGTTGAAGAATCATAAAGAAAATAACATGAACATGTATGACACTAGGATTTAATGTGGAAACCCAATTTGGGAAAAACCACCAATTGCAACTAGTTACTATTTTTCACTCTTCTGAAGTGAGCCCTATTAAGATCCAACCCTGATAAAGGTTACAAAACTCACTGTTAGGTGTGACCCTATTAAAAGATTTAAATCACTCTATTAGGAGTGGCCTTGTTAGAGGTCTTTAAACACTTCAATCTAGAAATCTCGCCTTGTTAGAGGATTTGGTAAATAGTTGTTAAGTTAAATTTGTTAAGAGATTTGATTCATTGCTACAATTATTAGAGAGTAATAATGATACAATTTGATTGATGATGTAACTATGTTGTTGATTTCAGACCTCTATTTTTTCTTGAATACTTGATCCTTCTTGATTGGATAAAAATTTGCAGCTCAGTCAACTCAATATACTCTATTGTCCTTCCAATTTGCTTCCTTGGTTTATCTTTTCAATCCCATGTTCCTCACATTTGATCCCACAACTTGACCTTATACTTATTCTTTTTTCTTGTCAAGTCGGCTTGAATGCACTTACAAATATTCAATATTCATCCCATAAGTCAGTTAGACTTAACAAATATATTCATCAAACTAAATATATTGATTCAAGAAAATCCTTCATTAGCCAACCCTACTTGGTCAACACTAACTCAAAAAAGACTTTCTTTGCACTTCCTTTGCTAACCACGTGAACTTGGTTAACACTAGTTCTATGCCAACTTCTCTTTGGTGCCCAAGTTAACTTGACAGACATTATCTTCCTATAAACTTCCTTTGGTGCCTGAGTTGACTTGGTAGATATTGTCTCTAAACTTGATTATCATTGGAATGCTCGACAGACACTGGAAATTGTCTTCATTGCTCAAGTGAGCTTGGTAGATACTAACTAGTAAAGACTTGACATTTTATGTAACATCAAAGACAATATACAATTGAACAATTATTTTCAACTATACTAAATTCCTATCTTCTATCAAACAAATTATCATCAAAGCATGGATAACAACTTAGGGCAAGAATCTTACATGTTATCACTATGGAAAATTGGGTTAGACAATAAATATTTGTAGGAGCAAAACTAGTAACTCCAATCTTAAACCTAAATTTGAGGGTTATTGATTTAAATGTATCAAGTATGGACACCATGCATGACTATAGATCAAAGATCATTAAGATGCCAATTATATCTAGATTTGAAGGCTATTTCTATACATATCAAAAGTATAATCATGAGGCACAAGATTGCAGATCTAATACAAAACATAGTTGGACACCTAGAAGACAAGGCAATGCAACTAGGCAGGATAATGCAATAAATTGGGATTACACTACATGAGTCATTTGTTAGTTGTGGAAAGAATGGACATATTGCAGCAAATTGTGTAAGAGCACATTTCAAAGGAATATCTAGAAATTTGAAGAACGTTTGTGTGATATGCTTTCACTGTCAAAAGGTCAGTTACATAAGTAGAGACTATAGGAATTGAGCATCCACATCCAATGATGAAGAGAAAAAAGGAAAAGCAAAAGTTAGTACTAAAGAACTAAGAATCCAAATGAATTAAACCTGGAAGAAGAAATTTGAAGGAAGAAATGGTTCAAATGTAGCAAATGAGATCACCTAATCCAATAGATCAAGTGATTCCACTGCTAAAAACTAAAGTAAATAAGTATGGAACTATATTTCAAATTGACAAATTATACATTAGTTCCTAAGAGTGAAAGCATTCATAAGATTAGATGCATAAGGATAGATTTGTAGTATGAAGAAGAACTATTAAAATCAACTAAGTGAATATGTTTGAATATGGAGATGCAAAGTCAATAATGATCGAATGTCAATAGTGAAGGAATTTTGAGAAGTGTTACTATCAAGTTTCATAGTAATGACCAAGACATCATGTCATGCACTCACTCTAGGTATGGAACATTAATGAGGCCCTAAAATCACATTTTGAGTTATATAGAAAATTTTATCATTCACTGTGATCACTTTTCATTCAAAATTTGGAGAGAAAATTGATCCTGAGCAATTTCTATGTGTGGCTAAGTGATTCTAGGAAGATTTTAGAGTGTGTCATCAGCATTGTAAGTAGAATTATGAGTAATTATGTTGCAGCTGAGTAAAGAAGAGTTTTGTGTGATCAAACCCTAAATCAAAATGAAATGGAATGGAATGAACGATAAGAGCAAAAGAGAGTGAAAATGGTGAAAAAATAAAGAAATGATGAATGCCCCATCAAGATTTAAAATTTAAGCCTCAAATAATCAGTCAACTATGCAAAAGAAGGAAGAATTTTAAAATGCAATTTTGACCAAAAAGATGAGCTTGGATTTTGATTTTGATCCCAAAAATAGATCTAGGACCTCACAATTAGGTAGGGGTGAAATTTTTTCTGAGGAGTTCAAAATTTAGTTCAAAAGGGGCAGATATATAGGATGATAAGATTAACCCTTTGTGATGATAGCAACAAGAAGAAAAAGTGATGAGATGAGATGACAAGATCAAAATGAGCTAAAGAAATGGACAAGAAGAATTAAGAGGACAAACATAGTTTACCAATGCATCTATGAAAGATAAAGAAGACTCTCTTGACACTCAAATGCAAGCTAAGGTAGAATGAACCCTAGAATGAAAGCTACTATAAAAAGGTACAATTGCAAGGGTTCTATAAGAAGGCCCTAGTTTTTATCATTGATCCTCATTAGGGGCATTGGAAGATCATATAATCATCACTAGTATTAACTAAGAGGGTATGAATATGATCTATATTAGATAAGAGTGTGGGAACCTAACCTATACATCAAAGACTTAAAGGTCAAGATGACGGTGCAATTAGACTCCCTAGGTTTAGTATAGCAAGATTATGCTCACATCAAGAGACAAAATGTTGAGATGGATATAAGCATGTACTTTCAAAAAATATACAAGAATGATACAATGTGGATCCTAAGTGTTAAGTGGGTCAAACAAGATGCTCAAAACACCTACGATTGACAAGGTATACCCACAAGAAGAAAGAAAAAGAAAAACATGCCCCATGCCCCTAGACCTTTAGTCCATGACATCATTGAGATACTATTAGGGAGGGAACACTCAGAAAATAAATCATCATAGATAACACACAAAGAGAAATAAAACCAAAAATCTTAACCAGTTTTAGTGTTTTAAGTGCATGTGTGAAAGTCACATAATTGTCTCTTTAGGACTTAACTCTACCAACGATAAGTATCATAACATCCTAGACTATGGCTAAAGTATTTGATAGTGTTGAGGAAGACTTGATGTCAGGGAAAAGTGTAAAAAAAATTGTTGATAAAGCTACCAAAGAAACAAAACAAGGAGACCCTAATATGCTACTCAATTCATGCCCCTAAACGAGAGTCGTGGTCTTATGACTCCATAATTCTTCTCTCTTTTTTCCCTTTTTCTTTATTTCTAGATAGAAAATGGATAGTGCTTCTATGGGAAGGATAAGTCGTGATATTCAAGGACCAAAGAAGGTATGCTCAAAGATAGTGATAGGGTGATGCAAAGGAGATGGTAGAAAAGGTATATGAAGGATAAGGTTTTATACCTTGGAAGGCTAGAAGGAGTATGGATAGTAAAAAAGTGTAGGCTTGAAAAGATTGCATAAGTGTAGGTGAAAAGTTAGATAAGATCAACATCAACACACACCTTGAGGGGTGATGAAATAATGGAGGAATCATGGATGAAATAGCTTGAGTCTTAGATGTATGAGGTGGTAGAGTAATTTTGGAGGAAGACATAGTAGAAGGATTTGGAAGCCTTTTAGGAAGATGTTTGGAAGAAGATGAAGTGGAAGCCTTTAGAAGCTTGAATGTCAACTTAGATATATTTTAAATATTCAAGTCTTTTGAAAGAGACTTGAGAATCTATATAGCTTTAGATTTTTCTTTTCCTTTGGATGCTTTGGAATGCATTTCTTCAATAGTGGATTTAGGAACCCATATTTTATTTTATTTCACTTTTTGTTTAGTGGACTTTTGTGGTCTCTTGAATAATTTTTACTTTTGTTCATTCATGTGTTGATTATATAGGACATAGTGATCTTCACTCTTCAATGGATTTGTGTATTCCTTTCTTTTTTGTTGTACATCCAAATTACTTCCAAAAGAATTGGGATTTGTGGATGAAGAAGGCTAATATGACTAGATTAGATGGAAATGTGGATGAATATTTATCAAGGATGATTTTATTTTTTGATCTTGAGGTATGCTGGGAGAAGTAGATGACAAGCTAGGAGTGGAAATAGGGCATGGAGGAGCATGAGGTCCCAATATGGATGGAAGGTTTGAAGGTTTTATCTTTGATGGATAAGGACCAAGGATAGACTTAGGATATGCAAAGGGATAAGTGATAGTGATATCACCATCTTTAGAGTGAGAAATGTAACCAAGACCATTATTAGACTCATGAGTAGCTTTGATACGAGCAACACCTTTGATAGGACCATTTGAAGCTTGAGAGTAGTTTTGAAGTAGATATGAAGTAGAATAAGAGGATGGGGGAATACTTTGATCCTGGCAAGTTTCTTTGGATAGCATAGGCTAGTCATTTTCTCATGATTTTTAGAAAGCTCAATAGAAGTGGTATCTTCATCATACTTGGGAGGTGGATAAGACATAAGATATGGAAGAATGACATCTTGAAGGAGATGAGAGGGAACTTGATCTTGATCTTTATTTATAGCTTTACCTTTTTTATAATCCTCTTGACATGGAGACACTTCTAAGGACAAAGGAGAATGTGGGTTCTGTATGGTAGCATATTGAAAAGATAGTGAAGGACTAGCTAAAGTGGGCATAGTAAGCAGAACATCACATGAAGGTTGAGGATATTTAATCTTAGTAACATTAAAAAAGTTTGCAGCCTAGTGTAGGTTAGCTTGATTTTCTTTTGGAGGTAGCACTTGAGTGTAGGCATAGTAAGTGCACAAAGCATTAGGATCTTTATTTGATGGAGGCTTGTTCAAAAGCTTTGAAGTTTTAGGAGATGCATGAGTGTTGGAAGAAGTAGAGGTGTCAAGGAAACCTTCACTAGACATAGGTTCATAAACATGATATTGCTCAAGAGAAGTATCCTCATCACATGAGTCCATAGGAATTTTAACATCAAAAATCCTATCATCAGTAAGATCTTGGACTTTATGTTTCAACTCCATGAAATCTTTAATTTTATGGCCTTTGTTTCTATGGTACTTTCAATAGTGGTTTTAATTCCACCATGGAGGTTTTATCTTAGGTTCAAAAGGTCTAGAGTTTGGTAAAGTTATGATCTTGTTTGCAACTAAGGTCTTAAGCATCATATCATATGAATATCCCAAAGGAGTAAAAGTTCTCTCAAAAGTATATGTAGGATCATCTTGTTGTTTCTCAAGTGAACTAACTTTCGGGTTTCAGGTTCCCTGTAAAACCTTTTTATCTAATCAAAAACATGCATCCATGTCTGCATCATAGCAATCAAAGATAATTTTTTCGATGTGAGATCATAAGTTCAAACAAGGTATCACTTGCTTGTTCTCTAAAGAGTTATTTAAATCTAGAAGATGAAGAAAATTGGCATCTAGAAGTAGAATATGTAGACCTTGAAGAAGATGAATCACATATTTGTGAAGGTCTTAAGGAAGATTCATATGAGGATGTTATCTTCTCCTCTGTAATTTTTTTAAAATTTAGAGTGCATTACCATTATACACTTAGTGAGATGAAGGTAAGTAGGATCATTTTTCTCTTTTATCTCTTTATATTCAATGTATACGTAAATTGAAACTTCTTAGCACCCATAAGGAACTTAGCATCATCTAGACTTGGTTGAGGCTTGGAAGAAAAGGGTTTGAAGCCCATAGTGGTAGATAGAAAGTCATACATGAAGGAGACTAGAGGAAGCTAATAAGGTGACACAAGATAACTTGATGTCCAAACTAGAGAGATAGAGTGTTCACTTGTCAAAGAAAGGTAGCAATGAAAGAGTAACTTATCAAGCAAAGTATCCAAGCAATTTATGACACCACTGACTTGAGTCAACAGCTACGAAAGAAGCCAAATAGCCAAGTAGATAGAGAAAGAGAGATGACAAGTAAAAAACTTTCCCAATCAAAGAGTATAGTCAAGAGATCAAGGTAATCATTTTAGTAAAAATAAGATCTTAGTATGTTGACATAGACCAAGAAGGTGGAAAAGACCAAGAGTGTTAAGATCAAAGCGACACTTTAAGCAAGTTCAAGCACTAAAGACATAGCAAAGAAAAATGATGAAACTCCCCACTAGTAAGAAACACAAGAAAAATGTTTAGCTTGATGTCTTCACTTGGAAGATAATGGTTTTTTTTTTGGATTACTTAAGTTTTTTTTGGTTTTTGTGTTTTTGAAGTTTTATGGTTTTCTTAAGGATTTTAAAATTAAAACACACAATGAAAACATGCAAACGGAAAAAAATTCCTAAGGCTCAATTTGATGGACGTGTTCCCTTTTGTTCCAAGTGGGAAGGTTTTAAACATTCAAGCACATAAAACACACCAACACCCTATTCAAGTTTCTATAAGGATGCACAAGCTCAACTAGGGGATTTTCTCGATATACACAAGGTACGTGAGGCCCAAATCTATAGATGAAAATGAATACTATCAAACAACCAGGAGGAAATAGTAACCCAATCTCCACATTCACTTTATAAAGGTATAAAGTTCTTCTAGGCTTAGCCAATATTGCTACTTCCAAGAGGCATGTCTTTAGATTCAAGCCACCCTATTTATACTCCACCAGAACATGGGAGTTGAGGTCATCCCCTAGAGTGATCACTTCTCTAGGTAGTCCCCCTAAAAATAAAAAGTCAAGATCCCCTATTTATGTTCCCCTCAAAATCCATAACAAGGATGCAAGAAGAAAACATAAATTAAAAAATGTTGGGGATTTAAAAACAAAGGGGTTTATTTTTAAGCCAAAATCCAAGAGTAGGTGATTTTTTTAAGCCCTTCTTTCTATATTGGGAAGACACACAAAAAAATTTGACCAAAAATGAAGTAATTATTTTATAATGAAAAAGAAGACAATGGTCATTATTTAAAATGAAAATAAGGAGGTTTGGAATGTGTGCACCGTGATTTTACACTTTCAATTTTTTGTCATTTTTGCTCCTTTGACCTCCAGGTTGCCTTCACAAACTTCAATCAAGTAATGAAATCAAAAGTTCAAACAAAATACATTGAGCTAATTGATTCCAAACAAAATGACAACTCATATAATGCATTGAACCATGTACAAATAAAGTACAAGATAATCACCAAAATACCCTTTTTTATTTTTTATTTTTAGACCTAGTCAACACGATTGAATCTTTATGTCATGATTTTTACCCCAAAAATGAAAATACAAATAAGAGACCTATAGTAAAAATAAGTGAACTTTCCAAAAATTCAAGAATTTTAGGGATACCTCTTAATTTGTGTCCTAGGGATCCATTTTATGAAACTAGAATAGTTTTAAAAAATCAAGTTTACGAGCTATTTTATTTAATCTAAATAAAAAAACAAAAAGAACTAACTCCTCATATAATTTAGAGACCTTTCCAAAAATGTCACTTTTTTGAAAATTGTTTCTAATTTGTGACCAAAAATTATTTTTTCATGAAAAATAAATAAATAAAATTGTAACTCATGTGAATCAACTCGAAAAAAAAATTGAACTTTTGGCCTAAATCATCTCTGATCCATCTTCAACTTGCAAAAAAAAATCAAATTTGAATACCTATTGTAGACACCTAAAAACCTTTAGAAAATAAAGTATTTTTATTTTCTGAAAAAGTCCTGATGACATCATCATTTATTAATTAATTAATTATTTAATTAATTAATTAAATTTTTATGCCATTAAATCCCTTTATCTTAATTAAAAATATTTAATTAAGGAATCCCTCCCAAAAATGTTTAAATCTTATTTAAACATTATTTCCTTATTTATTAATTATTTAATTAATAAATTGACCAAAAATCCTAAAATAAATAAAAAATTTATTTTTTGCCCAAAACTTGGCCAATTTCTTTATGACCAATAACCTCTTCCAAAATCTTCTAATCCTTCTTTAATTTCGATTAAAGGCTAATCCCATCATTTCCTACCCCTAATCCCAACTCAAAATATTTAATTAAGATTAAATATTAATCCTCATGTTTATTAAAAAAGTTTTAATAAATATCTCCTCAACCCAAACCCTTGAAATAAATAGAACTTTATTTATTTCCTAAAAATCTAATTTATCCTCATCCTAAGAAGTTCTAGACTCTTCTAGAAAGTCTTCATCCTTATCCTAGGAAATTCTAGACTATTCTAGAAAGTCTTTATCCTCATCCAAAGTCTAGACTCTTCTAGAAGATGTCTTTAAACCTAATCCTAATCCCCTCCTAACCTTGTCACATTCCCTAAACATGGGTTAAGAATTACTAACCCAAGCCAAAGTTAACAAATATCTCCTCCTTCACCCACCCTCATTAAATGCCTTCCACTTGCCTATCCCTAAGCTAATCCTAAACCATCCTAATCCATCCTCTAATCATTTGCACAAGCTTAAGCAAGCTTAAAACCTTCCTAATCAAGTCCAAGTCGAATTTGCTCTCATCACCCTCAAAATATCTTAACCATAAAACTTTATGAAGTCCACTAGGTCATAAATGACTCTTACAAGCCCTTTTATTGCTCTTACAAGTCATTATGAGGGTCTTTATGAAGATTTTATCCCTTGAGCCTCCTTTGTTGACTCATCCTTCCCCTTTTCTCCATCCTCTCACCATGTGACATGTTTCACTCCTTGATTGGTTGTAAGGAAGCACAATCCATGTGCTCTCCTCTCATGCAATCTAAGCCCTCCATGAGCTTTTTCCCATCCTTGCATCTTAGCCCTCAATCCCTCAAGCCTCTTGCCTATAAATTGGATCCTTCCCCTTTGCAAAAGAACACAATCCATGAAGTAAAGTTATAATGCTATTTTGAGAGCCAAATCCATACTAAATCCATCTATCCACACCAAAAATCCACAATCATCCATTGAAGCCTTTGGAAGCATATTGAGCATACATCCTATCCATTTAGATAAAGCTACTCAACAAGAGAGCTTCTTATTGAGAGAGTCCATTAATGGCTCATATTCTCAATTGAGAGCTCATCTTAGTCTATCTTGAAGTTTATGAATTTTGTTTAGTTTGTAGAAGCTTTATTTAAATTTGGTTTCTATTAGCATACTAACATTGCTCATATACATTTTGGCACGCCCGATGGGACCCCGCATGGGTCATCTTCATTAGCTTTTTTAGTCAAGTTTTGTATGTCATTTGCTGATTTTGGCTAATTTTTCTTATTTTTGTGATTGGTAGGATTGTATAAATTGGTTTTGTAGGTCCACATGAGCATGAAGAAGACAAAGGAACTCATAATCTATCTCATAGTGTTTGCAGATTTTTTAAGCTTATAGGTGGACAAAGAACTTGAAATTCTTCTTCCTCTTCTTGTCTATATTCTTCTTATTCCATCTACTTCTTCTTCTTCTTCTTGTGGGAGATCTTGACCATTTTATTTTTTTTTAAGGAAGCAAAATCATACACACTTCTTTTTAGTGCTTAAAATGAACCCCCAAATCATACTTAAATCCATTGAAAAATTAAAAATTTGCAAGAAAGAAAAAATCTTTTAACAAGTGAAACTAAACCAATCTAATCATTTGCATCATTGCAACATCAAGGTTTTAGATGCATTCATGCAAAATTAGGAATACTTCATTTTTGGGAATTTAAAAAGAACTTCGAGTTTCCATTTCAAAAGGTTCAAAATCAACACTAAGTGCACACTAAAGTTCTTTTAAAAAATCTCGTGAAAACTAAGAGTCCTAAATGGTTGCCAAAAATTGTCCTAAAAGCTTTGTTATTTGTTCCAAACAAATGTCTTATTGCAAAATCTTGAATGTTTCTTAGGATTTTCATGCATCAAAACAATCTAGGAATATCATTTTTGGGCTTAAAATATGCAAACTAGAACACAAAATCTTGAATGAAAACCAAAGTCCAAAGAGTCATTTTCACTTTTGAGTCCAAAACAATCTTGAATGATCTAAGGTTAAAACAAAGCAATTGAAAGTTCTTAAAACAACACACAAAATCTCAATCTTGAATGCTCAAAAGAAAACACTTGAATGTTTAACCACTTTTCTTTGAATGCATGTTACTAAAATCAATCTTGAATGCCATGGATTAAAATCAAATTTTTCTTGAATGCATGATTAAAAAAACAAATCCAATCTTGAATTCTAAGGATCAATTAACCATTGCAATATCAAACACTTCATTTGGAGCTTCTAAAAATTGAACAAAACAAATCTCTTTTCCACATGCAATCTAGGTAAAGTTTGATTTTTGGACATTTAAGAAACCTTGTTAAGTTAAAATACAAATTTGCAAAAATCAATTTGAGTAGTTCCTTGGACTCACCTCTTTTCTAATCACCCATCAAATATTAACCATTGGTTGCAATCTCAGTGCCACCTATGGGGATGGGTCTACCTAAGAGGGTGTTAAGTGCTCCACAAAGATCAAACTCCACTCACTTGAGTCTTTAGTGGTTTTTCTAAGTTAGAAAATTCCTTGAATGTGCATTAATCTCGCTCACACTTCATTTGGGCATAAAAATTGGACAAATCTTGACGTGGAGGGCCTCCGGGCGCACACTTGGCAATCGAGTTTCACACATCTTTGTTTTGGGCTTAAAATAAACTCACACTCAATCTTGAATGCCTAAAAATCAATGAACATCGCATGGTTTTGACGCATTTTCAATGGCGCTCGCATTTCTTATGTTGACGATCTCTCGACTTTCATTTTTCTAATGACGCTGTCAAATTGGAATGAACATTGTATGCCATAATCACAAGTATCTTCAATCATAGCTTACAAAATTTAAATCATCAATTGGAATGAACACGTGTCTTTTAAAGCCCAAGATCATGTATGTGGTCTTGTTTTACGCTTTTTAGGAGGCCTGCTTGGGGATTTCATCACCCCTTGGGACGACCTCAACTCCAGCGTTCCGGCGGAGTATAAAGATTGGGAGGTGAATCCAAAGACACCTCTCTTGGGATCAAAATTTTGTCACTCGGGCTAAGCCTCAAGGAACTTTATACCCTTGAGAAGTGAAAGAGGAGAAGTGGGTTACCGCTCCTCTCGGCTGTGTGACATCTTTTTGGTTTCATCTACGGATTTGGGCCTCACGTACCTTGCGTATATCGAGGACTCCCTAGCTATAACAAATTTCATCCTTGTAGAAAGCTTCCTAAGATGTTGGTGTGTTTGACGTGCTTGCTCAAAACTTTTGTCTACTTATTTGTTCATAGCTTTTGAATGAATGTTTGGCAACTTTGGTCAAAATCCCAGAAAAGCAAAAATCTCCCAGCTCAAGGCATACTTAGTGTAGTCACTGCCTTATCAGAAAATCATCCAAGCTCCCCCGCTGCAACTGAATCTATCTAGTTATTTGCCTTAGAACAATCCCAAATCCAAAGTCCATCCAAATCATCCCCCCAGCTAGCTAGCAACCCAATCCAAAATCACCCAAGCCTTTAAAGAGTTGTTGTTACTCTGCCAGAGTTTGCTATCCAATCAATCCTACCAATCAACCAATCTCACCAAGGTTATCCCTCTGACAGAGCATTGTCTAGGGTAATCCAGCTTTTTCACTTGTATCCCTCATCACCTTGAGCTAAAGGTTGGGATCCACAAGTGGTCAATCTCATGTCATGCCCATAGGATCACTAGTCTATCCTTAAGTTGACACAATTACCACCAATCCTGCACATAGGAAAGCAAAACTCTCAATTTTTGATAGCATACCCTTGAAGTCTTCCACCCACAAGAAAGCCAAAAATCTCCAGCCAATCCTCCTTAGGTCTATCATGCAACTTTGACTCTCCCTAGGAAATCTTTCATCAACCAATCCAAAATCTGTGCTTAACCCAAATCCAACCATGAGCTTCCGTGTTCATCCATACGCAAGAACCCATCCCCATCAAACTCATCATCAAAGCATGAAGTACCAATCCTATCATGATGTGTTTGGTCGCATTGTCCTTGCTCCCGCCAACTCCTATTCCAATGATGATGAAAATCTTGTTGACTATGATGGGTATATTGAAAGCCTTAGAAACATTCCCCCAAGCATCCCCCAAAATCCAAGAGTTATTCCAAACTATCTAGTCATGCCATCTGATATTCCAGCTTCCCCTCCATCACCCCATCAACCAAGCTTCCAATCTTCCACCCCCATCACACTAGCTATTCCTGTCAATCCACCTCCACCTTCGACACACAAGTCTCCAAGGAATCTCCTAGAGGAAATACAAGAAAAGCTGCCTCCAGTAGTCGATAAGCCATGTCATCTAATCCAACCATGTGAAGTAGTCAGTGATGAAGCTTCCCCATCTATAATATCACCTCCATCTCCCATAGCTATCATACTCATACCATCCATCAAATTGCTTAAAATCCTTCCACTTCCCGCAAGCATCAAAATCCCACCACCTATCAAATCCCTCCAAATCCTATCCACATCACCTCCAAGCATTTCCCAAATCTCTTGCAATGACCCTTATGCATCCATCTTCTACTCACCCATCTCCACTACTGAATCTCCCATCTATCCATCCACTGCCTTTGAAGAATCCATCCCTTCACCTCCTATCGTACCATCCACTCCAAACTAATCTTATCAAGATCCTGCCCAAAAGCATGTTGACATCCCCCAAAGCATAAATGAAGATATCATCGTACCATGTCTTCCATCCACAGTGCAGTCACCATCTCCTCCACTACAAGATATCTTGTCATCCCACCAGCTACATCAAGATCCTATCCTTCCATCTCCCCCACTCCATGCTTCCATCTTACCACCTATCCAAGCTATTCCACCATCTATAATCTACCCTCTTGGTTCACTTACATTCATCCACAGTGGCCCTCTCTTAGCAGAAGAATTAATAACAGTGTCTCCCCATTGCAATACACCTAATAAATCACTTCTACCATTTTTTGCAAGCAAAAATTTTCCTCAGCTTGTTCAAATGCTCAATCGCTGGCATTATCAAGGTCAAGGTTTAGGACCACAAGAGCAAGGAATTAGAGAGCCTATTATTGCACAAAAAAATCTAGGATTTCATGGTCTTGGATATGTATCCAAAGGCTCACCATCTAAAGGTGTTGGTACACCACACTCCCAAACCAAGCCTATCTCCAAGCCCACCATGCTAGCCTCCCATCACTCCTTCAAGAAATCTTATGTCATCCCCCCTCCACCATCTTTGCAACCCAAAACAACCTACCATATCCCCCCTTCATCCGCTAAATCCATTTTGGGTCCCTATGTCGCAAAATCTACCATCCTCCATCCTCCTATCAGCCATCATAAAAATCCTATTCCATCCATTCTTATGCAAGATCAACAAAGGCACATATCAGGGCACATCATCCATCATCATCCCCCTACATGCTCTTTCATATCCTCTCCATCTCACAAAGCTTCTCCTAACCATCTTCCCAAAGCTTACCACAACAATGTAAATGCCAACTTCAAAATGCATAAAGCTAAAAATCCACATCCTAGGCAATCATATGTCTATTCTAAAAGACATACTCCAAAAAGGCAAAATCCAATCAAAGAATGCAAAACAATGCAAAAGCCTATGAAAAGAAAATCCAAAACCATGTGGATCCCCAAGAAAAAAGTTGAAACCCAATGCATAATGGCATCCACCATTGCTAATCCCCCATCTAGTGACTCATGTCCCCCATCTCCTAACTCCATCTTGGGTGCCTATATCCCCAAGCACGCTTCCACAAATCCTCCATCACGCCCGCATCTACCATCTATCCCCCATATGCTCTTTTCACACCCGTCCCAACATGTGCCAATGTTGCTCTTACAAGCATCCCCATATCATGCTCCTTTCCAACCTTTTCATCCCTCTATCTCCTACCATCAATCCCATCTAATCCAATCTATTGCATAAATCACACATCCGGTGTACCAACAACTAGCAACAAAATTGAACATTCCAACAGCCAGTGAAAAATCCCAAAAAAGCCAAAATAGCTGAAGAAAGCCAAAATCATTCTAGCTAAGTCCAAAGTCAAAAAGTCAAAAAAGAAAAGAAAAATAAAGCATCCACTGGTGAAAACTTGGCAATTCAAGCACCTTGGACAAGTACCATGATGAAAACTTGGCAAACAAGCGTCATGCGTAATCCCGCCATCCCCAGCTTAGCCTATCACCCTCATGCTTTTGGTCATCTCTTGACATCCAACTCCATCTTCCAATCTATCCACCTATCCTCCATCCTCCAGCTTCCATCTCACACCATCCACTAATCTTATGTAGCTTCAGCCAATCATCTCAGCTATCATCCATCTCCCTAGCCCCTTCAACTTTTTCCATCCTAACTTCAATCCTATCACATCCATCATAAGACCTCCTTCTGCATGTTATATTCTAATTGGGGGCACTATATTCCTTGGAGATCTTTTCTTGTCCATCCTCCCTTGTCATTGGTATCTAGCTCTAGGCTATCCTCATGCAAACCCAATGTCATCTCTTTATATCCATCATAATCCTAGCTATCTACCATCCTATCCAGCCATCTCATCCTACTCCTCTAGCTATCCTTGGTCACAAAATCTCTCATCATCATTGGATGCATCCTGCCAAATCCATATCTTTTGCTATCACCCCACCATTAGCTTTCGCATCTTGCACAACATCAAACCATCCCGCTATCCTATCATCCTGAGCTTTTGCCTACTTGTAACTATCTTGGTCAGCTTCGGCTTGTAAATATCTTGATCCATCAGCTTGTACATCCTCTTTAGCTTAGTACCATTGTATTTATCCAACTTTTCATGTCAGTTCGTCCTTGATCAACATCTTGCACCCATTGCACAGCTTGTTTAGCTATTTCAATGTATCCTTTAGCTAGATCTCCTGTCACCAAAGTGTTATCCTTCTTAGTTCAGCTTGCCAGACGCACCACTCATCCTGATCCACCAACTTAGGTGCTCTCCGATAGATCCTTGTAGGATATAGCTTTCCTCATGTCTGATCTTGGTCCATTAGTACCTCGTCCTACCCATCTCGTTGGCAAATGGCTCTCTTTTGGATTTTCACTTTCTTTTGATTTGGAATCTCCCCTTTTGGGTCTTGAAGTATCTTTTCCAAGCAATCTCCTTGTTCCCTCCTCAAGGTTGCCATGATCTTCCATATCATGGTATGCTGCAAATGGGGCAATTAGAGTGTAACGTCTTGATCAAGTCTTTCTTTTGTTTTTCTTTTCTGCTTGTGGGTTACCCAGTGTCGGTTCTACACTGCTTCCTCTAGGATTCATGTGTGAGGCTCGGGCAATCCTTGCGTGTTTGTTTCGAGTCAGTTTGTCAGTCCTCTGGACAGTTGGTGAACAGGCCTTGATGTTCTTGGTAACCTTGGCAATTAACCAATAGTCCTATAGAAAATCTAGTGCTCAACTACATGGTGGTACTTCTCTTTGAAGTATCCCCCCGCTCAAAAAGCTTCAATGGTTTTCCTTCATCTCCATTATCCCCCACCCATATCCAGCATCCATATCCAGCATCCGTCTCTCCTACCCTAGCTTATGCATCAATATCTCTTTGAATCACTCATCACTCTTAGCTTTAGGGATCCACAATCCTAGTCTTAGGGATCCACCAATCCAAATCAATCCACCAAGCCTCATCTTTCGAGATCCACAATCCTAGTCCTAGGGATCTCCGAAACCCATCTTCCACCAATCTGACTCTTTGAAATCCTGTTGCATCAGCTTTATAATCCCCTCATCCATCTCCCTATCCTGGATTCCTTTTTATAGCGCTCTGCTCCTTCATCCTCCACCTTCCCTGAAGTCTTAAGCTTGCTTCCTCTTCTGCATCTGATTCTCCTTTATCATTCTCCCATAATGAGAGTTTGAGCTAATTCAGCCCCTTCTCTTTGCCAATCTGAGTTTCCTTGTTCATCTGAGATTATTATACTTTTCAAGAAGCCATCGAGCCTCGCTTTCTCTCCCCGCTGCCTTCTTGAGGGGGCATCTCACAGTCCATTCTCTCCTCTTCTGCTCTAGCCTTGGGCATCTTATTTTCTTATCTTTGATGTCATGCCACTTGCGGCATCACATCAAAGAGGGGCAAAATGTAGACACCTAAAAACCTTTAGAAAATAAAGTATTTTTATTTTCTGAAAAAGTCCTGATGACATCATCATTTATTAATTAATTATTTAATTAATTAATTAATTAATTTTTATGCCATTAAATCCCTTTATCTTAATTAAAAATATTTAATTAAGGAATCCTTCCCAAAAATGTTTAAATCTTATTTAAACATTATTTCCTTATTTATTAATTATTTAATTAATAAATTGACCAAAAATCCTAAAATAAATAAAAAATTTATTTTTTGCCCAAAACTTGGCCAATTTCCTTATGACCAATAACCTCTTCCAAAATCTTCTAATCCTTCTTTAATTTCGATTAAAGGCTAATCCCATCATTTCCTACCCCTAATCCCAACTCAAAATATTTAATTAAGATTAAATATTAATCCTCATGTTTATTAAAAAAGTTTTAATAAATATCTCCTCAACCCAAACCCTTGAAATAAATAAAACTTTATTTATTTTCTAAAAATCTAATTTATCCTCATCCTAAGAAGTTCTAGACTCTTCTAGAAAGTCTTCATCCTTATCCTAGGAAATTCTAGACTATTCTAGAAAGTCTTTATCCTCATCCAAAGTCTAGACTCTTCTAGAAGATGTCTTTAAACCTAATCCTAATCCCCTCCTAACCTTGTCACATTCCCTAAACATGGGTTAAGAATTACTAACCCAAGCCAAAGTTAACAAATATCTCCTCCTTCACCCACCCTCATTAAATGCCTTCCACTTGCCTATCCCTAAGCTAATCCTAAACCATCCTAATCCATCCTCTAATCATTTGCACAAGCCTAAGCAAGCTTAAAACCTTCCTAATCAAGTCCAAGTCGAATTTTCTCTCATCACCCTCAAAATATCTTAACCATAAAACTTTATGAAGTCCACTAGGTCATAAATGACTCTTACAAGCCCTTTTATTGCTCTTACAAGTCATTATGAGGGTCTTTATGAAGATTTTATCCCTTGAGCCTCCTTTGTTGACTCATCCTTCACCTTTTCTCCATCCTCTCACCATGTGACATGTGTCACTCCTTGATTGGTTGTAAGGAAGCACAATCCATGTGCTCTCCTCTCATGCAATCTAAGCCCTCCATGAGCTTTTTCCCATCCTTGCATCTTAGCCCTCAATCCCTCAAGCCTCTTGCCTATAAATTGGATCCTTCCCCTTTGCAAAAGAACACAATCCATGAAGTAAAGTTATAATGCTATTTTGAGAGCCAAATCCATACTAAAGCCATCTATCCACACCAAAAATCCACACTCATCCATTGAAGCCTTTGGAAGCATATTGAGCATACATCCTATCCATTTAGATAAAGCTACTCAACAAGAGAGCTTCTTATTGAGAGAGTCCATTAATGGCTCATATTCTCAATTGAGAGCTCACCTTAGTCTATCTTGAAGTTTATGAATTTTGTTTAGTTTGTAGAAGCTTTATTTAAATTTGGTTTCTATTAGCATACTAACATTGCTCATATACACCTATCCCTTTGAAAGATATGATCAAATCTTTCAAAACCTAAGGTTTTTTACTTCAAGTCAATCTACACAAGGGTTAATCTTAAAAATCAAACTGAGAAACCTACAAACCACTTAAATAGATCTAATAAGTGGCTATGAGAATCTAGAAATGAGAAATTCAACCAAAACTTTAAACAAATTAAATGACTAAACCCAAAAGAATGCAAGAAAATGGAGCTAGAAACTTGGTTCAATATCCAAGGTAGACACCAAAAATGTATGTAAAAAATTTGGACACGCTTCTATAAACCCTTACACTTGAGAGAACCATGGAGGAGAGAGTCTTGAAAATTGATTGATAGCTTCCTATCTATGACATGCAAGATCTATGAGATGGTGGCTCTCAAATGAACCTAGCTAAAGAAAACCTTGTAAGGTGCACCATAGGATGGAACATTCAAATGAAGATGAAAGCTAAATGAGATGCAAGCTAGTCTATAATGAGAGGTGTAATGCAAGGAAATTAAATCCTAATCTATTAGCAAGAAAGTAAAGATATAAGCTAACAATGCAAGAGCTATGCTATGATGAAGACTATGCTATGATGAGATGCAAGATGCTCCAACAATGCAAGAATGCCAAGAGTTTGGTGAGTACTCCAAAAGCTATATGAAAAATTGCAACATAATGTTAGTACAAAAGTATAAGATTTTAGAATGAGGAGAGAGCCCCCTTTTAAAGAAAAATGGATGGTTGTGTTTAAGAGACAAAATTCCACAGTGGAAAGTGAATCCCATGTTGATTTTGTGTACAATAATCTCACCTAAGAAAGATCAATGTTGATGTTTAAGAGAAAAAAGATGTGTGGAGTACAATTAAAGTTATTTTGAAAATAGAAGATTCCTCTCACATAGAAAGTTGTCATTCAAGTGTAGACAAAAAATATCTTTTCCTCTTATTCTTAAAATATGAATAAAGCTTTTCATGTGCACACTTAGGATAAGTGAGACTTGGGGAATTTTATTTAATTGAAAGGGAGAAAATTCTTTCAATTAAACAAAAGACTTAGGTAAAGTGGTAAAACCATAAGTTGTAATCAACTAAATATCAAAGCAATGTTTTGATAAGAAATGAGCAATATATAAATTAAGAAAAAATACTCGAAATGAGGATCATAGTCTAGATGACCATTTTTGGGTGATTAAAACTACCTACAAAGGATTCAAAGTATAAAAAATGGATGTTAAGTCAACATTTTTTAATGGTATCTCAAAATAAGAAGTATACATTGAATAACCTAAAGGTTTTGTCAACTTATAAGGCAAGAACATAGTGTGCAAATTAAAAAAGGATTTGTATAGATTGAAGCAAGCACCAAGGGCATGATATGAAAGATTGTATTCATACTTGATCCAAATTGATTTTATTAAAACAAGTGATAACAATATCCACATAAGTGATGACAAGTTATTAATCATAGAAGTATTTGTGGAGGAAATGATAGATGATGATTTCATTTGTAGATGAGATGAATGAGTTTGAAATGTCCATGACCAGTGAGATCAAGTTCTTAATTGGGTTAAAAGTATACCAACTCAAGGATGGTATCTATTGGTGTTTTCAAACTACCTAGAAACAAAATACTTGATACCAAGATGATGAAGAAAAAACATAGTCTAAGGGTTAGCTATTTCCTATGTTCAACTAAGGGGTTCTCAAATCTAGACCCAACTTCAACAAAATCACAAGGATTTCCTACTCTTTAGGCTATACAAAACCGAGGCGGGTGTACCTAAGGGATAGAATGATTCAAAACTTGATACTATCTTCACACTTCATTCATCTACTAGTATTCTATTACAACACTCATCCCCTATAGCAGATGTTTGGTCATATTTTTTCTCAAATTTACATGTAATTCTGGGTAACAGTAGCTAAATAAAACACAAAGATTAAATGCATGCAAGTACTAACCAACTATGATATTCTTCATACATTTAAAGTAAAATTGATTTTGATTGACTCAAGATTTCGCTTGATGCTTATACATGATCTCTTTGTATTAAAAACATAAATATTGGATTAGTGCCTCATCCATTGGGATTCAGAGTCTGCCCAACTATTTTGACCTAATTGATTTCATTACAATCAATATTATCAGCAATTTTCCCTAAAATTCATTCTTATGCATATCCTTCTTACTCCCTCGAAATCCTATCATATCACTGAAGCATTTACTTAATTCATTGAATTGAAAACAATAGTCAATTCATATACAACCTATCCTAGTTACATTAAATTGAACAAGCTTTACCCATACAACCTCAAGATAACTAGTCAATAATAATGGAGACTAATAGTATTTAAACATAGATAGAAATAACAATTACATGCAAATATAAACAATATCAGAAAATAATAGATCACATAGAAAAGAACACAAGACACCAAGATTTAACATGGTTCACCCAATCCTTGGGCTACGTCCACCAAATAGCAAGTCCAATATTATTATGATCCAATGATTACAACTTGATTACAATCCATAACCCCTGACAGTTCAATACCACCGCAAGAAGCAATTTCTGCATCACACCTCATGAAACAATTCCTAACCCTAAGCCCTTTTAAACAAGCATTTTTTCCACTTTACTATTAAAATTAGCTACAACATGTTGGCCATAATTTGGTGAAAATAAATAATGGTCAATTTGCAAATATTAAGCATTGGCAAATAGTAGCCCAAAAATTTTGAACCCTGAAGAATTTACGAAGTATGTATAGTACTTCCCTAATCAGTCACCACAAACCAACAATCTCCCACTTACGGATTGATCAAACTCCACGCTAAACAACAATCTCCCACTTGGAGACTGATCCTATAGCAATACCACGACCACATGGGGATCCCATTGGATCAAACCACCCTGGACTTTTTTGTTCTTTTATTCCTGTTTAGTCTAGAAGACCAACCGAAGCTGAAGAAAAATTCAACTTCTCCCTTGTCACTAACTTTTTAAACATATCTATTGGATTGGAATATGTATGTATCTTATCTAGCTTTAACTGTCCATCATCCAAAAATGATCAAATGAAATGGTACCACAACTAAATGTGTTTTGTCTTTGAATGCAGAGCTAAATTCTTTGCAAGATTAATGACACCCTAACTATTTGTAAACAAATAATTATCTGTTTGAGGGTGTCCCAATTCTTCCAAGTAGAACTGAAGCCATATCATCACCTTGATTACCTTTGTAGTAGCATCATACTCTACCTCTATAGTGGATAAAGCATTAACCTTCTATAACCTAAAAACCCAGCTCATGGCTGCCCCACCAATAGTAAACACATAACCTATAGTACTATGCCTGGTATTAATATCCCCTACCAAATCTAAGTCAACCTAGCCCTATAAATTAGTAGTAGAGCCCCCAAAGTGTAAACACTTACTAGATGTTCCTCTCAAATATCTGAGAATCCATTTAATTGCATTCCAATGCTCAATTCCTAGATGAATCATATACCTGCTAACAACTCCCACTGCATGTGCAATATATGACCTTGTACATACCATAGCATACATAAAGCTTCCTACAGTTGAAGCATAGGGTACTTTGGACATCTTATCCTCCTCTTCTTATGTCTTTGGACACATCTCCTTAGTCAACTTCAAATGACCAGGTAGAGATGTGTTGATACCTTTAGCATTCTCCATAGAGAAATGTTGCAACACCTTCTCAACATAATCAGCCTAAAATAGTGTCAATTTCTCATTCTCCCTATCTCTAAAAATCTTCATACCAATAATTTTTTTTGTTGCCCCCACATCCTTCATAGAAAATGTATGTGCTAATTGGTGTTTCAGCCCCTTAATGTGAACCATGTTAGACCCAACTACAAGCATATCATCAACATATAAACATAAAATAATGTAGTTATCATCATCCAACATCTTAAAATAAATAAAATGATTTTAATGACACCTACTATATCCATGCTCATGCATAAGACTATAAAGTTTCGAAAACCATTGTCGAGGTGCTTGCTTCAAGCCATATAAACTTTTCTTCAATTTGCACACTAAGTTCTCCTTACCTTTGACCTCAAAACCCTATGGATGAGCCATATATATCTCTTCATCCAAATCACCATGAAGGAAGGTTGTTTTAACATCAAGCTACTCTAAATACAAATCTTCAATAGCCACAATACTTAGAACAATATGAACATAAGTCATTTTAACAATAGGAGAAAATATCTCATCAAATCGATCCCTTTTTTCTGTGCAAATCCTTTTACAACTAACCTGACTTTAAATCTTTTCTTACCTCCATCCTCTTCTTTCAACCTATAAACCTACTTATTTTGTAAAGCCTTTTTACCTATAAGAAACTTGCATAAATCTCATGTCTTATTTTCAGCAAAGAGTCCATTTCATCTTTCATTGCAAACTCCCACTAAATCTTAGTATCCACCTACACAGATTCATCATAAAATTTAGGTTCACCATTATTTGTTAGTAAAATAGAATATAAAGAGAGAGAAAACCTTTCCAAAGATTTGATTAGCCTTGTTGATTGTCTAACATTCACTGGTGTATGTGGTATTTGTTGTTGTGATTGTTGCACATCATGAGGAATGGCTAGAACATCATCTTTTGGAGTATCATCCAACACTATATAATCATCCTCTTTCTTCTCATTTGCTGCAACAAATTTTTGTACAACACTTTCTCATTAAATATGGCATCTCTACTTCTTACAATTTTATGATTTTCAGAATCCCAAAGCCTATAACCAAATTCATCGATGTCATATCCAACAAATACACATTTCTTTGACTTAGCTTCTAGCTTGGTTCTCTTTTTAGAATCTATATGAGAAAATGCTTCACAACCGAAGGTTTTGAGAAAAGAATAACTCACCTTCTTACTAGTTCATGCTTTCTCTCGAATACCATAGCCCAAAGGAGTAGAGGGACCTCTATTAATCAAATATATAGTAGTATTGATAGCCTCTACCCACATATTTAAGGGAAACTTAGCATGTAACCTCATGCTCCTTGCACACTCTATTATTGTCCTATTCATGCATTTAGCCACTCCATTTTATTGTGGAGTCCTTAGAATAGTTTTATGTCTATGAATACCATTAGTGGAGCAATAATCTTCAAATTCATGACTGCAATATACACCACCATTATCAAATATGAGACATTTTAATATCTTACCAATCTCATTTTCAACCAAGCATTTCCATTTCTTAAAAATTTGAAATACATCAAATTTGTGTCTAAGGAAATAAACCCATACTTTTTCTAGTCGCATCATCAATAAATGTAACATAATAATGAGCCACCAAGGGAAGATACTTGAGTTGGTTCCCATACATCTATATGCACAAACTCTAATTTCACCCTTTTATTTTTCTTCTTAGTCTTCACAAAAATCATTCTCTTTTGTTTTCAATACACACAACTTTCACAAAAATTCACATTAACTCATTTCAGACCTGGTGAAACTTTCTTTGAATGAAGTACTTTCATACCTTTCTCACTTGTGCCCAAGTTTGTTGTATGACAATGATGTATCTGAATCTATAGCAGCTATTTGTTCTCCCTCTTCAACTACGACAACTATTCTTAAATATTCATTTTTCTCTAAAACAATCAAAGTAGAAGGAACAATATGACCTATACAAAGATATAAGGTGCCTACTTTCACACTTTTGCTACTACAAGGGAACCTTTTGAAACCTTCCAATTTTTATCATTAAAAATAACTACACAACCCTCATCACCTAGTTGCCCTGCTAAAATTAAATTCCTACTCAACCTTACAACATGTCTTACCTCATGTACCAGCCATTGATTCCCATTTTGCAACTTAATCTTAACTTTTCCCTTTCCAACAATCTAACAGGGTTCATTATCCCCCAAATAAACAAGCCCAAAATCCCCTTGGACATAATCAATGAAATAACCTATATGATGTGTAGCATGAAATGAAGCACCAAAATCTAAAACCCATGAATCATCAACACTTTCTAAAGACAAAAGCAAAGCATCCTCTTCAGATTTGTTACTTACCACATTTTCCTCCTTGTTCCTATTAAAAATGCTTTAGAATAACTAAGAGGGGGGTGAATCAGTTATTCAAGGTCTAAATGTCCTATTCAAACTTTTCACTAAGTATAGTGAGCCCATTCAACCATTCATTCATCTAAGCTTTAACTAGCAAATTATTGTAAATCAGCATGCAAGCATAACACACAAGAAATCAACACATAACACAGTGATTTATGTGGAAACCCAATTTGGGAAAAGCCACCAATAATATGCTACTCAATTCTCACTCTTCTGAAGTGATGCCCTATTAAAGGCTTATAACACACTGTTAAATGTGACCTTGTTAGAGGATTTAACCACCCTATTAGAAGCGGTTCTAGTTAGAGGACTTCAGAACATTCGCTAGAATGCCACCCTATTAAAGGATTTACAAATTGCTATTAAACCAAACTAATTCCATAGGATTTCCATGTCTAATACAATTGCTAGAGAGTATTAGAAAATCTTTTGACTTGACTACAACATATAACTCAACTTGCAGATGTCATATCACTTCTCAGCTCATACCATTGTCGAGCCTTCAATCTCTGCAACTCTGACAACTTGGCCTCCTTTCAAGCTTAGTCTCCTTGAGTCTCTATGCTCAATGTACTAGTGCAATCATCTCTTCATGACCACTTATAGAAGCAAAGCCTTCATTCTATTCCTTCTCCTAGATGTCTTCTCCTTGACACCCTTCTAACTACTTTTTAATTTGGCTCTTTGGTAGCAGCAGCATCAGCAATATTTGCTTCTTGGTCTATGACTCCTTGAATTTCAATTCATATGGATTAGGGAGGATTCATTGCATCTAACCCATATTTTGTTTCCTCTAGAAACGTCTTGATTCTGTGCCACCAACTCATCATCATTATCTTCTAACTAGTTCAAAAAATTTAAGGTAACCACTTTGTCGGCTCAAATCTGGAAAATCTTTGTTATTTAAAATAATGCTGCAGCTTGACACTATTGAAATATTGGTGCTCGGCACATACTATGTTACTCGGCATCAACCATGTTTTTCTTGATGCTTAGCACCTGAAGATCACTTGGCACCAACTAAGATTTTCTAATGCTCCACACTTAAACTTCACTTAGCATCTAAAGATCACTCGACACACACTAGAATTTCCTATTACTCAGCTCCAACTGAGAATTTGCATAGCTTCAACTAACTTGCTCAGCACCCACTAATGATCTTAGTTTAAGCTTTGCAATTAACCTAATTACAATTTCTTCCTCCAATGTGTTTAAGTGTGACCAACCTTTGTATCTTTGATTATGTTATCAATACATCATTTAACCATTGTCTTAACCAATCCTTGCACTTCATTACAACATCACAACTCAACCTTTTCCCTTTGGTGCTCATGTTACATCTTGTTGATCAAATCCTCTTCATCAATCAACTAAGTGATAGTACTTGGATCTTATAAGAAGCTGTCATTCCTACAAATAGTAAGTTTCACATCAATGATAAAACAATGATTGAAAATATTCTTTTAGCAATAATCTTCCTTCTTTGCAACAATCTCTATCTTTGATCTTCATCGATGAGATTTTCAATCAAATTTCCAACAGTTCCCTTGTGGATTATCTCCTTCAGTATTCTTTTGAGTCCAACAATCTTTCTTGTTATACCCTATTTTACCATAGTATCAGTAATCTCTCGATCCTCTGGATTGAGACCTCTTCTCCTTTGACTTTCCTCTTGATTTCCCTCAATTTCCAAAATTATTTCCTCTTTCAATCATTCTACCTCTGCTTTGTGCATTCAAAGCACTTCCTGAATTAGATCCACCTGAGGTTTTCCTATGAGTTTCCTCACTCAAAATAACACCAATCACATCATCATATTTAATGGTATTAGATTTGGAAATAGAATTACTCACAGCCATTACCAAGCCATTCCAGCTTTTAGGCAAAGAATACAAAATCAAGAGAGCCCTAATTTCTTCATCAAAATTAATACCCACGGAAGATAATTGATTAGTAATAGTATTAAACTCATTTAAACGATCCACAATAGATCCACCTTCTGTCATTTTCATATTAAATAAACACTTCATGAGAAATACCTTATTTAAAGCGGAGGGCTTTTCATACAATTTCTTTAGCATTTCCATCAACTCTTTCATCGTCTTCACTTTTGTTATATTAAATGCCATTGAAGGTGCCAAGCATAATCGAATGCTTCCAAGTGTCTTTCTATCTAAAAGATCCCATTCATCATTTGTCATGGAGCCCTGATTCTTGGTTTTTCCTTCCAATGGCTTCCATAAATCCTCCTGATAAAGATAGTCTTCTATTTGCATCTTCCATAACTAAAAGTTCTGCCCATTAAATTTGTCAACCCTTAGCTTGCCCTCATCTGCCATCGGTCCAACTCAACCATGAGACTTTCCTACAGAGGATAACTAAAAAACAACCTCGCTCTGATACCACTTGTTAGGATTTAAACATGGATAGAAATAATAATTACATGCAAATATAAATAATATCAAAAAATAATAGATCACATAGAAAAGAACACAAGACACCAAGATTTAACATGGTTCACCCAATCCCTGGGCTATGTTCACCAAACAACAAGTCTAATATTATTATGATCTAGTGATTACAACCTAATTACAATGTGTAATACCTTATAGCTCAATATCGCCTCAAGAAGCAATTTTTGCATCACACCTTATGAAACAATCCCTAACCCTGAGTCCTTTTATACAAGTATTTTCCCACTTTAGGGTCAAAATTAGTTACGGCATGTTGGCCATAAATTGGTGAATATAAACAATAGCCAATTGTTGAATATTAGCCATTGGAAAATATTAGACATTAGTGAATAGTAGCCCAAAAACCCCAAACCCCAAAGAATTTATGAAGTATGTACAATACTTTCGTGATTAGTCACCACAAACTAACAAAGACAAGATTTAGAGAAAACTGATATGATGATATTCATCTTTGTATTAATTCTCTTTGAAAATTATTTAACATTGGAGTAACACTCAAAAACAATATGATCTTTAAATGTTAATGTATTCTCTAACTTGCAAAGAAAATATATCATAAAATTTGCATCAAGGAAACTAGACCGAACGTAAACCTAGCAAAAATTAAAAATTACATAATAATTTGGACCTTTTCTCTAGCCTTGGGATCTCATTTGTATAACATGAGATGCAACAAGCTTTAGGCCTAGAGAATACTGACAATTGGCCTTGAGACGGAAAGATATTTACAAAAGTTAATGTTAAAAAAGATAAAATTTGGTGCAACAAAACGTTTTACATCATGAATATTCTTTTGTGGGACCACTTATGTTGTGGCTTCTTTGTCATTTAGGAGTTTATGATTGGCTTTGTCATAGTTGTCATCCCTCAAAGTGTGTGAGCATTTTACTTGCTTGTGATGGGCCTGATTCTAATATTTGAAAACTGAGATGAGCTTGGGGTTCTCCATCCATGTCATCTTGTACTAACAAACTGAGAGTTACACTTGATTCTCCTACTACCAAGGCATCAGTTTGAACCTTTGTACTTGTTTCTATAGTTGATTGTTTATCCTTTTCCTCCTCTACTTTTACAGGTGTATCAAGTATCTCTAGCCAATGTTGGTCCATCTCATCTTTATTTGTTTCACCAAACACTAACTATTTTGAGATTACAAAATATGAAATCCACTTGTCAAAAAGTGTATCATCTAGCCAATTAAAACTTAGAATTTTGTGTTGTTTCTTCAAAACATATTCTCGTAGTCTATCTATTTCAATAAATTCCTCTCTTAAAGAATCATAAAATATTTGAACTTTAACAACTTCTTCAGTTTTATTTGTGAACCATGCATGTTCTTTTTCATTTATGATCTTATTAGTCTAAGGCATAATAGATCATCCAATTCAGTGGCCCATTCCTCTTTATCTTTCAATTTTTCCATTTTATTTAGTGTGTGAGGGAAAAGTTCAAAATTTCTACTCATATATTTGGAAAGATAGTTTATGATTCTCCTCTATAATGAAAATCTTTTATTATCAAACTTGAAGAGATCATTAGTCAAGTTAAAAATCTTTTCTATTTTTTCACAAGATAGACTGATAACTAAGAAACATAAAAGAGTGACATACTTGTCCCTATTATTCCATTTATTTACAATTGGCTTCAAAGCATATTCATTTCCTTTCATCTCATTCCATATGTTCATTACTTTTTCTAACTGTTCATAAAATTTAGGCCAACCAATCTTATCTAGCAGATACATAATTATTTTCCTCAACTTGTCTTCATACTGGATATCTAGTTCCACATGTAATACCCAAAGTTTTCTCTTTCCTTCTTCAAAATCCTTTGTTGTATAATATCGAGGTCTATGTGGGGTATCTAGCAGCTCTATAAGAGGAGTTCATTTAAAAGGTTCAACTAGAGGATGAGGATAAGTAATTTTAGGTCTACTAGATTGTCCTTTATATCTTGTCATCTTATTCTCAAGCTCCATTCTCTTCAGTACTTCTTTATTGTAAGCTCCCAGAACTTGTTCATATTTTTCTTGTAATTCTAATTTTTCTTGCTTCTCCTTCTTGGTTGTAGCTAATGTGAGATTAGCTATTCCAACATTTAATTTTGTGGCCTGCTCATTTGGAGTATCTTCCACCCTTTTAATAATCAAGTCTCCAATCATTCCAGTATCATTAGGCTAAGAAGAACTATCTTTGGATCATCTTCTTAAAGACCAAATTACCAAGGCATCATGATTTTCACTAAATTGGGCACCTCTAAGTCCTTTTCTTACCTTTTCTTTAGCAATTAACTTATTAGTGATAGTATTAAAAACCATGGCATCTGCAATGTCCCAATTTGGTAAAAGCAAAACCCTAGATGATTTTATCATTCTTCTCCTTCTTCAAGGGTCAAACTTCTAAAATCTTGCATCATTTCATCCTTTATTTGATTTTGTATGGATGCCTCTTCCATTTTAGGATGCTCTGCCTTCATCTTATTACACCTTTCTTCAAATTGTTCAATATTTGTTCTCCATGCAAACTAATAGAAAGCTCTTGATTTGACAAAATTGTCATCAAAAAGAAATTAGCCTCCTCTACATCCTAGGTCATATCTCAACTCCACAATTGAACTGGTAGAGATTCTCCCTAATATTCTCTTGTCAATACCATTTCCTTTTTGAATAAAATAACTCACTTGTACCAAAACATATGCATCAATGAAGAATAGAAGCCAAAGATTTTCTCAATTTTTTCCTTTACAATTCCAATTAGACCTATGTGAATTTCTTCTGCCAGAAAGGATGCAAAATAAAAAATAATATCCACACCAAAGGAAGAGATATGTATCATCATATACATAAACTTTATTGGTACAAATTCTTGCTCATCTTCACCAAAGACCTTGCACAAAGTCATATAGATGTTTATGGCCCTAGAATTGAAAAATTATTTCTTGAAAGGTTCTTTAGTTAATGTTGTAGCAAAAGTTGTTAGGAATAAGGTGTCTCAACCTTGTATAATTCCTATTCTTATTATTTGTTTTGTAAAATGTATTTCTTGCAAATAATGTTGATGTGTCAACATCTTGAATTGTGTGTAAGGAGATCATGACTAAAACGGTTATGACGGATTCCTATGACACGTAAGAGCTATGTTAGGAAGATTCAATGATAGGTGAAGACATGTGGCAACTAAGATATTTGAGTACTGTACACTCTACCCCAAAATTTTTTGGGGTTCCTATTTTCTCAGAGAATGGTAAAACCCTAATACAGTTTACCTTTGGGGAGTAGCCCTAAAGTGAAGCACATGTTATAAGAATTTTTAGGGTTGCGAAGAGATGCAATGTGTGAGAGTGTATTGTTGGTACTTCGAGTAGCTACTGGAGTCTTCTGTTGTTGTTGTTGAACTTGCATTGCAAGTGTATTGTAACCTCGTGTTGAAGATAATACATTGTGCAGGTTCTGAAGGGGTGGGGTTGTTTTAGCAAAAGGTTTTTCCCCACCGGAAAATCCTTGTGTTATGTGTTCCTTTCTCTGTCTATTTTCTGTATGTATGGTTGGCTGCAATATTGTTGTTTACATGATATTGAATCTGTAAGTGTAGAAGAATTTAATAGGATTTGCATCATACTTTTCTTATGAGATTAGTGTAGGAAGTTGTTTCCACACCTGAGTTTCCTTACAAAAGTCAAATTACCAAATGTGGCCAAGTGTCCTCTTACTACCCCTTGCCTAACTTGTTCCTTACGAGACAAGTATTCTTTCTCCAATCCCTAAAAATTAATGACCTCATGATAATCTTTGGTCAGGTCCATTCCAAAAACTTCTTGAATTTCTTCTACAGTGATTTTCATTAAACATTCCCCATCTATTCTCCTCACCGTCCTACTTACTAGGTCATATTTTTGGGCTACAGCTGTGAGGAGGTCTGATTCCATGAAAACCTTAGGAACTACTAACATACCTAAGTCAAAATTTCAAATATTTCCATGGGAAGTAAACAATTTCCTCCTTGAAATCCACTTTTTAAATAATTGTAGCCCTATTTCAGAAGTTATGGCATCCCTAGTCCAATTTCCCTTGTCAAACAAACCATCTACAACTCAGAGCCTAGGGTTTACAAGAATTAATTTCTTTATCTAGGCTGATTCATTTCTAGATTCATTTAATTGCTATAGAAAATCATCATGAATATTTCTACTAGTTTATTCTACCTTCCCGAAGAAACTCTTTTTTGGAGGCATATTAAAATAATGAAGAGAGACCAGAATTCTTTTAATTATACATAGATTGAGATACTTACTTGACTTTCTTATTTCTTCTCTAAATGCTACACTAAATCGTTGATATAGAATTTTTTTATGATTCACCCAGGTGGGAAAATAGGTTCTTCAACAAGTTCCGGCTCCAAGAAATCAAAAATATATTTGTAGGATGAAAAATCTTAACTGTCCACACTAAATTCCTCATATTAGTTTGCATGAGGAGATTTAATTCATATAAATGGATCACAAAGAAAACAAAGTGGCATTCCCCTTCAAATTTTGAAAACAAGTTGTTGATTTTCAAAAAAATTGACGATTAAGAAATGATACATCTTATGACTCGGCTTCAACCTTCCTAGTTGGTAGTTAATCCAATTGAGTCCTACCACATGATATTTTTCTTTCCTTTTTGGCAACTTAAATAGGACCCATTCATGCCTCCGGACACATATTATCATGTCACTATGTCACCAAGGGTAAAGATCTTGCAACTTCCTTTGGTGACAAAGTGACCACCATCGATCATGAGAAGATCTGATGGTGCAGACCATCATCTAATTTTCATCAAAGTAAATCCCTCGTGGCAAATGGAAATCTAACATCATGGCAACCTTTTAATGACATGGAACTTGTGATGCTTTCAACAAGGGCTAGTCTTGCCACATATCCATGTAGCAGGTTGTCGTTATGTCGCCAAGGATAAAAAACTTTGCAGCTTCCTTTGGTGACAAAGTGAGGCCCATCAATGTTCCATCTGATCTATGACATAGTTTACTTCAAAAACCTTACTACTCCTAACTAGGTCCTATGGACAGGTGGTAGGCTATCACTATTTTACTAAGAGTAAAGGCCTCACAACTTTCATTGGCGACATAACGACAACCCTTGATCTTAAGAGAGATCAAGGGTTATCATTACTTAACAATTTTTCAAACAAAATATGTAAACCCACATAATATTAAAATAAAAATCTTGGATTAAGACCTCTCATAGGAACTTAGGGAAATAATAGATAATGTATACAAGCTTTTTTAATAAAAAAATACTCGAGAAAAATGAAGAAAAGCATGAAAATGAATTTTCTCGCACACTTTCTTTTAAAAGAAACACACCACGCAAACCTAACTCAAAGGTCCTCTGGGGCAAGATTTAATCATTGGAAAACAACATAACAAAATTAGGGATTTTCTGAGGTCAACAACAAATTATGAAAACCCTTATTTTTCTAAAAAGGAAATGGAATTTTCACTAAGGATGTATCAAAAAGTTTTATGTGAAAAATTAGGCCAATAGTATCTACATAAGTCAGACCAAGTACGTGAAATGGATTTTGAAGATTTAAAATGAATTGTTACTCTTGTGGTAATAGGTTAAAAACTATCCAAGGAAGATGAGTCCAAAGCAACATATGAGATACTATACAAACTAGTGATCGATAAGCTATAGTATGTGGTACACAATAAACCTAATATAACACAAGTAGTTAGGTTAGTGACTAGATTTTCCTCTAATCCCAATGAATCTCATTTGGTTGTAGTAAAGAGAATCTTTGGATATCTTAAATATTTTAAGATTATGGACTATGGTATGGACATAAAGCTGATTTCACATTGAATATATTTATTGATTTTGATTGGGTAGGTAATCTAGATGATCAAAAGAGCACAAGTAGAGGTACATTCTTTCTTGGTGATAGACTTGTATCCTAGACAAGCAAGAAGTAGAAATGTGTATCTCAATCAATAATTGAAACTAAGTATATGGTTATTGCAACTAATTACACGCAAGTAATATGGATCAAGTAGATCCTAGAAGAAATTTAGAAGAAGGTAACTAAATTTGTGGTTATCTACTGTGACAGTACAAGTTTCGTGATATTTCAAACAACATAATGATGTACTCTAAGGCCAAGCATATAGTTATAAAGTACCATTTTCTTAGAGAACAAGTTTTAGAAAGGAAATAAGGTTGGAATATGTTCTAACTAAGGAATAGCTTGCAAACATATTCACAAAGTCATTTCCTAAGATATATTTGATTATCTTAGAGGTAGAGTAGGGTTCATTCCCCTCCCTAAGTTAAACTAGAACAAGATACATTTGCATAACTCCAAATTTATTCATTGAATATCTTTATGATTTGAATTGATGTTCAAAGGCTACTCCTTAAGAGGAGCAATTGTAATATGCACTGGTAAGACAAAATTTGCAGAACATACACCAGGTGTATCTGGCACCTTTGATATTGTTGTCAAAGGGGGAGAACATGCTAGAAAAGGGGGAGAATAGTACGACTATAAAGGAATAGAAAATATGAGGAACTAAAAAAGAATAATATTCAATGAAAGGGGAATGATTTGAAGAATTTGTAAGAAGACAAGTGATTATTAATGAACAAGTTTGTGCACAAAAGTAAGAGGCATAAAGTATAGTAAGTTTTGCATCAATTCCAAAGAGAGAAATTTTTGGAATAACTAATGTTGTGATGAAAAGTGATATTAGTAATGTCATAGTACATATTTGATTACATGATGATCAATTATTGTATTGTCATTGATGTCAACTATTGACCTAGTGTTCCTAATATATTTTCAAATATAAAAATCTTGAACAAAATGTTGTGGTGAGTTTTACTGTGTGATCATTAAGAGAGAATTAGGGATGTCTTTGAAGGTCCATGATATGACTGCTACTATTGAAGTAGAGAAAGGGATGATTAGGTGAATTAAAAGTGTAATTGCTAGAACAATTAGTAAAAAATGATAGGCGATTTGATTCATTTTCCATATCTATGACAATTCAAGAGGAGTGATCATAGGATGATGTAAACAAGACTAATTTAAAAATACCATTATGATTGCAACTTATTATTATGCCTAGTGAAGGAGTGATAAAATTGATGAATAGGTTAAAGAGTATTGAGTTCTTGCTTAGGAAAAATTTTGCATCCCCAAGAAATATGGAAGTCTAGGCATCAAGAAGCTTACTCACCTCAACAAGGCTCTTTTGGCTAAGCAAATATGGTGTATCTTCAGTAGCATAGGAGAATGGAGAGACATTGTGGAAAACAAGTATATAAAGAGGCCCTCTGAACAATTTACCCTCTTCAGTGAAGATATCCCAAGAGGTTTTGTTGTTTGGAATGGTTTTTTAAAAGCCAGGGACCTAGAAAATTCTAGAGTCTCTTGGAAATTGGGAAATGGGGAGGATATCCAGTTGTGGTCTGATAGCTAGCTTATTCAGGGCCCTCTTATGAACAACCCCAGCTATGAGGTCTGGGTGAATGACTGCATCAACCATTTTGGGTAGAAAGTTAGTAACTATAGGAACGACCAGGGATGGATAGACCTATCTGTCATCTCTAAAGATCTTAATCCTATTATGATAATGCTAAACTCTATGGCCCTAAATAACAACATGGATGAATTGGTCTGGGAGATAACACTAATGGGCTATATACTATTGCCACTGGGTATTCGACCCTTTGGAGATTAAATGAGATTCCTCCTTGGTCGAGGGCTTGGCTTCCTAGCCTCATTCCAAAAATTAATATGTTCTATTGGCTAGCTCTATAGGACAAAACCCTCACCCAGGATAACCTCATTAAAAGAGGTCATATTATGCCCAGTAGATGTGTGTTATGTAAAGATCAGACAGAGACTGGTAATCATTTGTTCATTCATTGCTCTTTCTCCAGGGAGGTTTGGGTTTTCCCTACCCAGGACTTGGGCTTTAGCTGGTGTGTGTCTTTTAACCGTCTGGATTTCTTCTATCAATGGAAATGCATGTTCAAGAGGTCTAATTTGCAAGAATTAAGTTCCTAGATCCTGCCTCATTTTTGTCGGAGCATCTAATAGGAGAGAAATAACATAATCTTCAGAGATAAAGAGGAGTTGGCTATAGTGATAGGAAAGAAAATATTTGCAAACATTAAGGAAAACTATTTAGCAAGGAAAGGGGGAGATATAGATTTAGGTGGTAGAAAAAAGGAGAAGGCAAAAGACAAAAAGACAAAAAGACAAGAAGCTAAATGGCTTCTCCCCCCGGGAGGATGGCATAAAGCCAACTTCGACAGAGTGTCCAAGGGAAATCCTAGCTCCTCAAGAAGTGGAGGCATAATAAGGAATGAAAATGGTGATGGTATTGTGGCTTTTTCCCTCCCACTGGGATTTCAAACCAACCACTTTGTAAAAGCAAATGCTGCGTGTAATGTTGTCAAACTAGCGTTTGAAATTGGAGTTACTAACCTTTGGCTTGAAGGGGATTCGAACAACATTAAAAAATGTATTAATGGCAACTCTCAGCCATCATGGTCAATTGCAAATCTTATTGATGAGACTCGTGTGAATCTTTCCAAATTCGGTAGAGTCCACGTCACTCATATTTTATTGGAAGCTAACCCTGTTGCTGAGATGTTTGCTAATATAGAGGTCGGCGCAAACCAAAGTATGACATGGCATCCCAAAAATATTTTGCCAGTGAATGTCAAAAGCATGATCGAACTAGACAAGATCCAAGGAAGTACAGAGAAGATCAATGAGCAATTATGAGTATGAATGGATCAAGGGGAAAGGGTACTTCCCAAAAAGGTAGCATGGGAAATTGTAATTGCTATAATTTATTATAGACTTTTCGACACGGTTTATGGGTCATTTTTGCATTTGTAGTAGGAGCAACAAAAAGGTTATTTCTTTATGTATTATGCTCAAACAAAGAGGTTCCTACCAGTCACTGTGCGAGGTGCATATGAGAATTGAGGGTGCACAGAGTGCAGATATGGTAGGTGAAAGATGCAAAAGGAGTTGGTTGGTGAAATAGAGAAATGGAGGAGTAGGGAAAAATTTTGGGAGCAGCTAGATCAGGGCAGGATTACTAGATACATTACAAAACTGCATGGTTTTGATCAAGAGGTGACCAATAGCATGGTTGGTTTATGGAAGGATGATAGAGTTAAGGTGAACGGGGTTTCTTTCATGATCATTGAGGAGGTGATATCAACCATTTTTGAAATCCTGATTGAGGGTTTTAAGTTTTTCAAGGACAAGAAGCTCTCGGCGCCTAACGCTGTGCAAGATTTTTTAAAGGATATGAAGGAACTGAAAGCCCTAAAGAAGATTGGCACGTACTATGTTCCTGATACCATGAAGAAATTATGGAGGTATGTTCTGAGCACTGTAATCGAGTACATTACTCTAGACCCTAGGTTTGATCGGGCTCGCACCTCCCACCTTGTTCTTTTGAATCATTTTCGGCACAGCTATAAAATTTCTTTTCCTTTTTATTTGTTAAATTCCATGAGTAAGGTGGTGGTTAGCTTCAAAAAGAAGCCCACTAATAACCTTGCTCTGCATGAGGGGCTCTTGCTACTCATTTATGAGCAGTTTAAGGCTCAGACTATAAGAAATGCCCCCCCTCAGACTAAGAATGTGACCTTTGGAAGCTCCAACTTCTCTTTAAACTAGGATGATATTCAGAGCTTTAGCTCTGAGGATGGCAGGATTTCTTCCACTGATAAAATTGTCACCCTTCAGGTCAAGAATTTTCCTTCTTCCATTACCCCAAGTAGGAAAAGCCCTAGGGCTCATGGGTAGAAGCAACTTGTGAAGGATGTGAAGGTTGGCGGTGATGATGAGGAGGATGTGGAGATGAAAGAGGAGGAAAAGGAGATGCAGGAGGAAAATAAGGAAGATCAGGGAGGGAAGAAATGCAAGAGGGAGGGTCTAGAGGATGAGAGATTGCAGCAAGAACGGGATATGTCTTCACTGCCTCTTTCTTCTATCCATACTCAAGCCCAACCTGAGGAGCAAAAAATGGATTGTGAGACTGAGGGTGGGGAGGTGTAGGTTAAAGACAAGAGGAAAGCTTGGAAAAACTTTAAAGTTAGGACCTCGAAAATGGGCATTTTTAGAGAGGCCATGAACCCGTAGGTCCTTGTGGAAAACCAAGAAGAGGTGCAGCTTGAAGAACTCATAGACTCAGCAATTGTGGCTATTTTGGATAATGCAAGGGAATCTAGGATGAACCTCTCAAACAATGCCCGCAACAATATGATTAATAACTTCAGATCAATCAAGTGGCTTTTCCATGAGCTGGAGGAGGTCAAAGAGCAGGTGGGTCATATGGAGGATAATAGGAATGGAGTAGATTCTGATAATAGAGATAGCAACAGTGAGAGGCTTAGTCTAGCGGAGAGAAGGATTAATAACCTCAAAATTTGCAATCATAATCTCTCGAACTAGATGATTTCGTTGCTAAGCTCCATTAACAAAAACATTATTTCTTTAACTGGCTAGATCAAAGATAGAGTTATGAAGGAAGAAGAGGAAGGAAAAGATAGGGAAAAAGCTAGACTTGTGGTCGACACTGCAAAGGACAACATCAACAATGGTCAGGACCAAGAGGATCAAAGGGCACACTAGCAAGAGGCTGAGGAGAACCAAATGGCCTATGAGGTTGCTCAGGCCATGCAAGACCCAGAGAGAAAGAATGAGGACTAATCCACTGCTTGTTCTTTTGTCTCAATCTATTTTTTGGCTTTTTGTCAAGGCTTTTGCCTTTGTCATTTCTAAATTGTTTCTGTTCCTGGTCTTTTCTATTATCTTTGTTTTTAGGTTGGGCCTTGGGCTTATTATTAGCCTTTGAACTTGAACTCTTTTGGCTAGGATTTTCACGCTTATTATTAGCCTTCTTATTGTCTTAACTCTTGGATTTCAGGGTACCTGTAAAACTTGTTTATCTAATAAAAAACAATTAGTAAATGTATGGTTGATGATTAGTGTTAAGGTTGTGATGAATCCAATTGAGTTAGTCATAATCTGCTGACATGTATTTATGATTGGAGCTAATGATCTAGCATCACATTATTTGATAAAGACATATGGAAAATATTCTAGAAGAAGCAGATGTTTGATCAAGATGTGTTTGAAACTCTTGGCACAAAATTATATGAATTGCTTAGTGCAATCTTGAAAACGTATTTGTGGTTTAAGATTCATCCTATGGCATGTTGGATCTGAGTGTGATATTTGAAAATCTCATTGATTTTAATTTGTGGGGCTTGATTAAGGCATTGGACTTGAAAGTCCAATATATACTAGTGAAAGCTAAACAATTTATAGTTTTTGATTGTGGTCGAGAAAGTGCAATGAAGGGTGCAAGGTGTGATCAAGCAAGGGTAGAGTTGAGTATGTTGTGAAGTGTGTTTGAGCTTTAGTGAACCTGATCAAGTAGAGGTAGAGCTATTTCACATATCATTCTTTATGTTTGTCTTCAACAATTACAACAATCAAAATCTCTTAACTGAGTGGATCCTAATAAGTCCTTTTTATAAATTCTTTAACATGGTGACACTTTAATTAGTGTGTAAATTACTTTAACTACACTACTCCTAACATCATAAAGATCTTAAAAGAGCTAGAGGTAAATCCCTTAACAAGGTGGCTTTTAACAGTGCCTTTGTAACTCCTAATAGGGTTAAGCTTTTCACATGATGTACTTTAGAAGAGTACATAATTTGTGGCTACTAATCTCCACCATAATTTTCACCCAAATTGGATTTCTATGATACCAAAATATCTATGTAAATCTTATAGATACATTTATGTGTGTAATGCCCCACCTAGAGATCCTTGGAAACATATTTTTTCTTAAAGATAAAGCATAGATACATGCAACTACAAACAACATATCACAAAGATCACAATGAAAGACTAAAGTGAACCACCAAATATCCCCAAGTGTTGATCACTAACAATGTATTCATTTCCATAAACATGAGTTAAACATACAAGGTTCACTCCATTAATATACTAACAGGGTAATATTTATAAATTTTCAATAATTTAAAAAAGAAAATACAAACACAAATTTGTAAATGATTAACCATACAACTTCATTTACCATAGGTCTAGAGCATAAAAAAAATCATGAATAGCCATCTTGAGATTAGGTTAAGTCTGAATCCTAAACTCTTGAAATAAGATTAAGTCTAAAATCTTGTCAATTTAATTGTTCTAGAATTTTTACCTTAACTCCGAGAGAGTTGGAACCTATCTCAAATGAATCATCTCATATATAAAATATATCTTAAGTATAAGGAAGAGGAGGAAGAAGAGTAAATGAAGAGCAGTAGTCCATGTATGCTTTATATATAACCCAAGCTCCTAAAGAAGCAGTATGATACTTCACACAATTGTAGTATGATACTTCTTATTACTATGGTATGATACTTTACTAGTATCATACGATATTTCATATAATTGTAGTACAATAATTTACCAGTATTGTATGATACTTCTACCAATTGAGCTTGATACTTCACCAGTATCATACAAGATGTTTTCCTAATGTTTTCTAGGAACAAAATTAACTTTTAAAGGTTAAACTAGGAAGAAAATAGAGTTAGAACCTCTACATAAATGAGTATTGAAACCACCAAACTCAAGGAACAAACACTCAAGAGAATAAAGAAGATCTAAATTACTAACATAAACAGCATGCTACTCTAATCCATGATAAGTTACATTAAAATGAGGTAAAGAAACATCTCAAGTAGGAAAATCCAAGCATGGAACAACCAAATCAAATTAACCATGCTCGTTTCCTCCCTACGATAATTGCATCATGAGACTTCAAGGGTCCTAGCCATATATCTGAGATATTTCTTACCAATAAACCATCATTGGTGTTGTCTTATGAGATATTTCTTACCAATAAACCATCAATACAACCACATGAAACAAGTATATTTAACATGTCGATCTACCAATAGCACCTCTAATCCAAAGTAGTGGTAAGAAATATCAACTAAGCAATAAGATACAACATCATGATAAAGGAATGCAACAAGTAGTATACTAATCATCATCTAAAATATGATATCAATATATCCAAGATAAAACCATAATTTATAAGAAAACATACTCTAGATACACAAAAGTACCAAGTAAACATCAAGCACTGACCTCAATAGGAAGTAAATTGTCTCTGTACACTGGTCCTTAGTAGTGGTATAGGTAGCTATGCCTCCCAAATACATGTTATCTACAATCCCACTTCCACCATGTTGATGGAGATAATGATCTAGCCAAATTAACATAAGACAATCATCCATGACTAACACACACACCACTGAAGTATGATACCAACATCTATATGCTCATGAAGATAATGCAGTACATTAGGTCATTGGTTAAAGCCATGAACAATAACTATGTATGGGCTCAAATGGAGTGTAGGTCACTTAGCATTCGAAAGCTCAGCTAAACAAGTATCATAAATCAACTCCCTTGGAAGGCCACATGCCTAGTGTGAAACGAATCCCTTGGGAAACTATCACATTGTGCCCTCACAACGGCTTACGCAAAAGACTGTAGAATACACCCTCACATCGATGCATCATAGAACATTCAAGTGTGCCCTTATCTTAATTAAGTTTCATTACCCAATAGTTAATTAACTAATGGTTATCACCTATTTAAAACATCTTCACATTACCTTGTAAACCCTAATTCGAAGTAATGAGAGAAACCACTCCACTATCTACCCTGCATACCCATTCTCATCACAAAATGAGTTCCTAAAGGTAATGCAAGTTCCCAAACCAACCCCCAAATGAACAATCCCTCAACCAACCTATATTCAGGAGTTTGGGTCTTGCAAGATCCTGTCATATGCACACATATGTGCTTGTGTGTAGGCATAACCAAATTCACAAATATAATCATATAAAACCAATCCAAGGGTTGGATATGAGAAGAACAACAAATGACACAAATATAACAAGCTCACTCAAGTGGCCTTCATTCAAGAGTACATATTATGCATGAATCCTAACAATGCAACAATTTACCAATTATCATGAGCTCACTCAACTGACCTTATTCCAGGAGTATGGATTCAACGTGAATTCAAATGTCCATGAAGTAAAAGCATGACATGCAAGGAAACATGAGATACAATCAATTTCCACAATCCAAGGAGACAATGCTAAAACCCCAACAAATATAGGTGGTACACCAAGTGAGGCAAGCATAAAAAGCCCAAAATGTAAGCTTATAAAAAAAAAAGATGAAACTAAAATCCCAACTCAAGGATAGGGTCACAAGACCAAGAGTCCAATAAAATTCACTAGAAAGGCTCCAATTCATAATCTGACAAATCTGATTAAAGATGCAAGTTCACAAAATCCAATATCGAAACACGAGTTCAGATGAGGAAATAAAATATTGGGAATGTCCTATAACCATTCTGACTCTACTATCCTAATCGTAGAGGCAAGAATTACAAGATTTGAATTCTAAATAAGCCAAACAAAGAAATAGGTGAAAACTAGATGGAACGCAAAATGAGATGATGTCATAAACACCCAAAATTCAAATATCAAATAAAATGACAAAATTAAAACCCATTTGGTCTAACTCCACCCAACCTCACACTTTTAAAATAAAATCATGGATTTGGAGACTTCGCAATAAACCTACAATATAACAATAGGAAAACCCCCAAAACCCACATGTTGAAAACATCAACTACTTACACCTGTCCAATCGGGTGATGGAATTGAATAAAAATAGAGGGGAACACTAGTTCTCCAATCCCAAACATTTAGCAAAAAGAAAAAAAAGTTAGAATGAAGCAAAACCATAAAAGAGAGAAGGCCCTACCTCATAGCCAAAAAGGCTAAAATGAGAAATGATGCCATAAAATAATGGACCCATTGAATGGTTGAGTGCTTGGCATAGCAAGGTTTCCTCGATATGAATCCAATGAGATCGACTTCAGCATGACCCATTGAGCTAATCTCACCCAATGAACAAAACTAGAAAATTCCAAGAAGAGGGTTTGGCCATTTTCTCTCCAAACATGAATTAACCAAAAGAGAAGTGAACAATAATGTTCCTTTTTTGCCAATATAAGAACTTTTCCAAAGTGATTTATAAATTAGGTTATTAAAATAACTTAATTACCTACTAACCCCTTAACCCAAATAAATTAGGCAATTCCAATTGTGTGGAATTCAACTATGATAAATTAGCCAACAATAACATAAAGATTAAATTGAATAATTAAAATCCCACTAAGCTATTAAAATAACATTTAATTTAATATTTTTCACGATAACTTTAGAGTCATTAATGCATAGGCACACTCATAGGTCTAATTAGATCATGCATTATTAATCCATATTTACAAATTACCAAAGGGTCAAAATAATAATAATAAATTCATCGCTCATACAAGGACAATATTGGCTCAACATGAAAGGTCTAAATCACTAACTCCATATGCCACTATTGGGGATAGAAGTCCTGCACACTAAATGAGTAAAATCAAGTGTAGATGCACAACATATAATAATCGAAAAAACAAGTATGTAAATTATGTAATTAAAACATCTAGTTAATTTTATTTAAATAATCATTTAATTAGTCCTTTTACATAAATTTACTAAAGAGACAAGGTAATTATTCACAACACAATAAATCAATAAATCCACCATGAGTAAATCATTTTCTAATTAATTTAAGCATTTAATAATATAATTAATAATAATTACTCAACAACATAAAAATGCACCATAACATACAAGTTAACATGGTCCAACGCATGAGTAAACATTGTTACAAGAACCTAGCCAAGTGTAGCAGAACAATAATACATAGTGCAATCACTGCACACATCTCTAGGTAATCACAGAACAACATCATGATACCATATCAACCTAGGAAACCACTGGAACAAACCTCAACGAAACTGTCTAACACATCTTAAACACATGAGTTATGTACAAGCATAAATAAATTCAACTGGTATAATAACATAAACAAATCACCCCATGGGTGTTGACCACTCATGGGTTCTAATAGGATCACTCACAAACCAAGAGCATCAAGGTTGTATCCATCAGGGTGAGTCAAGGAAATCAAATGGGAGAGGCACTACATCATTCTCCCCAAAGATTAGGCTTACTTTCGGAAGTCTACAATCCAAGAATATAAACTAATCACACTAAGAGCAAAATCAAATCCAAACAACATTGACTTCTCTACAAGTCAAACCAAAATACTCCAAAGCTCACAATCCATCTTGTCAACCTCTAAATAGATCAATCATGAGAGAAAAGGGTGTTACATCAAACAAAGTTCCTCTAATAAGTAGGAGATAATTTTCACAGCAAGTCAAATTGTAATATTGCTATCAGGATTTAACTGTGTAATTTTGAGTCAAACTCATTGGCCCATGTTTCATGAGTAGTGATTCAACATGAATCCATCTCTCATGAGAATAAATGGAACACTTAGAACTCATTGGATCTAGGTGATGCTCATAGGGGTGAAGCACTGGGACTTCCCGGGAGGTTAGCCATCCCAGTACTACTTCAGCCTAAGTGGGCTTAACTATGGATTTTCCTCCATGGTTAAACTCAAAGTTTGCAACTCCATTTGAAAAACCTTCATCAAGTGTTGTGCCTTATGAATCATTCATTAGAAAGCCCCTTAAGCTCATCAATTATAAGTAGGAGATAATTTCCACAGCAAGTCAAATTGTGATATTGCTATCAGGATTTAACTGTGTAATTTTGAGTCAAACTCATTGACCCATGTTTCATGAGTATTGAGTCAACATGAATCCATCTCTCATGAGAATAAATAGAACACTTAGCACTCATTGGATCTAGGTGATGCTCACAAGGGTGAAGCACTTGGACTTCTCGAGAGGTCACCCATCCCAGTACTACTCCAGCCTAAGTGTGCTTAACTACGGAGTTTCCTCCATGGTTAAATCCAAAGCTTGCAAATCCATTTGCAAAACCTTCACCAAGTGCTGTGCCTTATGAAACTTTCATTAGAAATCCCCTTAAGCTCATCAATTGATAAGTAGGAGATAATTTCCACACCAAGTCAAATTGTGATATTGCTATCAAGATTTAACTATGTAATTTTGAGTCAAAATCATTGACACATGTTTCATGAGTAGTGATTCAACATGAATCCATCTCTCATGAGAATAAATGGAACACTTAGCACTCATTGGATCCAGGTGATGCTCATAGGGTGAAGCACCAAGACTTCCCAAGAGGTCACCCATCCCAATACTACTCCAGCCTAAGCGCACTTAACTATGGAGTTTCCTCCATGGTTAAACCCAAAGCTTGCAACCCCATTTTAAAAACCTTCACCAAGTGTTGTGCCTTATGAACCATTCACAAAGTTCCTCAACAAGGAACTTCCTATGTACTAGGAAAATCCATCTAGCCATAAACTCAATATTATGAGGCAAGGAACTTACCACTCTACCTTATCAATAGGTACCCAATTGCAACATGAACCTACCAAGTGACCACAATGATAGGTCAAAATAGTAAGCAAGGAGTGACTCAGCCTCTATGGTACAGAAAGCTGAACTATCATTAGAAGCTAGGGTTTCTTAACCCAACCAAACAAGGCGTCACCTTTCAAAAATGTTACAAAGAACTCCTTTAATTGACAAATTAATATGTTTAGCTTCATACCAACTCACAAGAGGGTAATGCATGTACAAGAATACCATGTCTCTCTAGACACATGCTAGGAAAGTTGCCCACAATCTTCCACTAAACTCAATCTCAAACCTCAAGTCAACCCAGGAAGAGCAACTTGAATGAGATAACATCCTAAAGATAAAAGCTTAGGGAAATAGAAACTACAAGGCATTAGAACTAGGAAATAATTCTCTCTCAACTTCCACAATAAATCAACCCAAGATGTGTTGGGAAGATCTCACAATTCCACCAACCATCTAAACACTCATCCAACACTAACTATGCTAGTGGCATAGCCATGCCAACCTACTCACTCTAGAGAAGTGAGCTCAAGGGGAAAACACCAACATTGAAGCTCACAACTAGGGTCAACCTTTTACTTGAACTAGGCCACACCCAACTACCATAAGATAACAACCACTAATAGTGAATGACTCCTGAGAAGCACATGGCCATAAGACCCATGTGTTGGAAATATGAGGAGTAACTAATAGGGGACGAGTGAATTACTTACCACAAAAACAAATCCAAGATCCCTTAAGATGTCAATACAATTCAAAATCAAAATCTTTTGAAACTGAAATATTATTGTAACTCAATTAGCACTAAATCACTCAGCTAACAAAGTAACTCGATTAATACTAAATATGTGCACTATTACTTGGTTAACACTAAACATGCAGATCTTATAATATTAAATGTGATTAACATTAATTAGCTTAGTTGCATAAACATAAAGCAAATAACATGAGCATAAGAAACACCAGGATTTAACGTGGAAACTCAATTTGGGAAAACCACCAATTGCAACTAGTTACTATTTTTCACTCTTCTAAAGTGAGTCCTATTAGGAGCCAACCCTATTAAGGGTTACAAAACACGTTGTTAGGCATGACCCTATTAAAGGATTTAAATCACCCTATTAGGAGTGGTCTTGTTAGAGGTCTTTAGACACTTCAATCTAGAAATGTCACCTTGTTAGAAGATTTGGAAAATAGTTGTTAAGCTAACTTTGTTAAGAGATTTGATACACTGCTACAATTATTAGAGAATAACAATGATAAAACTTGATTGTTGATTTCAAACCTCAATTCTGGCTTGAATACTTGATCCTCCTTAATCAAATAAAACTTTGTGGCTTGGTCAACTTATGATATTTTGATATCCTTTCAATTTGATTCCTTGATTTATCTTTTCAATCTCATACTTCTCTCCTTCAATCCCACAACTTGACCTTATACTTATATCATTTACCTTGTCAAATTAGCTTGAATACACTTTCAAATATTTAATATTCATCCCTTAAGTCGACTAGACCTAACAAATAAACTCATCAAACTAAATATATTGACTCAAGAAAATCCTTTGTTAGCCAACCTAGCTCAATCAACACTAACCTAGAAAAGATTTTCTTTAGACTTCCTTTGGTAACCAAGTGAACTTGATTAACACTAAATCTTGAACTGAATTCCCTTTGGTAACCATGTGAGGTTAGTTAACACTAGTTCCATGCTAACTTCTCTTTGGTGCCCGAGTGAACTCAGTAGACACTATCTTCCTGCAAACTCCCTTTAGTGCCCGAGTGAACTTGGCAGATACTAGATTTGGACTTACTTACCTTTGGAATGCTTGGTAGACACTGGAAACTATCTTCATTACATGAGTGGGCTTGACGGACATTGACTGGTAAAGACTTAACATTTTGTGTAACATCAAAGACTATATACAATTAAACAATTTTTTTAACAACCTCCCTCTTTGCCATTCATGGCAACACAATATGTCATAATACAATGAAATTATAGAGAAAAATAAAAGTAAGGATAATATCCTTACTTTCATTTTGATTCTCATCTATGAGAACTCCCTCTATTAGTGTAAACTCCCTCTGACATCAATCTCTCCCTCTAGAATGATTCTTTGATTACTTTGATTGCAGTTTCTCCCTCTGTCAACAAACTCTCCCTTTTGACAAGTCATGCCAAAAACATAAACAATTACAAAATTTATGGATATTGATAGAAAACTCTCCCTCTTTAACATCTCATGCCAAAGATAGCATTTAGTGAACTTCCCATGTACCTGATGTAATGATTCATATGTAATCTTCCCTTTACAATACTACACCAACTTGAGTTATCTTCATATGCTTGGTTGATGCATCACTAAAATCTAATTAGTGAGATTCAAATAGGGGAATGATTCCTAGCTTACCTCTTAGATACAAAAATGCATTCTTAGGTAATGGCTTGGTGAATATGTCTGTAATCTATTCTTTTGTATTCACATATTCCAATCTTACCTCCTTGTCTTGCACCAATTTTCTCAAGAAATGATACTTTATTGCAATGTGCTTGGTTTTGGTATGCATAACAAGATTCTTGGAAATGTTAATTGCACTCGCATTATCATAGAAAACAACAACTAGATCCTTGATTTCTTCCTTTGTACCTATCAATAGTTGTTTGAACAAAATAATATTCAAACAATTGATTGCTACAACAACATATTCTGCTTCTACTATAGATAGAAAGATATAATTTTTCTTCTTGCTTTTCCAAGACACTAGCCTATTTCTAAGAAAGAATGCTCCACTGCTAGTGCTCTTTCTATCATCAATACTTCATACCCAGTCAACATTAGTGAATGCTTTCAATTCAAAGTTGTCTCCTTTCTTGTACCACAAACCATAATCTTCAGCACCCTTTAGATACCTCATGATTCTTTTTATTTCCATCATATGATTTTCTTTTGGATTAGTAGAAAATCTAGCCACCATACCAACTACTAATGCTATATCTATTGGAAGATTGACAAGATTGGAAGATTGGTTTGATGATGATATGTTACATTCATGACTAAGTTTTTCATTGATGTCAACATAGCATGTTTGATGTCTTCTATGGTATTTGACAGAAGAACAACAACAAGATTAAGTTGATATGGATGACTAGTTGAGCATGATAACCGCCTGAGGTTATGGGAGATACTTTGGAGTATTTGGTATATGAAGTTAATGTTAGAAGCATAAAGGACAAGTCTAGAAGAAGATATGTAAGTTTTGGTGATGTTTGTTCTGAGATAGAGTTTACAGAGGCATGTTCTGGTACACTTGTTATATCTCTTAACAGAATTGATATCTTGAGGATTGAGGTTGAGGACATAGAGAAGACATGTTGAGGATGATGTGGCTAAGCTCGCTTGTCATAATATTGCATGTACAAAAAGTTATTCAAGTTGCAAGGTGGAAGATTAAGGTTATCGCTAAGTGTAATGTGTTCTTAGTGAGGTCCTATAATAAATAATTGAGGACTATCAGTTGACTTAGGAATTGTTTTATGGACTTGATATAAAGGAAGGACAGTTTCCTTTATCATGACATATGTGGATATGGTGATATGCGAATTGTGAATGTTCGGAAAGCAGGAGAGAATGCAGAATGCGAAGTTGAGCAGAGTAGTACGAAAGTGAAGGAAACTTCATTGTCGATGTTTTTTTGAGTGATCCAAGGTTTGGTATTTGGATCCAAGGTCTGTAACCTAGTCTACAATGTTTGATAGTGATCAATCCAGTTGACAGGATAGAGGAACATAAAGAGAAAAAAGAAGATACCAGTAAATTACTTGTTTTATCAATGACTCTTCTTGTAGTTGAAATTGCATGTTTGGGCAATGGGCTCTTCTTGCATACATTATACCACAACTCCTAGTAGGGTTGGAATCTCCTAACAAGGATTTAAAGTCTTCTAACAGGGACTCATTGTACTCAAAGTTGTAATAAACTCCTAACAGGGTCCATCCTCTAACAAGGAATATTTATATTAGTACATCATCTTGTGGGCATCATTCCCAATGAGGTTTTCCCTCTGATCAAGGGTTTCCCTAGACAACATATCTGGTGTAATTGTCTATGTGCATCTTTGCATGGTTGTTGTTTACTTTGATTGAATGGTTGAGTTTTCTTAATGAAGATGAGTGGTTTAATTATTGGATAATTGATTCACCCCCCCCCCCCACTCTCAATTATCTTGGTGGACTATTATTTCTAACAATCGGTATCAGAGCATCAAGTCCTTGAAGAAAAAGTTTAATAGCTTTGGGAGATACATGGTGAACATGTTCAAGAAAGATAGTCTGAAGTTTGATGGAACAACCTATGATAGCTAGAAAGAAAAGATGAAGACACATTTGTTGTGTATGGGTCCGAGATACTGAATCTTGACAAAATCAGCAAAGACAATCATCAAAGAAAAGGATTTGGAAACTTGCACCAAGATAGAAAGAGATCTTTTCATGTGTGACATAAGAGCTAGAGAAGCACTATTGACTGCACTTCCTGAAATTGAGTACAATCAGGTAAAATCACTTCCTACTTCACGTTTAATTTGGAAAGCTTTGGAAAATAGTTTTGAAGGTGATGCACATTCTAAGAAGTTGAGGCTACAAAGTTGGATTTGTGCATTTCAAGATGTTAAGATGATAGAAGATGAATCTGTAAGAACATATATAGGCAGGATATCAGAAATTATTGCAAGTATTAAAGCTCAAGGAGGAAACAAAGAAGATGATGAGGTTATATGGAAGATATTGAAGGCTTTAACATGACCATTCAAGCCAATAGTTCAGATGATATAGTTATTAATATCTTGTACGAAAGATTTGACAAAGGAGATATTGCTTGGAAGACTTGAAGTAGTTGAGAGAATGAACTTAGACAGTCCAAAGAATTGACCAGAATAGAAACAATGTTTAGTGCCTTGAATATTTGACCTAACCTATCAAGGAGCACAAGTGCTAGAGGAGATTTCGCTAGTAGCATCAAATCTAAAGAAGAAAGAAAGATTGATGAAGCAGTAGCCCTTTTGGTAAGTAGAGAAAAGGGAGGCAAGAAAATCTTTAAGTGTTGGACTTCTAATGAATATGGTCATTATGCATCTAAATGTCTTAAAAGGGAGAAAAAGTATAAGGGAAATCATAAGCCTAGAAAGGATAGAGATTGTTTGTATGCAAATGAAGAAAATGATTCTAATGATCAAGCATTAAGTGCTAGCAATGATAAAATTGGATTTGTGGCAATTAAAGAGGAAATTCCAAAGAAGATAGCTTTGGTATCACAGATTGAAAATAAATCTAATTGGATAATTGATATCGGTTGTTCACATCATATGGCTAGTGATATGAACAATTTTTTTGACTTCAAAAGTTAGGATGGAGGAACTGTCAGAGTTGGAAACAATGCAGCATGCCAAGTAAATGGTATTAGATCTAGAACTCTTGATGGTAAAACTAACACCGAGGATGTATACTTTGTTGATGTTTTAAAACACAATCTTTTGAATGTTGGACAACTAGTAGACAAAGGTTATCAGTTACAGTTCATAGAAAAAACATGCATGACCAGAGATAAAGATGGAAAGGTAATTAGAATAGGAATAAGATCTAGAGGTAATATATTTCAATTGAATCCTACTGAAATGACATGTTTGGTTGCAAAGATAGAAAATAGTTGGTTATGGCATAAGAGATTCTATCATATAAACTTTGATAGTATTTTGAGGACTAGTAAAATGTTTGTTGTTAGAGATTTGTTGAAGATTGTAAAGCTTACTAACACAATTTACAAGGAGTGTATTTTAGCAAAGCATAACAAAAATTCTTTTCCCAGCAAGAAGTTTACCACTACAATGAAGTTGGAGATTGTACACACATATCTCAACAGTCTTACAAAGACTAGAGGATTCTATGGTGAAAGTTATTTTATGATTCTTGTTTATGTTTTTTCTAAAATGATGTGGGTTGCATTTCTTAAAGACAAATCTGAGGCATTTGACAAGTTTAAGATATTCAAGAATAGAGTTGAGAATGAATTTTCTATGAAGATCAAATTTTTAAGATTAGATAGAGGAGGAGAATTTACTTCAAATGAGTTTAACATGTTTTGTGAGGAAAATGGAATTAAAAGATAGCTATCAGCTCTAAGAACCCCTGAACAGAATGACATTGCAGAGAGAAAAAACAAGTTTGTAATAGAAGAAGCTAGAGCTATGTTGGTAGAAAATGATGTATCCAAGATATTTTGGAGAGAAGTAGTGAATAGAACAGTCTACACTATGAGCAGAGTTCAAGTCGACAAGGATACAAACAAGACACCTCATGAATTGTGGTTTGGTCACTCACCTATAGTTAAGTATTTCATAATATTTGGAAGTAAATGTTAGATTAATAGAGATGATGACATTGGTAAGTTTGATGCTAGAAGTGATGAAGGTATGTTTCTTTGTTATTCATTGAAAAGCAAGGCTTATAGATGTTATAACCAAAGAACTAAGATTATTATGGAAAGTGCTAATGTAAGAATTGATGAGAAGTTTAGAGTACAAGAGAGAATAATTGATTACAATTCAGATGATGATGTTATTACTAAGCCAAGGAATGATGAGGTATTTCTTGAGACTAACAATGATTTGCATAATGAAGGAGAGCAAAGACAAGAAAAAAGGTCGAAACCTTCAGTAGAGCCAAGAGTTGAGATAACAACTCCTACTTCAAGAAAGAGCATGATAAAGAATCACCCATCTAAAGAGATCATTGAAAGCAAAGACAAAGATGTGATGACAAGAAGTAGAGTTAATGAAGAACTATGCTTGATATCTCAAGTTGAACCAAAGAATGCAGATGAAGCATGTAAAGATGGTTACTAGAAACAAGCTATGAAAGAGGAATTGGATTAGATAGTAAAGAATGAGACATGGGAATTGGTCCCCAGACCAGCAGATAAGAATGTGATAGGAACCAAATGGGTATTCAAGAACAAGATGAATGAGCAAGGAGAAGTTGTAAGAAACAAAGCAAGATTGGTATGTAAAGGTTACTCATAACAAGAAGGAATAGATTATGAGGAGACTTATGCTTTAGTGCCTAGAATAAAAGTCTTAAGATTATTCTTAGCCTATGCAACATAGAAGAAATTCAAAGTATGTCAAATGGATGTCAAGTTAGCATTTCTGAATGGAGAACTTGAAGAAGAGGTATACATTAAGCAACTTGAAGGATGTCCTTTGACAGATGACAAGGACATAGTTTACAGACTAAGGAAAGCATTGTATGGATTGAAGCAAGAACCCAAAACCTAGTATGCAAGGTTGGATAAGCATCTGATAAAGCTCAGATATAGCAAAGGTATGGTAGATAGTAATCTATATTAGAAAGAAACTAAAGACGGTTTGATGATTCTAGTAATTTTTTTGATGACATTATTTTGGAGGAAATGATGAAGAAAGTAAGAAGTTTGCAGAAGAAATGAAAAAAGAATTTGAAATGAGTATGATAGGAGAGATGAATACTTCCTAAGATTGCAAATAGTATAGAATAAAAGAATATTTATTTCTCAGACTAAGTACTTGAAGGATTTGTTGAAAATGTTTTGTTTGGAAACATGTAAATCTATTGGAACACCTATGGTAACTGGACACAAGTTATCTACAAAGGATGAGACACCTAATGTTGAGAAGAAGAAGTATAGATCTATGAACGGAGGTTTGCAATATCTAACTCACACAAGGCTGGATATAACAAATACAGTTGGAATTATTGCAAGATTCTAGGTTGATCCCAGAGAAGCACATTATGCAGCAGTAAGAAGGATATTCAAATATCTGAAAGGAACTTTAGAATTTGGATTATGGTATGACAGATCTAATTATTTTGCTCTAAGTTCTTATACTAATGCAGATTGGGCAGGTAGTATGGATGACAAAAAGAGCATTAGTGGAGGAGCTTTCTTTCTTGGAGGAAGATTGGTTTCTTGGTTAAGCAATAAGTAGGATTATACATCTCAAAGTACAACACAAGTAGAGTATGTTGCAACAACAAATAATTGCAACCAAGTAATTTGGATGAAGCAAATGCTGAAGGATATAAGGATAAAAATCAGTGAACATGTTGGTATACATTGTGACAATACAAGCATAGTAAACATATCCAAGAATCTAGTATTGCATTCGAAAACTAAACACATTTCTATTAAGTATCATATGTTGAGAGAAAAAGTTACAGAAAAGGAAATCATATTGGAGTATGTGAGAGCACTAAAGAGAAGATTGTAGATATATTCACTAAGGCTCTTTCCAAAGAGACTTTTGAGTATTTACGAGGTATGCTTGGGGTTATACCCCTTCCTACATTAGAGTAAGAAGATGTAAGAGTGCATCAGTCCAGGGTAACAAAACACCACTATTTGTTTGGATTGGATATTTTTGCTTCTTGTATGGGGGAGTATATGTGATGGACAAAGTCACTCAATACTCTTATTGATGTTGTCGATGTAGAGATGTTGGTTGTAGAAACCTTTGACATTGATGTCAGTGGGAGAGAGTTTCACATGAAAAACATAACATTGTTGGGAGAGTTTGGCATGAAAAATATTATACTATGGGGGAGAAGAATTACAATGGGGGAGAAGTATTGTAGGAAAGTATTATAGTTTAGGAGAAGTTTAGCATGAATTTGTAATAATAGTTTGGTACTGAGCACATTGAAGTATATCAATGGGGGAGTATGATTGATGAAGAGGATTTGAAGAATATTTATCTTTTGTTGATATTCTTGGAACTAGATGTTTTTCATCTATGTTGCCATTAATGCCAAAGGGGAAGATTGTTGGAACATTGGCAAGATTGGAAGATTGGTTTGATGATGATATGTTACATTCATGACTGAGTTTGTCATTGATGTCAACATAACATGTTTGATGTCTTCTATGGTATTTGATAGAAGAACAACAAAAAGATTAAGTTGGTATGGATGACTAGTTGAGCATGATAACCACCCGAGGTTATGGGAGATACTTTGGAGTATCTGGTATGTGCAATTAACATCAGAAGCAAAAAGGAAAAGTCTAGAAGAAGATATGTAAGTTTTGGTGATGTCTATTTTGAGATAGAGTTTATAGAGGCATGTTTTGGTAAACTTGTTATATATCTTAGTAGAGTTGATATCTTGAGGATCAAGGTTAAGGACATGGAGAAGCAATTTTGAGGATGACATGGCTAAGATTTCTCACCATAATATTGCATATATGAAAAGTTATTCAAGTTGCAAGGTGGAAGATTAAGGTTATCACTAAGTGTAACAAATTCTTAGTAAGGTCCTATAATAAATAATTGAAAAGAACTAACAATTGACTCAGGAATTGTTTTATGGACTTGGTATAAAGGAAGGGCATTTTCCTTTATCATGACATATGTGGATATGGTGATATGTGAGTTTTGAATGTTTAGAAAGTAGTAGAGAATGTGAAACGCGAAGTTCAGTAGGAAGTGTAGAAGTAAAGGAAACTTCATTGCCAAGGTTTTGCTGAGTGATCCAAGGTTTGGTATTTGGATCCAAGGTTCATGACCTGGTCTATAAGGTCTAACAGTGATTGGTCCAGTTGACAAGAAAGAGGACAATACAGAGAAAAAAAGAAGATACCAATAAATTACTTATTTGAGCAGTGAGCTCTTCTTGTAGTTAAAATTGCATGTTTGGGTAGTGGGCTCTTCTTGCATACATTATACCACAAATCCTAACAAGGATTCAAAGTCTCCTAACAGGGACTCATTGTACTAAATATTGTAAAAAACTCCTAACAGGGTCCATCCTCTAACAAGGAATATTTATATTAGTACATCATCTTGTGACATCATTCCCACCGAGGTTTTCCCTCTGATCAAGGGTTTCCCTAGTCAAAATATCTAGTGTAATTGTCTATGTGCATCTTTGCATAGTTACTGCTTACTTTGATTGAATAGTTATCTTGGTGGACTATTGTTTCTAACAACATCAAGTCTTGTATGCACTATATATTGAAGTTTTCCAATTATTGATTTGTATGTAGTTTGATCTACCTCTTTAGAATCATCGTCTTTGGAAAGCTTATGTCTAGTAGACATAGGTGTTCCAACTGGTTTAGAATCCTCCATTCCAAACTTCTTCAATATCTCCTTGATGTACTTTGATTGAGTAATATAGATATCATTCTTCTTCTATTGAATCTGCAAGCCAACAAAGAATTTGATCTCTCCAAACATTGACATTTTAAACTCTCTACTCATTTCCTCAGGAAACATTTACACAAATAATATTTTTTCAATAAATGATGTATCATCCAAAAAGATTTTTGCCAACAAAATATTCTTATCTAGTCCTTCTTTGATGTATAGGCTATTGTTATCATTAGTTCTTTGAAAACCAATCTTTATGAGATAATTGTGCAATCTCTCATATGAGGCTCTAGGGGCTTGTTTGAGACTGTACAAAGCTTTGTGTAATTTGCAAACCATATCCCTTTTTCTAGGATCAATAAAACCTTATGGTTGCTCAATGCAGACTTCCTCTTCTAAGATTTCATTTAGAAATGTCGATTTCACATGCATCTGATAAACTTTGAATCCTTTGTGTGCTACATATGCAAGAAGTGTTCAAACACCTTCTAGTCTAGCAACATGAGAAAAAGTTTCTCCATAGTCAATACCTCCCTCTTGAGCATAGCCCTTGCAAACTAGCCTTTCCTTGTTTCTTCAAACTTCTCCATTCTCATTCAACTTATTTCTAAATACCCATTTTGTGCCAATTACATTTTTGTCCTTGGGTGTAGGGACAAGAGTCCAAGTTTTGTTCCTTTCAATCTGATCAATCTCTTCATTCATTGCTTCAATCCAACTTTCATTTTCTAATGCATCTTTTACAGTTCTAGGTTCAAATTTAGTAAGCAAACATGTACCTTTTAATTTCTTCCTTATAATTGTGACTTTTGATTGATCTCCAATGTTTTTCTCAGGTGCATGATGCCTTCTAACATATCCAACAAGTCTAGGCTCCTTCTTTCTGAAATCACTAGATTCATCATGATCTTATAAATCATGCTAGGGTCAAACTGACTATGACTTGGGTCCATTAGACTATAAGTTAGTTTCTACTAGCTGAAACTTAGGTCCTTTTGAATGTGACTTGGGTCATTCAGACCGTGACTTGGGTTGCACTAGCTACAACTCGGGTTGAACTGGGGATTTTGGGGACTTGAGTGGTGAACACTATTGACTCCCAATTGCATTAGACAAAGTTTCAGGCTCATAGTAAACAAATTTTTTGTAGTTTTTAGGTTCCTTACTACTTTGTTCTTCACTTTTTTCTACAAACTCATCAATCTTCACACTTGTACTTTTTATAACTTTATCAGTAGATAGATTTAGACATTTATATGGTTTGCTTTTATTGGAATATCATAGAAATATGCCTTCATCACTTTTCACATCAAATTTTCATTTCCTTGATTCCTTCAGGATATAACATTTGCATCCAAATACTTTGAAATAACAAACATTAGGTTTATAGCCATACCATAATTCATAAGTTGTTTGCTCTTAATATTTCATCAACTAAACTCAATTAAAGGTATGAACTATAGTGATGATTGCTTCCTTCTAGTATTTGATAGAAATGTTCTTCTCTATCATCAAGTTCTTTGCAAAATCCATGATTGATCTATTCCTTCTCTGAGAAATGCCATTATATTGAGGTGTATCATGTGCAAACACTTGTCTTTTGATTCCTCTCTCATTAAAGAATTCATTAGAAATGAATTCACCTCCTCTATCTGATCTTAAACATTTCAATTTCTTTCATGTTTCTTTCTCCACTCCAGCCAAATACCATTTGAACTTTTGAAAAGCTTCTAATTTATCCTTCAAATACATATCTGTCATCATTCTAGAATAATCATCAACAAATAAGATAAAGTACTTATCCCCACAATAGCTTTCTATGCCAATAGGTCCACAAAGGTCTCTATGGACCAGCTCTAGCACTTCTTTAGAATGATAATTCTTGCTCTTGAAGTTTGTCTTTCGCATCTTACCAATTTGATAGTTCTTGCACATACCCATGTCAGCTTTCTTGAGGCTTGAAATGCCTCTCACTCTTATGTTTTTGCTTATATTGACCAGGTTATCAAAGTTCACATGACACAACCTTTTATGCCATAACCAACTTTCTTCTACTTGAGCTCGAAAATATGAACTTTTAGTTAGATCTAAGTAGAATAGGCTACCTTTTGTTTGATTTTTTGTCCCAACTAGATTTCCTTTCCCATCCAGCAGATCGACCTTTCCATTCATGAATTCCACCTTGAATCTAATGTTATCAATTGGGCCACACTAAGTAGATTATGCTTCAGTCCTTCCATCCAATAAGCATTATCATACTTGAGATTATTGGTTAGTGCAATACAACCTTTTCTCTTAACATAACATGGTTCATAATTGCCAAATCTATTCCACCATCATAGTGTAACAAGTTCTCAAATTTAGATTTATCACCAGTCATATGGTGAGAACAACCACTATCAATAATCCATGTATCATTCTTACTAACATGTGAGATAATGGCCATCTTATCATTCTCATCATCTAATTCATCCTTGATAGCAATATAGATAATTTCATCCACATCACTATTATCAGAATCTTTAGCAATGTAATAAGATTTCTTACCTTTGTCCTTGTAGTCTTTGTAGCTTTTCAAATCCTTCTTGCCTTTGTACTTGTCATGCTTGTTTTCTTCTTTAACTTCTCTATTTGGACACAATAATGTGACCAACTTCTTCATAGGAAAAGTAGATTAGAGGAATTTTACCTTTGTACTTTCCTTTGCCCTTGGGAAATCTTCTTGCAAGTAATGTTTCAATGACTTCAAGATCACCATTAGAACCATCTTCATCTTCACTATCAGATTGCCTTTTAGATTTTGTAACTTTCTTCTTGAGTGATAACTTGGCTCAAAATGTAGACTCAATGTTGCTAGACTTAGGAACATAGTTATCTAACTCAAATGTTGTCAACCTTCCCACTAGTGCATCCAAAGTTATATCATTCTTGGGATTGCATCTCATCTCTTGAATTGCTAAAACTCTAATTTCATATATAGGAAGAAGTTTTCTGAGTACCTTGCTTACCACTATCTCATCTTCTATCTTTCCTCCTAAGGCTTTGATTGTACACACAATAGCTTTGATTCTTTCACTATATTTTGAAATGTTTTCATCATCTCTCATCTTCATCTGATTAAATTAACCTCTGAGACTTTCTACCTTAGCTCTCCTCACATTGTCATCTCCTCCATAGATGGCTTTTAGCTTGATCCACATCTCATAAGTAGTACCACAATCTTTGACTTCATCAAATTCAACATAGTTGAGAGTCGAGGCAATATCAATCATCATAATGTTACGATTCTTCTTTTCTAGTAATTTCTTCAACAATCATAGTTCCAGTAGGTACCACATACTTGGTGTCTAGGTACTTTAGACCCGAGTCTCCAATGGTTTCCAAATGCAATCGCATGAGTTCCTTCCATGCCTTAAAATTATCTTTATTTAGCTAAGGGATATCTCTTCTGTAAGACATCTTGATCTTTAGCTTAGGTCCTTGAAACCTTATCTAAAAGCACCAAAAGCTCTAATACCAATTGTTGAAAATATAAGAGTAGTAACTGAGATGGAAGGGGTGAATCGATTACCACAAAAATAAATCTAAGATCCCTTAAGATGCCAATACAATTCAAAATCAAACTCTACTAAATCTAAAATACTGTTGTAACTTGATTAGCATTGAATTGCTCGGCTAACATAGTAACTCACTTAATATCGAATATATGCATTGTTACTTGGTTAATGTTGAACATACATACCTTATGATATTAAATGTGATTAACCTTAATTAGCTTAGTTGCAAAAAGATAAAGTAAATAACATGAACACAAGGGACACCAGGATTTAATGTGGAAACTCAATTTGGGAAAACCACCAATTGCAACTAGTCACTATTTTTCACTCTTTTGAAGTGAGCCCTGTTAGGAGACAACCCCATTAAAGGTTACAAAACACACTATTAAGTGTGACCTTGTTAAAGGATTTGAATCACCTTGCTAGAAGTGACCTTGTTAGAGATCTTTAAACACTTCAATCTAGAAATGCCACTTTGTTAGAGGATTTGGCAAATAGTTGTTAAGCTAAATCTATTAAGAGATTTGATACACTACTACAATTATTAGAGAGTAACAATGATATGACTTGACTGTTGATGCAACTGTATTGCTGATTTTAGATCTAAATTCTAGCTTGAATACTTGATCCTCCTTGATCAGACAAAACTTTGCAACTCGATCAACTTAGGATACTATGATATCCTTCCAATTTGCTTTCTTGATTTATCTTTTCAATCCCATGCTTCTCTCCTTCAATCCCACAACTTGACCTTATATCATTTACCTTGTCAAGTCAGCTTGAATACACTTTCGAATATTCAATATTCATCCCTTAAGTCGGCTAGACTTAACAAATAAATTTATCAAACTAAATATGTTGACTCAATAAAATCCTTCGTTAGCCTACCTAGCTCGGTCAACACTAAACTAGAAAACTTCAGACTTCCTTTGGCAACCAAGTGAACCTAGTTGACACTACATCCTAAATTGAATTCCCTTTGCTAACCAAGTGAGATCAGTTAACATTGGTTCCATGCCAACTTTCTTTGGTGCCCAAGTGTACTCGACAGACACTGTCTTCTTGCAAACTCCCTTTGGTGCCCAAGTGAACTTGACAAACACTGACTCTGAACTTGATTATCTTTGGAATGTGTGGCAGGTAGTAGAAATTTTCATCATTACCAAAGTGAGCTCGACAGACATTGACTGCTAAAGACTTGACATTTTGTGTAACATCAAAGATACTATGCAATTGAACAATTTTTTTCAACACCATGATCATAGATCAAAGTACTCTAAGCACAAGATCATGCAATAATTCACTAATCAATAAATTATCTTCACTCTAGGAGCCACCAAGAGCCAACAGAAACCACCATGAGCTGCTAAGAGCAATAACCTTCATATCCAAGCTCCACTTGACTCTTCTCAAAAGAGGTCAAAACGGATCTACACAAGTTCTATGACACAAAGAACCTAAGGCTAGCTAAGGACCACACAAAGGAAAACTCACTGGAGTATCCAACAAGGTAGAAAGACAACCATCCTAGTTGCTAAAGAACGCAAACAACCAAAATGTCTAAATCCACAAAAGAGGAGGAATACTAACAAGAAAATATCAACTCACGCTAAAACTAAATAGTCTCATTTACATGACCAAAATTAAGTCAATCATCTATAAACAGTTATGAATATTTGAATTTGAAATAGAGAAATACATCAAGAATAAATTACCATCTAACAAGTATGTACTTTTATAAATTGTCTTTCTCTTTTGTAAAAACATAACATTTATCAACATTGAACCAAATAAAAATGTGTTACAACTTTACATCTAAACACAAATACACTTGTATTCTCTTCACAATGTTATCCCTTGTACATACTATTAGCAACTCGAAATGAACATGATAGAGTCACAACACATAATTGGGTAGCACTAAAAGACATTCAAAATAGTCACCATGAAACAAAATAAAAGCCCAAATGGGGGGAATAATCAATTCCAACATTAAATCTAAAAAATACACATATTTTAGAAATAAATCAAGTGTGACAACTGTGACAAAGAGAGTGATAGAGAAATTTTGATGACTAGTCCAAGTAAGGAAAATACCAAAACAATGCTAGCCCAAACAACATGTGGAAAGCTCACCAACCAAATTAAATAAGGCATCACTGAATCACAAGAGGGATTAACCACCACATGGTGCTAAGTAATACATCTTCTTAGCATCATTAGAGAACACACTCACACACATCAAACAACATAACATTAATGACTTAATGCATATGCATACTACAATATTTTCCTTAATTCATTTCCATGCAATGCAATATTATAATACCAAAAAATATCACTACAACATTCAAAAGCTTAAGAAAAAAACATTTTGTTGATTTAAGTCATTAGCCCAAATGATCCAAAGCAACAAATTAATCCTTTTCTAATGATTTCAAGATACACACTCATTTCTCAATGAAAGGAAACATTTCATTACTATAATGAAATAAAAATGAATTAAAACTAAGATTCATTTATTTAATTTCAATAGGAGAAAACAAGACTCACAATGCACCATACTCCACAAGGAGCAACACAAGATGCACTCAAGGCCAACTAAGGACATTAATTAGTGACTATGTTAATGGGGTCACACAACCAACCAACCAAACTAAGACACAAGGGTCATTGACCACTCAATCCATGAGAAACAACCAACAACAGGGTCTAGTATGCTCTGATGAGGTTCTCACCAAGGGGTATCATCCCTCCTTGAAAGGTACACAAGATTGAAAGATTCAGTTTCTTCTCCTTACACTACTCAAGTCACATCTACTGGATCAAAAAGTTTATCCCAAGTACATACCCAAGCAATAAGATATCACGAGATCACAAAAATATACTCACACTCACACAACAACAATCATCAACCATATGGGAAACATATACACATAGATCCCAATGTTTGAACATGGGCTTTAATACTAGATGTAATGCCCCGCCTGGAGATCCTTGGAAACAAGGATACATTAAGACAAACATGTTATTTTTAAAGATAAAGAATAGATACATGCAACTATAAATATTTGATCACAAAGATCACAACAAAAGACTAAAACCAACCACCAAAGATCCCCAATCGTTCATCACTAACAACACTTTCATTTCCATCTACATGAGTTCAACATACAAGTCTCACTCCATTAACATACTAACAAGGTAACACTTTAAAAAAAAAAACCCAAACTCAAATTTCTAATGACTAACCATAAAGGTTCATTTACCATGAGTCTAGAGCATAAACAAATTCCTGAATAACCATCTTGAGATTAGGCTAAGTCTGAATCCTGAACTCCTGAAATAAGACTAAGTCTGAAATCTTGTCAACTTTAGGATTTTGGAATTTTTACTTTAAGTCATAGAGAGCTGGAACCTATCTCAAATGAATTGTCATATATATAAAATATATCTTAAGTATAAGGAAGAAGAGTAAATGAAGAATATTATGCCACTTATATTTTATATATAACCAAGGATTCTAAAGAAATAGTACAATACTTTGCATAATTACAGTACGATACTTCTTCTTACTATGGTACAATACTTTACCAATATTGTACGATACTTCTAGCAATTGAGGATGATATTTCACAAGTATCGTATGAGATGTTGTTCTAGTGTCATCCAGGAACAAAAATAATGTTTAAAGGTTAAGCTAGGAAGCAAATAGGGTTAGAACCTCCACATCAACGAGTACCAGAACCACCAAACTCGAGGAACAAACACTCAAGAGCATAAAAAGCATAAAGAAGATCTAAATTACTCACATAAACAACATGCTACTCTAATCCATGATAAGTTATATTGCAATGAGGTAAATAAACATCTCAAGAAGGAAAGCGAAAGCATGGAACAACCAAATCAAATTAACTGTGCTTATTTGCTCCCTACCATAATGGCATCATGAGACTTTAAGGGTCCTAGCCATACCCCCGAGCATGAAATCTCAACCTACCAACAAGATTGTTGGTGTTGTCCTAGGAGATCTTTCTTACCAATAAACCATCAATAAAACCACATGAAACAAGTATATTTAATACACTAATCTACCAATAGCATCTCTAATCCAAAGCAGTGGTAAGAAATATCAACTAAGAAATAAGATATAACATCATGATAAAGGAATACAACAAGTAAATATACTGATCATCATCTAAAACATGATATCAAGACATCCAAGATAAAACATAAATTACAAGGAAACATACTCCGGATAAACAAAAGTACCAAATAAACATCAAGCACCGACCTCCATAGAAAGCAAAATGTCTCTGTACACCGATCCTCAATAGTGGTATAGGTAGCTACACCTCCCAACCATGTGGTACCTACACGTCCACTCCCACCATGTTGATGCAGATAGTGACCTGACCACATTCACACATGACAATCATCCATGACCAACACACATGCCACTCAAGTATGATACCAACATCTATATGCTCATGAAGACAATGGATTACATTAGGTCATTGCTCATACCCATGAAAGATAACTATGTAGGGGCTCAAGTAGAGTGTAGATCGCTTGGCATTGGAGAGCTCAAGCTAAACATGTAAGATAAATCAACTCCCTTGGGAGGCCACATACCTAGTGTGAAATGAATCCCTCGGGAAATTATTATACTGTGCCCTCTCAAAAGCTTCCATAGAAGACTGCAAAATGTACAGACACCACACACCCTTAGACCGATGAATCAGAGAATGTTCAAGTGTGTCCTTATCTTAACTAAGTTTCATTACCCATTATTTAATTTGGTTATCACCTATTTAAAACCTCTTCACATTAGCTTGTTGGCCCTAGTCTGGGGTAACATGAGAAGCCACTCCACCACCTACCTTACATACCCATTCTCATCACACAATGAGTGCCCAAAGGCAACGCAAGTTCCCAACCCAACCCCCAAATGAACAATCCCTCAACCAGCCTATATTTGGGAGTTTGGGTCTTGCAAGATCTTGTCATATGCACACACATGTGCTTCTTTGTGGGCACAACTGACTTCACAAATATAATCACATTAAACCAATGCAAGGGTTGGATATGAGAAGTGCAACAAATGATACAAGCATAACAAGCTCACTTAACTAACTTGCATCTAGGAGTATGGATTCTACATGAATCCTAAAAATGCAATAATTTACCAAGTATCATGAACTCACTCAATCAACCTAAATATGGGAGTATGGATTCAATATGAATCCCAATGTCCACAAAGTAAAATCATAACTTGCAAGGAAACATGAGATACAATCCATTTCCATAATCCAAGGAGCCAATGCCAAAACCCCAACAAATATGGGTGGCACACCAAACGAGGCAAGCATAAAAAGCCCAAAATTTAAACTTCTCAGCAAGAGATGAAATTGAAATCCCAACTCAAGGATATGGTCACAAGACCAAGAGTCTAATAAATTCACCAAAAAGGCTCAAAAAAACAATTCGATGAATCCGATAAAAGACACAAGTTCACAAAATTCAATATGGAAACATGAGTTTGGATCGAGAAATAAAATACCCCAAAATATCCTATAACCATTCCGACTCGAAGATCTTAATTGTTAAGGGAAGAGTTACAAGATTTAGATTCTAAATAAGCCAAACAAAGAAATGGGCAAAAATCAGATGATACACAAAACAAGATGATGCCAAAAACACCCAAAATTCAAACATGAAATAAAATGACGAAATTAAAATCCATTTAGTGTAAATCCACCCAACATCACACTTTTAAAATAAAATCATGGATTTGGACACTTCATGGAAATCCAAAAACATAGCAATACGAAAACCTCCAAACCCACATGCTGAAAACATCAAATACTCACACCCGTCCAACTAGGTGATGAAATTGCATAAAAATGGAGGGGAACACTAGTTCTCCACTCCCTATAATTTAGAAACAAGAAATAAAAGTTAAAATGAAGCAATACCATAAAAATGAAAAGGCCTTACCTCACAGCTAAAATGGGAAATGACACCATAAAATAATGAGCCTACCAAATGTGCTATAATTCCTGGCATAGCAAGATTTCCTTGTTACGAATCCAACGAGACCAACCTCACGACAATTTGTTGAGCTAATCTAACCCGATGAACAAAACCAAAAGTGCTAAAAGAAAAGTGAGCAATAATGTTACTTTTTTGCCAATATAATCACTTTTCCAAATTGACTTATAAATTAGGTTATTAGAAATACTTAATTACCAACTGGCCCCTTAACCCAAATAAATCAGGCAATCCCAATTGCTTGGAATTCAACTACGACAAATTAGCCAACAATAAAATAAAGATTAATTCAAATAATTAAAATCCCTTTAAGCTATTAAAATAACATTTAATTTAATCTCTTATGTGACAACTAGAGAGTCATATTATGTGACAACTAGAGAGTCATACATGTATAGACACACTCACCGATCTAATCACATAATGCATTATTAATCCAAATTTACCAATTATTAGAGGTTTAAAATAATCATAAAAGATACATCGCCCATACAGGGACGATATTGGGTCAACATGAAAGGTCTAAATCACTAACTTCATATGCCACTGCTGGGGATATAAATCCTGCACACTAAACAAATACAATCAAGTATAGATGCACAATATATCATAGCCGAAGCAACACATGCACAAATTATGTAATTAAAGAATCTAATTAATTTTATTTAAGTAATTGTTTAAGTAACCCTTTTACATAAATTTACTGAAGAAACCAAGCAATTATCGTAGCATGATAAATCAATGAATCCACCATGGATAAATCATTTTCTAATTAGTTAAAGTATTTAATAATGGAATTAGTAATAATTACTCAATAATACAAAAAGGCACCATAAACATACAAGTCAGCATGGTCCAACACATGAGTAAACACTACTGCAGGAGCCTAGTCAAATTCAACAAAACAATAATACACAGTGCAATCATTGTACACATCTGAAGGTAATTATAGAACAACATCGTGATACCATATCAATCTAGGAAACCACTAAAACAAACTTCAGTGAAACCATCTAACACATTATAAACACATGAATAAGGTATAAGCATATGCTAATTCAACTAATACAATAACATAAACAAAACACCCCATGAGTGTTGACCACTCACAGATCTTAACACAATCACTCAGAAAGCAAGAGCATCAATATTGCATCCATCGATGACTTAATGAAATCAAATGAAAGAGACACTACAGTGTGTTAAATGCTTTTACGTGCTACTATTGAATTGTTCTTGAAAAGATAAATGTTTAAAGATTTAAATGTCTATTACTAACTCCCCCGTTAATTTAATCTCCAATAAAATTATACAAATCTTTTGATAAATAATTGTTCCCTACATATATATCTTTTAATCCAATACTTTTTTTCCCAAAAACTTCACATTGTATGCCAATTCGGTTATCATCGCATAAAATGTAGCGGAAGCCAAAATAAAGGGAAAATGTTGATGTTGCCATTCTCTTAAAAAGCTTTGCCCAAAAAGGTTTCATACGGTAGATACAGGAAAGAGTCATTGAATTAGAGAGGAAGCAGGAGTTGGAGGCAGGAAGGAAGCAGCGAAGATGAATTTTCTGTGGGCGGAGGCAATGCTGCCGCTTGGCATCATCGCAGGCATGCTAACTATCATGGGTACCAGTCAATATCTCATCCACAAAGCTGCTCATGGCAGGGTAACGTATTTCCGCATTACAGAAACGCTCACTTTTTCTGTTTATAATTCTGTTGATAGAAAAATTAAATTTGGTTGTTTCAGCCTAAGCATGTAAGAAACGATAGATTTGATGTTTCCATGGAGAGGAGAGACAAGCGCCTGCTCGAGCAAGCTGCCACATTGCATTCCTCTATGGGAAATTAGGTATCTTTAATCGAACTATCCCACAGATTTGTAATTTTTTTTTGGGGTTTTGCTTGTTTTAATCCTTTGAAGCACAATGATTGGGTACCCTACTAATGAAGACTAGATAATTTGCTCGATCGAATAAAAATTGCAGGGGTATTTGTCAAACATTGTCGGAGTTGGGGTCCTTTTTTGTGGGCATCTTGCGTATATTGTTAATTTTAACAGGATGTCGTCTTTTTTTATTTAATTTTAAATTTCAATGCGCTTAACTCTCTGATGAACTATAGACCGTCTTCAGTACGGTGTGAGCGTAAGGTCAGACTACATTTTGAAGATTTACATAGATATGTTACTACTTAAATGTAACTCTTTAACCAGAATCTTGCCATATGTTTGGTTATTGTGGTGGGCGATTGAATCTGTATTACACTCTTGGAAGCATGGAGTATTAGTGTTACACAATGGCCCTTTAGGTGATTACAAAATCATTTTTTGTTAGATTATTATGTTTCTTCAATAAATCTGGGCAATTGGACCATTGATAAGCATTCGTATCAGTACACACCATGAATGCACTATCAAATTTAGAATATAGTAGGGACTCATCCCAATTCTTGTGAGACTGACCTAAGCTAGGGATTTGCCCCTTGTTGTTATCATGGCGATCACTGCATCTTACCAGACCATGACTTGGTTTTTGTAAGTGAAGATTTCTGGCTTTATTGTTTTGCATTGATCAGCTAAATACTGTTAAAGGATGTGACCTTTCTCTGTACTACAAATATCTATGAATTAACATGTTAAAATGAATCACTGTTGTTCTGTCGTTCATATGCTCTCATACCCCATCACGAATGGCACTTCCAACCCTGTACCTTACGTCAAATGGTGCTCCCTTTCTTGTATTATTTCCTTTGGCACCCATTCTTCTCACGCATTTCAAATGCCTGAATTCATGTTCTCTATTTCACAATTCTGCCCCTTGCCACACACTACTCTTTGTCAAAATTGTGTCTGTGCCATCTACTCTATTTGGAAATGATGTCCTTATTTCTGCAACTTATATGAAGATTACTTCTTTATACCCTTAATGATGTCTACATTCTGTTATTCCATATCTCTTTGTCAGCGTGATTTAAATTTCTGATTGAATTGTGTTGCTTCATCCATTGCACAAAGCTCAAACTCTCTGACATAGGTGGAAGTTTCAAACAATTAATCTATAGTTTAACCTTGTGTTGATCAGGCTGTGAAAGAACACATTTTGTTAGTATGACTATGATATAATAGTACTTAGGAACTCTTATTCCCAGAGGGTTGGATTTTCAGATGATTGGGCTGATTCAACTTTAAGGGAAATTTTAATTGTTAGAATCCCTGCTTCATCCATGGCACAAAGCTCAAATTCTCTGACATAGTTGGAAGTTTCAAACAATTAATCGATAATTTAAACTTGTGCTAGTTGGGTTGTGAAAGAACACGTTTTATTTGTATGACTATGATATGATAGCACTTAGGAACTCTCATCTCCAGAGGGTTGGACTTACCACAGGATTATTCCCTTGGAGATAATCTGACAACAAAGTGTTGCTTTAAAAGTTGGACTTGAGTGTTTTTTCTTACCAATGTACAGAAAGTTTCAAAATTGTTAACTTCTCAACATATGTTTGGATCTCCTTCCATAATTTTGATATAACATCTTATTGGAAATGCACATTGGCCATGGGTATGATCTTTTGTGCATGATCCTCTTTTATGTGTATCTCTATTTCTTAATCTTGTGTGGAATCAATTGATATTATTTATTGTTTGCACCTATTGGTGTTTAAGGTTGAACTATAAGCAGTATCTGAATCTTCTTATGGAATTATGAGGCTAAGCTGGTATTTTATCCAATTAGAGAGGCCACCTTTCTAATCCACTCTATTTTCCCCATGTCTTTGAGTGCATCGTTCATGGCATGCACACAACATGGAGTCCACCAAATATGCCTATAAGCTGCCTCAACAAGCTTCCTTGCAGTTTTGCACACATGTGCTGCATCTGTCACAACTTAGATCACATTTTGTGGTCCAACCTCCTCAATGGCTTCCCTAAGTACATGAAACTGAAAATCAGCATCTGTATGATGCCCTGAACAATCAACTGCCTTCAAAAAGTATGGGCCCTCGGTGCATGATATGATATGATATGATAGATTTTAATGACGTCCACGAGACTAAAGTAGTCTATGGGACCCATGCAATCGCCCTCCCGAGTCAGGAGCCAAACTAGTCAGTTGCAAAGTTTTGGTTAACTTGTCTCTTCTTCTCTGAATTTTGATAATCAAATCCGCTGTTCTCTTCACTTGATCTTTCTCAAATAAATAGTTGAAGTCCTTGTTCTGCAGAATTTTTGTATAATCAGATCTGATGTAGTTGTAAGCCAAGCATTCCATGACAAAGTGTTGCTCTGTCTCCACTGTTCCCATATTACAGAATAAACATGTTCTGTCTGCCCACTCTTCCTTTGGAACTTGCCATCTACCAGTTTCACATCGCAGCTGATGTGAACTAGTTCTAATTTGTGCCATCAACATTTTTGCTTTCTAGTTAATAGGTGCCCTTATATAGGCCTTTTCATCATGACTAGAAGTGGGATTAAATTCTTTAATGTAATAAGATTTTTTCCTCCCTATGTGTCTTGTCCACAGAATATTGCGAAATTTTTCATTGACAAACTTTTTTATTTCTTTAATGTTATCCGGGCAAGCTTGGATATTGATATCCCATTTTTGCATCCATTTGTCATTTTGTTTCATCCATGTGCTTTTCCGCCTCACAAGTTTTTCCTCTATTACCAACTTGGGCCAACGATGTGTTTCTAGACCTTGGGTTTTCTTTAAATAGCTTAGCATTCGGATCAATGCGACGGCTTCTAATGGAAAGGAACCCACCTCCGCCAAAAGGATTTCATACGAAATTGTGGTCTTGACTTTAAGATTGCATGTGATAAAGTGTTTTTGAATTCTTTCTACTAGCCGCCATTTCTGTTTGGACATACTACCGCCCCACACTTCACATCTGTATAGAATAACCGGAGTGACCAGCAAACCAAACAGAGTTTTCATGGTCGTCCAATCCCATAATTCTGTGTTCCCGCACTTGTTTTGTAAAGAGTATAACGCCTTCCAGCCCCCTTGGATCCTTTTCGATCTACAAGTATCCCAGTTGAGTTTGTTATGAAAATCGATGCCCAAGTATTTGTACTCTTCCACAATCTCAAGGGGGCTATTTTCAAACAGAAACTTGTCTTGTATGCCCCTATTCTTCTTTAGTGAGAAGATCATAATTTTGGTTTTGCTAGTGTTAACTTGCATTCCTACCGCATGACAAAAAAATTCTAGAGCTTTCAAGTGCTCTTTCAAACCTTTAGCTGTTCTAGCAAGAATTATGAGATCATCTGCATATAAGAGCAATCTTATCACAAAGTGGGCCAGCTGCACCACTTCACCATTGGTTTTGTTTATCCACTCTTCTAACTTGTCAATATAGAGCCCGAATAGCGTTGGAGAAAGCGGGCACCCTTGCTTAACCTTGATGTTGCTGTCAAAATCTTCTGATATCCCTTCTGTCGTTCTGATTTTAGCTTTGACCTGCTCATATAATCTGTAAACCGCTGACCTAAGTTCTTTAGGGACATCCAGCTCTACCATTCTATCCCATAGTTTATTACGTGGCACTGTGTCGAAAGCTTTTTTAAAGTCCATGAAACAACAAAAAGCCTCGTTCCCCGGAGTGTCCCAAACTTTCTCTATCAAATCCTTGAGAGTGATGCCGTGATCTATAGTAGAGTGTTTCGGTCTAAAGCCTGCTTGCCCTTTTGCACGTTTGCCTTCTGTTTCAGCCCAGTTGCTGATTTTTTGTTCTACCAAACTACCAAATAACTTGCCGAACAGTGGATTGATCATGATGGTTCGGTAATTAGAATGATTGTTTATATCTCCACTTTTGTGGAGTGGGATCACCACACTTGTAGTCCATTTTACAGGGAAACCTTCTTTATTGACACTGTTGAAAATCTTAGTGATGTGTGGTGTGAGGATTTCAGCACCCCATTTTAAGTATTCCGCTTGTAGCCCATTTATATCTTGCGCTTTACCAGCAGCTAACCTCCTAATGCCTTGAATAATATCATTTTCGCTGAATAACTCCCCTGTAGTCTCTGTTTCCATGGTACTATGCTCTCTTAGATCACATTCGTAGAGAGTCTTGGCATATTCTAGCCATTTGGTTCCTGTTATGTTATTCACTATCTGAGTTTTTCTCTGCTGAAGCTCTTTCCAAAATTTTCTGGGGTTGTTTTTACCAAGATTAATCAACTCTATTCTTCTCTTGTTCACATACTCTTCTTTCTTCTTTTTAATTAGTTGATCATATTCTTTTCTACTTTCTTTGTTCATGTTCTTTTTCCAATTCCTTTTTGCCATTTTGCACTCCTCATCAAACCAAGGATTGGCCGGAAAAGTGTTCTTGGCTTCTTTTGTGGCCCTAGATCTTTTACACTCCTCCAATGCTTTAATGATAGTAAGAACAAGATTATCCTTGTCCATGAAGTGTTGTTTTTCAGACTCTAGATGGTTTCCCGGAACCCTAGACAGCTGCAAAAGAGAGTCTTGAAAAGTATCATGGTTTTCTTGTGTCATTAAAACTTTGCCAGTCGGAATCATCTTCCTTTTCTGTAAAAGTTTTGGAACAATATGTTGATCTTTAAAGTGAGTAGTCACCCTTATCAAGATGGGGTTATGATCAGATTTTAACTCTATGGGGCAATCTTCTATCTCAAAGTTAATTATCTTTGCGACATAGTCTTGCGAGCATATAACATAATCAACAACACTTTGTCCATTGTGTTTTTTGCATGTGATGCCTCTTGATTTAGGCCACTTTTCCATACCATTGCATATAACCATGTTGTATAGGCAGCATAAGCCTAGTAATTCAACACCAAAATGATTAATCTTTCCCATGCTATCCTGTGAAGATCATTCCCATTTTTGTGTCCCTTCTTCTTCGAGCCAAACTGAATCTCTGCCTTCATTGTAACTCTCCTTAAGATTGAGAGTTTGGTTGTTTGCTGTTCTAGCATTGAAATACCCTATTAACATTATTTCCCCTAAAGAGCTAAAGGTTGCTATGTCTTTTTTTAGCGCAACGAACGGATCTTCTCGATCCAATCTATGTTTTTTATATATTTTTGAGCCTTTTGGAGCGAAGTAACATATAGCCACCCTTGTAGAAATCTGATTCTCTGTTATTTATATCCAAATATACTGCTTGTTTACATCTTCTTTCTCTAAGTTTACAAATCTGCTCCAAGTTTCTTTTATTAGAACGGTGATGCCTCCATGCCCCTTACCATTATCTATCTTTTCATTCCACAGTGATACCTTCTTATACCCTTCAAAATCTGGAACTCTACATCCATCGTGTTCATGAGTCTCGGTAAGCATAATGATGTTATTATCTTTAGCTATCGGCTCTAACCCAGGTCCTCTTCTCCAAGGATAACCTCTACAGTTCCAACTAACTATAGTTAAATGTTCCTGGGTGGGCCCGAGTTCCTATTTATTGCGTGTGATTTTGTCGCTGATTTGGGCTTTGCCATCTTGTAGCCACGCCCACTTGCATGAAACCATAATGTTGATGAGTGGACGATGACTAATGTCCATCCACCCATCCATGATAATGCTGCAGCCTGACTCCATCCAACATGCTTTCATTTGCTCCATCAAGATTCCAACCTTGTCATAGGCTCTATCCAACACTGTAGTCCTCAACTTGTGGTCACCTGGTGGCACATATGATGGCTCTCCCTCGTTCACTGCCATGGTCATCATCCTCACAAAATAGGGAGATCGAGCCACATGTGTAGAGATGCCATTGGCAAAGAAGAAATCACCAACAACATCATCTAACCAGTCCCTTGCATGCATGTTAAATAAATGAGCAATGGGGTTACTACCACTATGACTTGTAGTTGCTTTCCGTTTCCCCCTACTGCTGTCCCCTGCTGAACTGTGTGTAGGTGAGGAAAATGATAGTCTAGGTGACATAGTCCCTGCTCTCTGATGCAAGATACGAGTAGTTGTATCTCGCTGCCCCTGTAACTGCTGTATATTCTGTATCTGTTGCCTAGCAGACAAAGATCTAGGCATTGGAACATCACTATCATCAGGAATGCCCCATAGTTTATTCACTTCAATTCTGTATTTGACATTCTCAGGATTTGACAAGAATATGCATGGGTTCACACCATAGCCACTCCAAAAAAGGTGTGAATTAACTCTTGTAATGCTACCAAACCATTTTGCTTCACATATATTGCACTTCCATTTACGTGTGCCACCACTTGAAGGTGTATGGCGTGTAATTTTCTTAGCAAACTGTTTAAGAGGGGACTTTGGATCATAAAGACCCCTAGCATACTTTGTCAAAATCTTTGAAGGGCAATCAGTAGAAGGCACCCCTGGTGCAACATAAGGAGGCTCTTCCTCAGGCTTAGATTGACCACCTACATCAGCCCCATGATCACTTCCTTCAGACTCAGGTTCAGGCTCATAATTAGATGCACTTGCCTCATTAATTTTCAGGTCTTCTACACTTTGGCCGGATCTAGAAGCCATTTATAAAACTGTATTTCACAAAATGAAAATAAAATTATAAAAATGATCATGATACATTTCAGCCCAAGTAAAAATAATTTAAAACTTAGAACTTTACTATTTAATTTTAGCATTTACTATTTAAAAATTTAAAGTATTAAAAAATGAAGCTAAATACTAAAAGTAAATACTAAATATGTTTCGGCATATGCCATATTGCCATATTTTTATTTTAAGAACAATGAAAAAAATTAAAAATTAATATAGATAATAAAAAATATAGAACTAAGAACTATTAACTATCAACAAGATTCAAGAATGAAACTTGAAAGTAACTTAGTAAAACTAAATAGTAAATACTAAATTTAAAAATTATAAATTGATTTTTAAAACCAAAAAAATTAAGTAAAATAAAAAAACCCTACCTTGAAGGCTTGAACTTGAGGAGACACTTGCCAAATCAAACCTTCTTGCTCCTCTTGATCTTGCAATCCCTTGCAAAACCACCCACTAATCTCTCACAAGCTCCTCCAAACTCTCTTTGTCACTTATCTCCTTGCTGCTCCAAAACAATGAAATGAAATGGTGAAATGAAAATGAGGTCTATTGGTCTTATTAAGCTTTCAAATAGACCACATGGGACCCGCACCCAATTAGGGTTAGCATGCCTAAAAAACAAAAACAAAAATAAATGCAAAAACACTTGTTTTTTAAAACTTTTTTCGGCCTCTTCTTGAAGTACCCCGCGAGCACCTAGGAAGCAACCGTGCACTTGCGCACCCGGGAAGCACCCGAGCACCACCTCCCACTTGGGTGCTCAAACAGTGTGGTGTCGAAAAAGCTACTGGTGGGGGTACTCAGGTGTGTGACGCACCCGCACCGGGTGCACCGGAGTTTTGACCCGGGTGTGCGGACCCAGGTTACACTGGTATAAGGTTTATAGAAATGTGCAAGGCATTGGGCACTCACCTGGAGCACATTGATCTATCACAATATTAGGGCTACAGCCCAATCTAATACAACAAAATATGGGCAACAACTCAATTATGAATTGTAGAGTAGCATCACCAATGCCATATTAGTTCTGATGAAGTTTTTCTCTATATACTGTCCTTTGCATCACAAACTCTACACTGTCCTTTGCACATGTCACCTTGCTTTTTGTATCATCAATCCTATATTGCATATCCTCCTTTACATTTCTTAGTCGGCTGGCTAAGTCCTAGGCAAATGTGTAAATCAGCAATTCATGTCTGCTAAGGAAATGAAAATCTCTCCATAGTTGGCTTAAACATAACCAATAATCAAAACAATTCCTCTTACCAAAATCCAAGTCTAATCGATTAAATCTTTTCATCTTTGTTATGTTCCTGACTAAAACTGTGAATCCGATACTCAGACATGAATATCTTCTGAATTCCGAAACTCTAAAGACTTGTAATCATAGAATTAGATCCTTGTAATTGTCTCAAATCTATATCCAGAATCGCATAGCTTAATTTTCTTCCATTTGTTCGTACCGATACATTTACAGTACTTGTATTTCACACTTACATGATTTCAATCAACTTTGTATCAGCAAGTCAAAATCCATTGTCATGATCAAGAGAAATGTATGTAGTTGCCATCAATGACAACATATCATCCATTGCAAATGATCTCTCGTCATCAATATATTTAGTCAACCTCTTTTTATTTGGCAATAATTTCTTCCATATAAGAAATGGCAAGGTAATGACAATCCGCCTTTCTGAGATTGTTTATCCTCAAGCAATTTAGGTGCAGATTTATGTTCAGGGTCGGATTTGGGTTTGAGAATCTAGTTCATGGACTCATATTTTTTTTCCCATTATGATTTGTAAGGAATTGTGAGTACACACACACACACACACACACATATGTATATGTATATGTATATATATATGCATTATATATAAAAATATGTATATGGATTTGTGTGTATTTATTCCAAGTTTGGCCTACAAGTCCTTGGGGATTTGTGTGAATTCATGTCGGATTCTCCCGGGTCAGCGTGGATTCGTGTCGGATTCATATAGGGTCCAGACGGTGAATCCGGAGGAACCCATAGGGTCAAATCCAGACCCTACATGAATGCATTACAAACTAGCTCACGAATTTTAGACTCGGTACAGACTTGGATCTGGATGTTTCTCTTCCTTTGTATCCTCCGTGAGTACACACACACACACACACATATATATGTATATGTATACATATATATATGCATTATATACAAAAATATGTATATACATGTATATATATGGATTCGGTTGTACTTATTCCAAGTTTGGCCTATAAGTCCTTGGCGATTTGTGCGGAGTCATGTCGGATTCTCCCGAGTCAGCGTGGATTCATGTCGGATTCATATAGGGTTTAGATGGCGAATCCGGACGAACCCACAAGGTCAAATCCAAACCCTACATGAATGTAGCACAAACTAGCTCGCAAATTTTAGATCCGGTACGGACTCGGATCTGGATGTCTCTCCCTTTGTATCCTCCAATCTAAGGGAGAGACACATTTCTTCATAATGGTCACAACCATTCACAATTACCAACCTTTGAAAGGGTGAAAATCCTTCATCATTGGCATCCCTTTGAAAGAGTCACTTCCTTCTCTTCTATCCATTCCTCTCTTCTTTCGTTAATGCTTTTTTCAATTGCTTTTGTGCCCTCCTTTCTTCTTTTCTCCCCTTTCAATTGAACTCTTTGCCCTTCTAGAGCTTATGTTGAGGACGTCACAACTCTTCATTACGTATCTGTTGGTCTTTATTAACTTATAATTATATAATATTATTTTTATCTATTTATTTACTTTTTATATTTTAATTATATTATTTTTAGTTATTAAATTCTATTCCAGAAAGGGGATGTTAAGAGCAGAGCATAACTTAATGACTGATGCATGCCATGTGCTTCATAGATTAGAGCATTGTTCATTACTAGCTGTTTTCTTATTTCTTAATTATTAACAAACTCCCTGAGTGCTAAGTTTTAAAAGAAGCAGAGTAAAATCAAAATGGACTGTAACAGGCATGAGGAGTGGGGCATAACTTAATGGCCGATGCACGCAAATCTTGCATTGTATTGTAGAGCAATGTTGCTTAAGTTGCTAAAGCGCAACTGCTTGAAACAAAAAAACCAGGCAACATAAACTGAAGATGGTGGCATTTGAAGGCACCAAAGAATAGCTGTTGCAAATAAAATGATTCAATGAATCATGTATGTTTTATTAGGGTAGGATATAGGGTGTGAAAAAGTTTGTGGAATCCGCATGCCCCTCTAAACAGTTCTTTTTTCCAGATGATTTTTTTAAAAATAATATAAAACATATATTTGCCTAAAGCACAACCGCTTGAAACAAAAAAACCAGGCAACATAAACTGAAGATGGTGGCATTTGAAGGCACCAAAGAATAGCTGTTGCAAATAAAATGATTCAATGAATCATGTATGCTTTATTAGGGTAGGATATAGGGTGTGAAAAAGTTTGTGGAATCCACATGCCCCTCTAAACAGTTATTTTTTCCAGATGATTTTTTTAAAAATAATATAAAACATTTTTTTGCCATCTAGGATTGTAGCAAATACTTCTTGTTTTTGTTAAATCTTCAACTAAAAAACATACAATGCAATGGCCTTGTCACTTTTTAATCACATAGTAGCTAGGCAAGGTAGGCAAATTGGAAGGAAACACACTCCATGACCGAAGGACAAACACTTAACATTTGTTCAGTGGAGTGTGGAGAAACAGTAAGCACATGAACTTATTTAGTGGTGAATTGAATATCAAAAATTTGCCACCTTCCACTTATTCAATGGTGAGTAAATACAACACTTCCATTTATTCAATGGGGTTAACATTTGTTCAGTGGAGTGTGGAGAAACAGTAAGTAAATGAACTTATTTAGTGGTGAGTGCAATATCAACAATTGCCACCTTCCACTTATTCAATGGCGAGTAAATACAGCACTTCCATTTATTCAATGGGGTGAGCAAATACAATACTATCCACTTATTCAGTGTGATGAGCAAGCACACCTAAGAGGAAGAAAGAAACCATTAGTAGTACTACAATTTAGGGTATTACAAAGCTAGCTCAAAAAATATGATAAGAGCTGATAGTTGTTAATGTTTTGTAGCTGCTATAGAGATCATTCATACCTATGTGCAATCAGCCATAGTACACCCTAGAAGTTTCTTGTAATGATGATCGTTGAACACCATTAAAATGGCACATGTTGGCAACATTTCTCATATTCCTTCCTATGTTTACTGCTCGTGCTGCTGATCGTGTTTGAGCTATATCATGGTTGAGGAGCTTTGCTCATAATATATTTTGGCACCTTGGATGTGGTGATTTGGCACCATGAATGTCTTGCCGATGGCTTAAGGATACACATTACTGTTAGTGGAGAGTTATTGAAGAGCCTTCATCATGGGTGCAGAGGTGGTCTAGGCGTTCATCGATGTCTTTTACGGGAGCAATTTCCTATTTCTATTTCTATCTTCATCTATGTTTTTTGAATGTCATGGCATAGTTAAGTCTTAACCATATGAGTTGGCATTGTGTATTCATCATGGTTTTTTTTCACATTGTCATATCACTTCATTCTATCAATCGACAAATTCTGCTGTCTTGATGTAGTGACAGTGTTGTTTTTGTCGGGTTCTGTGGGAGATTTAGTTTTTATCTCAGGAACAATGATGGCAAGAATGAGTAAGCATTTCACATTTATTTATGAACAACGATGGTAGGAACAAACGCAGGCCGACTGCACCGGACAAAGGGACAAAGACAAGAGTGAGGGCACTCGAAGGCATTTCTTGAAGGGAAAGAAGGAACGAGGGCTTTTTTGGACATGCACGAGGGCTTTGTGAACATATCGAGGCTTTTTTACTTGGGCACAGAGACAGGTTGGCTCCACTAGGGAACGAGGCTTTTAAAGTAGGAGTTACAATAGAATCTCAGAACAGGTCGACCATACCATCTTATCCCCTTCCTTTGTCTTTTGCAATCTTTAAATTTTTTTAAATTTCTTTATACTAACAATTGCAAATCTCAAACACAAATAAGAAATTGCAAATTGGGGGTTTTAGTAAGATATTTCAAACATCTAAACTGGGGTTCTTCTGAGAGACAAGCTGAGGGGTGGGGGATAGAGGCAATCTGGGGGTTTGGGCTTCTTGGGGCTCTAGCTCATCTAGACACCATGCTGAACAATCTAAATATGGGGCTAGGCCATTCTATAACAAGGGATCATGGGTACAGTATCAGCTATAGCTTGGGTCAAAACCCTCACATGGGCAGCTTAGGGCTGACACAAAAGTCACCGTGTAACCTTCCTCAGACAGAAGCACAACTTTGATGTAGTGCAGAATGACAATCCATCCTACAAGAAGCTCAACAAGGGAAACTCGTAACATAGTTACTAAGTTTATTTTTGTGACTGAAAAGCAATATTCGGGGATCCTAAAACGGAGACAAGTTCGGTAGAAGAAACAGAAATAGGTAAAGGTCATGGTGGGATAAGAATACTATAAAAGAAACTCGGAACAAAAATGTAAATGTAGAGAGAGAAGACCCAAATAAACAATATATATGGCTGAAAATTGAGGACAGCGAGGTGATCACATGTGGCTGGCTGCAAGTTATTTTATGCCTAAAAGCTCAAAGTTTTACAAGGAGAGAAACCTAGACAATGAAGACCCTTTTGCAGCACTGAAGAAAGATATCTCTTCTTTTAGTTCTACAGGAACACGACTTTTGTAGGAGATTTCAATGCTAGGACGACAGGTAATCAGTCCATTCAGCTGGGCAGTGATTTAATTGAGGATAGTAACCCCTTGTGGCTGAAGGAATGCAAAGATAATCTAAGGAAAAGAATTTTTCAAGATGAGAAGGAATGTGTGTCACACTTTGGAGCAGAGTTGTTGGGGTTGTGTAGCCTTCACGGGCTTTTTATCTGCAGTGGCATGGAGTATTGGCCAAGCTCTAATGGAATCACTTGTAAAATGTACAATGGGAAAAGCGTGGCGGACTATGTGATATGTTCACACTAGGCTATTCCCTAATTAGTGGATTTCAAGATAGAAAGCTTAACTATAGAATTAAATTCGGATCACATGCCTTTATTTATTAAATATGATGATAGAGCAAGAGGACATGAAGGCGAACAGATACAAAATGTTAACACGAAGGGTCATTGTCCCGGTAAAAGTCTCATAAATTGTGAGAATAATGAGATATTTTGCTATGCTCTTTAACTACAGATCCAATGAATTAGTTACAACAACAATTCCAAGGACAACAGTGGAGAGAATGAGCACCTAAACAGCAGTTCGTTGATCCCCTTCAGAGCGCCTTAAAAGGGTGTAAGAGGTCAAAACCAAATTGGGGCAATTCAAACACCTTTCCACTTAATCCATGGTATGACTAAGAATGCAAGGTTGCAAAGAGACCTCTAAAAGGGAGAAAAGAAAGCAAAGAAAACTTAAAGGACTACAAGCAATTGATAAGATTTAAGAAAGATAATTATGTGACTACTCGAAGGAAAGAGCTAATCTCATTAGGGAAACACAATCCTAAGGGTTTTGGAGAGAGTTGCAGCAAGTTAGAAACGAGTACAAAATAGTATTATAGATACTCAATGGTTGGATAATGCAAAGCTCTTATATGAGAGGCCATATGAAGAGGCTCTACCTTCTATATCTAACACTACAGCAAAGTTATTTTCTATTCAGGACATTAAGGTGGGTATAAGGAGGCTCGCAAGTGGCAAAGCTCATGATATTGATAGGTTACAAGCAGAATTTTTAAAGTGGGGGGTAGTTCTCTTGGCCTCACACTTCAAGAACTCTTTTAACTGGGTCACTTAAGGCTTCTTTCCTATCGATTGGACTACTAGCATGATTATTCCCCTACTCAAGGGTGGGGACATTAACAACCCCTCCAATTACCGCACTATAATGGTGAACCCCCTTTTAGGCGACCTCTTTTGGAGTATGCTAGAGTGTAGAATCATTAGTTGGTCAGAAAAAGAGGAGAAAAGGGCAAATCATCAGGCCAGTTTCAAACCAAAGCACTCCACCAATGACCATTGCATCATCTAAGGTATCTCATTGAAAGAGTAGGAAAAGCAAGGGGAGGAGGCTTTTTTGCTGCTTTGTGGTTTTTAGGAAGCTTTTGACTCTGTCCCTAGGGATAAACTTTGGCACAAAATGGAAGAATTGGAAGTCCCAAAAGAATATAGGGCTGCTGTGTATAAATTATATGAAAACTAGAACTAAAGAGGGTATGTCTAAATGTTTTGTGAGTGACATTGGGGTCAAGCAGGGTTGCCCTTTGTCGTCTACTCTCTTCAGCCTCTACATTGATAAGTTGGAAGAGTGGCTAAACAAGGCTAATGGAGAAGGCATGCAACTAGCAAATTACGTGAAAAACTGTGCAAGATTTGAGAGACATTTGAAACCTCTAGAGTCCTTTTGCTTGGAGGGAGGGGTGTAAATCAATATTGCTAAAACTAAAGTCATGATCTTTTCTTTGAAAAAGAAAAAACAGCAGCGCACATTCATATTTAAGGGCAGCCCGAGAGAAATAGTGGAGGTGACAAATATCTTGGCATTGGCTTCCATTATAGATTAAGTTGGGAGACATGCAGATCAAAAATAATTCAAGGGGGATGTAAGGCCTCTTACCTTCTTCAGAATAAATATAGAAAAGCGGAACTATGGGATTGGAAAACTATGAAGACCCTTTTTGGTCTTTTAGTGTTAAGGTTATTCTCTATGGGTGTGAGGTTTGGAAGAGCAGCGTATCAAATCATTACTGGGGGCAAATAGAAAGAATCCAGAAACATCTCATTACTACCAACCTCAAGGTCAAGTCAATGGTTCCTTACAAGATCCTTTTGGTAGAGGCAGGTATTTCCCAATTGAGGCTGTAGCAATTATCTGATCGCTAAGCTATCTAAACAAGTGGAAAATATGGATAAACATCGCTGGCCTAAATTGGTGGCTGAGGAGGAGCTAGAACGTAGGAAAAATCATGGAAGAAACAAAATAGCAAGTGGTTGAACAAATGAAACATAACCCTCAATAGTATCCAAGCACCAATATAGAAATAAAGAAATGGGTGTTAGAGAAATTCAGAACTGCCATGTGGACAAATCTGATGGGTAGGAAAAAGGCATATTACAGCAAAGAATTTAATCAAACATGGGAACACAGGGAGAAAGAATATTTAGGATCCGCGATTAAAGGAAAAGCCAAAATTTTAATTGCTCAGTTGAGGACCAGCTCTCATCATTTATGATGTGAAACTGGTTGATGGAAGGTCCCTAAAGAAGGGTGGGAAGAGAGAATCTGTACTTTTTGCAGTAAAGGAGTGGTGGAAACAGAATGACACTTTATCAAAGAGTGTGTTGCTTATGAAGATATTAGGATAACCTACAGGAGTGCAGCATGAATTAACTTTTTGAAGAGGCAAGATTACACAAGATGGCTAGCTTCTTGATACGGATCCACAACAAAAGGAATAACCTGGAGAAATTACAGCAGGCTGCTTAGCTGGCCTTTTGGTCCCTTAGACTGGCGGTCTCATGGACGCCATTAAAACCTTTCATTTCAATGGTTTGTGGCTTTCAATATGGTCAACTGTGTATATCGGGTGTATTGATGATGTTGGTAACTGATATCTGTTGCAATTCTGTGAGGGCCTCTTCTGTATTGGCATTGTCAAAATGAAGGCGATGATGGTTGAGTGATAACTGATGGACTCTTGGTCTTTCGCAGGTGTATGCATCTTATGTGATAGCCTATTATATTTTTCAGCACTTAGAATGTTGTATACTTTTATATATGAAGAAGCTATTTCTCTGTTATATATGCAATTGCATGGGTCTGCTTGCTAAGTGTATTAGAAGAAGTACGATATTAGCATATTGAGTATTGTAATGGAAGTCTGCTTTGTCTGTTAGCATGTATTCAGAACAACTTTGTTTTAGTGTTTGATCTGTATTTGATCAAAATATATAATCTTGTAAGACCTTTCAGTAAATGCAGTATCAGTAAGATACTTATAGATTTCTGTTTTTATTCAGTGTTCAATTTGTGTTCATGGTGAATGAAGTCCTCCAATTGATTAGCTTATTGACTTAATAAAGACATCATCAATCTTGTGGGCTGGGTTGTTTCCCTCAAAGAGGAGGTTTTTTCCCAGGATAAATTTTGCATCAACTGTTGTATTTCTTATTATTGCATTCTTAAATTCTGGCTCAAAAAACTTAACAATATGAAGTCCTGATCATAAATAATTTGAAAATCACCTACATTACTTGTATAAAAAAGTTACCATGGATTGAAGTGAAAGGTGGAATACAGGTAGTAATGCTGCTGCAGGAATGAAAACACTATTCTTTGCTGCTAAACTCCAAAATACCATGTCTGTTATCACATGAGACATGCTGCAAATAGGACTGATGATCAAGGAAACCATTGAGATTTCAGCAAAGTCATGCCCAACACTCTTCAAATCTAGCACAAGCTATATCACTACCTCGGAACAACAAAGCTTCATGAAAACATACTAAAAGAAGAATATCTTAGGCCGGTAATTAATAACCAGGCTGGCAGGTCTGATAAAACGATTGTGTAGGTACAGGGGCTCTACTCCCTCAAAAACTTCTATAAACTTATCTAAAGTTGACCTATCCACTGCACATAGGGGCATCAGAGATGTGGGAAGCCTTGGCACCACCAAAAACACCGGCTAGCAGCAGCAAAGGACAACAATTTGTGTCCTAACTCAAGCACCACATACAGAGGACACACAACAACATTTGGTGCAGCATAACTGTAGTAAAGACCAAACACAAACAGAATTACCTTCTCACCTTCCTCCAAGAAGTGTATGGCCTGTAGAAAAAACAATCACCTTGAGAAAACTGGCATCAAGTGTAGATACTGGAGATTCTTAACCCAATCAGGAGGTAAGTCCTGCACTAAAGGAAAGGTACGGCCAGGAAAGGGAAATTCCTGAATCACCTCAATACCCTTCAAAACTTCTGAAAATGTTAGGCAAATAATTTAAAAATCTTGCAAGTCAAAACACAGAAAAAACTTTAAAATCTTTATTTTGAAAAGAACTTAAGAAATCCTTGACATGTTGATGTAACTTGTAAGTTCAGCTGTGGCCTCACTTCAAAGCCAGCCCTTGTAACTAGTAATATTGAGAGTTCTTTCTTGCTCAAAAAAAGTGAAGAAGACAGGTTCTCAACACATGAGAAAATATCAATTCATGTGCAATCCTTTAAAAGGGATCTCACCTTCTTTTTATAACATTTTGAACAAATATAATAATAATAAAATATAATGTTCCCTTTGTTTTTTTCCTGAATCTCTCTTTTGAACACAGCAATAACTCATGTAAAAAGGCTCTTTTACCTTGGTGTTCCTCTGTGAGGCACACTTAAAACACATCTTTTATAAAATAATTATACTACGCTGCCCCTTTTAAGACTTTCACCTTAAGACAACTCGAGAAACTGTTATATAAAAATGAGATAAATAACCAGAGTTGCATAAAGTACTAGAATGATACAAATATGAAAATTTGACCATACCAATGTGTCCCTGAAGTCTTATAACTGTGGTCAAATATGAAATATCAAATATGAAGGTTGCATAAATAACTGAAGCAATTGTGGAACTTTCTAAAAATTGCATGTTTATGCAAGAAGTGAAATTAATTCTAAAGACATCAAGAGATTCATCAAGAGCAACTGAACTTATTGATCTCCAAGAACTTTGGAGTTCTCCCTTCTTGACCAGTTAGCCTACAGGAAAGCTTGGAAAATAGGCTAATTGTCCAAAAACCAAATAGGTTTGTTGTTGTTGGGTTGTCCCTGGCATTGTTAAGGGATGTTCAGAATTCTTATGGACATTTTCTCTTCAATGATGCTGTTATCAAGATCTCTTGGAGCTAAGGTTTTTGAGACGGCCAGGAGATGTTCCTTGACATCCTACTGTTTAAGAAATGCTACAGTGAATGGGGATGATGGTTTGAGGGCCAGGGACATGTCCCTATGGAATGCATCTGTGATCATGTTAAAAGCTTTGTTGTGGAAATACTGTTGGATATTTGATTGGTAAATATGCCATCTGATGGTATTGTCGAAAAAGTGAGAGCTAGATTCATTTAGAAATTGACCTGAAGGCACAAGCTTCCATAAGGCAGAGCTGTTAATATTTTAAACAAGTTTATTCTATGTTTTCATTCAATATTCTTTTCTATAGTGAGTTATTAGAGAACAAAATGCATTTTAAAACTAGGGTTTTCACTGTTTTGAATAAAACAATAATTAGGCTTTAGCCGATAGGCTATTTTTTGTGTGGGGATGCCTGCTGAGATTCAATGTCTTATGCCGGGAACGGAAAAAACTGGTGATTGGAAAGGTTATAAAGGTCGGCAACATTGTTTCGTGATGCAATAAATATGGATCTGATGAATCGTAAAAATATAAGAAATGCTCGGTTGTGGGAATAAATGTTTGAATAAAGCCAGTCCACAAAGTGCCAACTCAACCATACCTACCGCGTATGACTCAGAAGGGGGCAGTGTTCACTTTAATAACTCTTTTTATTTTAAAGGTCTTTGTGAACGTATACCCTCTTTAAGCTTTCTTCATGAGTATTAAAAAAATCAGATTCTGTTAAGGTGTACAAGGATTCATCGCACTTTGTTGTTACCTTGTTGCATTTTGACTTTTTTTAACTTTTTGTTTTATTGGAATCCGAATTTGTTCAATAAATGATACTGATGGTGTAACTGAAGGGGTGAAAGGCAGAAGCTTTGAGAACCTCTTTCATATCAAATCATGATGTTGCTAAAGAGCTTGCATGCATTTGAGCATTTACAAATCTGTTAAGAAACATGAGCAAATTAGAATTAAGCTCCATCTGAGGTATGTGTGTTTAGAATTATAAATTTTAATTTTAATTTTATTTTTGAATATGAAAGCACTGCATCTGCTAGCATGAAGTACATCTGCTTGTGCTCTATGTTGGATTTGTGGACGCTCAAAATGTTGTGCAAATTGCTTGACAACATGATTCGCTTCAATTATTAAATTTTTTATCAGAGGTTATGTATAGAGCTCCCCATTGTTTTTGGAGAGGAATGAAGGCTTTATAGATTTTTAGGTGAAAATCTGAATTGATCGATCTGGAGGAGAAAATATTTGTTCTAGAGTTTAATATGATTGACTAATTAACTCGATTGAACAATCAATAGTCCTTTTGAGACCTGAAATTAGAGGTATTAGCTAAACAACTAGAACGTAAAACATATGAAGACAATTGAGAAGAAAAAAATCAAGTGTAACGTTACCAGAATTTGAAGCTGTAATGGTTGATTTTCTTCAATTACATACATTGCATAACTTCAATTTTTCATATATATATTTTATACCTTTATGTTATATTAAAAATAATAAATAAATTGATATTTTTGCATATTCTTGCTTCGAATTACTTAAAAAAATAGAAGTATAAAAAAGTTTGAATTAAAAAACTTTCAAATATCCTTTACACGACACTTTATCAGGTAAGTACAAAAAATTCTTTTAAATGTTATTCTGAGGTATGACATCTTTCACTATTGATTGTCCATTTAACATAAAGTAATTGCCCATTTAACACAAAGTAATGATGCTAAATATTATCTATTTAGTATATAGGTTATTCTATAGGCGGATGTGAAAAAACCAATTATTTTCTCTACGAAAATGTCTATATTGTGAATTAATTAATTTATAATGAATAAAAAATTAGCATGGTGTTGTTAGTTTAAAAAATGGGTTGGTTCAGGGCTTTGACATTTTTGAATGTTAGATGATGTTATGATGTTTAAAAGACAAGAAGAAAATAATTATAGATCAAATTTAAGTAACATGCCAATCAAAGTAGTATAAGAAAAATTAAATGTAACATCATAATGTCAAATTATTGCATGTAATTAAAAATAATCTAGATACATAGATGCCGAATTTTCAACTAGAGATAAAAAATATATTACCCTTTTTCTATTACGGGCCAGGAGGAGGAGGGGAGGAGGAGGAGGAGGAAGAAGAACACTGAGGATGAAGAAAACAAGGAGAAAGAAGACAAGGAAGAATAAGGATCGTGAAGAGGATGACAAAGAGGAAGAGGAAGAAAAAGAAAATGAGGAAGAGGAGGAAGAGAAGGGAAAGGAGAAGGAGAAGGAGGAGGAGACAAAATGTAAGGAGGTGGAAAAGGAGAAGACGTAAAACTTATTAAAAGAAAGCGAAAATGGAGAAATAATTGAAATTAACAAATAAGAAGACTTTGAAACATCATTGACAAGTACACAAGAGATCAGATTGTTGTTCCTCAGAATTTACTTCATATGATTTTTATTAGCAATCTCTAATTACATACAATGCATGGATCTAATTATTTATATATTCTACTATCGATTACACCATTGCACCTCCTTTTGATGCAAGTGCTAGTTTAAATCCTTTTTGAGTAATAGTGTGTTGTGATGTAATGAACTAAATTCTTGTGGCCATTTTAAACTTGGTCTAGACTATTGTATGTGCAGTCAGGGCACATGGATAATCCAAATTTAAGAAATGGAGATAAACTGAATCTCTACTTATTTTTCCATATTAGGTCTAGGAGAGATATTCGGCTGGGAGAGTCATGTAGTATGCTAGCAAAACTTCCTTATTAGATTTCTATCCTATTTTGATTGTTTCACTAAAGAAGTTATAGAATTGTATTGTCCCTTCGGAAAAGTAATTGTAGGTTTGCTATGCTTCTTTAATTATTTTCAGAATGGTTTAAGAATTGTGTATTTTGAGAGGTCAGCAATCTGTGTTTCTTGATTGCAATAAGTAGAATATATTATGTTTCATTCAAACAGATAATTCATGATTTTATGCACAAATTATGCTGTTCTGATTTTGCACTTTGTAATAGCTGTCTTTTTGCTAGGATTTGAAACTAGCAGTGATATTTCTCCATTATTTTTTCTGTGGTCTGACAAGACATCCAATCTGAGATGTTAGTTGTCACAAATCTCCATTTTGGCCACCACAGAATTTGGTCTCAACTCTTTTGATTTAAATGTCAATAAAGCAGATTTGAAATTGTGTATTTGTTGTTATTGCAGGAGCGGTTGTTGTACTCATTTGACAGTGGATTGCACCTAAATAATGTGCTTTTGATATCTTTCTGATGTTCACATATTGTGCAAGACTAAGCCACTGCAACTTTATAGACTTTTCCAGCACATTGCAAAATCTCTTTCATCGTTGAAAGAAGTGAATTAATGATTTTTTATGTAAAATGTGTCTGGGAAACTTCCTCAGAAAGCTTTGGAGTGCTATATTTTTTTAAAGCAAGCTCGAACCTATCCATTACTTAAAAATCTCCCCTCTTAAAAGATCACTCTTTTGTGTTTTAAACTTCAATTTTGAGTTTTCTTAAAAGATTGTTCATTAGTTATTACCATTTTCTCTATCTTTAGTTTGGATGCCTGCGAATTCATGATAGTGTGAACTTCAACTTAGGGTTAATGGGACAAAGATGGCTAGTCTTTTGATATAGGAGTGGACTCTCTCACTGAGCTATTCTAACTACAAGAATTGAGATCCAAGTGACATGGCTAATAAAATGTATTGGAAATTTAAGTGACATGGGAAATGATTAGTTAAAACTTAATGCCTTTTTTAATGATAGGAGAGGTTAGGCATTGTAGTCCTTGAGAGTTAAGGGTGATTGACATGCAATGCACACGAAATCTGATCCAACATGTTAGTTTTTAAATGCAAGCCTTTTTATATGGGCACCTAATGCCAATGTTAAAACATTTCAATAGACCTCACATTTAACTGTAATGGAAGGATGTAGAGGGAAATCGGTTATTAATATTTTGATACTTTACCAGTGTCTAAGTTTTTAACCCAAAAAATATGTTCTAGTTGTGTAAAACAATAATCTGGTTAATTTGAAAACTAGGTTTTCTGGATTATTTGTGTAGATTTCATTAAATTCAAAACTGTTTTCAAATATTTCTTATGCATTTTAAGATATTGCATTAGTGTTTTGTGTACACCGTATCAATACCATTATTTTTGGGGTTTTAGGTCCCCTGTGAAAAACCTGTTTTATCTTTAATAGAAAACAATACCATTATTTTATAACTGTCTTTAAATGTGGCTGCCTCCCTTTGCCAATCTAAAAGTATCTTTTGGATCTCTTGTAACACCCTTTGTGCATGAATCCATTGCCTGGTTCTGAGCATTCTCTTGATCCGAAGCCATCTCCTCACTATGGGTCCCCACAAATCTACATTTCTCCCTTCCCTCTGTGGTACCAATAACATTTGTTTGTGCTGGCTCCCTAGCCTTTGCAACCTGTCCAGTGTCGCTACTCGGTTTTGTTGGTTCCCCTCCATGGGCAAAAGACACTTTAGGCATTTGCATAACATCCCCAATTGCAACCTGAGTGAAACTTCTTTGCTTCTTTCCCTTCTTCTCAAATGCATAGTGCTGTTGAGAAGCATCTTTCCATGAAGAAGCCTTCTTGATCATTTTTTCTTTACCACATTGTGTAACCATGCAACCAGTTTGGAAGCACCTTCTACATCTGAAGGGAACACCTTCATAGTCTATAGGTTGACTCCAATTCCTTTTGAAGTTCTTACTGAGATTTCAGTAGGCAACCCTTTAAAAACATCCATTTCTAACACCTTCATAATCTATAGGTTGAGTCCAATTCTTTTTGAAGTTTTTACTGAGATTTCAGTAGGCAACCCTTTAAAAACATCTATTTCTATCAAAATTCGAGCATAAGTAGAGAGAGATTTGCAGATCCTTCATCCACCATCAGATGTGAGATGTATAGGTAGGTTGGGCATCAATAGATGGGCAAATATTGAGATGCCAGGATTTTAACATTAGAGAAAACTTCTCTTCCCAACTCCAGAAATGCTCATACAAAATCTTATTAGTCTTGATTGGTTCAAAAGACAACAATAAAAAACTCTTTTGTCCTATCACTCTCAGATCAAATAAAATTGTGACATTATGCTCGTCTACTGCTCAGACACCACATTCAGATCAACATTGGCAATCTTAGATTATGAGGTTAAAAACCCTACACTGCTCTTCTCTTATTGAGGCATCCCTGTTTTTTGCAACTTTGACAGGCCAAACCCATGATCTTGTACTGTTGATGGTTTCCTTTCCCTCAATGACAAAACATGGGTGGTATTAACAGCTCGGTGGCTTCTAATCCCCACCATCACGTTGTTCACTCTTGCCTTCTCCTTACTCAACAATGCTTGAAATCTTGACCCATCATTTTTGTGTAGGCGCCAACCTTGATGCTCATGTCCATATTGGAATTCGCCTGCTAAAAACCCTTCAAAGTTTTGTTGCCTCATTTGAAAATGCAGGATATCATTTTCCCCATTGTTGCGCTTCTTCGTCGGGCTTAGTCCAGGATGTCCATGACAAGGAGAAGGGTTGAATTTAATCCTAGCAGTAGGAGGAGCTAAAGCCCTAGCTCCAAAGTCCAAAGCTTTCAAATAGCTCTGCAACATCACTAGTAAATTAATCATTTTTAGTTATTGATACTAAATAAAATTATGGTTTTAAAATTTTTTTTAATGGGTAAGGAGCTGAAGATGAGATTAGTATTTTGTTGAAATTAATTATTATTAATTGTTAATGTGAGAGGCTCACAACTGTCCCATTGTGCTATAAGCTGTTGTCTAAAACCTCTCTAGTAAATTAATCATTTTTAGTTATTGATAATAAAATTATGGTTTTTAATTTTTTTTAATGGGTAACGAGCTGAAGATGGGATTAGTATTTTGTTGAAATATATTATTATTAATTGTTAATGTGAGAGGCTCACAACTGTACCATTGTGCTATAAGCTATTGTCTAAAATTATCGTTGTTAGTTTTAATATTAAGTATTTGTGAAATATTAATACAATAGTTAATTACAAGGAGGTCACAAAAGATATTCAAAGAAAACTCGTAACATAAGATGATCTATGATCAAGAGAGGGTTTTAACTGCAGGCTCCCCCAACCCAAAACTAACACAACATGAGAAGAACATCTCAGCAAAAAATGGATTTTCAGATTACTCTTTTTTCAAATGAGAATTTTATCTTTTACTGTAATTCAACCCTCTTCCACCATTGCAGCTGCGCTATGCCAAGACAAAATATCCAATTCAGAGGACTCAATTAATATTGATTTTATATAAATAAATCAGTAGAACTGCAATAGAATTATTAAATATATCAATCCATCAAATGATTTTTTAACTCTGTAGTTATGTAGAAAGTTTGCACTATATAAATTAAACAATAATTAGATTTTTTTTAAAAATTCTAGCTTTTTAGCTGCTTTTAATTGTTGATACCAAGTAAAATGAGTATATGATTATTTTAAATAAAATTAGTAACATACAAAGTAATGTAATTGAGTAGAAACTATAGATTAATTTCATATCGTTGGAGGAAGTTATGAAGCCCACGAAAGAGTAATTAAGCACAAATAGGTCTTATTTTATCTGGAACTATGTTGTATGCACATTCTCCACTTAGTAGGATTTTGAAATTGACATCTCTTGCTTGCCCAATGGATACTCTCTCTACATCTGCTCACATTGTGATCGTCGTAGTTGGCTCTCCCTAAATGTTGTCGTGTCCTTTGTTGTTGGCATTGTAGATGTTGGGTTGCTATCTCCCCTAGAGGTCTTTTGGGGCCTATTGTTTCATGTGGGCTTTTTGAGCCTCTGCAGTTTGGCGATGTTAATGCAATAGGATCTCTTATAAAATAAACTGTATTTCTAGACTGTAATAAAATATATAACTTGATCTCAGATTTGTGGATTGCAGATCTTCAATTCATAATAGTACTTGATGCTTGGAGAATCTTCTACTTGAATGATAATGGATAATTGTTCTTCAATAATCTATAAGAGGAATAGATTGTTGGGATTGCATATATGACTTGTGATTGATATATTTAATTCCCACCGATGCATGATAATATTTATAATCAATGAATAGTCATGTCCCCGTAGGGGCATGACTCCACGTAGTCTCATGACCCTATGTGAGCATGACTACCACTTAACAACAATGTAATATCAATGTTAGGCCATGTAGCCACGTAGAGTCATGCCCCTATGGGGACATGACTACCACTTAACAACAATGTAATATCAATGTTAAAGATCAAGGACAATAATCACACTCGATACATATGATAACCAATGTATAAATCCTGATAAGAATCGATGACAACAATATGATTAATAACAAGTGAAGCTTGATAAGAATCGGTGGCAGTGATATTAATTCCACACACACACAAAGTTATATGTATATGTTATTCTTTCCTTCAATATAATCATAAGATCAGATTCAAATGTTCAGTATTACTTTTACTGAAGCTATACTTGAACACTCCTTAGCAAGGGAAAAGTAATAATTCCTTAATAGATATAAGAATACAAAATGTTTGTATATATAATACATTATTTGACTTTAATGCTTTGAAATAGTGACTTGTCAAATAATTAAAAAACACCATGCTATGAACACTATCATGACATATATTATGTTCTCTGATTGTCTGAAACATTATGTAGATTAATCATATTGCATTCATTATCAATGACTTCCAACATAAATAGACCTATCATTTGCAAGATCGTCACCTTACAAAGGATTACCTTCTAAATATATGTCCATGAAAGATCGTCACCTTTCATTACATATTTGATGCAAGTAAACCATAGAAGCATAAACACACATAAATTGAAAATTTAAATTCAATATCCAATATTACAATTTAATCATACCAAGTTTTCCTCTGAAGTATTCCGACCTCACTTTAGCAAGAGGCTTGGTAAAGACATCTGTTGTTTGCTTATTAGTATTGATGTACTCTAGTTTGATAACGCTTCGATCTGCCATATCTCTAATGTAGTGATAAGGAATTTCAATATGCTTAGAATGATTGTGAAAAATTGGATTAGCTGAAAGCTTGATACAACTTTGATTGTCACAATGAATCACAGTGGGCTTCAAAGGCCCTTCGAGCAAATCAACTAGTAAATTTCGTAACCATACAACTTTTCTGGCTCCCAAAGAAGAGGCAATGTATTATGCTTCAGTAGAGCTTAATGCAACTGAGGATTTTTCTGTGGAACCAAGAAATCATCCTAGATCCAAGACTGAAGCAACATCTAGAAATACTTTTACGTTCAATAGTGGTGCCTACACAATCAGAATCTGAATATCCATGAAGATTGATTTTTACTTGATATCTAATTCCCATGCTAGTAGTGCCCTTTAGATATCTTAAGATATATTTAGCTGCATTTAGATGTATCTTCTTTGGTGCACACATAAACTGGCTTAAGGTGTTAGTAGCATAACATATATCAAGATGATTATTCACCAAATACATTAAGGATCCAATAATTTGCCTATGGTAAGTAGGATCTATAGATTCAGATTTGATCATATCATCCTTTAGCTTGTGTAGGTTGACTTCTATAGGAGTAGTAGCTGGTTTACATTCTATCATTCCAAATTTTGTCAAAATATCAATAGTATATTTTTCCTGATTTGGAAAAACATAGTTACCCTTTTGCCAGACTTTTAGTCCTAGGAAGTAGTGGAGAAGACCTAGATCTTTCATATCAAATTTTGTTGCTAGTTATTGTTTGCACTTCTTTATAAGATGTTTTTCATAGTTTAGAGTTTTGAGCATTGAGAGAAATCTCGTGCCCATGCCCTACCGTTCATCTAGCGTTCAACTAAATATCCTACGATGAATCTCGTGCTCGTGCCCTGTTGTGGCAAAATCCTCTCTCCTTGTAGTGAACATACAAGAAGCCCATGCCATATGCAAGCAAGGTGTGGAGTTGCAAAGGAGTCCCTATCGTGAGCCCCTACCGTGATCAGACGCCATTATACCATGGGGGTGTTGGTATGCCAAGCCAAGTGTTTGACAATATACCTCTACAAGTTGATTATCCACGGTACCTTGATATCAAGACTAGATTGCATGAGAACTGTTTGACAGAATGGTTGGTATCATATTTGCTTTGGTTTATTCAAATATGGCTTAGTATTGTTTATTCATATATTGCTTAGTATTATTTTGAATCATGGACCCCCCACCCAATCTAGCAACATTACAACAAATAGTTGACTGCTTGACATTATTAGAGAAGGATAATGTAGCTCTGAAAGTCACAACTTTTTCTTCCTTGGAAGTTTCGTATGGTCTCTTACTACAGTTGCAGAAGTTTGAATTAATGACCCAAACTCTCTAGGACACTATTCACTCCTTGTCTAAATCATTAAATGACTTGAACCAATATGTTGTGGCTAATTCTTCACGCATCGAAGACCTCTCTAAAACTTTCACCACACAATCAATGGGTATTACAAAAGATATCAGCTCCATTAGTGAAGACTTCGGGGATATTGGAAACGTCAAGGACAAGCAGACTGAGCTCATTTATAAACAAACATCTCTCTTGATTGAAACAGAGTAGCAAATTAAATCTTGGGCCTCCAATTGCAAAAACTCCAACACTACACCTCTGCTCGAGGTCAAAAAAATTGTTCAAGAGAAGTTGGCAGAAGACTAGGTTATGCACTTTAGGGAACTCAACCTTTAGGTTAGAGGTCTTCCTTCGTCCTCCATTGATCCTCTCCCCACACGCTACTCATTTCTTAGCGAGCAATTGGGTATTTCTGATATTACATTAGACAAAGCATGGTTTGGACACGATGACACCCTTTTACTTAGGTTTCTCTCACTAGTTGATTGACGACAAGCTCTCAGGGCAAAGAAGAAGCTCTTCCTTCTTCCCACAGATATTTCTTGATGAGGACCTCACAAAATCATAGGTAGCTAAACTAAAGCACTCTAGGAGTCTCGCGGTGAAAGCAAGGAGTAATGAAAAATGGGCAGTAATAAGGAATCTAAAAGCAGTTATTTGTGACTCACATCCCAAGGGTTGGGATACGAGACATAACCAAGCCAAATGACGGTTTGATCACCAACAGTTGGTCAAGTCTAAGCCCTCCATTGGCTCTCTACTTGTCAACTATTGGAATGACAATGGCTCCTTGTGGTCTTTGCCAGGCTTACTTCATGATGCAGTTGGTATGCTGATTTGTTGGTTGTTATCGAGACTCATGAGAGTCCTGCTTAGCCCCTTCTAGGTTACACAGGGTATTAGTGACTTTCAGTTTGTAGAGAGGAGGTCTGCTCTTTAGGTGGTGTACGTGGTTCTGGTGGGGTTGCTTGTTTGATTAGAGATGATTTGTTCTAGTACTACTACATTGGTTCTTTGATACTCATGCTAGATTTATGTGGATCCGGGTTGGAGGCACCAATCGTCGTTAGAGATATATCTTCATTGTCGTATGTTACTTTTTGTCGATTTCCTCACCTTATGCCATTCATAGTGTTGAGAACGTGAACCTTTTTATAGATCTATTCGAGAGCATCTCCAAGTTTAGGGCTATGGGTGACATCATCATCTTAGGAGATTTTAATGCATGGACTCAAGATCTCCAAACCCCCCAGTATGATTGTGGGTTAGACTTGATTTGTACTACTAAGAGAAATCCTACTAGTATGGGGCTTCAATGTTTGTTCAAAGATCACAGTGGACCTCTAACTTGCTATGGTCGCCACCTTCTCTAGCTCTATGAGTCCTCTATTCTGGTGATTATAAATGACCTCTCTTGCTTTTCGGGTTCTGAGATTTTTACATGTTGGCCTCATAGTGGGGGTGCGAGCATGGTTGATTATATCCTCATTGTTGCTTATTTCCTCCCCTCCATCCAAAACTTTACTATCTCTCGTCTTCCCTTTGCAGATCATGCCCTCCTTAGCCTTTCAGTTCATGTCTCTTCCCACCCTCTACCACCCACCTCTAGTCATCCTGCCCAGATCTGCCCCCATTACCCATTTATATTTTGAGGATAATGATCAAGACTTCTTCATTTTTCATTTGAGAAGATTCCTCTGCCTCACTAGTTTCACGGATCATAGTTAGGTGTCTACCATGTTTCACTCACTAGCTACTATGATTTGGGATTCGACTTTCCTCTCTATCCCCCACCACTCCATTCCTAGCATTCCCAGATCTGTTCGACAGAATACTTGTCCCATGAACCAGTGGTTTGATGATGTCTGCAAAGCTTTCCACTAATCCTTGCACTTGACTTTTGATACTCATTCCCCCACTTTCACCAATTTATGAATCTCTTACAAACACTTTCTTCACCATAAGAAACGATTATTTATTGCTTCATAGGGTAGATCCCTTTGTGACATGCTTATTCAGTATCCCAAGTCATTTTGGCACATCATGTTTCCTTGGTGTAGCCAACCCCAATCCACCTCGACCTTCACCTCCTTGCCTCCCATGTCTCCATGTTGTATGACATCTTGGGTTGGCTTGCTCCCCTTCCCAGCCCATTCCCCCATTGTCACATATTCTCCACCTCCAGCATTTACGAGGCCATCAGACTTATGAGATGCAGCAGGGTGGCTAGTGAGGAGGGTTTTTAGGAGGAGCTCTTCAAGCTCAGTACCATGATCTTGGGCCCTTGTGTCTCTACACTCTTTAACAAAGTGGTTTGTTTTGGTTTTTCAGACTCATGGTTGAGACACATTATTCACTCGATCCATAAGTCTGGGCTAGCCTCTGATTCTAGAAAGTATGAGACCATTATGATTGGGCATACATTTGCTAAAATTTATGCTACAATATTGAATACTATTTTATCCAGTGAGCTTGACAGGAGGAATTGCAGGGCTAAGGGTCAAGCAGGATTCAGGGCGGACTACCAAACTATGGATCATATCTTTACACTATGAGCTATTATCGAGGAGGCTCGACACCACTCAAAGAAAGTCTACTACTGTTTTGTGAATTTTTGTAAGGCTTTTGATTCCATCTCTAGAGTGGCCCTTTTTTAGAGACAGAGATATTGGTATTTCTGAGATCATACTGACGACTATCATGAGGTTATATGAGACAATGATTGGTAGACTCAAGACCACAAATGGCCTCTCCGACCCTATCCAGAGCACCATTGGGGTGAAGCAAGGCTAACCCCTCTTGCCCATCTTGTTTAAGATCTACATTGATGAGCTTGAGGATTTTCTCGGTGACTCCTCGCTTCCAAGTGATGGCTGTCATCTACACCAGGTATTGATCTCCATCCTTCTCTTTGTTGATGATGTGGTTCTTCTTGACTCTTCTCCTGAGGGTCTTCAGAGGTTTTTTGATAGACTTGCATCTTTTTGTGACATGAGACAACTAGTCTTGAACCTTAAGAAGACTCATGTTATGGTCTTCAACAATCTGAAGACCTCACATCTCCATTTTCACTTCTAGGGTTAGGAAGTTGAGATTACATCATCTTACACATACCTCAGGGTTAAGTTTTCTAGATCTTGTTTTAGCTTGAGACCATCCATTCAACCTTGAATCAGTAAAGGGTTGGGTTCCCTTGCCATGCTCGAGAGACAGTGCTTTAGACACCACTTTTAGGACACATTGTCTAAGCTATCCCTCCTAGATTCCTCAGTAAGACCCATAGTGCTCTTTGGTTCGGTGGTTTGGGGTCCTTCCCTTTTAGACTCAGATTGTGCCATGATTGAGTGTACCTAGAATTTTCTCCTCCATTGGATTATTAGATGTCATAGATCTACCCCCCATAGTATTATTTTGGTTGAGTTTGGAGCTCACCCATTCAGGCTTGTAACCATTTTTGACCTGATCTGGTTTCTCCACTGTCTTCATGGCTTTGAAAACCTGGCTAAAGGCCAAAATAGATACCCTTACTTAGCCTACTGCTCCTCAATTGCTATTGCAGACTCCAATCCAACCACTAGAGCCTACTATTGGTATGCTCAGGCTACTATCCTGCTGAGTTCAGTTGGGATTGACATTGACCGTCTCCCTCTACCAATTCTCATTGGACACTCCTACTCATCTGCTCCCCTCTCGACAAAGTTGAACGGGCATGTTAGACTTAACATTTATAGGCAGTATATCATACAGACCTAAGTGGATCCTTTAGGGGGACTATGTCTGAGGATGGCTTTCTACACCGAGCACTTCTTAAATATTTGGGATGGGATTATTATATGCCTTGAGTACGTACATAAATACTAGACACACAGCCTGCGTATCTCCCTTGGCTCCTTCAGGGTGGGCTCACACAAACTTCGGATCCAGGTTGATCACCATATTGCTAGAGAGGATCAAGTGTGTAGACTTTGTACCTTAGTAGAGGCAAAACTTGAGATCCATTTCCTTTTTAGATGCCCCATATACTACGAGATTAGAGGGATATTTTATTGTTTGTTTAGAGATTGCAGACCCCTCTCGGATTTTTTTAGATTAGCATTGCATTGTGCTCTATCTCCGTGAGTCCTTACAACTTCGTGACCATACTTTACAGCTATCATGCCCCAGAAGTTAGACCCAGGCACAACTTATTACGACCTTCTTCTCACCCTTAGCTCCGGCTCGGGGTGTGAAGCGACCGTACAGTTTCCCTAACATGGGTCATTCTAGATCTGTGAGGCCTTAGAGAGGATCTCTTCACCAACGACACTCCTCTTGTAGCACTCAGCTTCATCATAGGACCTTTGATAACTGCACAGATTAGTCACTGTTGGAATTTTTCCCTGTGAGGACAGATACCTAATCTTTTTCGTGATGTCTCCTGCTTTCCTACCTGCTTCCTACTTTCTTCTTCTTTTGTTGTACTTGTTCTTTTTTGGACAACATTTGGTGCTTTGTTTGTTTTCTTTCTTCTTAGTGTAAGCTTCCAGTCCCATAGACCCACATTGTGGTCTTTTGTTGAACATTAATAAAATTATCTTTTCTTCACCTATTATCAACAAATCATCAATATATAATACAAGAATAATCATGTCATCACCATTTATCTTGAAGTATAAGTTAGGATCAGATTCATTTTTAGAATACCCTAACTTTGTTAGGTAGTTGTCTATTCTTTCATACCATGCTCTGGGAGCCTGTTTAATACCATACAATGCTTTCTTTAACTTATGCACATGAGATTTTCTATCATGAGTGTAAAACCCTTCCGATTGCTCAATATAAACTTCTTAAATTTCACCATTTAGGAATGTTGTTTTAACATCCATTTGATGAACTTTTCATCCTTTGGATGCTATGATTGCCAAGATAGTCCTAATTGATGTGTATCTAACAACTAGAGAAAATATTTCTTCATAATCGATACCTTCTTTTTGTGAGAAACCTTGTGCTACAATCTGGCTTTGTACTTTTCAATGTTATTGTCAAGTGCATGTTTGATTTTGAACAACCACTTAGAAGAAACAACTGATTTGTTTTTAGGTCTGGGTACAACATCCCATACATCATTTTTCAGTATAGAATTATATTCTTCAATCACTAGTTCTTTGCAAGGTTTTCCTAATAAGGCTTCTTCAACATTTGAAGGTTCTATTTTGATAAGTTTAGTTAATAATGCCACATAACATGACTGGTTTCTTTTTCTTTTACTTTCTCAGATTACTTCATTAGGTTCAACATGATTCTCTTCTATCATTTTCCTAGCCCAAAGTGGCGTCTTTTTATTGTTAACATTTTCAATATCCTCAGGATTTGAAGTAGTGGTTGAAGGATGTTCAGTATCATTCTCCCTCTCATTTTCTACTGGGTGATCTTCATCTATTTCAGTGACAAGTTTTGTATGTGATTCATCACTATTTTTAGAAAGATTGAAGGCAATATCTTCTTCAAGCTTAACATCTCTACTAATCTCAATTATCGTTTGACTCGAAACATAGATCCTAGAGCCTTTGGTTGTTTCACTGTATCCAATGAGTATCCCCTTATTCCCAGATGGTTCTAGTTTTGTTCTCTTCTCTTTAGGAATGCGAAGATAAACAGGACACCCAAATATTCTTAGGTGACTTAGATCTGGTTCGTTACCCGCAAATACTTCTTCAGGAGCGGTGTTCTCTAATGCTGAGTGTAGACATTTGTTTTGAATGTAAACTGAAGTGTTATATGCTTCAACCCAGAAAGAAGTATGAAGGTTTTGATCATGCATCATTGCTCTGGAAAATTCAACAATTGATCTATATTTGCGTTCTGCAACTCCATTCTATTGAGAATTATATGGTACAAAAACCTCTCTCTCTTAATCCCAACAATAATGCAAACATCTTTGAAAATTTCATAGATGTATTCACCTCCATTGTCTAATCTTAGTATTTTTATTTTCTGTCCTGACTAGTTTCCAACTAGAGCTTTGAATTCCTTGAAATTTGATAATACTTCAATTGATTCTTTTTGTTTTAGGAAGTAGATCCAAGTTCTTCTAGAATAGTCATCAATAAAAATTACATAATAGAGACACCCATTTAGGGAAGGAACATACATATGACCACATAGGTTAGTGTGGATAAGTTCAAGAGTAGATTTGGATTGTGAACACTTTTAGGAAAAGATTTCTTAGTGTTTTTGCCTAGGGCGCATCCTTTGCAAATGCCTAAGTGATCAGTTTTGAGACTAGGTAATTCTTTTACAAATTTTTCTATTGATGATAATGCACGGAAGTGAAGGTTACCTAGTCTCCTATGCCAAATTTTGGTAGAATTTGAAGTTTCATGACTTAGGGCTAGATTTTGATGATTAAAAAGTTTATATAGACTTCCATCTCTAAACCCAATAGATATAACTTTCTTAATGTTAGAGTTCTTTGGCCAAGATAGAACTTTCTCCTCTTGAAAGGTGACTCTGAATCCTTGGGCAACAAGACTAGAGATAGAGGCCAAATTCCTTTTTATACCAAGTACGTATAAAACATTTTTAAGTTGAAGAGTAATACCTACATTTAGGTGAATTGAATAGGACCCAATACCTTTGATTTGATGAGTAGAATTGTCTCCAATAGTTACTTCTTCTAAGGAGTATTATGAGAAGCTTTCAAATTTGTCTCTAAAACCTATTATATGCTAAGATGCTCAACTATCTATAATCCATGTATTCTTGTTTGAGTTTAATTCACTTGAAAGAGCTAAATAAAGTGCAAAGTTTTCTTTTTCTTCTTTCTTTTCTTTAACTTCTACCAGGGCTGCTTGAATTCTTTTCCATTTAGGGAAAAAGTTGTGTGAGTGATCAATTTTGTCACATTTCATCAAATTCCTTCTTATTACATTTGAATTTTCTTTTCTTGTTTCAATTTGCATGAATGGCTTGAATGTCTCCCTCTTGATTTATGCTTAATCCCCTTGAAACTAGTCTACATCCTTCTTGTGTGCACTCATTTTTGAGTAATTCAAATTTAGGGAGCTCAGGTTGGGAGCTTAGACCTTGAATAAAGGTTTCCCAAGATAGAGGAAGACCTCTTAAAACTATCATAATAAGTTCTCTGTCATCAACTCGATTTTGAATTGTTGCAAGTTGATCTTTTAGTTTAGAAATTCTTAGGAAGTAGGATATAATTGACTCCCCATTGTTCATCTTATATATAGAAAATCTTGTTTTAAAGTTAGTAGTCTACTAGTATTATTGATTTCAAAAGCGTCCTTAATAGTAGAGAACATTTTAAATGCAGTTTTACAACTGGATATGGAGGGGAGAATATGATCCTTTACAAAGTCTATAATAATTATCATAGCCTTGTTGTTGTGCCTTTTTCATGTCGTTTTATCTAGATCATTTTCAGGAATGGATTTGTTTGATTCTATGTACTCTTTTAATTCATTTTCTCTTAGTATTATCATGACTAATTTTTCATGATGAAAAGTTTGATGTTCCCTCAATTCTATCCTCTACTCTTACGTGATTATCCATCTTGAATTTGAGAATACATTTAAATTTTATAAATATGAGATTATTAGTTTAAATTTTGAATAATAGAGTTTCTTATCAGGATGGCTCTAATACCATGTTAATGCAATAGGATCTCTAATAGAATAAACTATATTTTCAGACTATAATAAAATATATAACTTACTTGATCTCAGATTTGTGGATTGCGGATCTTCAATTCAAAATAGTACTTGATGCTTAGAGAATCTTCTACTTGAATGATAATGGATAATTGTTCTTCAATAATCTGCAAGAGGAATAGATCACTAGGACTGCATATATGACTTGTGATTGATATATTTAGTTCGCACTAATGCATGATAATATTTATATTCAATAAATAGTCATGTCCCTGTAGGGGCATGACTCTACGTGAACATAACTACCACTTAACAACAATGTAATATCAATGTTAAAGATTGGCAACAATAATCACGCTTGATACATATGATAACCAATGTATAAATCCCAATAAGAATCGGTGATGGCAATATGATTAATAACAAGATGAACCCGATAATAATTAGTGCCAGTTATATTAATTCCACACACACACACACACACATATGTATGTACATGTGTGTGTGTGTGTGCATGCGCGCACGCGCGCGCACGCGTGTGTACACACACACATATGTACATACATACATACATGTGTGTGTGTGTGTGATTCTTTCCTTCAATTTAATCATAAGATCAAATTCAAATGTTCAGTATTACTTTGACTAAAGCTATACTTCAATAAGGGATATCATTTACCTCTACCGCTCTTGGTGTGCAGCGAAAGGTTCATTGACCTTGTGTGGTTTGCACTAGGGGTGGGAGGTTTGCCTTTGTGATGAAGACCCTCCAGAAAATAAAAAATAATAAAAGAAGTTTTCGACGGATGGAGTTATGTTTATATAACATAATCTACTACTCCAAAAGGAAAAGCTCAACTCCATATGTACTAATCTCCTGTGGTGGTTGGTGGCCTAAATGCGGTCTTCTTCAAGTCATGGAATGGTTTGTAATTTTTTGGTCTCCAACCTTTTCTTTTGGATTTGCGTTGTTAGGTAACTAGTTCTTGGCCACAATAGTTTCTGACAATATTGAGCTTTTCCCTTGTGCAAAGAAGTTTTTTATTGCTTCATTTTCTTCTTCTAAAGATTATAATTTGATGTTGAATAAGTTGTGGGTTGGGGAAATTTCTCTCTTTCCATCTCCTTTGACTCTCTTCTTGTACCACTCAATATGCATTAAGTGTGGGTTTGTCTTCCCAACCTTTCACTCAATTTTTGGGAGTTTTCTTGCTCTAAGGCCTTTGGTAATTCTATTGGTCTTTTTGCAAAGTTGGATGATGTGTGTAAAAATTGGTTCTTGTAGCTGTAACAAAACACTTCAATAGATTATTAGATATCAGGTTAGTCAAATAAGATAATCAGATAAAAAAAAATGAAAAGCCCAACAAAGTGATCTATTGCCTCCTATTTGATTCGAGTAAAAATGCTCTCAAAATTTTAAAGCTATCAGTGGCTATAGACAAAACTAGAATGAAGGATTCTAAATGAATGCAAATTATTCTATTTTTTAGAATTTTGTATGCAAATAAGTTGATACATTAATCTATATGAATCATGATTTAATATGCAAAATAATATAGAAAAGATGCAATAAACAATAAGCAATACTCAATTCTTCAATTCTTCTCAAATGTGACACACAACATTGCTTGAGAAAATTCAACATGATTTCCTTAATCCTCAATTTTACATAAGAAATGAAGGTTAAGAGGCCTTCTTTTATAGAACCCAAGTATGAGTTCAATACATGAACTTCCTGTTAATAAGATACCTTAGGAGGTGGAAGCACAATCCACTTGCTTGATTTGAAGTAATAAGAGGGTTAACCAATCCATTTATTAGAAGATAATTGAATATTGATCTCATTTGATAAGATTTTCTCAATTTATGAATATTTAATTCAATAATTGATATTTTTAGCTTAATTTAATTTGATTTGATCATTTAAATCCCCTTTTCATGTGTTGACAAATGAGTTCAATTTAATTAATGTGCTAGGACATTGAACTAAATTAATTGATTTAGGATGATTTAATGCCAACTAATGTTGATATTTGAAAATTAATTGATTTTTGATGATTATTGCAAGTTAATTTTTTAATGCAATTTCATGCTCAAATCAAATTAAGTGGTAGAAATAGATTGCCTTTTGATTAAGATTTTGATAATTTTCAATCGATAATTGAGATTAGGGGCATATGTTTTAGATTACCATTTTTTGGTGATTAGAGTTGAAGCTACAACCAAAATGGGTGACTCTGAATTTTAGTAGATTTTGATATCTCTATACCGCTTTTAGGGGGATGTGGTGCTCATGGTTGAGGAGAGACCATGGACTCAAGGGTTGGACAATGAAAAACTTCCCTTCAATTATTGGTCCTATTCCTCTACTGGGCATATGACAACTGATTGTTCTCTTCTATGTCAAAAAGGTGCTGCTATTTGGTGTAAGGATGTAAATGAGGATCATTTGATTATCCATGCTTTTGATTCTTTCTCTAACTCATCCTCTGAGGACTCTTCATAGGCCAATGTTGAGGAAGAAACTCCTACTATAAATCTGAGGGATGTCCCTATAGCTGATCAGGGTCACTCTCCTACTACAACTCCTGGCGATGCCACTGCTAATGCTAGGACAACTCCTTCAAGTTGTGTATACCATTCCTTACCTTTGGCTTATGTCCTTGTTCAACATCTATTGATACTATACAACTTACTCAACACGCTAGCTGCTATGTTGATAGCTACCTAAACTAAGCTTCTTTTAATGAGAATCCTAAGGATAGCATCGCCTAGACAAGTATCTAATGGTGCAAGAAGAAACAAGAATACTCTTGAAACTCTCATTTTTCCCTATTTATTGTGTAAGCGTGACCTTCCCACTGAGAGTTCTAGATTGTACTATGTGTGGCTGCTACACTATTAATGGTCCTCTTGGGACCTCCTTGTTTTTTGCTAGCACCTCTGCTATGTGTTGTGACTTGTAAGGGCCAACCCCTTTGTTTACTTGGTTGTTTAATTAATCCAAACATTTTTCACTTAAGAAATATGTTGTAAGAACATTTCCCACTTAGGATCATAATCCACTATCAAAGATTTAATTCTAGTAAGCACCAAGTCAAGCCTTTACATTCTTACCAATTCTTTGCATTCACATTTGGAGTTTGTAGGAAAGCACATACTATATGACCTTGTCTCTTGCAAACCAAGATCAATTATATCTATAGTGGCATGACTTTGCTTGATACTTGATATGTGGTTATGGAGAAGCCAACCATTGATAATTAATCTGGCATAGAAAGGGTCAGTGAACAATTTGATGAATTGAGGTAGACTTCAACAATATCCTCCATATTTTATTCTTCAATTGTAGTACTAATTGGAATAGTCTTTATGTTTAGAGTTTTAGAGATTTAGACAAAGGCAAACAAACTCTTACCCATGTCACTCGGGGTATAGTGCGGCAGAGGAGTGATTGGTTCTATGATCAACATATTTACATTTAGTAAGCACAAAACTTGTTTGGAAGAAGAAGAGACCATCGGGTTACCCTGTTACCTTCTTCGCATTGTGGACATCTACAGAAACTAGTTGTGTCCTCTTAATTTTCCAAGGCTTCTATGGGTTATCAGTTTATGTAAGCAAACAATAGTTTTCTTTGCTTGCACAAATGGGCACCAAATCTTGGGTATACATTTTTTTTCCATTTATCTGGACTTCTATCATCAACCTTCTTAGTTGGAATGTGATGTTTGTCATAAGCATTCATATTTTGATTATAGACATCAACCTTTTGAGTTACATCATATTTACTTGCCTTATGCGATTGCATTGGGCTAGTCCCATTCTTCGATAGTATACCACTTTGGGCGGGGATTACGGTTGCATGAGTAAGAGCCTTGATATACTTGTTTGAAGGGCTGATCCTCTTATACGTATGTTTCTTAAGAGGCTTTATATGTTCAAAATCATGAGTTGAATGCTAATAATACTTTTGGAGACGAGGCTTGGCATCGACCTATAAGATTTTGATGCATACCAAAGTTTTTGTGACATGTCTTTCTTGTATGGCCATGAACCAATTCATCGAACTAGTCCATATTATCTTCACACTATTTTGGACCACCTTCATGATTTGGAAGCTCTTCATCTTTACATGGTGCAATATCACAATTAGCAAGGTCACGTGGAAGGCAATATGAATCACATGCTATTATCATTCTGATACTTGACAGTTTCCTTAGTTAGGGTGTTGGGAATATCCTTATTTTACTATTTAAAATTATATTTTTTCAAGCAGGCATTCCATTATGCTAAAGTGGTTTTGATTACAATCAATGTTATATGGTCAATTGTGTTATCTCCATCCTTGATTGCAAATAGTGTGGATTGGATACACACCCTAGGGTGGTAGTTCCTCTTCTCATTCCTTACCACATTGTAACACAAGTCTTTGAGGGTGCCAATTAGTTCTTGTTGAGGATCAATCACTTATTAATTCTCTTCTTGATGATAGTGAGCTCATGGAAAGCAAACTTAATATCAATTCTATACCCATGTTACATTTGTTGGGATAAGGTGACTCAACCTTACCATGATTTATTGTTTTATTTGTGCTTACATGGAAAGTTGCTAAATAAAATTGGATTCTTCCAGAAGAAAATATTTGGAGTAGAAAAATAGAAAGCTTCTATTTTTTGGTGATTTATTCTATAATGCTTTTTTTTTATGCAAGGGTTGTGCATAAGGACGTTTCTAAAATAAATTATAGGTGCGTTGAATGTAAACGCTTTAGAAATTGTTTCCTTTTGTATGAAAACTCTATAAGTACAAGGCATTTTTGTAGAGAATCATGAGAGTGAAAACATTGTTTGAAGAGCGTTGTTATGCTGCCAGAATTGTTCTAGATTTGATATCACAGCTAAATACTCTTGGAGAGTTGTGGCTCTATAAGTTGTATTGTAACTGTTGTTGCTAATAATACAGTTGAGTATGGCTTTGGAGTGGTGGGGTTTTTTCGGAGAAGGGTTTCCCATGTATATCTTGTGTTTTGTGTTTATGAGTTTAATCTCTTTGTATGTACTTATTTAGCTTGCAGTAGTTTAAGGTTTTATGAGATAAATTTCAGCATCATTTCTCTGGTTAGATTTAGCATTTGGAAGCATTTCCACACTTAGACTTCCTTTCAATTGATATTAGAGCCTGGCCAACTTTGTTATTGTTGTTGGGTAGACAGGTTTTTTGTGCTGATCTAGTTTCAGTGGGAGTTTTGCAGAGGTTTTTTCATAATCTTATTGTAGGTTAGATATGGCAAGCACATCTAGTAGAGTAGAGATGGAAAAGTTCAATGGCAGCAATTTTGAGTTGTGGACACTTAAAATGGAGGAAATTCTTGTAGATAAAGATCTATGGGATGCAGTTTCTTCAATAAAATCTCAAACTACATCGCAAGAAGACTGGGATAAGGCAGATAAAAAATCCAAGAGTTTGATGAGACTCTGTTTGGCTGATTCTATACTCCTGAATGTTCATAAAGAGAAGACTACAACTAGCCTTTGGAAAAAGCTTGGTGATATTTATCAAGGAAAATCCTTGGTAAATAAGTTGTTTCTAAAAAAGAAGTTGTATTCTTTGAGAATGGACAAAGGAGGTTCTATTGCTGATCACTTGAATGCATTTAATATGTTGATTGCTCAGTTGAATTTTGTTGGTGATAAGATTGATGATCAAGACAAATGCATGCTTATGTTATGTTCTTTTCCAAATTCATGGGATCACCTTGTTATGGCTATTGGAAGCACAACAACCACTTTCAAATTGGAGGATGTGGTTGGTTCACTATGATCTGAAGAGATGCGAAGAAAGTCTTCTGAGATGGCTAAGGAGGCTCTTGTTGCTCATGGTAGAACAATGAAGAAAGGAAAGAAAAAGGACAAGAAGGGAAAATCCAAGTCTCTAGGGAGATCTAAGTCTCCTGGTAAAAAATCCAAGACAAAATGTTGGAACTGTGGCAAACCTGGTCATCTTCGAAGAGGCTGCAAAGAGGAGAAGAAAAAGAAAGGCAAAAATGACTTCTCTGATTCTGATACTAATAAATCTTCTCAAGATGATGTAGATTCTTTTGTTGCTACCTTGGCAACACATACATCAAAAGATTTTTGGTTGATAGATTAAGGTGCTTCTTTCCACATGACATCTCATAGAGATTAGTTCTCAAAGTATGAAGAGTTTGATGGTGGACAGGTGTATCTAAGTGATAACTCTCACCTGAATATTGTTGGTCATGGTAGAGTCAAGATTAGATTCCCTGATGGTAGAGTGATAGGGATTGATGGTGCATTGCATATCCCTCGTTTAGCAAGAAACCTACTTTCAGTTAACAAACTTGGTGATGTGGGTGTGCAAATTATTTTCTCGAGTGATGGATGCAAGATGAAAAGAGGTTCTATGGTACTTGCTAAGGGTGTTAGGATGAGCACCTTGTATAGGTTGGATGCATGCACAATTCAATGCAATAGCGCTTCTATGAAGTCCAAGAAATAGGCTTTAGATTCTTCATTGTCACTAGCAGACCAAGAAAAGAAGAAGACCATCGTTTCTACATTTGATGGTCGTGCTTTTTGGGTACCTAAGGGTGCTAATACTTTGGAGATGAAGCTCCCTATTGAGAAGACAATATTATGGCACCAAAGACTTGGTCACATTGGTGAGAAGGGTCTTAGAGCCCTAAAAAATAAGAGCCTTGTTGAAGGCCTTGATGATTGTAATATGAAGTTTGACTTTTGCGAACATTGTATTTATGGTAAACAACATCGTGTTTCCTTTTATTCTAGTTCTCATAAGTCTTTTGGGGTTTTGGATTATATTTATTCATATTTGTTTGGTCCAGTTAACGTTCCTTTGATATCTAGATCTTTGTATTTTGTCTCATTCATAGATGATTATAGTAGGACATCTGTGTATTTCCTCATCAGTAAATCTAAAGTTTTAGTAAGTTCAAGGAATTTAAATCCTTGGTTGAAAATTAGATTGGTAGAAAAAATTAAGTGTTTGAGGACTGATAATGGTGGTGAGTTTTGTTTATCGAAATTTGATAGGCTTTGTAAGGATCATGGAATTGAGAGACATAAGACAACTCCATACACTCCACAACAAAATGGAGTTGCAAAGATGATGAAAAGAACATTGATGGAGAGGGCTAGGAGTATGTTGAGTGGTGTAGGTCTTGAACAAATTTTTTGGGCTGAAGTGGTAGCCATTGCATGTTATTTAATTAACATGTCTCCTACTTTAGCACTTGTTGAGAAGATGCCCATGGAAGTGTGGTCTAATAAGAAACTTCCTTTGAGACACCTCAGAGTCTTTAGTTGTGAGACATATGCTCATGTGCCAAGTGTAAAAAGATCAAACTTGGAGAACAAGTCATTTAAGTGTATCTTCATTGGCTATGGTGTCGGTGTGAATGGTTACAAGCTTTGGGATCCAGTTGTAGAGAAGGTGCTCTATAGTAGAAGTTTTATATTTTGTGAGCTAAAACCTTCCATAGTTCTTTTGCAGCCAGAGAAGGAAGAGAAGCAAAGAAAGGAAGTAGTTCATTTTCCTACTACCTCTAAGGGAGAAGAATTGCGAGCTCCTAATAGACCTGAGAATGAGGAGAGCTTAAGTAGCTCTGAAAGTTTTGAAGAAGAGAAAGAACCCGAACCTCAAACTTTGAGGAGGTCTACTCACAATAGAAAATGACCTGATAGATTTGGTTATTCACCTAAGAGGTTTGGATATTCTTTATTGGGTTCCAATTGTATATTGCTTTGATTTATAACACTGATGGGCCTAGGACTGTTAGAGAGGTTATGGGTATGAATGATGTAGATTCCTGGATAGAAGCCATGAATGAAGAATGAAATCATTGAAGAAGAATGCTCCATGGGATTTGGTACCTCTGTCTGAAGGACAAAAATCTATTGGATGTAAATGGGTGTTCAAGAAGAAAGTGGGTCCAAATGACAATGTTGAGAAGTATAAGGCACAGTTGGTTGTGAAGGGCTATTCACAAGTGGAGGGAATTGATTATGGTGAAATATTCTCTCCTATAGCAAAGCTGGCATCCATTGGATAATTGTTATCTCTTGCAACAACTTATGATTTTGAAGTTGAGCAAATGGATGTGAAGACAACATTTCTTCATGGTGATTTGAAGGAGAAAATTTATATGCCACAACCAAAGCATTTTGTTGAAAAAGGTAAATAAAATCTTGTTTGTAAGTTGAAGAAATCTCTATATGGTTTGAAACAATCTCCTAGAATGTGGTATCAAAAGTTTGACACCTATGTGTTGTCCTTGGGATTTTTGAGATCTAAATCTTACCATTGTGTATATTATAAATCTGAAAATGGTCACATTCTTATCATAGTCTTGTATGTGGATGATATGTTATTTATTGGGAATGGTAAAAGAATGATTTCATGTTTGAAGTCTCAGTTAGTAGCATAGTTTGAGATAAAAGATCTAGGCACAGCTAGATATATTCTTGGGATTGAGATCATTAGAGATAGAGCTAGCAAAAAGCTTTGGATGAGCCAGAGGAAGTATGTTAACTTTGTGTTGGAGAAATTCAGCACAACAACTTGCAAGTAGTTAGTTGTTCCAATGCTACATGGAACAAAGCTATCTAAGGAGGATTGTCCAAAATTTCCTGCAGAGATGGAGGACATGTCTCGAGTACCTTATGCAAGTGCTGTTGGCAGTTTGATGTATGCTATGGTCTGTACAAGACCAGACATTGCCCAAGTAGTGGGAGTTCTTAGTTGATATATGACTAATCCTGGAAGGGTGCATTGGGATGTAGTTAAGAGAATGTTTAGATATTTGAGAGGCACATCTGAGTATTGCTTGTATTTTCAAGGTAACTCTTCTATATCTCCTCTTTCTATTTGAATTCGTGGATATGTAGATTCAGATTGGGCAGGTGACATTGATAGCAGAAGATCCAATAGTGGATATGTTTTTATGAAGTTTGGTGGTGCAATTAGTTGGATGAGTAAGCGACAGGCTATAGCTACTTTGTCCACTACAAAAGCAGAGTACATGGCAGCTACTCATGCTTCTAAAGAGGCCATTTCGCTTAAGAGATTGTGTTCTGATATTGGTTTTGATGTAGGACATATTACTATCTATTGTGATAGCCAAAGTGCTATCTCTTTAACAAAGAATGCTACTTTCCATGCCAGAACAAAGCATATTGATGTACAATATCATTTTTTTTGTGATATGGTGGAAGATGGAAAGGTGAAGTTAGAAAAGGTTGCGACTTTGGAGAATGTTGCAGATGCATTGACAAAGCCAGTGAACACAGAGAAGTTTAGATGGTGTGTTGGATATATGGGCCTTGGGGCTTGTGTTGTGATACAATAACTCCTATACGGTCTTCATCAAGTGGGACATTATTGGGATAAGGTGACTCAACCTTACCATGATTTATTGTTTTATTTGTGCTTTCATGGAAAGTTGCTAAATAAAATTGGATTCTTCCACAAGAAAAGATTTGGAGTAGAAAAATAGAAAGCTTCTATTTTTTGGTGATTTATTTTATAATGCTTTGTTTTTATGCAAGGGTTGTGCATAAGGAAGCTTCTAAAAAAAATTATAGATGTGTTGAATGTAGACGCTTTAGAAATTGTTTCCTTTTGTACAAAAACTCTATAAGTACAAGGAATTATTGTAGAGAATCATGAGAGTGAGAGCATTGTTTGAAGAGCGTTGTTATGCTGCCAAAATTGTTCTAGATTTGATATCACAGCTAAATACTCTTGGAGAGTTGTGGCTCTATAAATTGTATTGTAACTGTTGTTGCTAATAATATAGTTGAGTTTGGCTTTGTCGTGGTGGGTTTTTTCCTGAGAAGGGTTTCTCACGTATATCTTATGTTCTATATTTATTAGTTTAATCTCTCTATATGTATTTGTTTAGCTTGCAGTAGTTTAAGTTTTTATGAGATAAATTTCAACATGACCTCTTCAGTTAGATTTAGCATTTAGAAGCGTTTCAACACTTAGGCTTCCTTTCAACATTCTAAAAACAATAAGAATTTTTTCCCATAAAAAGATAACATTATATAATAGATTTTAGAGACAAGTGTTAATTTCTTATAAGCCAGTTACAGATCAATTGCACAATAAATTCAAAAAAAGAAACCCAATCTGATTTATAACAATTAAGAGTCTAGGTTAATCAATAGAAGCAAATACTGGAAGCAAAATAACAAAAGCCAATAAGATATAAACAATAACACAAATATACCCATGAAACTCTAGTTTGGGGAAAAAGCCACAACTATTAGATCTTCTATTCAGCCTAACAACAAACCTTCTCTTCCAAAATACAATAGAGTTTTCTACAACAATTTTACATATATAGAGCTCAACTATTTTACTTAGCAAGCAAGGAAAGAAAATTTCCTTGCTTTCTTTGGCTTTAAAACACATAAAATCACTCCTACTTTATGCAACCTCACAAACTCATAATTATCTTATTTAAAGAATAAAAACTAAAGTTGTTGCTAAACATCCAACTCAAGTTGCTCTAAAAAAACTCCACCTTCCAAGCTACATAGAAAAATAAAAATCAACACACCCTCTTAGCAAGGAAGGCATTCTCCACAACACCTAACTTATCCTTGAAGAATACAAACTTATTCTTCACCAAAGCCTTTATCAGGATGTTTGCTATCTGTTGTTCTATAGGAATGTATCGAAGTTTCACTATCTCCTTCTCCACACAATCTTTGATGAAGTGGTACTTGATCTCAATGTGCTTGGACTTGTCATGAAACACTAGATAATCAAAAAGTTTGATGCAACTCTGATTATCACAATAAATGGTTGTAGGATCTAGCTTCTGATCAAAGAGCCCAACTAGAAGTTTACGAAGCCAAACAACCTCACATGTAGCCATAGTGACAGCTATATACTCGACCTCTACAGGACTTTGTGCAACTGACTTTTGTTTCTAGTTGTACTTGGAGAAAACTCCTGATCCCAAACTGAAACTACATCTTGAAGTGCTCTTCTTTTTTACTGTATTGTATGCCCAATCTATATAAGTAAACCCCTCAAGCTTCACTCCATCTTGGTGAACATATTTTAGCCCAAAATCAATTGTGTCTCAAAGATATCTCAAAAGATGCTTTGCAACTATCCAATGAACACATTTAGGTTCCACCACAAACTAACTAAGAGAGTTCATTGCAAAAAAAATGTCTGGCCTAGTGTTAACCAAATACATAAGAGAGCTTATCAACTATTTGTATAAAGTAGGGTCCACAAAAACTGATATGGAAGTTTAATCTTCCTCCAATTTGTCACAAGTGGTGTTGACACGGGCTTGCAATTATCCATCCTGAATCACTTCAAGATATCAATTAAGTATTTCCCCTGTCCAAGGAATATCTCTCCCTCTTTCTGCCACAACTCCAATCCTATAAAGTAGTGTATCAACCCCAAATCCTTCATCCCAAACTCTCCTACAAGCTCTCGCTTGTAATGTGATATGAGCCCCTTTGTCCCTGTAAGAAATAAGTCATCAACATACAATAGTAGTATGAGAAATTCACCCTTCACCTTAACATAGTACAAGTTCAAATCTTCTTCACTGTTAATGAAGCCCACACTGTGTAAGTAACTATCAATACATGAATACCATGCCCTAGGAGCTTGCTTGAGTTGATGCAGGGAGGTTGTGAGTAACTAAGGCCAAAAGGCACACTCAGCTACCCAAACCACCATGCAAGAGTTAACACAATAGAAGTAAACACAAAGAGAACAACACCATAGAGAGAGAAAACAACATTCTTTATTGATTCATGAAAATATCATCATACATTCCCAACTGTAAGGCCTTTTGGGTTACAACCAAATACAAAATAAATTGAAATCCAAGATCCAACTTCAAGTTTGGATTTCCATCAATCATCTACCTTGAATTATCTCCCCAAAATTATGATTAAGACTCTACCCAAGACCCCTACTTATACTAGTCTAAGCCACAAGTCATCCCATAATGCTAAAAACTAAAACTAAAGACTTGAAGAGCCACAAGTCGGCCTACATCAACAATTAAATGTCCAAAAATTGATATTCGAGAAAAATCTTGATATCTCTTAGCTTTGAATGAATTAAAACTCACGCTTCGAACTGTGCATAGTAATTTAGGTCCTCTACAACCCCTTAAATATGAAAAGATTGATTCACCAAGGATAAGTGCCAATCCATCCCGAAAGTCAAGCACAAAAAACTATCGCGTAGAACTACCAAAAATTAATACTCTGGGAGAATCGCCATATCTCCCACCTGATGAGGAATTAGAACTTGCGCCTTTGACACAAGGAAGTAATCTAGTCCCTCTTGAATACTTGAAAATTGCATCCTCTCATTCATTGCACAAAATTAGTTACACAGTCTGCAACAGGCACCTAAAAACTAGAAAACACAGTTTCAACAAAACACAATTTCAACAGCAAGGTAAAAAATGAAAACATGCAGGATAGCAGTGCAACCTAGGAAAAATTGGGGTTGGAAGAAATTATTCTCTTGAATCATTGAGATGTCACAACTTGAGTTGAATCTAACTCAAATTAAGAAATTCATGAAGCATCTTCCATAGGTCTGTTCTTCCACTTCACTAGATATTCATAATAATCTTTTCCCCTTGTGCTCTCACCAACTCTCTAATCCAATATCTGTTCAACTTCTTCAATCTGCTTCTTAGGATAGTCCTCTGATACAATAATTTGATCATCTGACTCATGGTACTTGTATAAATCAACAACATTAACTATAGGAGATATATCCATGTCATCAGGTAACTCAATTTCATAAGTGTTTCCACTGTCAAACTTCTTTAAGATTTTACAAGGTCCAAACTTCTTCATCTTTAGCTTACTATATGTTCCAACCAGAAATCTTCCTTTGTTCAGATGGACCATCACCTCATCACCAACTTGAAAATCATGATGTCTCCTAGAATGATCAACATTCTCCTGATGATGGATCATGTAGTATGATCTGAAACGTTGATGACAAAAAAACTCACACAATCATGCCCAGAAATCAAATATGACAACATCCTCCTTATACTTCTGATTACTTTGTTCTATCCTCAACTTCACTTCCTTATGTAAAGATTTCATAAAATCAACAAATTCTTCTCCTACAACACTTCTCTTTTCTTCATTAGCAACATCTCTCAAATCTGATATACCTCTAAGTTGCATTCTAGTAACAATCTCAAAAGGTGTCTTCCCTGTACTCCTATTAATAGAATTATTATATGCAAATTCGACTTGTGCTAATACCATCTCCCAATTACTTGGCTTATTCCCAACTAAACATCTCAACAAATTACCCAAGCTTCTATTCACAACCTTTGTCTATCCATCTATCTATGGATGGAATGTAGAACTAAACTTCAACTCAGTACCCATCTTCTTCCACAAAGTCTTCCAAAAATAACCAACAAACTTATTGTCTCTGTCAAAAATTATACTTCTTGGTAGTCCATGCAATCTCATAATCTCTTTAAAGAAAAGTTCAACAACATGCCCAACATCCGAGGTCTTCTTACATGGTATGAATAAGCCATCTTAGAAAATATGTCCACTACAACAAATATGGAATCATACCCCTTCATTGTCTTAAGTAATCTAATAAAAAAATTCATACTGATGTCACTCCAAGGTTTCTCAGGAACAGTAATAGGTGTATATTAATCAATATTTTGACTCACTCCTTTTGCAACTTGACAAACTCCACAACTCTTTACAAATTTTTGAACATCCTTATACATTTGTGGCCAATAATACTTCTCTTTCAGCAAACTCAATGTCTTATCAATTCCAAAATATCTAGCCAATCCACCATTATACTTTTCCTTAATAAAATTCAACCTCATAAAACTTCTAGGAATACAGAATTGAATACCTTTGATAAAACATACCTTCTTGAATAAAATACTCATCATTACTTATGTGATCTGTCATATTTGGTGCTCTACACTCTCTCAATGCCTCATAAAAATTAGGATCAACATCATACAACTCTTTCATTTCATCAAAACCAAGAACTTCAACCTTCATTTCAGTCAACAAAGAACATCTTCTACTCAATGCATCAGAAACTTTGTTAGTAACTCCACTCTTGTGCTTAATTACAAATGTAAAATTTTGCAAATACTCAACCCACTTCATATGTCTCTGATTCAATTTATGTTGACTTCCCAAGTATTGTAAAGCTTTATGATCAGTATACAACACAAAATCCTAGAGATCAAATAATGTCTCCACTTCTTCAATGCTTGAGCAATAGCATAAATTCTTGATCATACACAGAATACTTCCTTTTAGCATTCAAATTTTCACTAAAGAAAACAACAAGTTTACTTTCTTGACTTAATACAACTCATATGCATTACCACTTGCATCACATTCAACTTGATATACTTTGTTGAAATCAGGCAAAGCCAATATAGGTAATTCAACAACCTTTTGTTTCAAAGACTCAAAACTCTTATCAGCTCCATGTGTCCACTTGAATTCCTTTTTATATCCCCTCATTGTTTCAGTCATAGCATTACAAACAACACTGAAATTCTTTATAATTTTTTTTGTAAAAACTAGTCAAACTATGAAATGGTCTTACCTCACCCACATTCTCAGGTGTAGGCCATTCCAAAATTGCTTTAACCTTCTCAGGATCCATCTTCAATCTATCATTTGAAATCACAAATCCAAAATACAAAATCTCCTCTTGCATAAAAAAATATTTTTTTAAAGATTAATCAACAACTTTTCCTCTTTCAACCTCTGCGATACTTGTCTAATATGCTCAAGATGTTCTTCCTTAGTCTTACTAAATATTAGAATGTCATCCATATAAACAGTCACAAACTTACCTAAGAATCTTTTCAAGATTTCATTCATCAACCTCATTAAGGTACTAGGTGCATTAGTCATACTAAAAGGCATAACCAACCATTCATACAAACCATCTTTTGTTTTGAAAGCAATCTTCCATTCATCACCTTCTTTAATTCAGATATGATGATAGCCACTCTTCAAATAAATCTTCGTTAAATACTTTGGTCCACTCAAGCAATCCATTATGTCATCCATCCTTGGCACAAGAAACTTATATTTCACTTTGATTTTGTTAATAGCTTTGGAATCAATACACATTCTCCATTCTTTTTAGGTGTTAATACAAGTACAACACTTGGAATCAAACTTTCTCTAATCAAACCTTTCTACAACTACTCATGCACTTGTTTGTTAAGTTATTCATTCTTTGTAGGTGTCATATATATGATGCTTTGTTTGGAAAACTAGCTCTCAAAATCAGATCCATACAATGACTTATATTCCTTACTGGCAGTAAACCATCAGGAATATCCTCAGCAACAATATCTTTATATTCATTTAGCAATTTTGTAATTTCTTCTAGTACTCAACTATCGCTACCAACTTCTTCTGCTTGGTCATTACTACCAATACTCGGTCCTCTAGGAACTATAGCAATAAAACTTGATTCTTCTTTACTTTCTTTTCAAATTGTTTTCCATTAACCATGGAAATTTTTATCACAATACAACTAACCTCATCTAGACTTTCAATCAAAGGCAGTAATATTTGTTTCTTCCCATTTACCGAAAGAGTATATTGATTCAATCTTCCATCATGTACAACATATCTATCATATTGCCAAGCTCTACCCAACAAAATTTGACAACAATCCATGGGCATAATATCACACAAAACTTCATCAAAGTAATGTCCAAATTTGAATTTCACAATACATTTCTCACTTACCAATATCTTATGCTCATCTTTGATCCATGAAACATGACAAGGTTTGGGATGTTTCAGCCTCTACAACTGTAACTTTATAACTAGCTCTTCTGATGCCAAATTTGTAGAACTTCCACTATCAATGATTACCTTGCATCATTTTCCATCCATCTTACATCTAGTCTTGAAAAGACTTCTTCTAAGGACAGGTTTCTCATCACTTCCCTTATTACATAAGGTTCTTCTCACCATCAGATTTTCTCTAGCCTCAGCTTCACTTGGTGAACTCTTAATGTCTCCTTGAATCACAACATTACTATTATTCTGTCCACTTTCAGAAGATCTACATTCAAAGGATCTATGCCCTTCTTTACCACATCTGAAACAATTACCACATAAATCACCTCTAGGATAAGAATTACCTCTTCCTTGGTAAGATCCAATACCTCCTCAGTATGAACTACCACCTTTCCACTTGGTCTTGTCTTTGTCATCATTCTTCCATTCAGACTTTCCTTTATCATGCACAGAATTGTCAGATTTGCCACTTTCTCCATAAGATCTACCTCTAACTCTTTGAAATCTACCACCGAGTGATCCCACAATAATTGGTTCCAATTTTTGACCAATTTTGACACTGAAATCAATATTTTTGCAACAAACGTCATGTTCAAGTGACTATATCTCCAAAACTATAAATAATTTCAAGATGACATAAACTAGTGATTTTGAGTCCTTTATTCCTACTTTGTAACCATATTTTTTAATCTAAAAAAAAAAATTTATTTATGTCAATTTTTTTTATCTCCTCCAAAAAGTGGTACATAATAAAATTCAATATTTTAAAAAGTGACAGTCCGTTTGACACACATAACTTTTTTTCTAGAAATGATAATGGAGTAATTCTTTCGGCGTTGGATTTGTAACATCAATATCCAGTGTCTGCATTTGGTTTGATTTATTTTTGATGAATATTGTATAGTTTATGAAGTTTTGAAGTGACATGAACCGTAATTTAGACATACGTTCTGCTTGACACAGATAATTTGAAGTCAATTTATCATAAACCATTTTTTTTTAATAGAAAGGTATCTCAATAAGCCAGTGCCTCCATATTTTTCAAAAATTTTTTAACCTAATTTACTAATTTTCTCGAGGTGTCAAAGTCGGTTGATGTTCAATCGGTAATGAACCTATAATGAGTTAAACTCATATTTGAAAGTCTTAATGATTAAATTATGTAATAAAATTATAGTCATTGGAAAGCTTGCTCCGAGCAACACATTTTGAAATTTTTTTATTTTACAGTAGGAGATCATTCTCCTGCAATTATGGCAGTCAAAAGAGCAAAAACAAAGAAAAAAGAAAAAAAGGTTAAAATTTTTGTGATTTTGCATGTTCGTGCGAACATGGCGTTCGCGCGAACGCGTTTACCATGTTCGCATGAACGTATGTTTGCGCGAACATACAAATCATGTTTGCGCAAACATATATATCACATATGTCCGCACGAACATACGAAATATGTTCGCGCGAACATGATTAAAAAAAAAGTTTGCGTGAACACAATAAGTGTGTTCGCGCGAACATATGGTAAACTCAATTTCTCATTTTGCAATTTTTTTCATTTTTGTTCATCCCACTAAAGTGGAACCCATTATTGTGGGTTCACCCCACCTCTACCTCTTTGTCTTTGTTCATGCTTCTTTGTCAAGATCTCCTCATCATTCAAGGCATATTGATATGCTTCTTCCACACTTCTAACTTCTCAAAAATTATTTCATCTTGAATTCCAAATCTCAATCCATTTCTGTACCTTGCAATTTTCTCAACATCATCATCCACATGTCTAGATGTGATGTCCAATCTATAGAATTCCTCGGTATACTCTTTCACAGTCATGTCCTTTTGTCTCAAATTTTGCATCTTCTTCAACAAGCTAACTTGGTAATCAACAAGAAGGCATTTTTTCTTTACCTTGTTCACCATCTTCAGCCATGTTTTGATCTTCTCCTTTCCTCTCCTTTGTTTATCAGTTTGCAAATGCTCCCACCACAGTGAGGCATGTCCTTTCAACCTAGTAACTGCAATATTCACCTTCCTATTATCAGGAGTGTTTTCATACTCAAAGAACTTCTCCATATCTGAGATCCAATCTAACACAACATTGGTATCCAATTTTCCATCATAAGGAACAACTTGTACAGTGGGCTTTGAATTTTCCCTAGACAACGCTCTCAACAATCTTTTCTCATCTTGATCTTCTTCAGGTTCTAGATTATGGTTTGGTGCTACTGCTTCATCATCACTTACATCATCAAGATGCGATCCTCTCCTTTGGGCTATCTTCATAGCATCTAATCTAGCTACAATTTGTCTCAATTGATCCAATATAGCATTATCGACATTTCCTCTGCCACGAACCATCTTTACAAATTAGGTTCTTGCAAGATCGTAACCCTCTACAAGTTATAGGTCAAATCCCCAGATCTGCCAGCCTACAACCAAATCTAAAATAGGGTTCTACATGATCGAATCACCACAAGGATGAACCTCAAGCTCTATTACCACCTGACACAAGGAGCCTAAGAGTAACTAAGGCCAAAAGGTACACTCAACTACCCAAACCACCATGCAAGAGTTAAAACAACGGAAGAAAACAAAAAGAGAACAACACTATAGAGAGAGAACAATATTATTTATTGATTCATGAAAATATCATCATACATGCCCAGCTATAAGGCCTTCTGGGTTACAACCAGATACAAAATACTTTCAAATCCAAGATCCAGCTTCAAGTTTATATTTCCATCAATCATCTACCCTTAATCATCTCCCCAAAATTATGATTAAGACTCTACCCAAGACCCCTAATTATAGTATTCTAAGTCACAAGTAAGCCTAGAATGCTAAAAACTAAAATTAAATATTTGAAGAGCCACAAGTCAACCAGCATCAACAATTAAATGTCTAGAAATTGATATTTGAGAAAAATCATGATATCTCTTAGCTCCAATTGAATTAGAACTCGTGCTTCAAACTATGCGTACTAATTTAGCTCTCTACAACCCCTTAAATGCGCAAAGGCTGATTCATCAAGGAAAAGTGTGCATCCATCCCGAAAGTCAAGCATAGGAAACTATTGCATAGAAATGCCAAAAATCGATACTTTGGGAGAATCTCCATATCTCCTAACTTATGAGGAATTAGAACTTGCGTCTTTGACACAAGGAAGTACTCTAGGCCCTCTTCAATTCTTGAAAAGTGAATTCTTTCATTCATTGCCAAAAATTAGTTACACAGTTTGCAATAGGTACCCATAAACTTGAAAATACACTTTCAGCAAAACACAGTTTCAACGACGAGGTAAAAATTGAAAACATGCAGGATAGCAGTGCAACCCAAGATGCTCCTACATCATGAGTCCATATAGTGCTCTTTCCAACCTGTAAACATGAGAATCCCTCCCATGTTGTTCAAATCCTTCAGGTTGCTCAATGTAAATTTCTTCCTTAATTACTCCATTGAGAAATGCAAATTTAACATCCATTTGGTGAATCTTCCACCCCATTTGTGCAGCTACAAAAATTATAACTCTATGGAAGAGTACTTGGCTAGTCATAGTCAATTCCTTCCTTTTGAGAAAACCCCTTATCCACAAGAAAAGCTTTGAACATTTCCACACTACCATCTGCAACATGCTTAATCTTATACAACCATCTTGAGCCCCCCATAGACTTCTCTTTTGATCATGGCCAACTTGTCAACCACTTGGTTAGCTTCCCAATACTTGTGAGCCACATAAGTATTATAAAATTCTTAAGGTGTTGAATGCAGTCTTCAATGATATTCATGATCATCCACGTAGGCTCATTCTTCTCATTAAGACAATCTATAATATTCTTTGAGTCTCCTTCCAACCAAAGGTTTTTGGCTCCCATGTCCCGAGCTTGTTTGATAGTTTGATGAGCTGCAGTTGCCTCTGCATAATGGTTAGTTTGCATGCCTAGAGGTGCTAACACAACAACAATCCCTTTTTTATGTGTATTTTTGATGATACCTCCCACCCCAGCCTTTGCTAGGTTGCCTTTGGCCACCCCATCAAAATTTGCTTTGTGCCAACCCTCGGGCAAGAGAGTCCATCTGCAATCTTTCCTCTTATTAGTATCCATATCCTTTGTGCTGAGAAGGGGGTTAAGACCTTTAATGGTAGAGTAGTTTTCTAACAAAGCGTTAAGGCTTTTGTGGAAGACAATTTTAGCATTAGTTTCTATCTACCTAAAAATTATGTTATTATGCTCTTTCCACACTCCCCAACAGACATGAGGCAAAGTCCATTTCCACAAGTCCTTGTTCCCATCCCCAAACAACCCATGGTGCCATTGTTCAAAGAGATCAGTAGTATTGTTAGGAAAACACTGGGTCATATTGAAAAAAGATAGGAAATAAGATTGGATATCTCTGGCAAAGTGGCAATGGATAAAGATATGATCCCCACTCTCACTATCGTTTTTACACAAAATGCATCTATTGGGCATCATGTTTCCCCTCTTCGTGAGGTTGTCCACTATCAAAATACAATTTTGGAGCATTATCGAGAAAAAATATTAATTTTGGGGATAAGACTTGGATACCAGGCATTAGCCCAAACAAGGGTAATACCTTTTTTTTGCATGGTCCCAGAGCCAGAGGCCACAGTGTAGTTGTCATCCTTTTTCTCCCCCCATATAATGAAATCCTTATTTTGGGACAAAGGTATATGCCTAACCATGTCCATCAATGGCTTAAGTTCTTGGGATATCTCAGTCAGATTAACCCACTCATTATTATCCCTATAGTCACTTACTCTGCACCCAAATCTTTCCATAGAAGAGTTTGCCCATCTATTAAATGGCTCTATGTTCCATAATGGCCCTTGTATTAGCTAGTCATTATGCAAATAATTAATGTTTTCACCATTACCTAGTTTCCATTTTGGTTTCTCAAATGCTATACTCTTTATCCTCATAATGCCATTCTAGATTTTAGATCCCCTTGGGTCAAGGTCCCTACTAATGAATTGTCTAAAATTGATATTAGTGGCATACCTGTCCTTCAAAATATCCCTCCATTCCCCTATGGTGTTAAAAATCCTCCATATCTGTTTAACTTGGAGGGCTCTATTGAACTGTTTCAAATTCCTAATCCCCAGTCCCCCTTGCTTTTTGAGTCTATAGATGGTCTCCCAAGCCACCAACAGATACTTCTTATTTCCATTAGTACCAGCCCACATGAAATTCCTCTGAATGGATTCCAAAGTATTAGCCTCCTTTAAAGGAATGAAGAAGAGGCTTAAAGCATAAGTTGGAAAGTTTTGCAAAGTAGATTTGATCAGAAGCACTTTTGCTGCCTTACTCAGGTTGATGCCTTTCCAACTCGCCAACTTTCTATTGAATCTATCAATGAGATTATTCCAAAAGAGGTCAGGAGGTTTGTTCCCCAAAGGAAGCCCCAAATAGGTGGAAGGGAGAGAACCAATATTAAGTTGGTGTGTTCAATTGGGAGTTGTTAAATTTACATCTGATATTTTTTTAATAGAGACAGAGGTATGCATCATCATGCATGTAACTACAGATTTAACACTTTTCAAGTCTAAGTCATTGTTTGTGTTATGATTCATTTTTCCTCTAATCATCCTAGTTAGTAGAGGTATCTATAGTTGCAAAAATAAAGAGGAAGTTGGGTGTGTGGCCTCCTACCTTGTACTTCAAAGCACATAACCAATCAATAGAAGTACCTAATAGTAGTAGCAATCTTCCAACTTGGAATGCAAATATTCAAAACAGGGGAAACAAATGATTCCACCAGCATACTATGAAATATTCTAAAGTATATTGAGATTGACTTTGAATCATAAATATAAAGGTCAAATTCACTTTGTTCAATGGTTGTCATTTCTAAAATCGCATGAGTCGATATTATTAGAAGTCAAAAATTGTTTGTCTTTTTCGAGTTGTGTCTTGAGCGTGAATTAGTTATTGGATGTGTATGCAAATTGCTATTTTACATCTATATGGATCACATTTCAAATCCCTGAGCAATAGTCTTGGTTTTGTATTTCCAACTATTCTGTAATCTTTGCAAATAACTATACCACTTGTACACCATTTGTTTGGCAAAATACCTATGAGACAAATACTAAAATATTGGGGATATTGATAGGTTGTATGACCCAAATATGAATTTATACAGTCTGTAAACAACCTTGAATCCTTAAAGACATATGGACAATTGAAAGACAATGGTACATTCATCCCAAATTGATATTGATATTAATGTTGAGGTTTTTCAATCATAAGGAAAGGTACACCTTGTTGCAAGTGAGATCGAACACACCAATGTTGTTCTTAGTTAAGATTTACATCAATTATTGGAGGTGAAATATTGCTATCAATTGATTATTTATAAGATTGAGATCCACAACGGTCTACTAGCTATTAGACAAAATTATCATAGTTGGTGAAATGAGTCTATTAAATTTAGGATAGAACAAAGTGACACTTTATAGTTGGAAAAACAAAATGGAGACATTGGCATGTCTAAAAAATGACCTTTTCTCAAAGGATTTTAACGATACATTTTATGGTAAATAGTTAAGAAACTTGAGAAAAGAACATGAAGTGGGAAATTGATTCTACATGATTGGTTTGCAGTTGAAATTTGTAAAGACTTTGGATGCTCTTCTTCCTGAATTGGAAGAATTGCAAGCATGTTTGTTCAAAATAGACTAGGCAGATTGTAGCCTCCTACAATTGTGCTTTATAGCCCTCAATGCTCACTTTGGTTCAACAAATATATATGGAGCATCCCCCTTAGATATGTTAGGCTTGCAGTGACTTCATGTCTCAGTGAGATTACACAATTAACTGCACCTATAGAAATATATAATGATGATGTGTTGAGGAAAGTTTTAAAGCATATTGTGAAAAGTTTTCATATGAATCTAGCTATTGTTATTGATAAAGGATACACAAACCTTAATATTGGTGAATTAAAGGTTGATATTGAAATATAGTTTGATGAGGATGATCTTATTCAAGTAGAGAGTAATAGAGTCTTCACACGATAAGAATTTGCTTGAAAATGATGACATAACAACAATCTTTTGCTTGTATATAAATCAATCAAATAGGGGGCATGAGGCCTACAATTACATTGATGACATCCTTGTGAGGAGTGATGAATCATTTGTCCTTTATGACTAAAAATCACTTATACATGGTAGTGATTTACAAGAACAATAAAAAATAGCATTTCAAGATGAAGGTGTTTTGGATTATCAACTAGAAAATGCATGCTAAAATGACCATAACTCTTTGAAGAAACAGTTGGAAGTTAATGATGATACAATTGTTGCAGCTTTGGTATATTATGATTAACTGCATAGGCACGCTAAAGATCTTCACAAGAAGGTTCAAACAAAAAATGACAAATTGGTATAGGAGGCGAGTCTTACATTTTTGACTTAGAAGAGGTCAAAACAACTTTTGAGACTTGAAAACCAAAATATTTATGTCTACTTTCAAACAGTGATCACATCATAGAGGTTGCTGAAATAAATGCTAAATAAATGAGGGAAAATATAATAAGGTAAATAAGGTCAATTGGGAGCTCAATGTTTCTCAAGAACATTGCGTGATACTAAAGTTACCCTTCAAGAAGCAAAATATAAGATTTTTGTCACTAATTTGGTCATGAACAAGAGAAAAGTGGAAGGACCAAGTTTTTCGAAGTAACTGAGGAACTTGATAGCATTCAACATATTCATGACTTGGATGGTTGCTCCAAGTTATTTTGGAACAACTAGAACATTAAAATGAGATGGAAAACATTCAACTGTTTAACAATTGTTTATTTGAGGTTGGATAGCTGCCCCCAAAAATTGTTGGAATTGCTAGAGCATTAAAATGAGATGGAAAAAATCAATTGGTTGACAATTGTTTATTTGATGTGGATGTTGATTTGACATTTGATAATCCACTTTTTGAGTTGAATGAGGAAGATATTTCCAATTCACATGGCGAGGATGAGATTGATTGTAGGATTTGGGGTCCACATACAATTACTAGGGATGAGCCTAAGTTACAAGACTAAAATGATGGGGTGATTTCCAAAGTTAGTATTGTTGCTCATTCTTCAATCAACTAATACATGGCTTCAAATTCTAGCTTGTACATGAGTTGGATGGGTTTTATGGTTCAAAAATTGGATAGATCTTGGTCGAGGTTTGATGAGAGTTGTATCTTGATAATAGGGAATGGGTTTTAGCCCCTTCCTTGCTCATGAAACCTAAATACTCAAGGGAATTTCAAATGAATGATGGTAGTATTAGCCTCCCTATCACCTTTATCATTGACTTCGTCTATTAAGCTGTTTGATTTCTACATCTGCAGTTTAGGATGGGCAGTATGCATTTCCACGAGATATCTCTTATAGTTATAGGGTTATCTAGTGTTAATAGCACCTTAAGACATTTCTATTCCCTCATATTTGATGGTCCAGATAGCTTGGTTGTTTGGCATCCTAGTATTAGTATGACTAATGCATTATTGATGTGGGGTAGTGATAAGTGGCTTCACCTTTTAGGGTATGGTTTTTTGTATCAAAGTAGCACAACAATAGGATAGAGTATCCCCTCGAGGTTGGTATGGGATCTAAGTATTTCAGTTACAATAGGCATATGCATATTTCTTGAGGGCAAGAAATCTTTGGGAAGGGAGGGTTGTAATGTCCCCTTCTTTTAGCAATTCTTTCTAGATATGTTGTTATCCCTATTCGCCATGATTCTGCAAGCTAACCAAGACAATACAAGGGTCAAGATGGAATTTGGCCTAGGCACTTTCACTTCTAGGCCAATTAGAGTTATTTTGACAAGGTCTCATGATGCTTACTATTTATAGTAAGTTAGTAGGGTTTAGTCTTTTGTCCTTTTTCAGTATTTGACTTGGAGCGTATTGCTAAGATCTTTTTGGCAAGCTCTTACACATGGTATTCTGATTTTGATTGATCATTTATTTTAATGGCAAAAGATTAAATCATCTATTATTATGCTACTTTAATATTAAAATGGATATATTAATTTAAAGTGGATTAATAAAAGACAAAGAAGAAATATGAAGAGATGGGCCAAAGAAATTGAAGAGTCAGAGGGATGTGTTACAAAATGGACTTTCATAGGCTCATTCTCTTCATGCTTGGATATGTGATGAATTTGTATTTTTTCTCTTGAAGAACTGGCTCAACTATTCATTTGGACATTTTTCCTATTGTTTTAGTTTGCAATCCATCTAGTTGGTGCATTTTCTTATGCGATCCTTAGGGTGTGGTCAATGCATCATGAAGACCCTATCACTAGCTTTGTAACTTGTTCTGATGTTTCTCAATAAAGTTATCTTAAGTTTGTTTTGGTCCTATACTAACATCTTGTTCTAACAGTCGAAGTGGCAATTGTAGCTCTTGATAAAGATACATGACATGCAATTCTTAACGACACATTGTTTTATGTTGCTATATGACTGATCGATCCTCTTTCGTGTTTGCATGGCCTATTATATCTATTTGGGGTGATTCTTATGGATTAGGGTCTTGACCTAACCGTTTAGAATACATTTTCTTTGTCATGGAGTTGATGATTGGATAAGCCAACTTATGGTTCATGATCTTGTAAATAAGTAGGGTATTTTTCTTGTTTAGAGAGAAGGATTGGGCAAAAGTAACTAGGATAACTAACATTTGTGAAGTAACATACTTTTGTGGCATGATCGACTGCAAATAGGTTGATGAAGGTAGTGAATGCATTTGACTTTGTAGCAGTTGCATATTGACAATAGCGATGTAATGTATGCATTTGTAGATCAATCTGGTGATAATCTAGTGATATTGTTTCCTTCGTTGATCATTTCTTATAGTTTGTTTAGGCATTTCCATTGTGGCATATTCAAGCTACAAGGTTAGACATCTCCTTTGGAGGTTCTCTTTCTTTGATTATGTCAAGAATGAGAGAATGATTCTTCCTTTGTTGATGGACAACCATCCAAGCGATACTATCAATAGGGTCCCCACCACATGCAACTATAACCCCATTTTAGGATTATTGGCACCAAGAATAGTGTTACAACAGTTGCCAACGGCTAGAGCAAATTGGGAGCTACAATTAGAGAAGGGTCTATACAACGAGAAGGGATTGCACAAGTAGTAGGAAGTGAAGACAAATCCACAAGATCAAAGGAAGCTAGATCAATGTGGGCATCAACTTGTGAGGTCCTCAGAAGAAGGATTGCAAGCTTAGCTAGTCAAATGATCATCATTTGCATCCTTCTACCAAGTAGCAACACTTTTACGATGCAAAAGAGAACAATTTATAGCCAAATGACCTATAGAGAAGCATCGCCAACATCGAAAGGTGGGGGAAGGGGCTCATAATTCAACAATTGACCAAGGGTTGTCCCATGAGCATTACATCTGCTACGAGTGGTATGGAGATATCTATGTCAACTAATATATGAGCCAAAGTAGACTAGCCCTCATCCACCTTCCAAAAATGACCAAAATAGTTTTGCATGGCCTTAAAGCAAGAAGTCTCCCAAAAATGAAGTGGAAGAATAGGGAGATGAACCCACACTAAATGCACATTAAGTGGTTCACTAAGAGAGTTGAAGGAGACTATCCAAAGCTTGACCAAAAGAGAGTGATTCTACCAAACCTACAACTTCCTTAGATCAATTCACGATCTTCAAAAGAAGAAATATTTGCAATAAAAAACTTGTTTGCACAAGGAAAATGCTCAAGGTTACTAGAGATGAAGGATTATTAGGAGCTTGTTTCCCAATTATGCAAACCCAAAAGAGAAGGCCAAAGTCCATTGAATATATAGACCAATCCACGATGTTAATAAAAATCCACATTGCCCACCACATATAGGTCACATGCCACCATAGTGAGGGTCTTGGCACAAGGAATGGATTGAGCTTTCATCTTTGGAGGAATAGTAGTAGTAGATACGGCAGCATGGACATACCTTCATCTATTAGTAATAGCCTCAAAAGCAAAAACCCCTTCACCTCCAATTCCAAGAATGATAGTCTCTACACCCACATCCAACATTGGGAAAGCACCTACAAATACCATTTCAAGTAGGGCTATGGAACAAACTCCCATTGAAGCATCTAACACACATGCATCAAAATCCCCATTAATGTGCAAAAAGGAGTTGTTTGGGTAGGTAGAGCTATTGGGAACATTTTCAAAACTTTTTAATAATGGGCCATTAAAATTAATCCAAATGGGCTTTTAAGAATATAAAATATAATTTAGTTTTCTCCATGACCTCCTTTTCTCCATCACAGAATAAGTGACAATATTTTGCTTTAAAAAAATTAATTATATTATTTTCAAAGATATGCAACGCCTAATTACCAAGGAAATCAAGTCAACTGATTGAGTAGACAAAAGTAGACCTTTTCCTCTAAATATGACCATGAAGGCCACTCCATTGACAAGTAATTGATATTGATTTTACTTTGATTTGTACAGTCTTAAATGTTTTGTATACATTAGTTACTCTTTGTTAACTCTAGCTTCTTTATTCACAAGCACAATATATTTCAGCACTACACCCTTATCCACTATGCAATATTCTATATGATAAATGTTTTTTTATTAAGGTAAGAAGAGTTTTGAAAGGGTCCAAAACCTTGAACGTAAAAAAAGGTACGACATAAAGCATAGTGAAACACCAAGAAAACAATAGTAAGACAACAAAAGACAATGTAGAAACTGAAAAATACAAACGTCCAATGCATATCAAGGTGGTTCAAAAAGTTTTCCAAAGCCATCAGCTTCTAAAATAGAAGAATCCTTATCCCCATTCTTTTTTTTTCCTTGAGACAAAGAGAGAACGTAGTAACAATGACATTAATTGTTGTACCAATGCACTCAAAATTCATCAAATAAAATGCATCTATTCTATGACCAGTGAGATAAACAAATGAGATTATGATGTATTGAATATGGAGATTAACTACTAGAAAAATAAAAGTCAAACTCATTATCAAAATGTGCTAATAATAATTCCATCAAGGTTTAATTATAAACAACGATTTTAACAAATGCAACATCATATGTTTAATATTTTACTCTTTTCTCTCAAATAACCAAGTACAATATGAAACAAGGTGAATAAGCCCACATCAAAATATACTAGTCACTTGCCAAGATTAACATGTTATGATAGCTTAATTGCTCTGATGCTTGAGAATATGGAACCTGATTCGGTTGTGCCTCAGACTATTGTTGTTGTCATTGTCCCTCTGGTTCTAGCTAGCCCTATTTCTTAGGAGATTGCTCATTCTTGTGACAATGTTATTAGTGTTGTCCCTTTGGAGGTTGTTGGCCATATTTCTTAGGTAGTTGCAGGCCATGACTCTGGTACTATCCCTATGATTGTTGGGATTGCTGAGCTAGATTTGTTGGCTTTTGTATCTCATAATTTTTTTTGTTTGTGCCTTGGTAGGTAGTTGTGTTGTATTTGTTATGTGTGAGGTTGGCACTGTCCTTTGGCTATTGCTTGTCCTGCTTCTCAAGTTTCTATTGGCCTAGTCTTGGGTCCTTCTATTGGTCTTCCCTACAAGGAGTTGAAACTTTTGTGTTGGATTTGATTGATTGGCAGGATACAACTATTAAGGTGGACGAGTGTTGGACCATTGTGAAAAGCAAAAATCCAAATAGTCCCCACCCTCTTTTGATATGACCTTTTGATCCCATAAGGGAGAGACAAATGGAAAACTTTGATTGGGTTTCTTTGCTTGGCTGCATGTTTTGCCTTTTCATAATTTCTTTGCATTTGTTTTTGGTGGTGGGAGTCTATTGATTTATTTCCACCCCGGTTCTATTTTATCTTGTTTTCTTCTTGTTTCATCTCTTGTAGTGGATAGTCTTGAATATCTTATGTTTTGGGTTCCAAGTCCCTCCAAAACATGTTTTGTTCAAGGCTTCAGGTGCCTGAAAACCTAATTTTCATATAATAAAAAACATGTTATGATAGTTAAGTTATGATGGTGTTGATCTTGCCATCAAGATTGAAATTTGAGGTCCCCCATTAATGACCTTATCCATTCATAACTTTAGATCAAACTATACCCCTCTTTAAATAATATAATACTAACCCCTCCCCAACCTTCATACATGTGAAGTTAAAATAAAAGTAATAATAATATGATCTCAACGTTATTTGTTGTTGCATTTTTTATGTTGTTAAAAACCTTTTTCCCTATAAATTTTGAATGGTTGATAAATGATATCTAACTTGGTCAAAGATAAATAGAAGTTGGGAGGAAGAGGTTTAAAAGATTTGAGATCAGAAGAAAAGTAAAGTGAAAGAACAATAAAATGGTGCTTAAACACAATGAAAATTAACACTATTATAATGAGACATTCCTTAATGAAGAAAAGTGAATTATTAAATAATTAATAAACTTCACTAACAATATGTTTATTATTATTAAAATCCCATCTCAGTGATTTTCATACAATCTTTTTTTTGAGTAATATGGCATAGCTTTAGAATAATGATGTAACTTTCTTTTCAAATTTTGTTATGAGTCACGCTTTATTTAGCTCAAAATTGTACCTCTTGTTTATACTATTTTGATACTTGAATGATGTATGAAATTTAGTGACAAACCATCTGTGCATCATATGCTGTGAATACTGTTGTTTTCACTTCATTTATTGATAAGATACAAGATTAATTTAACAAAAGCTTAGTTTTGCTAATTTAATTGTATGAATGAATAATTAAATTCAAAACTAAGATCTATTGTAGTGCATTTGTTCACCTCTCGTTCAATTTCGTGAGATATCGATCCGCCTGCAGTTATATATTGTCATCTTGATGTCTTTTCCGTTAATGAAATATATGCAAATGCCTGTAAAAGTGAATGACTTATAAAGAATGTTAGTTTTGGCTTGAGATGATGTATCATTTTTATGAGTACTGATTGTCAAACAGACCAATCTCAAGAAAAAATAACATTTGTCAAAAAAAAATTGAACATGACTTACAAACTGGTTTCAAAATTTTGGCATCTGGACATAATAATTTCAACGTTAGCATCCTACTGGAAATTTTTTGAAGTCAATGCTGCATATCCCACCCTAAAAATTTCAATATCTTGAACAAGTTTTGAACAATCAACATGCATCTGAGTGGTAATCTCCACTAAGATTTCCAACTTAGTCTCCCATATTTTTTCGTTTAAGTTGAAAAACTGCTTCAATGTCCAAGAACTCAACTTATAAATCCTTCATAACATGGACTTATGCTATTTCCTCAATTCGTGAACTCATATTGTTACCAACTAGGTTATCATCCCTCTGGTTGTAATGTTTCTTAATGAGTTCCCTGAACTATATGGCTCCATGCTTTATCTATATCAGAACCTTTTAAAGCAGTGTTCAAATATTCTATAAAAATTTCCCTTTTCATGCACATTTCTGGCCAAATTTGTATCTTTTCCTTTAGCCACAAAAATCCAAAATAATATATTAAAAAACTAACCTTAAAAAAGTGTTGTCTACATCCAATTTTCAGCATAGGTGTCTAAGATTTTAGAACTGGATTAGTTCACAACAAGAACCATAAAATTAGCAAGCCTGCTGCAAAATTATGTGCATTCTATAATTGGTTATCTTCTTAAAGTCTCATTGTCGAATGAACAGAAAACGTCAATAATGTGTCTTCTCTCAGATCCTAAAAAGAAATGCCTTCACAGAAATATCCCGTGGATTGTGCTTCTTGTTGGTTCATTGTATCAAATGGTGCATTATATGTGAAGAACAATCAAATGGAACTTATCAGAACTCAATCACAAACTTGGAGAGTTGGTACTTCATAGAAGTAGAAATAGGCCAAAAAAACTGATTAGAAACAAATTAATCCTGATCCTAGAGCCAGCTGATTTTTTCCCTGAAAAAATCGTTGACCTGATTTTCAATGGCATTTTTGCATTTGGAGTGCATTAAAATCATACTAAATCTCTAAAAAATTGTAAACAAATGTTAAAAAACCTTGCAAAAACCTATGAAACCCTAAAAGAAACTCTTGAAACTTACAAATCACTAAAAAATAGGGTTAATTCCAGGGCAGCAACGAAGCCAATGTGGAATCGGAATGGAATTTTTTTTGTAATTTTGTCCCTTTAGTTCTCAATGTTAGTCATTAATGAAACTTTAAAGGTCCTCAGTCATCCTAAATTGCAAAGAGGCATGTGAGATATTGTCGAAGTAGCTAATGAATTTGTTCTAAATCGCAATCTTCAATATGCCCTGAGCTCTCTACATGCCTGGCCACATGGATTCTAATGATATCAAATATATAATTCATATTATTTACTTATTTAAAAATTATAACTATTATGTGCTATTATAGATGGCCCATTAACAGGGAAGCAATGAACCCATATAGTTAACAATTAATATTATAAAGTAGTTTCAAATTTAAAATTGTTAATGACTAATAATATATGTTAATAGCGTAGAAGTAGAAAATGACAAAAGGTTGTGATTATACGTGATTGATCAAGAGTTGGCACATGCAATGAGTTCTTTAAAAAACGGGGGATTTTTTGGTCGACTTTCAATGCTTTTTTGAAATTTATCAAGTGATTATTTAGCAAGAAGTGATGGCTAATTTGCCAAAATAAAGTGCGGGAAACTAGCAGAAACCATAAAGGCAATGCTCATGGAAACAATCCACAAAAACATGATGCGATTCTTTATGAAATTAATCTGTGACGTTTGAAGACGCAGCTGGGAAAGTTGAGTTGAAAGTGTTGTAGAGTCGAGAAGTGGCATGGGAGATAGGCGCTACAAACAAAATTTTCCTCTCCTTTTACATTGACTATATTGTATAGCTTGATTGATACTACTTTTTTACCATTGATTTTGTTTGCATAAATTTCAAATATTTGAATTGTTGCAATATGAAACAAAAGAGAACTGTAAGAAAGCTAACTTATTATTTGTTGTGATATGATCTAAAGGAGCAAGGCATCGACGTTTTGCCTTATTTACTTTGGAGAAAACAAAGAATCCTACAATAATCATTATAATCATTTTAGGCTTGTCGATTATGACATATAAGTTCTTATGGTTAATCAAATTGCTAGATTTTTTTTAAAAGAAGGGTAAATGCTTTGACCCAGAGCTATGAATTGGTGAAACCACAAATGGGGAACTTCATCCCCAATGGGGTTTGAACATTGATGGCAAGAACAAAAACACAACTTAATCATTAGAATATGCCACTGTTGGCCAAAAAGTTAGATATTTCAAACTCTACACAGAATTAATTAATTAAATTAATAACTCATGCAATTCAGCCTATAAGTTCAACAAATACAAAGTTGTTTGAAATATCCTTGTGTATATATCACTTCGCATATCTGTATATCATGCCAACATTGTATATAATTATCTGTTAAGTATATATAATTAAAAGGAACTTGAACGAATTTTAGAAAATGAATCCTACTTATATGAATATGAAGATTTTCTTTTATTGACAATATTTTGTGAGAAAGCTTCATTCTGATTTTGCAAGATAAGAAAGCCCACTTTATATTTTAGTGCTACTTCAAATCATACCTTGATTGAAATTTATAGAAACAAAATCAATATTCAAGTTTTGAGTCCTCCGGGTTGAAAATATATCAAGAGGGGGTTGTGCAAGTGCTTTGAATCATTTATGCAAGTCGTTTATTATTTATGCTATGGAAATGTTCTTTCAATTTTTTTTAAAAATATTAACTGTTTTTCTTCAAATTTTCAATTTTTTTAGTAAATCTGATTTTTTCCCAATCTTTTCAAAAAAGACTACGGGGGGTACTATCACTCTGTTCTGGAAAGTATGATCCTAGGCTGTAAGTAGATTTTTTTTGTTTGATGTCTTTTTCAAGAGGTATATTTTTTTCTTCAGTTTTGAGTTCATTTATTGTTCTTGTTTGGCAAGAAATAGTGTAAAATTATGTGGTTATATAATTAGAACAAACTATCAAACCAAGTGGGACACTGAAGCACGCACCTATTTGAAAACAGTTACAGGTGGAACACTAAAGGATCCACACATAAATTACAATTCATTAAAGATGAAGAAAAGAGAGCACTCTATTCATATTTTGAATAATTGAAGATAAATCATGCAATGGAACAGCTCATTTATCTCCTTAGGTGCACCCTGAAAGGGTTTTCAATTGCAGAATGATAGAACTAACTACCATATTACTAAGCTCTACAGCACCACAGGCATTACCAGTGAGATACTCTTTTCATTCACAGGACAAGACCGTTAAACATCAGTATCACATTTTCCATGCATTGAATAAAAGACACCTTCACTTCATTTTTCTCACATCAGTCATGGAATTATCAAAGTTATGCCACAATAGTTAAAATAAAGAGTAAATGTAAAACATGTAAGTTTAAATTTTCAGTTTACATGGGAAACTCACTGATATTCTCATATAATCCATACTTATGGTCCACCTAGGATTGCATTTTCAAGATCTTCTCTGCTCAGTGCATAGCTGAATTTTCTTTCAACTCTATCAAGATTTCCAGGCCCGTTATCTTGGTACCTATAACATGTACAACAAATATAACAATATGTATTACTATTTTGCTGAGGCATCACAAATCCAAACCTCTTTCTCAAACCTTCGAGAAAAGAACAGGGTACTCTGCTTTAGTTCACATTGGAATTCAATAGATCTAATTCCAAGCTGACAAATTTTGACCATCCCATAACACACAGGAACTTAAGGTTACAAGACTTTTAAAGAGCAAAACAAAATCTGTTTCAACTTTAACTGAACAACACTACTCTTTTGGTTATTGAAGTATCATATTTCATGAAAAATACTAAGTGCATGAATATATGTTATTAACCAAAAATATCCCCCAATAATAAGTGCAGATATGAAGAGAAAACAATTATCTCCGAAGAACTTTTACAGAAAATAAGGTGCGAAGAGGAGATAATCTCAACAATTATCTTTCTATGCAAGTGCCATAATTCTTATTCTATAAAGAAAATGTTCAACCATTATAAGCACTAAACACTCTAGGCTTACCTAAGCAACTCATACAAAAGACAATTAATTTACGAATCACTTCATCTAGTACTTGAATACTTGAACAAAGGAACTTGGGCATACAATTAACATGCAATGCCTCTCAACTCCAGACACCAAGTGCATGTGATGATTATCCACTGCAACAGAGAGGACTATGACCCACACCATTGGGGCAGGTGTTATGCTCGTCATCAAAACTCCACACTTTTTCTCTTATGTGATCAGCAGATTCAATAATTACTGCTCCTGCATTCAAAAGTAGTTCATTTTTTCATTTCACACTCCAATATAACGATGGACTCGATAACTACATGAGACCTCATTTATTCTACCTTGTCATCAAGGCAAGAACAATAATATTGAGATTAGTGTCAAAAGGCATGTAATATCACCATTTTCATGAGCATAGGAGTTTGAGGAGTTAGCCTATTATCATGTCCCTTGTACGCTAATTATTGTGGATAGAGGGTCTTCTAAGGCAAAGTCTTGCTTAATGGAGGTTCCTATCTTCTCTAGAATTCCATATGTCCCAGTTTGGTCGTCATTGGCTCAAATTGGACTTTGTTTGGGCTCAGTTTCATATTCTTACTATTTATAATAAGTCTGAGATTGATCACGAAGGGGCAATTCTATTTTTAGTAATGCAGTCATACGGCAGAGGATACAATGGTTGACACCCTGGTTCGAACAGCTCATCAAAATAACGAACTTTTTTGGAATTACGCCATTTTAATTATTAATAAAGCAATACTTTATTAATAATTAATTAAAAATGCACATCATTAAATGTTATTTGACTTCATTATTAAAAGGGATCATTTAATGGGCAGGAGCCCTTGCTTGGTTGGCTAAATCTTCCTTGTTGCAGGGGGTTGGTCACGGGTTCTAGTCTCCCCCGTCCCCGTGGTACCGGTGGGCGTGTCGTGCCAGCGCTACCGGTCACCCGGCGCACTGCAGTTTATTGGGAGGGGCCGTGCTGCACCTTATTCCTGCAGTCTAATAAAAAAAAAAAGGGATCATTTAATGATTACAAAGTTAAATGATAAAGTCCATATAGGGAACAATGTAAACTTTGAAACAAAAGCATGTATGTTCTTTAAGTTCTGTAGAGAGTGAACTTCAAACTTCCAATCAATTTGCCTTGGAGATTATAAATGCACTCAATGCAAAGAATAAATCATTCTTGATGCATTTTTTATTTGTGTTTTGGTAAAGAGAAATTTGGAACAAGGGTTTCAAGTTTTGAGCTTGAAAAGTTGTTAATTCTTCCAAGTTTTTCTAGCACTTTGAAATGGTGAAACCATCCAGCAAATTGTGCCTAGAGTTGGTCTCAATCAGAGCCAACATTGTGCTATGAATTGTGATTGTATGTGTGAAGGATTTGAGCGATTTTCATTAAGGAATTATTATAGAGACAGAGGTCAGTATTTATTGTAGATTGAAGTCTCCATTAATGGAAGACCTGGAACTCTTATTTGCAGCCATTAATATCAGATTTCAAGCTTCATTCTTTCTACTACAGTAACATGTGAACAGTGAAAGTTTGAAATACTACAATTCATCAGCTAAAGGTTTCATTGAAGTTTATTTAATTCATCAGCTGCTGTTAAAGTTTGAGCAAGTTGAAGGAAATCATTAAGGGGTTAACTTGTTTGCAGCAGTTCATGTTATTTCTAGTGTAGTTGGCATCACCTTCATTTAAATTAGTTGTTGTTTTTAAGCAATTGTAGATGCACATTTGTATCAGTTTGGTACTTGCATTAGATACACTCTTGTAAGCCAAGAATATTGGCTTTTTTGCTTGTCATTTTAGTTTGTAATTAATCTCAATACATTCTAATATCATTGGAGTCACAAGGAGTTGAATGTCAAGAGTTGTCTCTCTAATATTTAGTTTCCATGTCAACTGTTTGCATTAATGTCTAGCTGTTGTAGGTGCATATTTACATTGTGCACGACATCTATATGCATTCAAAAAGTCAAAAGAATTGTAATTGCACTATAGTTCTTTGCCTAGACATCTTAGTAACAATTTGGAAGCATTTAAATCATGTTTGACATTATCTCAAGCAATCATTATCAGTCAAACACAAAAACAGCAAATAAAGAGGTTGTATGCAAGGTGTTTGATGATACTCCTTGAGTCTCTCATCAGCATTTTGAAATCAAAATTGGCAAGGGATATTACAGTGGTATCCAAGTGGATTCCTGCCATCCTATACGGGAGACCTGTTGCATTTAGACAGAGGGTTTGTGTAAAACATGGATAAGACAAATCCCATACAAGTTCTTCTGTTACAGCTCATGCATGCCTTACAAATTTATAAAAATGCCTTCAAGGATTACAATAGAAATTTATCAGGGCCTCTTCAACATCCGGAGATTCTAGATTCCTTGTTTGAGGAGGAGAATGCAAGCTCTTATTCAAATGATTTTGTTCATGCAAAAGAAACAATAGAAAAAGAAGTGGATGTGGAAGTTGAGCCTTTACTCAGTGGAGCAGCTACTATCATGCCTTATACGCATGATGAAGGAGACCCTTCACAAAAGCGTGATGTTATTACTGGTTTGTTTGACAACAACTCCACTAAGTCCCATCATTTTCATGAGAAAGCAAATGACATCCACCATTGATGGCAGCCCTACATCTATTGGTAGACACGAAGATAACAATGATAAAGGTATTGAATTTTATGACAACAGTTCCTTGCATGAGCCTAATGATAGTGTTGATGTCAGGGCAAGTGTCGAAGATGTTGTGGGTGTCACCTTGAGTCTTGAATCGCAAGATGAGATCTCATGTATGAGGATTGCCTGACAAATACATGTTATAACAGTTCTGATTTCTATGACAGCAATGAGCTGTGTTTGCATCAGCGTGAGATAGTAGAGGGTTTACATGTGGATGATGTTGGTACTCATGATTTGGGTATTATGATGTTATTTAAGAGGAAGACTCAAGCTACAGCGAATCTAATTTTTCATATTAGACTTTGGAAAATGAATAATAGAATTCATTGATTGGCATTAGGTCCCAAGATCGTGACTTGCATGAACTTGGAGATACATGGGAAGTGTGAGTGTGTGAGGAGACTGTTGTAGCAGCATCTTCCACTTTATCAAATGAGCCACTTGTTGAGGTGCTTAGCAGTAGTATCTCATTTGTTGATGTGTGCAATGATGACAACACATATGATGTTAACAATGAGGTGGACGTTGTGAATACAGCTTCCTTTCATAGCACGAATTTGGATTCAGAGAGCTTGCATAAGTCCCATGTATTTCAGAGACATCAGTTGGTTGGCAGTTAAAAGTAGATGACAAATTGCTACAGTCCATGAGCATTTTTTTTGACGTTGCTCGCCAGATGTTGGCCACCTATGGTTGGGGCACTCTTGTGATAGAGAGCACTATGATGATAGTCTTGTCTTACAAAGTTTCATACACTCCTTGAGGCCATCAAAATAATGAAACATTACTAATCACAATTATTGGTTGACAAAGATTACCTTCTCAAGTGGAGTTGCTTGTGCTATGATGCATTGAGGGGGGAGGAAGAAGAGGTTGATGAGCTCACTCATGAGCTTAAGGTGACTACAGAATTGTTTGCAAACACCCAGCTTGCTCTTTAGGAGTCACAGTTGCAGTTAATGAGGTGATCAGGGAGTTGAGCTGACATCAATCTTTATCAGCTACAGTTACAGTTTAGACTCCTACAGTAATAGTTGATGATGTGCTGACATCCACAGTTTGGCATGATGGATGTGTCAAGGATGTAGCTACATTCATCACAGTTACAGGTAAATTTGTTACGGATGGGATGAGACCATCAGTAGAGAGCAGTAGAGAATCACATATTGCACCAGGTTCCTCTGAGAGTAGTGCATTGACAAATGATGTGGAGAAGATTTTGGGTAACTCTTGTGATGCAGAAATTGGGAGAGTGGCTCTCATGTTAGGTTGCTTCCCTCTTTTGGGAACAAATCTGTTATTTTTGTTGATTTTGATTGACCATTTATTGAGCCACAGGATTGGAGGTATCAGTTGAAGGTTACTAGAGAGAAGGTTGATTCAACCTTATCTCGCTTTGACTACATGCATAAGTATGTTGAGTACCTTCTTTCGAGAGCAGAGTTTTGAGGAGAAACGGTATGGGATCTGGGCTGGTACTCATATTCACAATTTGAGGTTCATTGAGAGGGATTTGGAGGCATTTAAATTACAATAGCTCCACTTGTGTCATGATAGAGAGCATGCTATTGGGTATGCGGAGAGGTTTGGAAAGGTGTCTACCCAATCAGTTGTTCATGGTCAGAAACTGGAGCCAACTTTTGATTCTCAAGTTGATAGTGAAGAGCCATTGACAGAGATTGAAGCCTTTTACCGTGACTACACACTGAGGAGTGCTCATCATTTTTCTTTTGATCCCTGTGTAGAGGACTTGGATTTTTGTCAATGTGGATTGTCTCCAAGATTATACGATCCTTTATGGGATGGGTATATGCCATCTTCAGTTGATGGAGTTAGTAGTTGCAAGTTGGTGGGAAACTACCTGCAAAGTTAGCATATCCAGGGTCGTTCAGCGCAGGATGGATATTGCAGTTATGACATAGGTACCCTTAGGAGTCCCTATCTTCATAGTACAATTGGATTTCACACCCATGGGGGATTGGTAGAGCGTAGATGGAGATTTGGTTAGCAGATGCTTCCAGATATCCCTACTTCCTTACAATGGATGGATGTGAGTTTCATTTACACTAGGATCCAAGTGGTGACATGGTTAACATTGCAAATTGGGACAATGTGATTCTATTAGTGCAGGAAAGGTCTGAGATTATTCTTCTTAGCAGATTTCTATTCATGATTTGGAACCCAGGCATATTACGTTGGACACTAGATCTAGTGTGTTGTGGGATCCTTAATGTGTATCAATGTTCCAAGTTGGATTCGTTAGGGAGTATTGCAATGGATGCATGATTTGGATTACTTGCATTTTCACTTTCGATCCTCATGTACATGTTTTGTTTCAGATGCACAGTTTCAATGCGCAGAAGATCGGATAGATACATTATTGTTCATTTCTGGGCAGTTGTGATTGTTCCGGTGCTTCAACAGTGTTGTTGCAATGTGGGACTTTTCACAATTTTCATTTGGACCTCCGATGTAGTGGAGTTCCTTTACAGTCATGGTTTCTTGGGGACAAGCAATTTTAACGAGGGCAGACTACAATGTGCCCATTTTCATGAGCATCGGAATTTGAGGGATTAGCCTATTATTGTGTCCCTCGTAGGCTAACCATTATGGATAGAGGGTCTCTTGAGGAAAAGGCTTGGTTAATGGAGGTTCTTATCTTCCCCAAAATTCCATATGTTCTAGTTTGGTCTTTGTTGGCTTACATTAGACTTCATTTGGGCTCAGTTTTGTTAATTTCTAGGATCGTTTCTACAAATGTAGAATCGTAGCCATTGTTATTGATGATTATCCAAATGCAGATTTGAGGACTCATAAATATGAGAGGAGGCATGTCCCATGGAGAGACATGTCTCTACAGTTAACCATCGCTAGTTAACATATTAATATAATAGTAATATAAATAACCACATATGAAACTCATCTTAAGCATATATGTAATATTAATATGTTAACCATGTATATAATATATTATTATATAATAATATATAATGTATAATATAATAATTTATATTATATTACATATATATATATATATATATATATATATATATATATATATATAAAAGATATTTATCTTAAAGATGACTTACCATCAACAAGGTATCTCATGTTAAAATCAATCTGACAGAAGCTACAACCTTAACACTCCCTCTTAGCTAGTTAGGATTTAAAGAACACATAATGCTCTCGAGGATATTTAATTCAATATGAGGCTAAATTTCTCACCTTTCAAAACACACAATTGAAGCAATTTCCATAACTTTAAAACACCACCTTAAGTGCGGTCTATAGTAGTAACTATGGTGTTTGGCAAGATCCAGCCCAAGATCCAGCCCAAAGAACTATAACAAGTTGATTATCCTGGTGTCTGGCAAAATCCGGCCCAAAGAACCATGATAACAAGTCTACCATTTATAAGATTGCCACCTTACAATGGTTGCATTTTGTATGTTTGTTATCATGATTTCCAACACTCTGGGACAACAATTTGATGAAGTTTGTCATGATAACAAGCCTACAATTTATAAGATCATCATCTTATAATGGTTACCTTCTGTTCATGTATGTCAATGAAAGACTGTCACCTTTCATTACATATCATATGTGAAATAGTAACCACCATGAACCCAGTCAGAGGGTGGTACAAAGGCTTTTGCCTTATTTTTTTCTCACGGAGAAGAATGCATTACAAGGAGTTTCACTTAGAATTTCTCCTCATAAAAAAGATATCATTCACAAAGGGTTGCTCCTCAAAAAATTCTCCCTTTGAACAATGATCCTGGGAAGTCGGGTCTAGTAGTTACTCCCTTAGAGACTCTCTTCTGCAAGGATTCTTGTTAAACTCACTCTAAATCCAATATCTAATTTTCTGGTGATAAGTCATTACTTCCTCATGATATACATAGGAGTGGGCCCATCAAAATCATGCAGTTACCCACATGTATTTCTAGACTCCCTCTGTGTATCAATCTTTTAAGCTCCTGCGTTACCTTTAGAAGAAGTGTCATACTCCCTCTTAATGTAGAAGAATCTCATAATCTCAATCATCAAAAATGTTTGCTTCAAGAAACTCACTTTATCCATCTTGATCATTAGGGTCTTTGGAGCTACTATCATTAGATTGAGTCCGCACAATATTTGGTAGCATATGTAAAGTACCAACCTTCTTTTCCTGTAGGAATATTCTCAAACATAAAGGAAAAGATCAAGGCAAATAACCCTTATAGTATGTATAGAATTACAAATAAGAGAGAGACTACAAAGAGTAGATAAATGTAAAAGATAAAAATACTTATCTGCACATGAAGATTCAGAAATTGTCTTTTTAGATTATTTAAGAATGGAACATCTTCCCTCTAAATAAGGTTCAAGTGGGAATGGAACATTGACTATTATTCCCCCCACAATATAAAATTTTCACTCATTCTTATATTGTTGAACAATTTTGTATCAAATATGACAACTCCTTTCTAAGTTCCAACTCGCTCTTTTCATCCACTGAAGGTCCAAACATTTATTTAGTTTAATAGTAGAAGTGAACATGTCCTTCCATTTTATCAAACTCATCCACAATAAGCCAATATCTTGACTAAGTATGATTGTGCCACATGAACGACTCTACAACTCATACATCAAGTTTCATTCATCAAGAAGAGACTTGTATAGGGTTCAAATGAATTCTTAAGAACTTTATTAATGTCTCACAACAACTCAAATTTCCTTACAATAACTTCTACAAATACAAGTGACATCATTTAGAAGTCATCACTTCCTCATGATGTACATAGGGGGTAGGCCCATTAAAATCACATGGTCACAATGTACGAATCACGGTCCTCTTGACAATGGCAATTTATGGATCACTAGAGAAATCCATCTCAACATTGCTTACTCCCTCTTAATCAATAGGACTGAGATCGCTGAAGATTAACTAAATAACATCCTCTATCTTCTCCCTCTCTTTCAATGTTGCCTCTAATAACATGTCAGGCTCCCTCTGAATCTCAATCTCCCTTTTCCTACACTAACATTCTTAGAGAAAAAGATCAAGACAATAGCTCTTTTAATACTAATAAGAATATTAACATTAGTTAGGATGTTAGTAATTTATGTCATACTTATTACTAACAATCACATAAATAATTGTTTATTTTATATTTTCAATAGTAATAATAAGATAACATAATACTCAATCTGAACCTTTCATATTTCTATAGGGAATCAATTAATATTATATCAAATTATTAAATGAATAGTAATTACAATTAAAAGTATATAGTAAATGAATAGGGCATCATATCCCTTAGATATATAGTAATTAAAATTATACTCATACCCTATTTTACCTATAATTAATCTTTACATTTAAAATGTCTCATAATTGAATTTAAAGTATTATTTATAGGCTTTCATATACCTATATTTCATCTTTAAATAATTTATCAAATATACTAACATATTAATTATGCTCTAATAACATGTTAATTTCTAGGATCATTTCTGCAAATGTAGAATCATAGCCAATGTTATTGATGATTTTCCAAATGCAGATTTAAGAACTCATAAATATGAGAGGAAAAAGACATGTCTCTACAGTTAAACATCACTAGTTAACATATTAATATAATAGTAATATAAATAACCATATATGAAACTCATCTTAAGCAGATATGTAATATTAATATGTTAACCATGTATATAATAGATTATTATATAATAATATATAATGTATAATATATATAATATATATATTATATATAAGATATTTATCTTAAAGATGATTTACCATCAACAAGGTATCTCATGTTAAAATCAATCCGACAGAAGCTACAACCTTAACAAGTTTCATACACTCACTAAGTGTAATGCTGATCGAGAAGGGCCAATGGTTGACTCCTTGATTCAAATAGTTCATCAAAATAATGAGCATTTTTGGTGTTATAACATTTTAATCGTTAATAAAATAATACTTTATTAATAATTAATTAAAAGTGCACATCATTATATGTCATTTGACTTTATTATTAAAAGGGATCATTTAATGAATACAAAGTCAAATTCTGAAGTGCATATGAAGAATAATGTAAAGGGTCAATTCAGAGGGAGACATAGGTGTTTATCAAGATATACTTCAGATTATTTTGTTGCACACCAAATGGAGGGAACTATAATAAATTATTATATTTCTAACTTTGCAACAAAAGCTCATATGTTCTTTAAGTTATGCAAAGAGTGAACTTGAAGCTTCCAGCTGATTTGCCTTGAAGATTATAAATGCATTCAACGCAAATATTAATTCATTCTTGATGCATTTGTTATTTGTGTTTGAGTGAAGAGAAATTTGGAACAAGGGTTCCAAGTTTTGAGCTTGAAGAATTTTTTATTCTTCCAAGTTTTTCCAGTATTTTGAACTGGTGAAACTATCCAGTGAATTGTGCCTAGAGTTGGTCTCAATCAGAGCCAACATTGTGCCATGAATTGTGATTGTATGTGTGAGGGATTCCACTGATTGTCATCTAGGAATTAATATAGAGACAGAGGTTTGTATTTATTGCAGATTGAATACTCCATTAATGGCAGAACTATATCTCTTATTTGCAGCCATTAATATCAGATTTCAAGCTTCAATTTTGTTGCTACAGTAAAGCGTGAACAGTGAAGCGCTACAGTACATCAGCTGAAGGGTTTCATTGAGGTTTATTTAATTCATCAGCTGCTGTTAACGTTTGAGCAGGTTGTAGGAAATCATCAAGGGCTTCAGGAACTTGTTTGTAGCATGTTTTTTAATGTTATTTCAAGTGTAGTTGGCATCATCATCATTTATATTAGTTGTTGTTCTTAAGAAGCTGTAGATGTGAATTTATATCAGTTTGATACTTGCCTTAAAATACACTATTGTAAATTTATAAGCCAAGAATCTTGGCCTTTTTGCTTGATAGTTCAGTTTGTAGTCAATCTCATTACATTCTAATAACATTGGAGTCACAAGGAGTTGAATGTCGAGAGTTCTCTCTAATATTTAGTTTGCATTAATATCTATAATCTAGGTTCTGTGGGTGCATATTTACATTATGTGCGACATCCATAAGCATTCAAAACATCAAAAGAATTGCAATTGCACTATAGTTCTTTGCGTAGACATCTTAGTAACCATTTGGAAGCATTTAAATCACATTTGACATCATTTCAAACAATCATTGCTAGTCTGAAACACAGAAACAACAATTAAAGAGGTTGAATGCAAAGTGTTTGATGATATTCTTGAGCCTCTAATCAGCATTTTGAGGTCAGAATTGGCAAGGGATATTACAGGGCATAAGGCCCCTCCCTTCCACCCATCATCAACACAGCAGAGGACTGTTGTCGACTACTTCTGTCTTCCAAACAAAGCATGGTTATTGCCATGTGTCTTGGGGATAAGGCAACCAAGGACCTTGATTTAGGGATGGTGCAAGGAAAATGATTGGTGGGAGTCTAAAAGCACAAGCCTAAGTAGAGTTGAAGGGTGGCACCCACAATGAGGTTGAGGAGCAGAACACAATTTCATTTTCATATTTTTATCACTATGTCTTCTCAAAAATCAAGTCCTTACTATTTTAGTATTTCTAACCAAATCTTCATTCTTTCGAAAACCAACAATGAAATTAAAGAATTATCAGTCTAAATGACGAGGGGTAGGCATCTTTTATAACTTTTTTTGTGCGTTCCAGTGTTGGTGGGACCATGGCATCCACAAAAGTATTAAGGTTAGGGTTAGTGGTCCAAGATTTAAAAAGCATGCCCAATAATGTAAAATAATAACTATTTTATTTGTTAGATGTGCGGGATGGCTGCAGGAATCCAGGATATTCAAGGGAATGTGGACTAGTTTTCTAAGGGTCCTAGGGATGTCCCAAGATCCCAAGATCCCTTCAAGATCCCCATTGGGAGGGCATGCTTTGGAAACTTTCCCTCTTTGAGAGAGACATAATGAGGATGTCTCCTAACTAGTAGTGGCAAAGGAGGTATGGAAAATGAGCATTTTCTTAGCATCCCACCATCTTGGGGACATCCCATCACCAGAATATCAGTTTTTAGGGAGGATACATCCCTTCGGAAGACTAAGCTTTATTGAATAACATTTGTAGGCAAGTGAGAGAAAAACGTCACCACAAGAAGTTGAGGATTTACCCATGTGGGTGAAAACTATAATAAAATCTATGATGCAACTCAATTAAAACCCACCACCTTGGTAAACCGTAATACAACTCTTAAGTCTCTTGGGCTTTCTAACAACATGAATCTAACTTGATTAATCCCTTGGATCCCTCACTCACTCTTATATACTCACTATTATGTTCCTTTTCTTAGTGTATTATTTTCTTTGGGAGCTCAAAACTCGCTCAATTTCCCTTCTACTCCCAATTACATGCCTCTATGCCCAAATTAGGTTTATCACAAAGCATTAATTCTTTACAATGAATAACAAGAAACTAACCATCGAAGCAAGTTGAATAATTGAGGAAATTGGAACATTGCAGGTTGTTTTTTATCACATGATGAAACCAACTTGTCATAACAGGGCATTACAAAAGCGCTACTTCTAAATATGAAACTTCTACCTATTGTTAATTGGCAGTTTCTCCCAAAAGTCAGGAATACTCTTTTTCCTCTGTTTTGTCTTCTACCAAAGTGTACTCTAAATTATCCCATACCACTTGAACATTCTCCAGTATCAAGCATCTAACTCTTATCCCCTAACTTCTTGTCACCATGAAATCAAATTGGTCCTTTTACAAATCAACCTCCCTAAAATGGAGGATTTTGGGCAGCAACCCAAAAAAAGAAGGATGCTCATCTCGTTAGATGGCATGTAATGTCCCTTTATGTTGATTCTTTGGAATTAGGGACTATTAACTCACAAAATCAATGGTAAGATGCTTCTTTCCAAAAAGACTCTAAAAATCCTTAACTAGAATGATAACAAGTGATACTACTTGATGCAAGAATGGTAGATTATGATTTACAATTACTACCAGTTATAATACAATCCTATATGATATATTACTAATCAGCAGGATAGAACATCACTGCTATCTCTGATATATCGATGAGATTCATGCAAGGATGACCTCTGCTGTATATTTGATCCACGCTTCTGCTATAACAATATGAATTGTTATATTCATACAACTCTTCTCAAATGTGCTGATAGCTGTCTCTGATATGGCACTAAAGACTACACTAAAGTCTGCGTCTATCACTTATAGCGATGATATATCTTGATGTTCCTGATCTATCTTTATAAATATGAAAATGTCTTCCAATGTCACTTATAGTGATGATCTTGTTGTGTCTCATCTGAACTTAATAAATAAGCAATGTCTCCAATATAACTTATAGCGATGATATTGCTGTGTCTGATCTGAACTATATAAATGTGCAATGTACAAGCCATTCCTGATGACAATATTGTATTAGATGCCACTGACTTATGCCAAGAAGGTAATTGCTCAAATAAGTGAAATTCGATGATGTCCATATGAATGGGATCGATTTTCAGTATATATCTCATTGTTATTGGATAGTTTGATCCGCTGGTTGTTAAGAGACAAATTAATTGTTATTTTCTCTTTTCTTCTAATTGCATTTGTATTCCTTATTGCTGCCTTTGTTGATTATTTCTTGTTTACTTCTTGTTGATTAACTTAATCAGCCTTGATTGATCTTAAGTGATCTTCCTTGTGAAGTGATAGAGATAATATGTTTTCTTTTTGCTTGATATGATACCCCTTGGATGATTGTTCCAATTAATCTCTTCTCAAACAATATTAAGTGATGACTATCAGATTATGATATACATTAAATGCTTGCTGACTGTTTACTTCATGGATAACAGAGCAACTTCTTGTAGATCAACATGCTTATCAAGAAGATGGTAAATAATGCCTAATTATGCTCTTTCTGTGATCTTCCCTTCACAGCAATGATAAATGATGGATAAATATGATATTCTCGTTAGCTTCTTTTCTATGATAGTGATATCGATAAAGATTTGTATATGTAATCAATGGACAGATGCAGTGATATAAGTTTCTATGTGACATATCTTCATCATACTTCTTTCATGTTAGCTTGACAATTGCCTGATCATGTTGCCTGCTATCTCCATCATCTCATCACTGTATGATGGACATTGCAGTCGTGATATCAATATGAATAGTCTTCATATATGATGGATGCACATAGGAGTTTTCCTTAGAGGAATCATGAGTGATATGTGGTAATAATAGTACGATCAACAGGTAAGTCTAGATATATGCCAAGAATGCAATTTGTATTATACTTAATATTATGTGAACTCAATATTTGGATCATAAATTATTTTATCCCCTTCTGTGCTTACCTAAGGCCGGGTAGGAAACCCCTCTTATTGATAAGACTTCAAAAATTTTCCTTGATGCTATTGACTTTATTATTGAGAGCATATGTAAAATTACCTACTAAACTTACAATTGCTAATCTTTACTTACTACTTTGAGGTGGTCAGCATCTACCACCCCTTGACCACGTGTTTCACTGCTATATTGTTCTTAGATCAAGGATGAGGATTTCAGTCTCCCCTCTTTGAAAATTCTTGCCCACAAGCATTCTAAAGTCACTTCTCCCTTTGCATTACTGGTAGTTGAAGCATCACAGTGTGTTTTTGTTTTACTTCATTACCAATTCCACAGAGAATAGCATGTGTGGGATCCCTACATACTTTCTTAGTAGTCCCTTGAAGAATCCTTGGACACCATCCTTGAATATTTTGAAATATTTGAATGATGTCATAAAAATGGAGGATTTCCTGCAAATGCACTTGGGGAGCTCCTCCATGGAACTTGTTTGCTAGACTTTGATGATGACTTTGTAGCCTATTTCAATGCTCTTGAGAGAAGTTTGTATTTCCTTAGGTGTAATGTTCCCAAATTTTGGTGCTTATTGTACTATTATTCAGCTCAATGTCCTGGTTTATTTGTGGTGTGCCTTCTAGAGACCATTCAGGACACATTGATTCACACTTACTATTTTTAGGTCATTTGGATATTTTTCACATACTTACTATTTATAGTAAGTCACTGAGGTGATCAATTGGCATCATACCTATACTTGGAAAGTGGATAGATTATCCCCATGAGTTGATATTGGAAATTATCAGGGGTTTAATATTAAGTTAAATTATTAAAGTAAAAACAAATTTAACTTTAATAATAACTTTTCGAGGATATAAATGTGGGTTTGCTTTGCATCAGCAGTGAAATAGGGAACATGAGGCACATTATATTCAGAACATGATACTTTATCGTCATGGTCTTCATGAAACATAATTGAAAAAAATTGAGAACTATATATTTGTGACTTTATGGAGAATGTATTAGCACTAGAAAAGAATTTCATTAAGAGACTCATGAGGTGGATATTTCATATTTGTCTATAATCTCAAACTACAATGATATTTATTTGCAACACTAAAGTTTGAGAAAACTAATCAAAGTGTGAGAAGTATTGCAGAAATCGTGGGGGCCTGATACCCTTGTTTGGCATTAACATATTTTATATTGCCAAGGATATATAAAATTAAATTATCAGCCAAACTATAGTAGAGAGGACCTTTTAAATCCAGACTTTAAAATTTGACTTGCATTGCCAAAATATTGCCACTTAGAGTAATAAGTTGAGCGCAAGCAATTGTTCAAGGAGATCGAAAACAGGTTTGAAGGCTCACATTCATACCAAGATTTGTGTATTGTTAACGGAGAAGCTTAAATTACAAGTCGATTCTGGAAACTGTTTCTTTCAATTGGTTGACTGTTTTAAATTGGAAATAAGCAGAGTCACAGGGAAGGGAAACACACATAAATTTGAGCATACGATACCGAGTTTTACCAGAAAAGAATGATGAAACAACAATACTGCTTTGTATCACTATTTGATGTCAAGCATATGCTAGAAATAGCAGGTTAGTGATGTGTTGACACAAATAAGGGAATGAGCCATTTTTATTCTAGCAGCCATCCATCAACAAATATCTCAGGAATTTTGTAATGACACTGTTTCTTTCTGTGTCGGGGAAAAAACACTTAGTCTGGAATCATTTTTTGAAAAAATGGGGGAGCTTCCTCATTTGGTCAAACCTGCCCATAAATACATTACAAATAAAATATCCAGGTCAGCTCTTGAGATGGCCGAAACATTTGGAATGAATGTTTTTGGGCTTCTAAGTCTATGTCGGATGCAATAAATTAAGGATTTCCCCACATCATTTGTTTGGCAAGGGAATAATATTGGCCACCGCATATAATAGTTGAAGAACATTATTAAATAATTATTTCCCTTTATTGGTCATGCAGAGTGGACATAAAAAAAAATTGTGGAATGATATCATCGGGTAATTTATAGCATTTTTCAACAGGCTTATTGTGTGTCATAAGGAAATAAGTTAAAATTATTGTGACTTTGTAGTGAACCCCAGTTCATTGTTGGGAAAGGCAAGATATATTCTTCTTGACTATAGTGCAGTGGAATTAATTGCAAATATAAAAACTGAGTTTAATATTATTAATGGAGAAGAATTAATAAATTAGCAGAGGCATTATTCTCTGCGGTGACTAAGTCAGGAAGCATGTTTATCATTGTTGTGTTTGCTAAGGCCATGGAAATATAAAGTTTAAATGTTCTTGAGTTTTAAGATTTTTGTAAATACTGTCGTAGCAGGCCGAAATTTAGAGTTACTGCATTCCATATGCATTGAGTGCTAGCATGCAACTGGGAATTTTTTTTTAAAATGTGGTACCAAGGAAGCAATAGTTTTCACTGTAAATATTTTGACTGAGAGTGGAGTTCAGTAGATACAATGAAAGTTTGAATTGAAAGTTGTAAACACTAGTTTGTGTGGCTGGATGTGGCTATTCATTCTGGGACATAATCAAATGGTCTACTACAACAGGTCTTTCAAAAAATACCATTCTGAAAGTGATGTGAAGTCTTGAGGATGTTCGGACAGTTCTAATTAATCTATGGTGACGGAGAATGGCCCAGGACATCTGGTTGCTTACAAGGACTGCTGTGTGTTTGGAGATTGGGTGCTTGCTTGCAATTTCTCATTATGGGAAGGGGTCTAAATGAATACTGGGTTCTTCATTACAAGAGATTCATTGACTAAGGTTTTGTTTTTTATTTTCTGGAAAGTCCTTCTATTCAAACTGTTTGACGAAATCCCTGAGAAGTTGTAAGCTTTAGTAAGGTTATCAGAATCGCTATATGCTAGAAGAGAAACTCAATGAATATTTCAGAGGCCACACCTATAGGTGCACATCTCTATTCAGAACAGCAGAAATCTACCTACTATGTATTGGAGGTTATAGAACTGATGATTGTTGCTCATTATTGCATGACATTCAGGGTCAAAAAAAAATGAATGGTATTCTCCTACATTCAGTGTTCATTTTGAAGTTTAACAAAATTCCTATGGTTCCTCATTTGCGTTGAAGTCACATACTTATTGGCTGCAAATCTGAAACTAAGCATTTCAGCTTGTAACTAAAATTGTGATTTGGGAAGGTATTGAGAAGTCTTCAAGTCTTAAAATGGAAAATCTGAAAAGCAACCTTTTCTCACAAGAATTTAATGAAATCCTTAATGGTGAACAACTAAGAGACTTGCAGAAAGAACAGGCAATAGGGAATGAATTGTACCCCATTGGGTTACAACTGAAACCTATAAAAGTTAGAGATGGATTTTTTCTAAATTGGACGAATTGGATTCATGTTTAACAAAAATGAACCAGTTTGATTGGAGGTTATTGAATTGGGCTTTGCAGCCAATAGTTACCTTAGTCCAAGATAGATTAATGGAGCACCCATGTGAAGATGTGAGATTAATAGTTGCTGCTTGCCTCGGCAGAATTATCAGAATTGCGACACCAATTACACCTTACAATGACAACATATTAAAAGGGGTCTTATAATTGATTGTGGACAACCTTTGTGGGTTACACGATGTCAAGAGCCCTACTTTTGGTATGTTGGGTGGATATTTTGCAACCAACAGTTTTGGGTAAAATCCAGTCGCAAAATAGGATGACTAGCCATAGTGTGTGAGACAGAGTCTCTCCTATCCTAAAGGGAAGGCTCCCCCTTCTCACCATTCCTTGGATCATTTCAAGGTAAGCAAGAAGCCTAGAGATTTTGTAAAAGTGGTGTTACCAATATTCTTTCCTCTTAACTTTCAGGAAAGAATCCACTTACCCATGGAGCGAGTAATGGGCAAGGTGAAATTTCTAACTACACTTCTATCTAAAGCTGTAAATGGTGATACCGATAAACCAACACTAACTCAAAGGCTAGCTGAAAGTCTACCAATTTGGCTCTAAGTCCAGTCGTACTTCAATATAAAATAGCTTTACTAATAGGGCACAAAGACTTCCAGAAGTAAAGATATCTTAACTATTTTGTGAATCAAGAAAGAGATATAAGCTACAAACAAAGCTTCTAAATATATATCTCCACAATTGTTCCTAGTTAAAGCTCTGGCTACAATTGCTTCTTAACTCTTTTTACACTCAATTATCAAGAACACAAGATTACATGAATCAAAGATAACATATGCAAATTACAAACAAAGCTTCTAATTCACACAAGTAACAATCTCATTCAATCAAAGTTAAGTCTCAATTGCTCCTTTGTATTCACTTTTCTCAAAATAGTGCTACACAAACAAAGTTCTACTGACACAATTTCTTCAGAGCTCACTTGCATACAATAAAAGATAAAAGATGATTTTACAATGAGGGGTCACTCCTTTATATAGGCATAGGAGTTGAGAAAAAGACAGAGGAAAAAGTGGGAGCAACTCAACCAACTTTGACCTATTTTAACTAGAAGAGAAATTATTGGGTTACATGCAACTCGCATTACATGTAATTACATCTTTTCATGCAATCTATCCTCTTAGATCTACAAACAGAAATAAAAACAAAATAACAATCTTAAAGATTGTTCTTTAGTACCTTGAACTTGATGGTAACATCATGCACTGTAGGAAGATCAGAAATCTCCATTGTCTTTGATATGGCCTCTATTCTTACTGCATCTACATATGCTGATTGCACAACCTTAGAATTTGCCACCAAGAAATCTAGCAAGTGTTTTGTCGAAGATTTATATAGGACAAATTTGTTCATTGTGTGAGAACCAAAATCTTTGGAATCTAAATCAGCATTGATCATAATTGTATATTTTGAACTTACCCTTTCAATTGCAATCAGATTATCACGTTCATCAAGAACCTGGCATCCCATCTGTCCCAAATCACATGTGACACCTATTTCTATTGCTTGGCAGTCTCCAAGAGTTGTTTGCAACTTTGTAACCAATTTTCTCAATGTTTCTTCTTTATAACCCATAAGCCCTTGATACTTGAAGAACATTTCACGGGATGGAAGAATATCACATGAAACCATGGCATCTAAATCAAATTTAGCAATCTCATACCAGTCATTGAGAATCTCATTCAAATCATTTTCTTTTTGAATGGAGGAAATCAAGTTTTGCTCCATTTCATTCGTATGTTTGATACACTTAAGAACTGCAAATGTTTCTATAATGGCTTGAACTCCTTTAGAGATGACTTCTCCTATCCAAGACTTGGCGGCTTCAATCAACTTTCTTTCCTTGGACGTCTGAGACACAATAACATCACTTTGAGAAGATTGTTGCCAAATGACTTCATTTAGATGAGTAGCCTCCTGATTGAGTTGATTCTTATTCTCCCATAATTCATGATTGCTTTTTGACACATTAGCTAATGCATCTTGAGCATCTTGCAAGCAACTCACACGTGACTGCTTCCCGATTTCTACCTTAATGAACTTGTAATCAGAATAGGTTTGTCCACTAGTGGCTCAACAACTTCTACAAACTCAATTTTCTCCGAATCAACTAAGATCCTTGAAACAATCTTATCTTTCAAAGATTTGGACTTATCTTTCTTTATAGGTAGGTTATCCAAAGGTACAACAACTTTCCTTCTCTTTATTGTGATCCTACTCAACCATGCAGGCAAGCTGAAACTTTCATCTGTGGAAACAGGTACAATGGAGACTATTGGCATTGATCTTGATTGTATCTCCGTTGTGACTGAGCAAGATTCAGTCTGCACAGCTGAATTCATAGGTGCATGATGAGAGGATTCTATCATGAATAGCTCAAAACTTGTTAGAGATGTATCAAGTTGAGAAAATTGACCTTTTGTAAGAGTTGGAAAATCTTCAAACACACTTCCCAAATGTTCATATTGTTCATTTTCTAAAATGAGGAGCAGCTAAAGAAATAGGAAGAGCCAACGCGTTGACTTTTGAAACTGGAATAGGTGGCAAAACAATGGAAAATGAATCCACATCATCATCAATCTCATCCATAAAAGGTGCTTCATACATGGATGGTGCATGAGCCTGTGCAGGTCTTGGAGGAGATATGATCATAACTTCCCCTTCTTCTTCATCTTCTTTGTCTAATTTTGTCTCTAATTCCTCCTCTGATTCTCGAACTGGTTCAAGGATCTGAGATGATTTAGATCCCTTTCCGCCCTTCAACTTGAATTTAAGAGACTTCTTTGCATCAAAAGAAGAAGCTCCATTTTTTCCTATAATTTACAGCCGTGACTTCCTTCTAGGAGGACCAAAACTTCCACAATCCAAACCCAATTTCGGATTAACCCTTTTTAGACCTTTAATTTTTAGCCACTTATTGGTGTTTGCCAAAATGGATTAAAATCTATCAAGAATGGATGTACCTTCCTTCTGCTGCCATTGAATGGGAAAAGGGTACCTTTTATCAAAACCAACTTGATGATATTCTGGATCAAGAATGTTGCTATCATCTTCGATTTGAAAATTTAATGGGATCTCAAGCATGTTAAGATCAATGATTTGCTGTAAAGTTAATCTACAGAAATCCATCTTCATTATATTCAGTTCCGTACCCAAACATCCTTGATACGACGAATGTGTGTGAAAGCCCTCTTTATATGAGAATTCATTTCTCGGTAATCAAAGTCAAATCTGGCTTTAAACTTCTTCAAAGTAATTAACTACAATTTTGCTTCCATATTTTTTTCTTTATGTACAGAATTGGTCAAATAGTTACCTATCGCCAAGGGTTTAGCAAAAGAAATACCAAAACCAAGCCTATGCAAAGTATGTTGATCAGACTGAACTTTTATGAGTTGTCTAGCTAATTCCATTAGAATGATCTTATCAGTAGCATACCTAGGTAAGGGATACGGATCACCTTTAAAGTATCCAACCCTCAAGTAAGTAAAAGTTGGAAACTAGATAAAGATACAACCGTACTGATTTACCTTTTCTCAAGCTTTATCAGATACACTTTTAATGGATAAATGTCTATCAAACAAGCATTGGAAATGACCAAAGAAAGCATCTTGAACTCTTCTGTAATGGAACTTATTATTAGCCAGAGTGATTTGATCATAGTAATCCCAAACTGGAATCTGAAGACGACCTCCTTTGGTTGAGAGTCTAGAGAAAGATCTCATGGCAACAGCAATCTAAACAAGGGAGGAATTCATGTAGAAAGGCACTGAAGTTCCTACATTGAGCAATTGTTGACAGAGTGCAGTACTAATCAGTTCTCCCCAAAAGATGTATTCTTTACTCTCCATGATCTGGAAGATGAATTTTTACATCCATGGTTCAAGATCGGTGGAATCTTTAAGACCACAAACCCTACTGAGAAGAATGATAAGATCTTTGTACTCTTGCTTGAAATTAGACCTGTGAACGGTCTTTGGCCATCTCAAGAAGTTGCTCCTCTTGGTATCCAACAAGTATTGATTTACATACTTCTAATAATCTCCCTTCTTATCATTCCAGATTTCCTAAAATGATTCTTTGGTCAGGTCTACGCATTCTGCATTATGTGGCACTTTGAAAATTTGCTCAATAACTTCTGGATCAAGACTAATAATAACCCTACCATCAGGATCCTTGATCATCTTTGATTTTGGGCTGAAACGTTTTGTACACCCAAGAACGAACTCACATTCCATGGCAGCCATGGGAAATGTAGATACCAAGTGAATATGACTTCTCTTAATACGTTTCATCTCATGACCAACAGGAGTTTCCACTCTTTGTAGAAAATCAGTCATGTCCACGTGTCCGATCTTTGAATCTAACACATTGTCAAGGATGGATGTGACATGAGATGGAGTTGCATGAGCCAAATCTTTATCAAACTGATATTTCATCTTGCCTTTAGATTTAGATGGTGAGGGCATCTCTTGCGCTTGTGCTACAACACAAAAATCCCAAAACATAAACACATCATCAGAAGAAATTGCCATACAAGTTGATTCTCAATCAGCAACAAAGGTTCGAGTATGGATTTGAAACTTTGTAGATCCGATGAGATGATCTCAAAAAGAAATCATCTACATATGCAGTGAATGGAAATGGAAGGTGAAATGAAGTATTATGAAGGTGGAAAATAGAAGATGGATATAAGTGAAGGTGGAATGCATGAGAATGCGTGTGAACGAAGATTGCTGATTTTGAAAAAGTGACTTAGGTTTTCAAAACGTTATCATACAGAAAATGGATTACATGTAAGTGCAACATGTAATAAGGGACGGAAAGTGAGATGAGATGCGAATGCGGATGGAGAATGAGCTTACATCTAAGTGTGGATAACGGATGAGATGCAGAATGTGAAATGACACAAAAGTGGAGAAACATGAATTTTCTTATGGAGGCATAAGTTCATATGGAAAGATGGAAATGGAATGTAACTTGAGGTGAAGCGAACTTTATAGTCGTCTTGGTGGAAAGGTGAAGTCAAAGTACATGGGAAAACATGCATATGACATTTTTGATCTTTCAAAAAGTGACTTTAAGTCAAGAACGGGTTTTAAAGATGCAATTACACGTAAAGCTTTTCATGTAATCGTGTTGTGCGAGTGGATGCGGAAAGTGATATGAGTGAAAATGGAAGTGGAAAATGAGATTACATGCATGTGTAGATGATGAATGAGATGAAGTACATGTAATCGCATTTGACGAATGAGATGTGAAATGTTGTGACATGAAAGATGGAAATGGAAAATGATGATGCTCTCGCAAGAAATGGAAGATGGAGTGAAGTGAAACATGACCAAGTTCTTGGAAAAGAACTTGCAACTTCTCCAAAATGGAGAAAAACCGGAAACCAAACACACAAAACACAAAACAAACTTCAAAAGGAACACATACCTTTGGCAAATGACTCAAACATGTCAACAAGCAAAGCACTTCAACATGCAATTTGGAATTTGGAATTCGGAAAAAAACCAAAAACATGAAAATGAACTATTTCATCATTTTTAAAGGAAAAATACACTTTCCATGGCAACAAAATCAACAAGTGGCAATCATCAATCTAAAATGTACATAAAATGAGCAAGATAAGCACAAATTTATTAACAAAAAGGAGAATGTCCACTTACATGATGATTATGTGCCAAAAATTGAGGGAAAAGCTCCAATATTGAAAAATTCTTCAACAAACTTAGATCTTTTCAAACTTTGCAAGAGGAATCCGTAGTGGGCAGCAAATGAGGCATTTTTTATGGACAACGTTACATCCCAAATTTTGCCCTAAAATTTTAAACTGATTATAGCCATTGAATCAATTATTTCTTCATGATCGTGTGAAAATGAGTTAGTTAATATAGTCATCGTTTATTTCTTCATAACAATGTGAAATTGAGTTAGTTAATTATAGCCGTTGTATTGATTTAATTATCATATGGAAGTAAGTCAGTTAATTATAGCCGCTGTATCAATCTATTTAGGATCATGTAAAATTGAATTAGTTAATTATAGCCATTGAACATATTTGATGAGCATGTAAAGTTAGTTATTTTGACATTGATGAAATCCCTAATGGTCACTTGATGATTTTAACTTAGCAATTTATAAATCTGGAATTGATGTCTTGGTGAGAATATTGTTTTGAATGATTACAGAATGAAGACTGATGAGAGAGGGGAAGCATTGCGAAACAAGGTCATTGGAAGGGGATGGTCGAATGGTTCAGTCATCAGAATCGACAGGTTTGACCTAAAACTATCTTGGCAAGGTTACTAGGACTTGGCAACATACTTCATGATGGAACCGCATGAGCTATAATGTGGAATATTATAATAAAACAATGTAAAATAAACCTAAATTCTTACCTTTAAGAATTATCAAATATTAATATTATTTAATTATTATCTTACATTCTCAAATATGGTCATATGTAAATAATAATAAAATGACACCATTACATTAAAAATATTAATCCAATGATGCCACCTTATCATTACATACATATAAGCATAGTTGAGAAAATAAAACAATAATAAAATAATATTAATTCTTAAAAACCTTTCATCTTCTTTCTTTCCCTCCTTTCTTTCTTTTCTTTTTAGTTGTTTTGAAAGACTTTCAAATTGGGTCTTGTAACTGTAGGTAGCCGTAGAGTCGGGCTTATTCTTTATTAAAGTCTATCGGCATTCATTCATAGACACACTGCCTCGGCTTTTACTATTCTTTGGCAATCAAGTTACCAAAAGATACCATCGAAGAGACTGATCTCAGCCCGATAACATAACTGATCAACCCTATATCGATTCTATTCTACCTTAAACCAATTCAGTACCAACTTTCGCGGGTCACACAACAAGCTAGGCGATTTTCTCTAAGCACAGAACTCTTTGCAAGGGTTTGGTGACAGTCACGTAAGCTCTTAAATACAATCCGTGTATTCCTTTACTTTTATTTTTAAAATATAAATGCAAAAGTTAATCTTTAAGCCGTCAATAATAGCATGTGGAAATGACCACCGAACTGTTCTTCAAGTCTGTCGTGACCCTTGCAAAGTTGTCGTTTTTCATTTGTGATACTCTAACAATAGTTAATGCACAAGTCTGTTGAATACCTTGTAAGTCAGTCAATTCACTTGGGTGATATTGTTACTCTGATTTATACATAAGACTGACGTTTTCTTTATTCATATAAACATCCGAACATATAGAATTTCTCTGGATCATGTAAGGTCAATGGCAAGAATGTTATTATCTCAGTTGGTAATCAAATGCATCCTGATATAATACAAATAACTGAAAGTGAGATAATGAAACCAATACACCAAGGAATTCACCAGGTGAAAATGCCAGTATATGGTGAAGAAGGTGTAAAGTATCTATGTGAAGATAATCTGAAGGCACCAAGGAATCACCAACTTGTTGACCTGAAAATAGTGAGGAGGTGAAGGAATATCTGCAAAACAAGAATGATATCAGAATTAAATAATTAATTAAACAATAATGCATTAGCTCATGCATGTTCCACTCATGAAGGATGTTGTCAAGCTGAGTGGTGGAGATCGGGTTTGACGACCCACATTTTGAAATCCTTGGCCAGGGTGGAATTAGGCAGATTTGCCAGAACAACTGATCTATGTTGATTGTCAAGACGCCTTAGTAATTTTGTCGAATAACTGTTGGGACTTCAACCTACCTGGATACTCTGATGGTTGGATCTATGAACATCCCAAGCCCGACCTCGAGGTAGGGAGGGTCGTTCTATTAAATTAGAATAAGTGGGGATAAGTAATGGTCTACGTTTGGGAGGTTAAAGCTATGTCAATGCTTCTCCTTTCACCAAAGTCAGGGCTTGGACAACAAGTAAAGGAAGTTACATAGTATTCACTGTATGTTCATTTCATCTCTGAATGTTTAATTATTTTATTTCAAGATGAAAGTTATTTACTTTTTAATTAGCTTTTACAAATAACTTTACTTAAATTAGATATTTCTTTTCAAAAACATCTGTTACTTAATTTCAGTTGAATAATTAGTAGTTAAATGATTACATCTGATATTTACTTTCAGCTGATTAAGTTAGTTAATTGTTATCTTCTCATTATGTATTCTTGGTAAATTCAACATTTTAAATAGATTTTAATTCAGTTATAACAGCCATTGGAAATCTTATTCATGTGAATTAGGAAATCAGTTTATTTCTAAATTGAAACTTGATTAGGAAAATTAGTATGTTACAGACATCGCCAAAAACATGCCCTAAGAATGCTCAAACTTTCAACATTTTTGACAAATGCATGCTCTTGGGACTTTTTTGGGAAAAATGTGAACCTCTAGAGGCATGAGACAAGTCCTTTTTGACTCCCGAGTGCAAAAATGTGACCCATGATGTATAGCAAATGATTGAATATGCCAAAACGCCTCTTTTCCTCGCAAAAACGTGATTTAAATCACTCTACAATGGACGTTTTTGGAGAAAAACGTGACTGAAAATCATCATGAAGAACTTGTTTTTAGCATAAAAACAAAACATCTATAGTATGGAAATGCCAAAGGATGCAAAAATGCCTCTTCTCCTTGAGATTTTCGAATCATTCCATGATCAAATCCAAGTATTGGAGTGAAAACGGGTTCTTGAAGGGCGCATACGTGAAGTTTCTCCAAAAACGGATTTTGGAAGGGCAAGAGCATGTGTTTTAATGCAAAACGCACCTTTTGGAGGTGTATGCATATATTAAAAACATGTTTTTAGTGTAAAAACTCACCGTTTGGAGTCACTGCATGTTTAAGTTACATGCATATGCAACTCAAGACAAAAGCTCATCTTTATGGTGCATATGCATGTAACACATGTAGCGCATCTTTTTGATGTCATTGCACATTTTGAGTGGGCTTACATGCAATGGCATAAAAAAGGTCCACCTTTAAGTGATTTTACACTTTAAGTTGAATTTTATATGCAATGGCATGAAAAAGGTCCACTTTAAGTGATTTTTCAATGTAATGACATGAAAAAGATCCACTTTAATGATTTTAATAAGTGTATGTCAATTTAATTTCAATAAAATATTACTTAAATGGGACATAAATTATATTTACGTATCATATAAATAATATAACATATAAATATCATTTAATAAGTAATATTTACCTAAGCATTTGATTTAAATGTCAAAAATTAAATTGAACTATATAGTTAATATAGTCACTTAAGCGAAAAATCAAAAAGTAACTCAACTTAAAAATATAACATAAAGTGCACTATAGTTACTTTAAGTGAATTTAATTGATAAAGTAACTTAAAAACATAACATAAAGAGAATTTAAGTTATATTTTTCAAAAAGTGAATGTCCAATTAAAAATATAACATAATATTTTTAATTCGTATTGTTGCATCAAAAAGGTCCACTTTTTGGCCACTAAAATAGCCATATCTTTTGACTGACAACTCCGATTAAGCTCTAAGTTAGATCAAATCAAAGAGGAAATTGAAAGCCATGACTTGAGCAAAACCAAAGGACTAAAAACCAACAAACACTCACTCAAAAGAAAAGAAAAGGACGTTGAAAGACTTAAAAATCAAGTATAGGCTCGACAAATAGAAAAACGAAAAAGACTTGACGAAAGCCTCCAGTAAAAGAATTTGCTATGCGAATTGGAGTTGATTGATCAATCAACATTAAGCAATTGAATAACAAATTCAACTTAAAGAGATGCAAAACTAGATTGAAAAAGTTTTTTACTATCATCTATATTTTGTGGTGACAAAATACAAGACATGGTAAAAAGGTGAAGATCTTAGAACTCATGACAAAAACAAGATTTTTTATTCTCATGTTGGATCTTCGTGGTGAAGGAATAATTATACAATTGTTCCAATGTGCCCTAAGGGAATTTAGGAGGCATCATTCAAATTTCAAACCATACAAGAGCTTGCATAAAAACAATTATGTCAATAATCATAGATTGAGGATGATGACATGTGTAAGCAATTACAATCCAATTTGTTGGCTATATAGAGAAGGGAGAATAAAATCTCACCCATGGCTTATGAGCTCATGGAGGAATCAATTGAACATAAGTTTGACAGGTTCAAGGAATATATGACTGAAAATGAGCTAATATTAGCAGGTGTACAGGTTGAGGATCTCAGGAAATGAGCAAGAACCAAATGAAAAGGGAACAGATTTGTTTTACATGTCATGAATCTTGGACACCTAATCATTATTGTGAAGTCAATAAAGAAGAACTAATGCAACCAAACATTGGTAAGGACATAGCTATACATGTGAATAAAGACTTGATTCATGAGGCACAAGCTGAAACAAACACACCTAAACTTAAGCATGTAGAAAGCAAACAAGATGTTGACTTCCAACCAGTTGAGGATAATATTGTGGAAGAACCCATTGCTACTAATGACAGTTATTCCCATGTACTGCAAGAATTAAAGAAGATTAAGTAGTTTGCTAATTTATGAGTTGTATGCTTAGTTTTTCCGATTTGCCCCAATCTATAGGCGTGTACTAACTAAAAACTTTGATGGGTTAGGCCTCGGTATAAATCTATAAATGTTTCCTACATCCTCTTGAGTCTCAACCAAAGATTTTTGCAGTGCCAAGATAATAAACAAAAATTTGAAAATATTGATTCTCAGGTAAAAGCAAGCAATATGCATTCAAATAGCATGACATTCAAGGTTTACACTAAACTTCAAAAAATCCAAAGTTCAATTAGCACCATACATGTTCTCACATACATTGCTTAATGTCAATATTCAAAAATATCAACTACAAAGGAAAAATCAAAGATTACACCCATGCAAATAGAGATGGCACCTGTGATTAATGGTTCATTGAGACATGCAGTCAGGCCTCTTGCCAAAATATGTTTCACCTCCAACAGTGGGATAGAAAATTGGTTGTCAATAAGTGTAGAATAGCTAATAATCGAATGACCAACTGTTTACTAAAGCACAATTGATTTTACTACCAAACGGTGTTTGGCCTTCACACCAACAAAGACTCTTATCAGACAAGGATCAAACTAACAATCACTACAAAGTCTTTTCTTATGACTATTTCCATGCAACTTCTCGTCACTTTAATGGTATTTTCTTACTCAATATGTCCAACAACTTGTATCTCATCACACTCTGCAATTCAATCCTCCAATGGAAGATTCTGAGTCGAACCTACACCATGGTATACATGACTAGATTGGTTTCCTAGTTGCAAATCTACAAGATTTCGTCCATTGGTTTTAGGGCTTCAAAATCTGAGATGTATATGTTTTCCAATTCATATGCAATGGATCTTCCTCTAGCTTCCACGATGTTTATATTATCCTCCCCCTCCAAGAGTTTGCAAGAGCGTTATGCAAAGAAGAGCATGCATGGCCTAGTTGGGCATTACCAAAAGAAGATGCTCTAACCATCGGTAGCGGGAGTGACATTAATCTTTTCCACTTGGGGTGATGAAAGTCCCTCACCACGTCAACTCAAATGCTCCACTTCAAAACTCCGATCAAATGGGTCCAAAAGGGAGTCCTCCACAGGTTTCTAAAGAATTGATTAATTGAGTTAATATTAAAGTAGTTGAGACCCCCACGTCATCCCTACAAGTTCCACGCTAACTAGTGCGAGCTGAACAATCACGTCTGAGAGGGGGACATGACAGTCCTTCCTTCCTGAGATTGCTTACCCTCAAGCAATTGCAATGCTAGGTGTTGGAGTATATGCTCACTCTGCCAAGTTGTGTCTTCAATGGGTAAATCTTTCCAACAAACCAAATACTCCTGGATAACCATGTTTCTCAACTGTCTCTTACTTGTTTCCAACACCTCACTAGGTACCAATTCTAATTTCCCTTCCTCGTTCAGTGGGGGCAATCCAAGTGAACTTGTAGTATGCTGACTGATGGCCTTTTTGAGGCATGAGACGTGGAAAACATTATGGATCCTACTATCACCTAGTAATTCTATCTCATAGGCTACCTCGCCAATTCTCTTCAACACCCTGTAGGGTCCATAAAATCTACACTTGAGCTTCTTTGAATTGTTCTTCTTCAATGAACTATACCTATAGGGCTGAAGATGTAGGAACACCATACCTCCCACCTCAAATGATCTCTCAGTCCTTTATTGATCAGCATATCTTTTGTTGGTTTTGGGCTTGTAATATCCCTACTGGAACCGCTCAAATAATGTTTTATACCTACTCAAAATCTAATGTGTGTGTTCATTAAAATCTTGATACCACCAGTGACCCAAAATGAGCCATTATCTTGCATTGATATTTTATTTCTATTACAACTTAATAGTAGGATATTCCAACTGAATAAGAAATGCAACATAATGGAAATAGATTGTTCCTTCAATGAAAAACTTATATAAATCAAACTCCTAACACCCTTAAATTAACACCCTAACATGTATAAGGTAGATGATAGAAAAACTTGGAAGTGGAGTTTCCGAAAATTGGTCATGGTCATAGTTACATCATTGTGGGGGATGGGGGGACGATGGAACGGGGGGACAAGTTTCTGGGACAAATGGATAGAGGGACCTTAATTTGGGAACGGCGTGGGGTCATGACAAGGTTTTATATACTATGCATATGGCAGTTAAAATGTTAGTTATGAAAAATGTATTGCAATATAAGATATAAAGGTGTACGAGAGTAAATACTTGAACATTGCATTGAATTTGAACATCAAACATTGAACATAAATAGTTGAATTAGCAAATAGTCAACATTCGAACGTCCCCCCATCTTTGGCGGAGGTGGCATAATCCGGTGGTGGCGCTGGGGATGGGGGAACGCAATCCCCAAGTCCCAGCGCCTCCCTGTCTCGAGGATGTGGGGTAAAAAGGGAGGGAACACATCCTCGTGTTACTATGGTCACGATGATGGGAGTTGTGCTGAAAATAAGCCACCATAACCTATCAACGTCGAGCTTCCACTCAGCCAATCACGATGTACACTTTGTGAGTCTCAAAATGCTACTCTGCCTTCAGTTATATTAGACCAATACACTACCTCTGCCCAAATCATACTCATCATGCTCGTATTTTCCTATAGATGCCTCAGTATTGGAAACATCATAGAGTTCTCTGTCACCTGGGCAAGTGAACATTGCATTGAATTTGAACTTGAACATTGAACATAAATAGTCGAATTAGCAAATAGTCAACACTCAAACATCCCCCCATCTTTGGCCGAGGTGGCGAAATCTAGTGGTGCCACTGGGGATGGGGGAACAAAGTCCCTAGTGCCTCCTCGTCTCAAGGATGTGGGGCGAAAAGGGAGAGGACACATTCCCGTGTGGTCATGATGATGGGAGTTGTCCTAAAAATAAGCCACCATAACCTATCAATGTCAAGCTTCCACTTAACCAATCACAATATACACTGTGAGTCTCAAAATGCTACTCTACCTTCAGTTCTATTAGACCAATACACTAACTATGCCCAATTCATACTCATTGTGCTCCTATTTTCCTATAGACAACTCAATATTGGAAACATCGTGGAGTTCTTTGTCATCTGGGCAAGTGACATGAGTTTGCACTTATCAACTTTAGCATGAGATACCTCTCTGGTTCAGCCTGAGCCTAGATATGGGCCTGTGTTCCTTCCTATGGCCTCTATTCTATCAAACTAAGCTTGGACATAATGCTCATGCAGTTCCTGTGTGCGTTTTCCTTTGATTAGTTTGGGGCTTGGTCCAAATTGTTTTCCAAGATTGTCGTCCTGGAGTTGCCGACAAGTTTGCTTCTCTATATTGTTTGTTTCAAATTCATGCCTGTCTTTTGGCCTAATGCTCCCTTTAAGGATGCTTGACTCGTTACTTGCCATTATGGCTAACAAGAGGCAAGTGCGAACATGCATCCGTGAAATTGAAGGAAATGCTTGAGTGTTACATTCCGGAGATAGTAAAGACAAAGCTCAGTCATGTAGACTAAGCCCAGTCAAGCCTTGCCAAACAATATGACCCCAAAAGGATCCACAGTGACAATCACATAAGTCCCCTGGAGCCCACCGTACTCTAAACAAATATCCAACCTTCCGTACGATTAAGAGCATAAGTCATCCCTTCTTATTGCTCCATATTCTTGCCTATCGGAACACATAATAGGCAGGGAGCTACTTACGTGGTTGGCTCAGGTTGGGGGACATGACAGTCCTCGCCTCTGGAATTACTTGTCCCCAAGCAATTTAAGAGCTGGATGTTGTAGAATACATTCATTTTCCCATGTAACATCCTCAATGGGTAAATCTTTCCAACGGATTACTTGATGACTCTAGTCCACAATTGCTTATCTTGTGTATCCAAAAATTTTGTTGAGACCAAATCTAACTTTGCTTCATCATCTAGAGGAGGTAGCTTTGGGGGGTTTTCAAGATTGGGGCCAATGGCTTTCTTAAGACAAGAGATGTGGAAGACATTATGAATCTTGTTGTCACTAGGCAATTCTATCTCATAGGGAACGTCACCAATTCTATTTTGCAATCAATAAGGTCCATAAAACCTTGGTTTGAGCTTCTCAGTTCCACTCCTCTTTAACAAACTCTGTCTATAGGGCTAAAGACACAAGAACACCATATCACCAATCTCAAAAGACCTCTCTGTATGGTGCCTATCTGCGTACATCTTCTATTGGTTTTGTACACACTGCATGTTTTCTCTAAGAGATGAGAGGATATCCTATTTCTATTGAAGCCAATCCTTGGCTAGCAAGCTTCTACTATTAGCTAAGGCTAAATCTATGAAGGAAAATGGATCCTGTCCATACAATGCCTGGAAGGGTAATGTGCCTATAGACATATGATACATCAAGTTATAGCAATACTCGCCCTAATATAACTATCTGACCCAAGCCCACTGCAGTCCTGAAATGTAGTTACGAAGATATGTCTCCACCCACTTATTAACCATCTCTGTCTTCCCATCAGTCTGGGAGTGGTTACTAGTGCTACGTGTCAACTGTGTTTCAGCCAACCTAAATAACTTCTGCCAAAAGTTGCTAAGAAACTTGTCATCCCTGTCACTGATTATGGTTTTAGGAAGACCGTGCAACCTAAAAACTTCTCTGAAGAACAAGATTGACACCTATGAGGCTATCCGATTTGCTGCTACAGAAAATTAGTCCATACTTTGTTAATCTATCCACTACCACGAAGATGCTATCCTTATCCTGCACCTTGGGTAGTCTTGTGATGAAATCCATAGAGATACTCTCTCATTTATGCTCATTGATGGGTAGTGGTTGTAACAAACCTTTTGAAAAAACATGTTTTGATTTGCTTTGTTGACAAGTCATACATTCCCTTATGTGCTAAAGGATATCATCCTTGAGTCCCTTCCACGAAAACTACTCTCGAATTTGTTGGTAAGTTTTGAAGTATCCTCGATGCCCCGTTGTAGGACTATCATGAGTGGCTATTATAATTTGTCTTTTTTAGTTTGGATTCAGGGGCCAAGTAAATTGTGTTCTTGTAATAGATAACATCATCGATAACCCTGTAACTATCATCCTGAACCCGCCTATCAATAACCTCACAAGCAAAGGTATTTTGGGAGTATTCAACTAATAGTTGAGATTTCCAATCAGCTAAAATCTCTAACATAGCACAATATGAGACACCAGTTGGTCTCCTAGATAATGCATCAGCAACCACGTTATTCTTTTCCTTGATGTCTTCAATATCAAAGTCATATGGCTGAATCTTGCTGATCCACTTTTGTTAGCTTTCATTTAATTCCTTTTGTGCCAAAAAGAAATGCAAACTATTATGATTTGTTCTCACAACAAAACGTCTGCCCACTGGATACTGTCTGAACTTAGCTAGAGCATGCATGATAGCTAGCATCTCCTTATCATAGGTGGAATACAACTTCTCACGATCTTTCAATTTCCTGCTCTCAGAAGCAATAGGATGCATGTACTCCATAAGTATGACACCAATACCATCACCTAAAGCATCATGCTCTAAGATAAATAATCTAGTGAAATCAGGTAGTGCTAGAATAGGGCACATACTCATCACCTTCTTCACCTTGTCAAATATTGCCTCCAAGTCTGTAGACCATCTAAAAGCCCTTGCTTTCTTAAGATCGGTAAGTGGGGTTGCAAGCTAGGAAAATCCTCTCACAAACCTCTTGTAGTAAGAACACAAACCCAAGAATCCCCTCAAGTCTGGCACGTTCAATGGGGGTGGCCAATCTAAGATAGCTTGGATCTTTTCTTGATGAACCATGACTCCATTAGCACCAATCACATGCCCCAAATACAAGATCTCTGCCAATCCAAACTCACATTTGGATTCTTTAGCAAATAATGAGGGTTGCTCCATAATCCCTAGCTCCTCATCCAAATGTTGCAAGTGTTCCTCTCATGTCCTGCTGAAAATCAAAATGTCATCAAAGAACACCAGAACAAACTTATGCAATTGCTTATTAAATATAAAAAAATTATTGCTTGACTAGAATGTAGCAGAAGCATTTGTGAGCCCAAAAGGCATCACCAAAAACTCATAGTGGTCATAGTGACATTTGAATGGTGTCTTATGCACATCCTCGCAAACCTTAATTTGACGGTACCCAAAATGGAGGTCAATCTTCGAGAAGTAGACGGCTCCATGAAGCTCATACAAGAGCTCATCAATACAGGGTATAGGGTACTTGTTCTTAATGGTCCTCTTATTCAATGCCTTGTAATCTACGCACATACGTAGAGTCCTATCCTTCTTCTTGACCAAAACCATGGATGAAGCAAATGGACTAGAGCTCGGCCTTTTGTGCCCCATGTCAAGTAACTCTCGAATGGTCTGCTCTATGTCCTCTTATAGTTTCTGGGGTGACGATAAGGTGTTGTAATAACAGGTTTGGCACCTTTCTCCAGCTCTATCACACACTCAAACCCACAATCAGGAGGTATACCAAGGGGAATATCACCAAAGACCGCCTTGTGCTTGTATAATAATGATTAAACATCAATGTAATGCTGCTAACCCAAGTCTGAAACAGACTTAGTGGAGATAAAACAATGCACTGCCCATTTTGTATCCTCACATCCCAAGATGGAATCCATTCTATGGGCTGAAACACAATCCTGGGACCTCCATCAATCATAGCTTTGAGAATGATTTGTTTCTCTCCCTTTATGAATTCAATTGTTTCTAATCATGGTCAATGGTATATCTACCGAGAGTCTGAAGCCACTATAGGCCTAAAATGGCATATATCCCACCTAACTCAATCACATAAAAATCTGTTGCAAGAGTGTAAGTACCTAGCTGAACATCCAACTGAGAAAACCATCCCTAAGCAATTGAGAAGATCTCCACCAGAAACCTTAACATCAAATTGCAGACTGGGATCTACTTGTAACTTCCTTCTAGCTGCAATAGACGTGCTAATGAAATTATGTGTGGCTCTTGTGTCCACCAAACACGCCATTTGTTGCCCCTTAACCACTCCCTTAAGACGGATGAGGCTACCTTTAGGAATTCCTGTGAGAGTAGCAACTGTAGGTGGCTGATCTGGAACCTGTTTCTCTACCTTTCCCAATTGGGGCTGCTCATGAACATTATCCTCATTGCTGTCATCAGACTTGTTATCATCATTTTCATCATCTAAAACCACTTTAATATAGTTAACCTTGCCTTTCCCTCTACATCTATGGTCCGGTGACCAAGGTTCTTTACATGTGAAACATAAATCTCTCCTTCTCAGCTCGTTTCTTGACTCAAATCAGTTTTAGGTGGTTCACTCTTATTCTGATTTGAGGATTTCAGATTGGTTTTGGGTCCCTTAAAGGGCTTTTTGGGAGGCTGAACTGCTGAAGATGAGTCATCCAAATCAAGTGCCATCTTGATTACATCCTATAAAGTATTCAGTTTCAGCACTTTGACAAATCCCTTGAACCTCTCACTCAAACCTTCCACGAACAACATTACCTTTCTGTTTTCTGTCATGTCTAGGACCATGATAGATATCGTTTGAAATTCATCAATATAATTATCCAAGGATCCACTGTGTTTGAGCTGAGCTAATTCTCTATAGTATAACTTTATGTCCTTCCTATCAAATTTGCTAATTAGTTTATTATTAATCTCCTCATACGAACTAATCATCCCATGATCTTGAGTTACTAAACCATGGTGTCACTAATCATAAGCTGAACCATCCAAATGCATGGTAGAAAACTCGATTGCATCGGTTTTAAACATGGGCTTAAGTGAGAGAAAGGTATCCAGCTTTTGTATCCACGCCCTACTGAAGTCTTTCCGCTGCCATCAAATGTTGGTAAGATGAGCTTGTTCATAGCATGTTTAAGATCCCTATTTGGGGCCCTTGGCCTCCTATCCTACCTAGCTCTCACCAAATCCCTTCGCTGGTTCATATATTAAACAAAGCCCAAGACTACATTAACAATATTTGGAAATAAATCTCATTCAACATATGTGGCCATGACATCATCTAAGATGTCTCCTACAGCTCTGGCATTAACAACCTTTGCCTCATTCTAATGTTCAGCAAAAACGAGCATTAAAGGCTTGTCTGTCGTTCGAGTGGGTGCTCCCCTAGCACGTGCTGATCCAGCTACACTACCACCCACACTATGATGGCTTTGTGGTCTTCTAGGCCCAGTATTCATATGTTGTATACCTTGCGTGAGTTGTTGCAGAACATTAGCAACATGATTTTGGCCATCTCTAAGAGCACTCAAAGTTTCTTTGGTTTCCCTGTCTACTTCCTCAATTGTATTTGGCCCCCTTTTCAACCATTGAGTGCACTCCTATAACTTCTGAAGTTGTTTTACCTTCCGAATTTGCGGGGTTCTCTGTCGTATTGACACATTCAAAATCCCAAGGCAGGAGGTTTGTTGCTCTAATACCACTATAATATCCCTACTGGAACTGCTCAAATAATGTTTTATGCCTACTCAGAGTCTAATGTGTGCTCCTCAAAATATTGATACCATTGGTGAGCCAAAATGAACCATTACCTTGTATTGATATTTTATTTCTATTACAACTTACTAGCAAAAGATTCAAACCGAATAAGAAATGCAACATAATGGAAATAGATTGTTCTTTCAATAGAAAACTCAACAGCCCTAAACTGATGCTCTAACATGCAAAAGGTAGATGATAGGAAAACTTTGAAGTAGAGTTTCCAAAAATTGGTCATGATGATGGGAGTTGTGCTGAAAATAAGCACCATAACCTGTCAACCTCAAGCTCCCACTTAGCAATCATGATGTCTGCTCTAAGTCTCAAAATGCAACTCTACCTTCAGTTCTATTAGACCAATACACTACCTCTGCCCAGTTAATACTAATCGTGCTTCTATTTTCCTATAGACGCCTCAGTTTTGGAAACATCGTGGAGTTCTTTATCATCTAGGTAAGTGTCGTGAGTTTGCACTTATCAACTTCAATGTGAGATACCTCTCCCATTCAACCCAAGCCTAAAATTGGGCATGTGTTCCTTCCTATTAGCAGACAATTTTTCCCTCTTGAGAGTTGTTATCTCTTAACAACAAATGAAAAACTAACTTGCCACAACTGAGTCTTGTAATCACTTCAAAAAGAAAACAAAAGACTCTCTTTGTTTAAAGACACAACTCCCTTTTTGAAAGATTAATAGTGAAAAGCATTTATTATGGAAGAATTTTGAACAATGGTTCTTTTAACCTGAAAGAACATAAGGAAGTGAAAATATCCTCTTATAAACACAAAAGAATGCTGCAGATTCAAAGAATAATTACTCCACAACTTATGCCACACGACATAAATCAAAATGTCATTCTGATTTCTGATCAGACCTACTAAACTGTAAAGATAAGTACATGTACACTTCATTAAATTAATGAAAATAAGCCATCACAGTGAGATTGGATTCCACACGAAATAACAGCCAATTCAAACAAACATACGATCATATGAGTGATACCATAGGATTAAACAATATTTGTCAGTAATTCACGGTCAAAATGCCACCAAAAATGATTACTATTGTATCAAAAGGAATTATTATTAGTACTTCTACGTTCAGAGAGTCGACCCTAGGGATCTAACCAAAAACAAGTAAAATAGCCATGCAGGGCTTCCGAATCAGTTTTAGAAACTAACTCATTAAGGAGTTACTAACAGTCAAGTAAACCAAGTCTTAAGAAAACATTAATCAAAAAGGAAATAAAACCACTAGGGCTCATGGCCCCTAGATCCCTAACTAATTACCAGCATCAACATTCTGTTCCTAGGTCATAGGAAAACCGCCGCCAGCTTCTTTCCATGCTTTGTGAATGGCTAGGAAGTTGATTAGTTCATTTTGCTGAGGAACTCTGAGTTGCTCTAGGCACAACTTCCACATCATCATAATTTTGTTGACATGTTCCAGCTTCTTATCCTACATTTCCAGGTGATCAGCACAAAAGATCATCATAGAATCAGCTTTGGTGACAATGGTGAGATCTTTGACAGTAATTTCTTTAGCCTATTTCAATGCCTCTGTTTTGGAAAGGAAAGCTGATTCAACTTCTTTAGAAGTCTTGCCTTCTTGGTCAGTGTTTTCCATGATTTTGACATCGATAAATTTGATGTCGGCAGTTAAGATTTCCTTGAGACAGTTCATTTCCATCTGTAACTCAACACATTCATCCAGAGACTGTTCAATCACGATGTTCCTCCATTCAAGGTTAGCTCAAGCTATGAACAAGAAATTTGCGCTAACATTGGCTCTAGAAATCTGTTCACTCCATATTCTTGAACCTCTAAGATGTCGATGATGTATTTATCCCATTTCACCTTTTCGAACTCCCATGCATTCATCTTAGATTCTAGAGCGATCATCTTTTATGCTTTGGCGTTGGTGTTGGTGAAATGGGAGAAATTAGTTGCCTGAGTGTTCACTGCGTTCAACCACTCATCATAAGCATGAGCGACTGACCTGTCCCTTTTTACTTGTTCACTGAAGCCCTTATTGGTGGGAGAAGTAACATCAATTACAAAAATTGCGTTTAGTTGGGTTTCTGTATTTGGATGCTGAAGATCATGAATATATTCTGCAATTTTACGCAAGGATTGCTTGAGTTCTTGCTTATCTCTTTTGTCTTTCCATATACAATGAGGGATCTTGGAATTGCCAACACTCCATATCTTCATATCTGCGTACCTAGAGGCGGGACCAAGAGTGGTCTTTTCCATGGCATAATCCTAAGGAAGTATCTCATCTAAACTCTTATCAGTTGCCGACTTTAGAACATCTGTTACCCAATGTCCAGTGTTTTCATCAATGTCTAGTATATTTCAACCTTTGGCTTCTTGGTTTTAGGGGTTTTTCCTAGGCATTTTCTCACCGTGTCTTCAACCAGGAGAGTTGCGAGAACTAGACTTCTTTTCATCCCTACTGATAAATCAAACCAATTAGGAACTAAAGAGCTGTCCTTTAGAGGAGGTGTTTGGAACGCGAAAGAAGTACTGAACGCCATTGAACTCAAAGTATTAGCCCCTTCAACCGCTTGCTTACTTGATCCATTCTGCTACTCGAGCTCTCAGCTGCAGAGTCCCTTGGATCTATTTCAATTGGCTTTGTGCAAGCTTCCCTAACAAAGCTCTATTGTCTCACCTTCTTCCTACTGCGCAAACAGGTCCACTTGACCGAGGGGGGATTTGAACTGAACTTTGAACAATTAGTTCAGGTTCAGTGTTCTGCTTCGGCAAACCTGCAGTGTGAGAGTGAACAATTTCATTAGTGTCTTCAACATGATGAGTTGAACTAGGACTAGCAAGTGTGTCTTAAACGTTAAGGGTACTCGGTGAGGGTTGTCTTTTGCTTGTGAGCCATTGTTCAGTTCTGGTTATCACAGGTAGGGTCTTGGCTTGTAAGTCATCTTCTTCTGAAGTGACCAATCGACAACAGGCAGGGGGTATGCTTCAATCTATTCAATATAGACCGGATCAACTACCTCTTCATTAACTTCTTCAAGGACTCCTAAGATATCAAGTTGTAGATTATAAGCCTTGATTTCCTTTAAAGTAAGCCTTGACCACAATCTTTTCCTAACTTCATAATCATCTTGGCAATCTGCACAATAGTCTTCAATTTGAGGAATGTGGGAGAAAGATGTACACATCTCAAAATACTTTGATGCAAATTCCTAACTATCGAAATTGGAACGAGGGGTATGAAATGAGAGGTTCTTAGTTTTAACCTCCACCCTCAGGCTCAGGGCGTCTTGAAAAGACTTGCATTTGTAATGTCCAATTTCTATTGGAAAGGAGTAACCAAAGCTTTTTCGAGCTTTGCAATTTCTCTCAACCTCTGCCAGTTGCCTGCATACTCCAATTAAGGTCAAGACAATGCCAAGGCAATCTTAAAGGTTTCCCTTCATATCCTCCAATCCTCAAGTAAGTGAACTTCTGAAACTGGATAAACAATGTTGACCAGCTAAGTTGCCTCTTCTGATAGCCTCTTGTTTTCCTTCCCCTGGAGTTCAAACACTGATTTGGCCAAAAAGGTATCTTGAACTCTCTTAAAACCTTCTGAGTTTTTATCCTTCTGTAACAAGGGGTTGTATTCATAAATGGGCATGTCCTGGTTCCACACCTGGTGAGGTAAGCCTTTCCATTCTCTTCCACAGCCTAGAACGTAAAACAAATATGATGACATATAAAAACCAAAAGTTGCAGATACTTGAGAAAGCTCCTCTTGTGATCTTGTTGCTATAATTTCAGCCCAATCAACAAACTTATCCTTTCTAGAATAGTTTGGATGAAAAAGTACATCTAGTTCTGCCAATGGAAGGCATGAGAGATCCCTTTTACTTTGTTCAGCAGGGTTATGATATATTTAATTTCAGGGATCATGTGTTCTCTAGTCAAAGGACGTGGAAGACGTGAACAACCTCTTTCAGGCTTGAGTAACCAACCCTTGGCAATTGCATTATTGTGTTCATTGGCACTGGTAGTGAATTGGGCATAGGAAGAGTTGATGGTCCAATCTTTATAAACCTCGCGCAGGGAATCCTCAACACGCCCATAACAACAACTTTGTTCACATATATCAAGACTTCACCGATGTATGTGTGGATACACCTTTCAGCAGCATCATACCTATCATGGCGCACTAAAACCAATTCTGGGTAAGGGATAGCATCAGGAAAGCCAAAGGCTTGCAACAACCCACTACTTGAGACATTTTCAAATATTGACCCAGTTTTTGCATTGGAGAATCTAGCCATTAACTTGTCAATGTCCTCATTAGCCAAGAATGTATCTTCAATTTCGGGTAGAAAACTACTTATAGCTGATGGCTTGTCTTTTTTAGGTAATTTGGGGCGAAAGGCAGCCATGAAAGATTTGGGATTGACAAACAAAAAGAAAAGAAAAGACCAAAAGAAAATACAGAGACAAGCAATCAATTTGTAGAAAAGAAACAACAGCCAACAGAAAGAAAATGGAGGACTCACCATGTTGGCTATATAAGCATTGTTGATAACGTGGCCTATTGCTATCTCCTTGTATCTCCAAACAAAACAGAAATTTTTACCTTAAACTACTAAGGCAAAATGAAAAGAAAAGAGTCTTTTAAGGCATGCAACCTGGAGGGAAGAGTGTGTGGATGCAAAGAGCATAATTGAAAAGACAGGTTGCTTTCCATCATTAATCGTTCCTTCAATTTCACACATACCGAAACATACTTTGTCATCATTACCATCAATTACCAATAAATGTGTATCTTTCCCACAAGCCTCGGAAAGAAAGAAAAATCCTCCATATCGCCACTTTCTTGCGCACGTGTCTTTGTCACCAAGAACCTCTTGGCTCGTGAACCATGAACAATTGAACTACTTAGTAACAGTTCATTGTTCAAGTTCATGGGCCTTTTAATGTTGGAAATGACGCTCATAACAAGACAGAACTCTATCGGGTGAACTATTGAACTTGAACATAATATGTTCAAAGTTCAACTTCAACAATAAGCGACAAAATTTTCGATGATTGATAATTCAACTTAAGCCTAGACTGACCCGACACTTTGTACCCATGAACCAATGAACTATGAACATATGAACACATTGTGTTCAAAATTCATGTTCAACTTGAGCTTCATGCTAACAATGAAATATTTTAAAAGAAAGGGGTCCAAACACTCTGAACTAATGAACAACTTGACTTTAGGTTCACGCTAGAGACTTGTTTGCAAAAAGAGGGTTTTATTTCGACGTGTGACAAAAAGATGCGATGTGGCTAATACATGGGTAACACTTCCTATGGCCTCTAATCTGTCAAACCAAGCGTAGACACAATGCTCATGTAGTCTCATGTACGTTTGCCTCTAGTTAGTTTGGGGATACGTCCAAACTGTTTTCCAAGATTGTCGTCCTGGAGTTGCAGACAAATTCGCTTCTCTATATTGTTTGTTCCAAATTCATGCTTGTCTTCTAGCCCAATTTTCCCTTTGAGGATGCCTAACCTGTTACTTGTCATTATGGCTAACAAGAGGCAATTGAGAACGTGCATCCGCAAAATTGAAGGAATTGTCTGGGCATTACATTTTGGAGATAGTAAAGACAAAGCTCAACCATGTAGACTAAGCCCAGTCAAGCCTTGCCAAATGATATGACCCCACAAGGATCCACAGTGGCAATCACATAAGTCTGCCTAGAGCCCACCGTACTTAAAAAATATTTCCAACCTTCCCTACGGTTAGGCCCACAAGTTGTCCCTTCTTACTGCTCCATATTTCTACCTATCAAGACACATAATAGACAGGGAGCTGCTTACGTGGTTGGCTCAAGTTGGGGGACATAACAGGACTTGTGACATATTCTCCCTGAATGTTGTGAGGATATCCTATTGTTCTTGTAACCAATCCTCAACCAATAGAGTCCTGCTATACACTAAGGCCAAATCCAAGAAAGACAATGGATCGTAACCATATAGTGCTCTAAAAGTAGACATGCCAATAGACATATGATATGTCAAGTTATAGCAATACTCACCCAAGTACAACCATTTGACCCAAGCTTGTTGTCCTAAAATGTAATTTTGGAGATAGTCCTCTAGCCACTTATTTACTATCTTTGTTTGTCCACCTATCTGAGGATGGTAACTGGTACTAGGGATCAGCTATGTCCCAGCTAGTCTAAATAACTCCTGCCAAAATATGCTAAGAAACTTTTTGTCCTATCACTAACAATGGTCTTAGGAAGACCATGCAATCTGAAAACCTCTCTAAAAAACAATGTTGCTACTTGAGAGGTTGTCCAATCAGTTGCCACAGCAAAAAAGTGAGTGTATTTTGTGAACCTACCAACCACAACAAATACGTTTTCCTTACCCCGCACCTTCAAAAATCCTATGATGAAGTCCATGGATACTCTCCCATTTATGCTCAAGAACCAATAAGGGCTGCAATAAACCAATGGGATTATCCTTAAGGCTCTTCCAAGAAAACCTCTTTTTGATCTACGTGTATGTCTTAAAGTACCTGAGATGTTCGGTTATTGGATTATCATGTACCACTTGCAAAATTTGATCCTTAAGTTTGGATTCAAGAACTAGATAAATTATGTTTCTGTAGTAGATCACATAATAAATGACCTTATAATTGTCATCCTGAATCTGCCCATCCATAACCTCACATGTAAATGTGTTCTTCAAATACTCAACTAAAAATTGAGACTTCCAATCAGCTGAAATCTCTGATATAGCACAGCAAGTGGCACTAGTTGATCTCTTGGAAAGTGCATCAGCTACTACATTGTTCTTCCCTTTAACGTATTCAATGTCAAAGTCATAAGCCTGAACCTTGCTGGTCCATTTTTGTTACCTCTCATTCAGTTCCTTTTGTGCCAAGAAGAAACGCAAGCAATTATGGTCTGCTCTTACTACAAGTTGTCCACCCACCAAATACTGTTTAAATTCAGCTAGAGCATGCATAATAGATAATATATCCTTATTGTAGGTGGAATAAAGCTTCTCATGATCCTTCAACTTCTTGTTCTCATAAGCAATAGGAGGCATATCCTGCATAAGCACCACACCTATCCCCTCACTCGAGGCATCGCACTCCAAAACAAAAGGCCCAAAGAAATCTAATAATACTAGCACTAGGCAATTACTCATAATCCTCTTGACCTTACGAAAAATTGCTTTTGCATCATCTGGCCACCTAAAAGGACCCTTTTTTGTGAGATCAATAAGTGGTACCGCAAGTTGAGAAAACCCCTTCATAGATCTCCTGCAATAGGAACATAATCCAAGGAATCCTCTCAAATTAGAAACATTCCTTAGGCGCAACCAATCCAATAAAGCTTGTATTTTGTCCTAATGAATCTTGAAAAGTGCCCAAGGTATAAGATCTCTGTCAAGCCAAACTAGTATTTGGACTCTTTGGCAAATAATGAATGTTGCTCCATAATACTCAAGACCTCGTCCAAATGTTGTAGGTGCTCTTCCCAGAATACCAACACACACTTACGCAATTGCTCATTAAAAATGTAATTCATACATGGCTGAAAAGTGACAGATGTGTTGGTGAGACTGAAGGGCATCACCAAAAACCTAGTGTCTATAATGAGATCTGAAGGTTGTCTTATGCACATTCTCCTCACATACTCAAACCTGAAGGTATCCTAAACAAAGATCAATCTTTGAAAAATAAATGGCCCCATGTAACTCATCCGGTAACTCATTTATGCGAGGACTGTGTTATCCATTCTTAATAGTCCTCTTTTTTTGAGCTTTGTAATCAATGCACATCCATAAAGTCCCATCTTTCTTTTTAACCAAAACCACTAATGAAGCAAAAGGGATTGTACTCATCCTAATGTGTCACATGTCTAGTAACTCTCTAATGGTTCATTCAATCTACTTACAATGTCTAGGGTGGTGATAAGGTGTAGTGATGATCATCTTCACACCTTCCTCCAACTATATCACATGCTCAAACCCACGGTCAAGAGGTATGCCCGGGGAAATATCACCAAAAACACCCTTGTGCTTATTTAGCACTGGCTGAATATCAACATGATGTTTATTGTCCTAAATCCAAGATGGATTTAGTGGAGATAAGCAATGTTCTGCCTACTTTGTATCATCATGTCTCGATATGGACTCCATCTTATGGGCTGAGACAATCCTGGTACCTCTGTCAAACATGGCTCTAAGAATGACCTGTTGATCTCCTCTCATAAATTCAATCTGGCTTTGATCATTCTTGAAAGTGTACCTACCAAGAGTGTGGAGCCACAGTAGAAATAGCATCCATCCCTCCTAACTCAATCACATAAAAATTTGCAGTCAATGTGTAACTTCCCAACTGAATTTTAAGATGTGGAACCATCCCAAAGAAATTTATGCTCCACCGGCAATAACATCAAAATTGGGAACTACGTTTACTTGTAGCTTCCTTTTTGCTGCTATGGAGGCACTAATAAAATTATGTGTAGCTCTCGTATCCGCTAAGAGAACCTTGTTTTGCCCTTTTACCACTCCTTTGAAGCGGATAAGACTACCTATAGGTACTCCTGAGAGGGTGGCAACTGTAGGAGGCTCATTTGAAACCTATCCCTCAACTATCTCTACCTGGGGCTACTCGTGATTGCCTTCCTCTTTGCTGTCATCAGATTTGTTACCTTTGTATTCATCATTCAAAACCACCTCAATGTAGTGAACCTTACCTCTTCCAAGGCATCTATGATCATGGGTCCAAGGTTCTTTGCGTGTCAAGCACAACTTTTTCCTTCTTAGTTCATTCTTGGACTCAAAACCTAACTTAGGTGGAGTGACCTTGTTCTGATTTGAAGATTCTAAATAAGTCTTTGACCCCTTGAAAGGCTTTTTAGGGGGTTGAATTGTTGTTGATGAACTATCCAAATCGAGTGTCATCTTGATTGCATCTTGGAGAGTGTTGGATTTGAGCACCTTAACAAAACCTTTGAATTTTTCACTTAATCCTTCCATAAACAACATCACCTTCCTATTTTCAGACATGTCAAGAACCATGATGGATATCCGCTGAAACTCATCAATGTAAGTGTCTAATGCTCCACCATGCTTAAGTTGGGCTAATTCCCTATAATAGACTTCTATGTCCTTCCTGTCAAACTGAGAGATCAGTTCACTACTAAACTGTTCATATAAATTAATCATGTCATGATCCTAGGTAACAAGCCCGTGATGCCACTAATCATATGTTGTCTTGTCCAAGAGCATAGTAGCGAACTTAATTACCTAAATTTTAGTCACAGGCTTTAATGTGAGTTGTGTCCAGTTTATGTACCCAGGCACTATAGTTTCCCACTACCATCAAATAAAGGTAAAGTTAGTTCGTTCATAGCATGCTTCAAATCCTTGTTTGGACCTCTAGGCCTTTTATCCTGTCTAGCTCTTGCCATCTCCATTCACTGTCCCATTTACTGAACAAAGCTCAAATCCGCCTTAACATTATCAGGAAACAAATCCCACTCAGTGTGTATAGCCACTACTGCTACTGCATTCCCCACTTCTGCTTCCTCATTGTCCTCAGCAAATATTGGTATCAATGGTCTATCCGTGGTACATGTAGGTGCTCTAACACCTCGAGGAGATCCGGCTACACTTCCTCCTTCGTTGTGATGGCTTTGAGGTCCTTTAGGCCCTGTGTTCAACTGATTTATTGCTTCAGCGAGCTGTTGTAAAACATCAGCAACATGGTTTTGTCCTTCCCTGAGGGCTCTCAACTTTTCCCGGGCTTCCCTGTCTACTTCCTCTAACTGATTTGCAGCGATCTTAGCAATCAAATGAACTCTGACAATCTCTGAAACTATCCTTCCTTTAGGTATCACAAGAGGTTTCCAAATGCTATGCGGTTCCCCAATATACAAATGCATCCAAAGCAATTACCCACTAGGTAGTAGGCTTGTGGCTGTGATACCATTGTAAGATTCCCCTGTAATGCAGGACTTAAAAAAGATTATGGAGTTTGTTAATGTTTGATTTCTATACTTAGTTTTTCATGTTTGCACTAGTCTTCAGAAATGGTGATGTACTAACTACAAATTATGATGGTTTAGGCCTCAGTATAAATCTATAAGTCTCCTGCATCCCCTCAACCGAAGATTTTGTAGTGCCAAGATCATAAACACAAATTTGAAAATATTGATTCTTAGGTAAAAGCAAGCAATATGCATTTGAATAGCATGACATTCAAGGTTTAGACTAAACTTCGAAACATTTGAATAGCATGACATTCATGTATATTTGCTTCCTGCCAGATTCAGAAATATCAACACAAAATAAAAATCAAAGATTATACCCATACAAAAAGAGATGACACCTGTAGTTAATGGTTCATTAAGACACGCGGTCGGACCTCTTGGCAAAATACATTTCGCCTCTGACAATGGGATAGATGATTGGTTGTCAAGTAGTGCAGAATAGCTGCAAATCAGATAACCAAGTGTTTACTTCAGCACATTTGATTTTACTACCAAACAATGTCTAGCCTTCATGAAACAGACTCTTACCAGACAAGGATCACACTCTCGAGCACCAAACAGACTTTGCTTATAGCTACTTCTATGCAACCTCTCAACACGTTAATGGGATTTGCTACTCAGTATGTCCAGCAACTTGTATCTTATCACACTGTGCAACTCTAGCCGATAAGTCCGATGGTAGATTCTGCGACAAACCTACACCATGATATACACGATTGGAATGGTGTCCTAATTGCACATCTATGGGATTTTGTCTATCAACTTTAATGGCTTCAAAACCTATGATGTATATGTTTTCCAATTTGTATGTAATGGTTCTTCCTCTGGCTCCCATGGTATATATATTATCCTCCCACTTTGAGAGTTTGCTAGAGCGTTCTGCAGAGAAGAACATGCACGACCTAGTTGGTTGTTACCGAAAGAAGATGCTATGACTGTCAATGGCAGGACTTACATTAATCTTTACACTCCCTTGCCACGTCAACTCAAAAGCTCCACTTCAAGACTAGGATCAAATGGGTCCAAAAGGGAGTCCACCACAGGTTTCTAAAGAATTGATTAATTGAATTTATATTAAAGTAGTTGAGGCTCCCATGTCATCCCTACAAGTTCCACTATAGCCTGCTCGGATGCAAATAATAGGCTAAGTGGTGTGAGCTGGGCAATCACATCTAAGAGGGGGACATGACAAAATATATAACTGAATATGAACTAATATTAGCAGGTGTAACAGGTTACAGGATCTCTGAAAACAAGAAAGAATCAAATGAGAAAAGAACAGATTTGTTTTACATGTCATGAATCTTGGACAATTGATCATTGTTGTGAAGTCAATAAAGAACAAGAACTAATGCAACCATAAGACATAGATACACATGTGAATGAAGACTTGATTCATAAGGCACAAGCTGAAACAAACACACCTAAACTTAAGCATGTAGAAAGCAAATGAGATGTTGACTTCCAATCAGTTAAGGATAATATATTGTTGAAGAACCAATTGCTACTAATAAGAGGTATTTTAAGCTTTTAACTCATGAATTGCTGATCGCTATTAACAAAACTAGTGAAAAGAACTCCTTTGATGAATCCATAGATGCACATGATATTCCATTATCACTTCATTAAGAGTGCATGACACCAACTATAAAAGCAATGTGTGACGATGATATTGCTCTAGCAGTTGAGAACAAATCTGAAAATCTGATGTGTGACAGCCCTTACTACCTAAATGAATGTGAACACAAACCTTTATCGGTGAAAGATTTGATCAATAGATTATTACCTACGAAAAAAAGGTTGTACAAGTGTTCAAAAGGGTAGGATTTGATCGATAGATTATTACCTACGAAAAAAAGGTTGTACAAGTGTTCAAAAGGGTAGATACCTCTCACAACTTCATTGAAGAATTTATATGGAAAACTCAAATTGATGAAAGGCAACAAGGTTTTTTATGTGAAGTCACTAGTACGCAACTACAAACAATTAAAGAAGCATTCAAAAAGATGAAATCAGATTACTTGCAACCTCTTAGTGGATAGGAAACTTGCTATCGAATTTGGGGATGACAAGGTAAAGGGAGGTAGATGAACTTTGTCTTCAACTAACTATGGCACATTATTCGTTGTGCAAGGCTGAAATTCAGATTTCTATGGCAACCACTCATAAGGAAGATGGTCTTAATTCAAAAACCAAGAAGGTCATACAAATGGTTGAAGGAATCAACACCATTTGTGAAAATGAAAGTGAGTGTATCATTCTCACCTCTCTGTATTCAAGCGAGACATATCATGCTAATAATGATCAAAAGGACCAGCAAGAAGTCAGATTCAAGAATCTGGTTTTTGCAACAGCAATTGTATGCCTTCACATTATCATGAGGCAGCAACATTTGCGCATAAGAATGAGGATAAATCATGTGATACCAGTTCTGAAATTTTATATGATGATCATCGTTCCCTTGGTGGAGGTGTAGATTTGATTCATAACATTTACGGTGAATCAGATATTCCGAAGTTGTCATCAATGCATAATGAAGACTTCCACAATTCATTATAGATTTGTCACTGAGTCCTTATGATATGGCAACTGTTAATCTATTGGTTGGTGATTATTTTCTTCATCCATGCTAAAGTTATTAGTAGCTGCCCTGCTTGTTCTATTACTCTATTTTCGGATTTGGCTTGGCCTACAAGGGTTAATGAGCTGCGAGTTGCAAGCAGCTACATGAAGAGATCTTAACTCGTGGCACATACCTTATGAGATGATTATTTTTCCAGTTTAGGGGCACAGTGACAACAATGTTGCCATTTGTATAGCTGACCCAGATTATAGCAGCTGGTCTTATGTGCTGATCATTGTGCTTAGTTGAGGTATTTTTGGCATGGGTGGAGTGACCTACTTGTTCAGTTGGCCGAGTCAGCAGTATAGTGGATGGATGGACCACTATTTCTACCCCAGGGATTATGTTGATAGGCTGGTTTAGGATTCAGGAGTTGACGGAATGAATGTTTTGCATTTAGTGTATTATAACGAGTTACTACACAGACTGAGGCTTGGAGCAGATATGATCAGAGTAACGCAGCCACCAGGTACATTGTTGTGCTGTATATGTGACATTGTTAAAAAATGTGTTTTTGAGTAGTATGTTTGGATGCTTGTGACATGGTAGCACCGATTCTTTTTGGTCTCTGTGATGCAGGCCCAAAAGGACACTTCTTTGTAATTCTTACATGCTTTTCCTCCACTATGTTGTAGTTCTACTTCCTTTGGGGAATGATGGCATTTCATATTTGACATAATATTTCATATTATCGTATGATCATACATATTACAGACCCCAAAGTTAGTAGATCCCTCTTGTGCTCTCTCTTTTGTCATGTGTTTATTTCAAGTGAAATCTTCTCTCTTGGCGGCATTTCTTTGTGGAAACGTCTCTAGTAGTACATACATGTACACTTCCATTAAAGCCATTGCTCACATTGAGGCATTTACAATTGCTTTAACGTGGGGCCATACGCTCTGCTCACTTGTGCACACATGCCTTTTGATGATTTTTGTTTTGCAACTTTATGGATCCTTCCTTGGATTACCAAACAACCTGGTAAGCCTGATCCCTGCAGCTTCTTTATCCCTCTTTGGATTACCAAACAATCTGGGAGGCCTGATCTTTTCTTTTTGATTCTTCCTTGGATTACCAAACAATCTGAGAAACCTGACCTTTGCTCCTACGCTTTTTCCAATCCCTTAAGGACACACATCCTAATGCCTAGATTTTTTTTGTAGATTCCCTTTTGGGACACAAGGTCCCTTGAGAATGAATCTTTGATGGATTGACTAGCATGCTACACTGAAAGATCCTTGATGGATCTCTGCTGCAAATCTGCTGTAGATTTATTTTATTTTTGTTTTTTCCTATTTATTAATGTTTTCTTGTAGAACTAGATGGAAATGCAGAAGAGTTTGTTTGTTTTTGTGTTTTTGATGATTATTCCACATAGAAATGAGAAGTAACAAATGGCAAGAAAAGATTCTGAAAATTAATAACAATATACAGTAAAGTCAGAGTTGATACAAATCGTACCAGGCAGATCTCTGAATTAAAGAGCCAAATAAAAGATCCAGTACATTTCCTCTAACAATGACGCCACAACTGGCTGATGAAAACGGGCTGATAAGATGCAAGATTCTGCTGCTGAGTAACCGATTTTTCTATGTATCCAAGTGTTGCAAATGACAGAGTACGGCTGCAAGTACAACTGCAAGAAATGGCAGTGTATGGCTGCTAGAATTCACCTCCCATACGCCAAAGAACATGCCCAACAAAACAAACTGTAAGCCCAAGCTGATGTGGCGTCTACCTTCCTCCTGAATACTGTTGAAACTACTGACAAACCAATACCCAATGCTGCTGAGGGTTACGTCCTAGCCAACAATTACCCTGGGGTTTGCATCCCAGAATGCAAATCGCTCAAGCAGAGCAAATCTGAAAATAAGTGTTTGAAAAATATGCATAATCATGAGAAATGGCGCCCATCTCCTTATAACCCTTTGCAAAGCAATTCGAACCCTAAAGTGACCCCCAATTGGCGTTGGCTATAAAAATGAATTAAATCTTATTTTAAAGTGACCATGTCACTAGAAAATGACCTTTTCCACCATAGTAATAAATCCGCTCACCGAATTGCCCTGAGACCAAAGAGAAAGATTTAGAGAATTTCAAGACCTTTCCAACGAGCTATCATAACATGGGATACGTATACAGATGAGGCCAAAATTCCCTTATTACTCCAAAATGGCTATTAACTTAGCCTTATTTAAATATTAAACACTAACTTAGGAAATATTAAAAATATAACCCAAATAGCCATAAACTGCCCAACTGACATCACAAACCATAAAATCATCCTGTCACCTGTCTGTGACTGAAGTTGGAAATCAAGGATCCACTGGCAGTCTCATCCCTAAAATCTAGGGATGCTCCTAAAATTTAGGAAACAAGCCCTATCCCTCTGAAACTGAACCCAAAGGGTCATCTCATGGAAACCCAGCCCTGGGCATGATCATACCTCCTAAAAAGTAGGAATGAACCCCATAAATGTAGGAACTGCCTCCTAAAAACAAGGAACGTCACCCAACTGATCAATACCCACCAGAAAACCAAGTCCCCAACACTGAATAACCATACTGGGTCTCTATCCAACCCTGTCAGCCTACAAGACCCCATAATAAGATGACTCACATGTCTCTGTTAGACTGAGCTAGAGTGGGGACATGACAATCCTCCCCTCTTGGAGATGCTTGCCCACAAGCAACTGTAATGCAGGATGTTGTAAAATGCTCTCACCCTCCCAGGTGGCATCCTCTATGGGAAGATCTCTCCATCGAACCAAATGCTCTCGAATCACCCGGCTTCTCAGCTGTTGTTCCCTCACCTCAAGAATCTCATCAGGGACCAAAATCAATTTACCTTCCTCATCCATAGGAGGTAATTCGGGTGAAACTATAATATGCTGTCCAAGGGCCTTTTTAAGGCAAGATACATGAAATACATTATGAACTTTGCTGCCATGTGGTAACTCAACCTCATATGCAACCTCTCCCACTCGCCTGAGTATCCTGTATGGACCATAAAAACGTGGTTTGAGCTTCTCAGGTCCCCCTCTTTTTAGGGTGCTCTGCCGATATGGTTGTAAACGCAGAAAGACCATATCATCCACCTCAAATGCCCTCTCAATCCTGTGCTTGTCAGCGTACATCTTTTTCTGATTTTGGGCCTGCTGCAAATTCTCCCTAAGAGATCTCATGACATCCTGGTTCTCTTGTAACCAATCCTGAGCCAAGGGAACTCTACTGTCACCAAATGCCAAATCAGTGAAAGATAATGCCTCATATCCATAGAGAGCTTTGAAAGGCGTCATGCCAATGGACATATGATGCGTAGTATTATAACAATACTCGCTAAAAATGCAACCAACGCACCCATGCTTTTTGCTGCCCTGACACATAGTTACGCAAATATCCCTCAACCCATTTGTTAACTATTTCTGTCTGCTCATCCGTTTGAGGGTGGTAACTAGTACTAGGTGTTAACAAAGTACCAGCTAGTGTAAAAAGTTCCTGCCAGAAGGAACTCATGAATCTGCTGTCCCTATCACTCACAATGGTCTTGGGAAGACCATGAAGTCTAAACACCTCCCTGAAGAACAACTCAACCACCTGCGATGCTGTAAAATCTAATGCAATGGGAAAGAAGTGAGCATACTTCGTTAGCCTATCCACAACAACATAGATGCAATCTTTCCCCTGAACCCGAGGAAGACCTGTAATGAAATCCATGGAGATCCCTGTCCACTTCTGTTCCAGTATAGGCAAGGGCTGCAATAATCCCGCTGGGTAGGTATGCTCCGACTTGTTCTGTTGACAAGTCATACACTCACGGACATGGTGTAAAACATCATCTTTGAGACCCTTCCAAGAGAATCTCTCACGTACCGCCCTGTAAGTCTTACCATATCCTGGGTGTTCGGTTGTAGGAATATCATGGAGAGCATGCAAAATTTGTTCCTTCAACTGAGAACCCAGAACAAGGTAAACGTTGTCTTTATAGTAGATAATATCATCTACCACACTGTATCTGTCATCCACTATCAATCCCTCCATAATCTCACACATCCGTAGAGTCCCATCCTTCTTAACAAGCACTATAGAAGAAGCAAAGGGGCTGGAACTAGGTCGAATGAAACCCATGTCCAATAGTTCATGAATAGTCTTCTCAATTTCATCCTTATAGGCTCTAGGATGACGGTATGGGGTAGTAATCACTGACTTCGCTCCATCCTCCAACTCTATACCATGCTCAAACCCTCTATCTGGTGGCACTCCAAGAGGTGTATCACCAAACACTCTACTGTGACGATCCATCACTGACTAAATGTCCACATGAAATACACGGCCATACTAAGATATGGGTGTTTTGGATTTAACCAAATAGTGTGTAGCCCAAAGCACATCATTATGCCTAAGGATGGTCTCCATCCTGCGAGAAGTCACCTCCCTGGGTCCACCATCTGATGCTGCCCTCAAAATCACCTTCTGCCCACTAGAAAGAAACTCTAACTGCATATGGTGGTGATCAATAATGTAACGCCCAATACCCTGTAACCACTGCATGCCCAAAACCACATCATAATCTTCTATGGGAAGCACATAGAAGTCATCAATCAAAGTATAATCTCCCATCTGAATACTAAGCTGTGGAATCCGCTTAGTACAACCCAAAATGGCACCATCAACCACCTTCACTCCAAAACCACCAAACTCGTATTGTAAGCCACGCCTCTCAACTGATTTTTGATCAATAAAGTTATGCGTAGCACCTGTGTCTACCAAACTGGTGATCCGCTTACCCTTAAGTGTACCTTTCAACCGGAAGGCATGAAACTTAGGATAACTGGAGAGGGTAGCCATAGCTACTTTAGTTGATGCCACAGGCTCAGTGGTGTCTAACTCCAACTGTGTTGGAAAATGCTCAACATCCTCTGTATTATCCTCAATATCAGTATCAGGAACCTCCTCATCTCCTAACTCAGAAGTCACCTCAATCAAATGAACCTTTCCTTTACCCATGCAACGGTGTCCTGGTTCCCATGGTTCTTTGCAAGAAAAACACAACTTTTTCCTCCTCAATTCATTCCTCGTCTCCTGATTCATCCAAGGAGTTTTAGATGAGGTCCCTCCTTTGTTCTGTGTCGTATTGGCCTTCTGTGCAGGCCGTGAATCTCTAAATGGTTTCTTATCTGCCTAATAAGAAGTGGGAACAGTATCCAATCTCAATGTCACATCAATAGCCTCCTTAAGAGTAGCTGGTTGGAAAGCACGTACCAATCCTTTTAGTCTATCCTGCAAACCCTCAATGAACAACATCACACTACGTTTCTGGGGCATATCCGGTACCATAACTGCAATATGTTGGAACTCATTAATATAGGCTTCTGCATGACCAGTTTGTTTAAGGTGAGCCAACTCCCTGTAATAAAGTTCTGTATCCTACGGTCAAATCGTGCAATGAGTCGCTCGGTGAACTCAGCATAGGAGTGAACTAAGGCGTGATCCTGGGTGACCAATCCATGGTGCCACCAATCATAGGCAATCCCCTCTAAATGTAACACAACAAATTGAATAGCCTCACGCTCAGGTATGGGCCTCAATGAAAGGTATATGTCCAACTTGTGGACCCAAGCTCGTGCACTAGTGTCTCCTGAGCCATTATATGGGGCCAATGTAATCTTCCCAGTAGCTCTATTGAGGTCATAATTTTGCTACTGTTGTGGTAGTCTATTACCACAATCTCCCCTGAACCTGGTTGTATCTCTACGCTGTGCACAATACTGGGGAAGAGGGAAGACGTCCCTAACCTCAGGAGGTAGAGCTCTCCACTCAGCTGTGGCCGTCAAAACTGACTCCTGAAACCCCACTTCTGGTGGTTCCACCTGCGCTGGCCGTTCACCTGGTATGAATTGGGGAAGCAATGGCCTATTGGTAGTAGGGGTACGATGGCGATGTCTCCTACTGGAATGAAGGGAGCTCCCAACTGAAGAATGGGACTGATGGCTGCGCTGACTACCAGCCACTGAAACTGATCTACTTTGCCTGCCTCTGTGTCCACTCATCTCCAAATGCTCCAAGGTATCCTGTAACCTGTCTAGAGCCTGAGCGATCTTGGGTTGAGTAGTGAATAGGGTTCGCACCATCTCTCTTTCTTCTGCCTCTGTAGGCATGCCGTCGCCAGCAGCACCCTGTGCCTCACCCATAGCTGGTATCTGTGCGTCTCTGGCGGCCTCTGCTTACCACTGGTTTCTCCTGCGCTCGTAGAATCTGTGTATTTCTCCACCAAGATGCATAGATTTGTATTCAATCCACCAACTAGTGACTACCCAGATGCTGAAATGATTTATCAAAAACTTTTATCCAATACCCAGATGCCAAAATCTGTTGTGACAATTTCTCACAAACCCTACAGGCTGGCAGGATGTAAGCTCTGATACCACTGAAAGATCCCTAATGGATCTCTGCTGCAAATCTGCTGTAGATTTATTTTATTTTATTTTTTTCCTGTTTATTAATGTTTTCTTGTAGAACTAGACGAAAATGCAGAAGAGTTTGTTTGTTTTTGTGTTTTTGATGATTATTCCACATAGAAATGAGAAGTAACAAATGGCAAGAAAAGAGTCTGAAAATTAATAACAATATGCAGTAAAGTCAGAGTTGATACAAATCGTACCAGGCAGATCTCTGAATTAAAGAGCCAAATAAAAGATCCAGTACATTTCCTCTAACAATGACGCCACAACTGGCTGATGAAAACAAGCTGATAAGATGCAAGATTCTGCTGCTGAGTAACCGATTTTTCTATGTATCCAAGTGCTGCAAATGACAGAGTACAGCTGCAAGAAATGGCAGTGTACGGCTGCTAGAATTCACCTCCCATACGCCAAAGAACATGCCCAACAAAACAAACTGTAGGCCCAAGCTGAAGTGGCGTCTACCTTCCTCCTAAATACTGTTGAAACTACTGACAAACCAATACCCAATGCTGCTGAGGGTTACGTCCCAGCCAGCAATTACCTTGGGGTTTGCGTCCCAGAATGCAAATCGCTCAAGCAGAGCAAATCTGAAAATAAGTGTTTGAAAAATATGCATAATCATGAGAAATGGCGCCCATCTCCTTATAACCCCTTGCAAAGCAATTCGAACCCTAAAGTGACCCCCAATTGGCATTGGCTATAAAAATGAATTAAATCTTATTTTAAAGTGACCATGTCACTAGAAAATGACCTTTTCCACCATAGTAATAAATCCGCTCACCGAATTGCCCTGAGACCAAAGAGGAAGATTTAGAGAATTTCAAGACCTTTCCAACGAGCTATCATAACATGGGATACGCATCCAGATGAGGCCAAAATTCCCTTATTACTCCAAAATGGCTATTAACTTAGCCTTATTTAAATATTAAACGCTAACTTAGGAAATATTAAAAATACAACCCAAATAGCCATAAACTGCCCAACTGACATCACAAACCATAAAATCATCCTGTCACCTGTCTGTGACTGAAGTCGGAAATCAAGGATCCACTGGCAGTCTCATCCCTAAAATCTAGGGATGCTTCTAAAAATTTAGGAAACAAGCCCTATCCCTCTGAAACTGAACCCAAAGGGTCATCTCATGGAAACCCAGCCCTGGGCATGATCATACCTCCTAAAAAGTAGGAATCAACCCCATAAATGTAGGAACTGCCTCCTAAAAACAAGGAACGTCACCCAACTAATCAATACCCACCAGAAAACCAAGTCCCCAACACTGAATAACCATACTGGGTCTCTATCCAACCCTGTCAGCCTACAAGACCCCATAATAAGCTGACTCACATGTCTCTGTTAGACTGAGCTAGAGTGAGGACATGACATACACACACTTGTCAGACCATGCAATTCATCTACAATGGGTTGACTAGCATGTCGCACACTTGTCAGACCATGCAATTCATCTACAATGGGTTGACTAGCATGTCACACACTTGTTAGACCATTCAATGTCGTCTCTTGTTGCAGCGCGCCTTTCTCATGTGATTCACAATAAGGGAACACAAAAGTTATTGGGCGAGTTGAGTATACTTTCTCTCTCTTTCTTTTCTTGTCAGTGACATCTCTCTTGTTATGATTTTGGGAGATGGTGAAGACTCAAGTCTATTGGGGGCTTGAGTCATGATAAGATCAGCTCTTGCTTTTGATCTACTTTAGTGTGAGTGTAAAGTAGTTTCACACTCCCACTAAAGTGGGGCCTAAATGTACTGTCTCAAAATGGAGGCAGCCACCATTTAAGACCTTTTAGCTCCTGCCCTCTAATGATTTTATGGTCCCAAGATGCATTTGTGCTCAAACGACTCTTTTACCCACTATCTTATGGTCTTTCCCGATTCTTGTTGCACCATCCCCAAGACCCCGGGATTATCTCTCCCCGTGATAATCTTGGTATAGGTTGACCAGGTCGACCTATACCCGAACGTTTTTTGGTCTTGGGGCCAGTTTTGCCTCGGGTGTTTAATTTGTTTAATGGGGTGCTCCAGCCAGCTCGCTTTGTTTTTTATCTCAAATAGTAGTATATAAGGGAGCTTGAGCACTTCATTTTTACAACCATATTGTAAGAATAATACAATCACTCTCATGCACAAGGAGACCATTCAAGGAATACATCAATTTTTCAAAGCAATTTCAAGTGTTTCTCAAGTTTCAAGGATTCATTGTGACCATTTCCTCTCCAAGATCCATCATTTTGTTGGTCATCAAGGGAGGAGATCTACATTGTGGCATTCTTCTTCTTCTTCCTTTGTACACATCTACATCCATGGCTTCAGGATTTGGTATTGATTAGACCCATTGCATTTGTGGAGATTCACTACATTTCTCAATGAAGACTCAACATCGACAACATCTAGCATTGTGAAGCTCTTCGTAATAAGGGTTTTATCAAGTAAGGTATATTATTGCATTTGCCTTACTTCTTACATGCTTTTAGATACCTATGTCTTTCAAGGTTAATTCCTAAACAGGGGCTTGACCAAGGGAAGCCCCTCCCCCCTAACAAAATCCCATTTTTCTTGCGTGCAAGAACGGGTTATCAGAATTGCAAATGCATAATTGAAAACATTTTGTCAAGAGCTTCTGGAAGATCTCAGGTCAATTGGTCTTCTACCTTTTCGAAACACATCGACTTTTGGTGGAACATATAACTAGCATAGGTCAACCAAGTCAACTTGTACCTAGAGACCTACACTTTTCTAAGGTTTATGTCTTAATTCCATATCTGGTCTCAGCTTCCGCCCTACAGTTTCCAGTCTTCTATTTTCTGAGCTGAAAGGTGTCTTCCACTTCACATTGTCGAGGTCGGTCACTTTATCTCTTTTCCCCTTTGGTCTCAAATCTGATTTATTGCTTTGGTAGGGCTCCACATGTGTTTCTTGCATTTAAATCAATTAATCCTAGGCAAGTTAATCAATCTAGCACTTAACTAATCCAATCAATTCAACCTAACCAAATTACAAATCTAAAGTTTAATGAACATTGCATGAAAAAGGACTTGTTTGCATACTTCCTTCATATAATTTGGGTTTAGTATTGGCATCCCTTTACCTCACTTGGTTTGTACTAATCTAACTTGGGTTGTATTGAGACTCAAGTTTGGCAGCCCCTCTTTCTCTTGTATTGAATGGCTTAGGGTGAAGATATTTAACTAATGAACCAATTTCATCTAATTTACATTAACAATTTGTTGCTTCCATTTTCCCCCTAAACACTTCTAAATCCTAAAGCAACTTCATTTACTTTTCAAGCCAAAGGAAAAGGAAAAGAGAATTGACAGCTGAAATAAGATCACATTGAAGGAAAACCTTCAAAGAGATCGAGCAAAACTCAATAGTTGAATCACATTTGGGCAGCTTGTAGCTATTTTTGTGCATCTAAAGGAGTCTACAAAGGATTGATAAGAGCTCACAAATTATTTCAAGTAAGATTTCAGAGGTAAGTTTGCATTTTGAAGGGTTTTTTTTGTTTTTGTAACAAAAAAATTCATTTCCCTTTTACATTTCCTTTGACTTATTTATTTTGTTAGAGTGGACCAAATAACAAACCCTAGGTGTTTTCGAGGGAAAAAATAGTTTCTGTTGAAAAACCTAGAGTTTTTTATATTAGCTTGAGTATAAATCATTAATGTAAATTTTTTCTAGTTATATTTTATTGTAGCAGCATTCTTGCGATCTATAAATTGTTTTTATCACAAAATCCTAAATCCCAATTAGAAGGGACCCTTGTTGGAAACATGCTATCAATACCCCTGGGCAAAATAAAGAAGAGACAATTTGTTTTCATTGCAAAACAACTTTTCTTGGGGGAGGCATTAACAGATCAAAACAAAATCTTGCACATATACCATTCTAAGATGTGCTGACCTAGGTGTCAGCGCTGCCAACAACAGATAATCCAGAAATGAATTGCCTCTCTTGAAAAGTGATGGAAATAACTTCAAGGATCCTTATAGGCTAGGTCTTAGCCATGCAAGATGGTTCAGTAGAGTTATATGTATGTTTATTCAAGGAGCTTGTGTTGATAATTCTCAAAGTTCAGCTGCAACACAATGTGAAGTCTTTCTCTAAAAATATATTATTATTTTTTATTTCCAATTATAACATGTGAAACACAAAATTTGGAATGGAATACTTTTACTGTTAGATTGATCATAAAAGAAATAACAAAAGAGATGAATGTTAAAAAAGTGAAATCAAGTGAATTTCAAACTGCTTGGACAATGATAATCACATTTACTCCCAGCAATAAATGGTTGAGCTGAATCATATAAGCACATATGCATTAATTGAAAATTCACAATCCATACATCACAGGACTGTACCCATGCACGTGTGAGATGAAATCTTATTCAATGCACTTCGAGATGAGATTCAGCCAGGTTATCAATTTGAGCAAAGTAAACACGAGATCATTAATACCACACTAGGAATTTGTTTGGAAGACGATAAGTGCAGACAACAAATTGTTTAGAATCTAATTTTATTCAAAATTCACAATGTTCACAAGAAGATTTCACACTGAACTGAAATACATTTTATCTATAGTAAGAGTATAAGAGTTTCCAATCCCTCAAAATGTAAAAGCAAAGAGTTTATATAGGAATCACTATTCAAAATTGTCAGCCCATAGATAGGGTTTCCTGGCACGATTATTAACTGGAATGAAAACTGAAATAAACTACTCTAACTCAGCTCTTTAACTGATGCTAACTGACCCTATACCTCATGTAACTACTAGTTTGGTATGCCAAAAATGGACAAGATGTGCCCTATTTTTGTGGGCAAAAGAACTGTTTCAAAATGATGAAGTGTTGTACAATATTGGGGGCAAAACATGGCTCCTGCAGCCCCCTTTTTAAACCATAAACTAAGGTCTAGATGCTGTGTCAAGTACTGCAGACTGGGAAACAAGAAACTAATGTGGGTAAGCTGAAAATAGACCCCGAACTGTTGTTCCTCTCGCTGTTAGATGAGTAGAAACTAAGTGTGGTTTGAGCACTTGCGTTATTCCAGAGCCTTGCAAAACTTTACTGGTTACTGAAAGAAAAAGGAAAATAGTGACTACCAATGAGCCAAGGCTTCTGGAAATGAACCATTAAAGGGTCAAGCCCCTGGAGTTGTTGCTTCCAATAATGGTATTTTGGTGTCTTTGAGCTTGACTGATTGAGTCTTCCAAACCTTCTTCAATCTCCTGCTCATATCCTCGAATTGAGGAAATCTGGCCCACATATTTCCCAACTCTTGTTTAATCCCCATCATACAATCAATGCTATCTTTGGTGAATTCTCCATGCAAGATATCTTTTTACTCCTCAATATCTTTGGCAATTCACATTCCCAAAATGTGCAAATTGACAAGAATAATTCTTCTACTCTTTGTAGTGGGCTATTAGCAGCTTCACAATTTTCTATTATTATGTCCTTGACCAGCAATCACCAGCCTGATTGCTCTTATAGATTGCAAGGGCATCTTTCTATCAGACAAATCTGGCACCGCCTCCTTAAGTAACTTGTCCACATTGGTTGCTTTGATAAAATGACAAATGCATGAGGATGGTTTCATCTAAAAATGATCCATCATCTTCCCCTGTTATCATGTTATACAAAATCTTCAACACCTAATATAAAATGATACAAGTTAAGGGTCTTTCTAATAGTTTCTGGACCTACTGCAACTTGTAGACTAGTGCAAGAAGCAGTAGAATCCAAGGGACCCAAGAGACAAACAATGTAACTTTTCAATTCTTCAACTTGTGCCTTGCATTGTTCTTTGGTAGTCTCATATTTTATCATTCTTTTAAAGATGGTACCCACCACTTGTTATAATGAATGCTTCTCTCCTTCCTAAGTTTGAACCCCCAAGTCTATTTTGTGCATTTGGAAATCCTGCACTTGCATTCAATCTTCAGATTTATCTACTAGAGGTACAACTACTTCTCTTCAATGGCCATTTATATTTGCTGCCACTACAAATATCTTTCTTGCTCTATTCTAGGTCTCATGAGGTTTGAATGTGTGTTCGAGGACAGCAAAATTCTTCTTCTTGAAATTCCTTATATCTCCTTCACCTTTTTTGGATTGTATAAATCAACCAAACAAGTGCACTGTTTACTGGAGTCTTCAATGTTGCTAAAGCCATTTCATCCTATTCTTCAAAGTTCAAACATTTCATTTCTATGCCCTTCTTCTTCATGCTGATGTTGTTCTAGAGATTAATTTCCTCTAGATTCCTGATCTCCTTTGTCAAAGCTCTTGTTAAATTCCAATGTGCCTTTCTTTAACAAATTCATCATTTTGATGCTTGTGATTGTCGTCAATAAATATGGTATCAGGATGTATGCCGTCAGTATTAGGATGTATGTCGTTGGTATCAAGATGTATGTCGTCGGTATCGGCCAACAGGGTGTGTATCAGGATGTATGTCGTCGATATCAGGAAGGTTCTTATTATGTAGCCAACATGTTGTATGTAGCCGATGGACACCTTCAGGAAGGTTCCTTGAGATGTATATATACCCCCCTCTTATCATTGTAATCATCTTATCATCAGAAGCATAATGTAATATCTTTGGCATATGCAAATAATATAAGAAGTTCTGCTATTCTGATCCATTGTCTATATGCATTGATTTCTTTACCCAATACGATAAACATTTGGCGCCGTTGCCCCAGGACCCTGCGAGGGTGCTGCCCCTCGACCCTGCTGGGGGCAATGCCCCCTAGACCCCCAGTCGGTGCGGTTATCAGTTGTGAAAAGTGTGACCAGTTGATGAGACTTGGAGCTGCTGCAGGCATAGTGTGCCAGAGGTGGAGAAATCACAAAGTGAAGCAAGTCCCTGGTAGAGTTGGTGCTTACAGAGAGAAGACGGGCAGAGGCTAGGCAGGAAGCTTGGGAGACGGCGGAGAAGGCTCGGGAGGAGATGGCCGACCGACTTGCCACCCAACAGGTTGCATGGGAAGCAGAGCGGACAGCCCTATTAGCACAACTTGAGGAAAGTGCACGAGTGAAACAGCAGGCAAAACAACAACTAGCAATAGCGGAATAGCGGTTGGCAGCAGCATTACAGGAGGACTCAATGAAACAGGCTCATGATCAGAAGGAAGTTGAGTGCTAGGAGGTCACTTTGATGCTAAAAGAAGTAGTGGAGGAGAACTCTCAGATCAGAGCTGATTTGAAGGTCCAGACGGATCAAGTGTATCAGCTTCGACGCAGCCAGTCGACACAGCCTTCTGGTTCATGATGTCTATGTCTATGTTGTTTTTATGAATAAATGTAGTTAGTTGTTTGTTTGAGTTTTGTTGTGTGGTCGTCCGGAGACGACTTTTCTTTTGGGGGGGATGATGTCGTCAAAAAAATATGGTATCAGGATGTATGCCGTCAGTATCAAGATGTATGTTGTTGGTATCAGGATGTATGTCGTCGGTATCGGCCGACAGGATGTGTATCGGGATGTATGTCGTCGGTATCGAGAAGGTTCTACGTCGGTATCGGAAAGGTTCTACGTCGGTATCAGGAAGGTTCTTATTATGTAGCCAACATGTTGTATGTAGCCGACAGACACCTTTGGGAAGGTTCCTTGAGATGTATATATACCCCCCTCCGGGATCATTGTAATCATCTTATCATCAAAAGCATAATGTAATATCTTTGGCGTATGCGAATAATATAAGAAGTTCTGCTATTCGTATCCATTGTCTGTATACATTGATTTCTTTACCTAGTAGAGTAAACAGTGATGTCGTAGAGGTCCATTTCCTCTAGATTCTAGAGGTCCATTTCCTCTAGATTCCTGATTTCCTTCATCAAGGTCATGTTCCTCCTCTATATGTTTTCTAAATAATGTTCATCTACTTGGTGTGCTTGATCAAGTTCTTCCTCTTGAAGACTCCTTGGAAACTCTTCTCTACAATATTCCTTTGGAGTTTCTTCATCTTCATTTTCTTCTTTATCAGCACCTCTTCCTCCAAGCATTGTGTGCAATGCTTCTTCACTCTCTTTATTCTCGTGGTCCACTTTCTTTGTTGCATTGTCTCCATTGTCACTTTCTTCCCCTATTTCTTCTTCTCGCACAATTTTGTTGAGAAGATCCTCTTCTAACCTCTATTTTTCTTCTCCAGCCCTTTCATCTTCAACATTGGTTTGTGGGGCTTTGGTCCATCTTGTCTCTTCCTCACATCATCCCCTAAATCAATTGTCTTCAGATTCTATTGTTTAGTTGTCTCCTCTGGTTCCACTTGTGTAGAGGAAGGAATAAGAATTTTTTGCAATTGGGTTGATGGTGGCTCTAGAGGAGCAGCTACTTCTTCACTATGTGTAAATGGAGGAGAAGCACTCCTTTCTTGTTTGCCAGGCACTTCCAATCTTGTCCTTTCTTGCCTCTGAAGTTGTACTTCCCTCCCCCTGTTCTTTTGAAGGCTCAATGATTGCTTATTTGGGACCTTTCTTTAGTCTCTATAGGTCCTGGGTATCTCCAAGGGTGGTCCATTACTTTTACTTTTAACCTTGGGTGACTTGGTTTCATGATGAACAGTGGGGGTAGCAGTGGCAGTAGTGTGAGTTATAGGCTTCTCTTTGATTGGGGTAGCATCTTTTTGAGTCTTTCTCTTTTTTCCACTCCTTTGAACATTTATTGAAATTCATTCTATGACCACCCTTGCATGCCCTATTGGGTTAACAGACGTAGATGGTTTTGCAGAAGTAGGTGGCTCATTTTTCTTTGAACCAATTGATTGTTGTTGTATAGGTTGTCCTCTCACTTGAGGTACAAAAACCAAAGGATAAGGTTTAGAGTTCCATTCTTGTATCTATCTAACCAGGTGCCTTGCCCTTCTATCTTCTTGGCACAAAGATCCACATTGTAAATAGGAACATAAAAAGCACTCTTTAGAAATATACAAGGGATTGTTAGGATAAACCACGGACAGAAATAAAAACTACATGCAAATATAACCAATAACAGAAAATAATAGAACACACAAAAATGAACACAAGGCACCAAGATTTAACGTGGTTCACCCAATCCCTGGGCTACGTCCACCAAATAGCAAGTCCGATCTTATTACAATCTAGTGATTACAACCTGATTACAATCCGTAATCCCTTACAGCTCAATACCACCGCAAGAACCAATTTCGTATCACAACTATATCAAATACCCAACCCTAAGCCCTTTTTATACAAGTATTAAACCGCTTTAGGGTTATAACATGTCGGCCATAATATGTCGGCCATATGTCGGCCACTATTTATGAAGTATGTACAGTACTTTCCTGATCAGTCACCACAATCTAACAATCTCCCACTTGGGGACTGATCAGGCTCCACACTAAACAACAGGGATGTAGCATGTTCTCATTGCATTTGGCTTTGGCCTCCTCTATAGCCCATATCCCTAAAGCTGATTGGGCAAGCTTTGAATCCACTCTGCAATAATCGTTAACTCATACTTCGCAGTCATCCACACAGTTGGCCCAATGATCACCCCAATAATTTGGCTCGCCTTGCCAAAGAGATCAAATTTGCTTATCTATTTTTAAAGGTTTTAGACAGTACTCTAACATCTCTGGTCTACGCTTTTAGCAGCCTTCACATCAAAGCTTGCATGTGCTCGAGTTCTGATTGAAAAATGAAAGCATTGCTTGTGTCTATTAATGTCAAATGATTAACTTGTGAATATCACCCACCTGTCTGGACAACTCTAGTACAATTGATCTGTCAAAAGGTTACCTTGGTAGCTTTTAAAGGGTTATTGTGCAACCAACTACTTTGATATATGTGAAGGTCCAGAATTGAATGAAATAACTCTTGAATCTCTTTATCTTTGCTGCTACAACCAGGATAACCTCTCCACAAAATCTCCCTCAAAGGATTTGATGGTTGCAAACACGAATCAATCATTAAGAATCCTATGATGTTTCCTGCTCCTTTCCGTAGTTAGCTGGCGCTAGTGATTGTATATTCCTAATTTGGGATCACCGAATGACCCTTTTCTCCTTAGCCCTAGGAAAGTTGCCTATGCTGCCAGCAAATAGACCAAGTCAAATGTCATGTAGAATTTTGGGTCATTCTTTACTCTAAGCAACTGTGTAGTGCCTGCCCCTAGTTCACATTTTTTGTTTTAATTGCCAAACTCTTTTAGGCCAATTTTATACTTGATGTTTAGTAGCATTACTTTCAGATTATCAGATGTTGTTTTACACTCAATTTATTATATGATGAGATTACTTGGTACTCTATATTTCATGCATGTATGATGATTATTCAATGTTTTCAATTATCGATGATGATTAGTTAGATGGTTTATTATCACATGTGCTTTCTTATGGATACTTACCCCATACTGCATGTGTATGGTGTGCGTGTTTGTTTTCTTTATGTATGGTGTTTCTGATGTGGTTAAGGAAGGGAGTCGTAGTCACCTGCTAGTCGGGATCTACACGATGCACCACTTCCTGCCATTGTCTGTTTAGCTTAGAATATTGTGTTTGTACATGCGTGAATTTTATGCAGGTTGCAGGTACCGGGTATCGACTTCCCTAAATTGCCAGGATGAGCGTACCCTATCACATTATCTCAATGGTAAGAGAGGGGAGATAAACTCTTAAGTCCAATTCCTAAACCCTTTAGCCAATTGTCCTAATTGATAATTATGACAAGTATCTGAGTTATGTACCCTCCGAATACATCAAATGATGTAATTTCGCGATTATAACCCTTTTTGTTTGATTTAGTATGTATTTTTCTAAGATGGGTTTTCGTATGTTGCTTTATGAGTCCTTGATGTATTTTCTATTAATTAAGTTTAATTAAAAAGATTAATTAATGATTTAATTAATAGAAAATTATTATGATATTTTAATATTTAATTATATATAATTAATTAAGAGATTAATTAAATAAAAAGAATGAAATTTGGAGATAAAAGCTTAAAGATAAATTTAGAACATGATAATATTTATTTAATTTAATAATAATATATTTAGAGTTCATTTTTAAATAAATGCTAAATATTATTGTTATTTAAGTTAATTAAATATTCTATCAATTAAGTTTCTAAAATAAATTAAAACTGGAAAAGATATTAAATTATTATAGGTTTCTAGATCGCATGATCTAAGCATGAGTTTAAATATGAGAAATAAATTAAAAGATAATATAATAGAAAATAATAATGTTATTTTAATTTCATAAAGTGCACATGAGATTAAAGTAATAAATTAATTTAAAATAGAAGTCGAGTGGAATATTAAATAAAGTTATTTAATGATTCATTTAATATGCATTAAAAAGATAAAGCAAAGATTAATACAAGTTATTTTAGAGTTAACTCAGTTGAGCAAAGAGTCTTCTCGGGAGAACACACAATTAGTGCCCCGATTTGAGGAGAAAACTCTTTATCACAACTTAGGGGTTCATTTAAAAAACAAAAAATGGCAGATATTGGACACGGGATTTGGGAACAAATTTTGGAGACGAATTTTGGAAGTGAATCTTCTCTCAATTCTCGGAAGGTTGCGTGTTAGCATCAGGTTCAGGTAGGGTCTTGTGTTTTGATCACTGATTGAATTAAGCAAGATGGTGTTCCAGTCTTCTTTGTGATTGTTGAAATCAAGTCTCTAGATCTCATTGTGTGAATTTCTTATTCTCTTGTCCTATGTGTTTGGTATCTCGTTTGTATAATAGGATTGAAAAAAAAAAAAATTCAATTTGGAACCTCGTCCGTAGGTAAAAGAAATTAAAATTATGTTCAACAAGGGTTTGAATAATATGAGAATTTTATATTGAAAATTCAATTGGTTCGTTGTGTTCTTCCTATCAGAATACAAGTACAATTTATGTCAAAAAAATAAAAATAAAAATAAAACAAAATAATATATATTTATATTTTTATGCACATTGGAGGGGGGAATTAATTGCTTTTAATGTTTTAATTTTTAAAAAAATATAATAATAAAAAAAAAATTATATATATTAATGGGAGGGGGCGGGAATACCCACACCCCCCCGGTACCTATCCGGCAGCTCTACCGTCCCTGCCCGCAGAGTACTGCAGCAGCGGCAGTACAGAGTACTACCGGCGGCCGCATGCCTCTGCGGCAGGCCGCAGGCGGCCTTATGATTAAGCCGGTGGGCTTATAAAAAAATACGCGATTTTTTTATATTTGATTTTCAATTAAATTAATGTTAATTATAAAAAGGTTTTATTAATATTTAAAATTTTTATTAATAAATTTTAATATGTTTTTATTTAATAATGTTTTAATAATAATCTTTATTAATATTTAATAATTAAATATTAATGCATTTAATATAGTTTTTTGTAAGTATTAATTTATTAATAATTTTTGGATAAATATTAATAAATTAGTAATTAATGGAGATATTAAAATAAGTAATTAGAACAGTAATTATTGATTAAATTAATTAAAATTAGTTTAATTAAATTTAATTAATAATGAAAATTGTTAATAGAACTGTAGATTTATATAGGATTGATTTTTAGTTAAATTGAAATTTCTTATTTAAAATAATAGGTCATTATTTCAGTAATCAAATAAATAATTACCTTCTAATTATATTGATTAATTGACTTAGAATCAAAAGTAAAGTAATTGTACAATTTTATTTCGAATATCTATATGGGTTATATTTATATGTTAATTATGAGACGAATGGGTTAACGTGTAGGTTAAACTGTGAACTTATTTTCGTGATAACATACATTAAACTAGAAACAAAAATATTACACTTAACCTGATTACATATGTTCGAATCAATCTAGCAGTGGGAATATGAACTATATTGTTTTGTTATATTGTCTATGTTTTGAGGTTTTGGGGTTTGTTCTAGTATTGACCAGTTTAAGTTGTTACTAGAGGCTCGGGGTTGTGAATGTGATGTTATGATGATTTGGTCTTGATCTTTCTTAACCCGACCATGGTAGTGTGATGGAGTGCTCTATGACATGATTGTATTTACTAGTTGTTATTGCTTTCAGTCTTCTTGTGTGAAGCTGAGGTGTATGTTTATGAGATACCTGACTTAACCATTTTCGAGTCTCGATCAGTTATATTTGATAACCATTTTTAAGCCATCGATCAGTTATACTTGGATTGCTTTTCGGTCGCTTGAGAGAACTGAAGTGTTTGTTATGTTCTTGATGATGTCATGTGTTGACTTGACCATTTTGGAGTCTCTGATCAGTATTGTGATTTATTATTGGGATACTTTCTGGTTGCACATTGGAGAACCATTGGAGTTTGTGATTTATCATTGATACCTTCAGTTGTTGATAGAGAACTGTTGTGATCATATGATTATTATTTGATGCTTATCTGTTGCTCATGAAGAACTGATGTAAATTTTGTGGCTTATCTTTTATGATGTTTTTAAGTTGCTTGTATAGGACTGAGGTGATTTTATTATGATTCTTTGATTTGTGATTTCATGAGCCTAGGGTAGGTTATCTATGTGTAGTGTCGGGAAGTGGCTTGCAATAGGGATCGGGGCCCTAAGAGGCTCCCTGGAGTAACCCATTGTAAGTTGTTTTAATAAGCGAAAACGTCTCACCTAAATAGTGACTTAAAAGAACCTAATAAGATAATTGTATGTTCTCTCCCATACCTTGAGTGCTAGTACAGGCTAGGATGGGGTAGAGAGAACGCTTGGTTACGACCTTGCATTCCATAGTATGCCTCGTCAGTACGAGAGGATACTAGTGGCCGCAGGGATCACTAGGGACCTGAGATTCCTAAGGGATTGCTCGAGTAACTTCTACGTGACTTTTGCGATGACACTTTCCCGCTTGCATAGCAGGTTGCCTACGTGTCTTTGTGGTGCCTCTGGGTCTAGATGTCTATCTATGTTGAAACCTTTGAGTTAGTGTACTTTTAGGATTTCCCAGACTTAGAGAGTACTTGTGTTTTGTGTTTGATACCTTGTTTGGGACTTGAGACTATCTCCTCAGCGCGGTGGGAGTGGACCATTTAGGTTCCACGCGGTCGGGTGGTAGTGCTTTTACTCTTACCATTTGAGATCCGTCTCGTGCTACCATGGCTGGAGCTTCTTGGGATGCTTGTTCATAATGTTTAGGTGATGTGCTCTACTTTGGAGGATCATCTTATGCTTTATTCTTGCATGTTAGATTTCTTTATGCATATAATGTAGTATGTTTTAAGAGTGATGTCCCTATTACTATACTACCGATGATCTCTTCGGTGACTTGGGATGTTACGCGTGGGGGATGACTAGGGCCCATGATGGTCTAATGATGTTATTGATGGTTGGGAGGAACCACGCACTTAGATTAGTTGTGTTTTATGATGGATGGATAGTTGTATTTCATGTTGGATGTTTATATCTTTTATGATGGATGGATGTATCAAGTATGGTATATGGTTTCATTTAGTTTATTGTACTTTGTATCATGGATTTGAGGATGATGTATCTTTATCTTTACATATGTATATTCTTTTAAGCCTTTCATACCCTGTGACATGTACAGTGGATGATTGAGCATTCCGGATTAATTTGCCAAGAGGCATTCAAAACAAATGTATATTATGGACATTGGAGTTTCTGATTATTCTTTCATATGTATGTGGTAGTTGTTAGACTTGGAATTAATTAAATTTAAATGAGACTCAACATCTTGGGATCCTTAAGGTGTAACTTGTGATGTATGTTTGCTGATGATTACATGATATTGCTTCCGCTACTATGTGTTTGATGTGTATGTTATACATTCTTACTTTAAAATAAAATAAAAAAATGTTTAGCAAACTTAGTAAAACTTTAGGTTAATTCTTTTGGATCTCTTGGCGGGGCGTTACAAACTGTTCATGCACACTATCATTTATCATCTTTCCCCAATCAATATATTCTTTCCAGGTAACAATAGTCTCCATTGAGAAGAGGATCCATGGCTGGAACTACTTGGCCTCATTCAATCCAAGAATTCTTCTCAAGAGGGTGAGTAAGTCTCTTGCATCTATGTGTGGCAAACTCTAGTAGACTCTTTTCATCTTTTCTAAGTGCTGCCCCTTTCTTGGCTTATCTAATAATTGATCATTGATTTAGTTCACTGGCTCTTTCCAATTGTTGTAGTATTGCTCCCTCAATGTAACAGTGACCTTTGAATAATAATTGCAGGTGGGGATCCAAAAAACCACATCAAATGAATCAGGTGAGATGTCTAAAACCACCTCTCCCAGAAGTCCGTAGACTCTCCTCTCATCTACATTATAATGCCTGGCACATGCCATCACCAGATCTGAAAATTGAAGTGAAATTAGGAATGCAGCTGGTTGTACTGATCTGGACCTCACTAGAGGTGTGGCCCAATAACTCCTGTGATTTGAGTTAGACATTCTCTATAAGAATTCATTGAGGTCTACATGGCCCAAATTTGTATCAGTGATATGTCTATTTACAAACACCAATTTCAAAGGAGGAAAGTATTCAAGGAATTTATAATTCATCAAGACCATCCTCTCTTCTTACATCAATCTCTCTACATAAAACAGATTAAGTTAGGAACTTGTATCTTCAGTGAAGCATCAAATCATTTCATCATTACAATTATCTTATTAAAATCATCATTTTGTACTACATTTATGGACTAAAACTTTGCATTCATCAACTTAGTACCTCCTAGCTTGTATTGGGGGATTAGGGACAGGACAACCCCAACACTCTTTTGGAGATCGAAAATGAGAAACCCCAAAGGCCAGTTCACAAAGGATGGAAGTAGTTTTCTAGAGGAGATCAAGGATCAAGGTTGTAAGGTTTAGGGTAACCAAGAGATAAACTGTTCCTTAAATCCCCAACAATCAATGCCCAATAAACCAAGGCCAATTGAGGATCATGGGTTGGGGGAAGCGATGACATGTTCACTACATGAATTGGCTTTAGCCCAATCCCAAAAGGCCAAAGGACTTAATATTTTCTATTATGCCAAAAGCTGAGCTTTGCTAGTTTTAATCATGGCCATTCCTTATTCATTTCTAGACCTTGAAGGCAAAAGCATAAGGCATTGGCACTAGAATCAAAGATAGGGAGTTGAAAATCCCCTATCATAATTGGCTTGATTAGAATCAAGGATAAGCTTGAGGGTTCAATCCTCAACCTTGCATCGACCACTTTGGCTTTTCAAAAGTTGTGTCTAGTTAACCTATCTGATTTTTGTTTCACATTCTCCCAACCTAACTTCTCCATCAATAGGTCGAGACATGTTTGATCCACGAACCCTCAAATCAAGTTCAAAGTCCTAGGGTCAAGGGTGAGTTGGGTGAAAATGTAGGACCCCAAAAATTCAACCCTAACACATGTGAAATGATGGGGATTAACACTAAAAGGTCTATGCAGAAAAAACACGAAGAAAAGGGCAAAGGAGAAAGAAATGTGCAGAACGCTACAAAACACTCTCAACACAATAGAAAAAAGAAAAAAGAAAGAACAAACACCAAGAATCACAACATTACCTAACTCTGAGAAGAGCAAGTTGTCGCGACATCTAGAAGATGATGCATGGTCACAAATCACTAAACCTTCACTTGCAAAGGAAACAATCAGCTCGAGTGTAGGGAGAAATGCTCTAGGGAAATTAATAATCGAAAAGGTGAACTGAGAAAAGCAACAAAAAAGGCACCGCTTTCTAGGCAATCAGGATGATGTTGGAAATGTTGTCTTCCTTAAATGCAATTGATGACCGAAGGTTGGGGCAAAGGGAACAAAAACCAAAGACCACTTGAGGGCCAAAGACCACTTGAGGGTCGTGGGTCAAGGAAGAGGGGATGATCTATCGCTAGGTGATCCCTAGACCGTCAATGTTTGATCCTCAAAAGGAGAAAGATAGTCAGGGTGATCATTCCAAATTGAATCATCAAACATTGAAAGCCTGATGCTTGAAAATAAGCAAGGAGGAAACAAGGTGGGGGTCGGGGATCGAGAGTGATGGTTTCCCAAGTTGATTAAAGAACTCATCAACCCTAAAGCACAAAGCCTGGAAAACAAAGTAAAGAATAAGACCAAGGAAAGAAAGAAATGCAAAGACAGGCAAAGCGGGAAAAAAACCCTATGGGAAAAGAAGGAAGAGACAACAAAAAACAAGGGGTGTTCCCACTTGGCCATCTGGAAAAGTGGGGTGTAAATTGTGAAGCACAACAAGATGTTCATTGATACCCACATGTGCCTACTAAGATTAAGAGTGAAGTGCAAGTTCAATTAAAAAATTCTTAGCAGCAAAAACAACAGAAAAGATGCAAAGAGAAGAGATGGCAGCCATTGGTGGAAGTGTAGTGTTTTATTCTATTCCTCTATTTTGTTGATGTTTGGATGTTATAGTGCTATTGCTAGTGGAAAAGGAAAAAGCAATGTAAGCATTGAGCCTAAAGTTTGTGCATCTAGATTAGATTTGCATATTTTGCCACACTACTTCAGGTTTCCAACTATGACTTAGAGCATGTGTTGGAACAAAGATAAAAATGATACAACTGAAAGTGCAATTGAAGAGTTTTGGTTAAGAAACCATTCCATTCCTCGTAGCAAGGTAATTCTTTATGTGCGTGTTTTTAAATATACAGTTTGATTTTTTGTCTCTTGAATTTTTCTATTTAGAGGTTTGTCAAACTCAAATTTAAACTATCCATTTTATAACACTTATATTATTGAATCTATTTGTGTTAGCTCTCCTTATTGGCAAAACATGGTTGATGCCATTAGTGTTTGTGGGGTTGATGCCATTAGTGTTTGTGGGGTGGGGTTCAAATCTTGTAATGATGAGGAGGTAAAGCGCCCCATTTTGTCACAAAAGGTGGCTGATGTGAAAGACCCAATAGAGTAGCAAGAGATATAAAGAAAAGTTGCACCATCCTGACTAATGGTTGGATGGATTGAAGAATTGAACATCACTAAATTTTCTTGTTTCTTCCTCAAGTTGTTATACTTCCTAAAATGCATTGATTTAATGATTAGGAATTGTTATTTATACTTTTATTGAATCATTGATTTTGTTTCTTTCTCAAGTGGCACAATATTCATCAGCATATTAATGCCTCCAAAAATAACAAAAATGTCAAAATCCCTGGTGAAATTTTATAGGAAATCTTGGATAAAGTGGGTAATGAAAATGTGGTGTAAGTGATTACAAATAATGCAGCAAATTACGTTGTTGCAGGTTAACTACTAATGGATGCATCCATCATTGTTTTGAACTCACCATGTTGTTCATTGCCTTGACCACGTATTAGAGATTCTTGGCAAGAAAGATTCCATGGATCAAATCATGTGTAGAGATGGAATAAAATATTCGTAAATTTATTTACACGTACATATGGTTCCTCACCCTTATAGGGCAAAAGGAGTTTGCTCATCTTGGAATAACCTAGTTTGCAACCTATTGCATTGCATTACAATCCTTGCTTCAAGCAAAGGGAGCTTTCAAGCGCATGGTAATTAGTGCGGAGTGGACTTCCTCGTCATATGCTAAGACCAATGGAAGGGGTGATGTGGCAAATAGATTTTTGATGAGCAAGGTTCTTGGAAACTAATTGTAGAGCTCATATGTTAAATCTAATTCTACATTATATTTTCTATTTATTTGCTTATTTTTGTTCATGTTTATGTCAATGTTTCACAATAATTGCAGTTCACAGAGCCTTGGGTGGTTCCCCTAGAAACCCGCAATGGGCTATGTGTATGAGGGTGTGGATAATGCCAAGGCTCATCTTGGAATAACCTAGTTTGCAACCAATTGCATTACATTACAATCCTTGCTTCAAGCAAAGGGAGCTTTCAAACGCATGGTAATTAGTGAGGAGTGGACTTCCTTGTCATATGCTAAGACCAATGGAAGGGGTGATGTGGCAAATAGATTTTTGATGAGCAAGGTTCTTGGAAACTAATTGTAGAGCTCATATGGTAAATCTAATTCTACATTATATTTTCTATTTATTTGCTTATTTTTGTTCACGTTTATGTTAATGTTTCACAATAATTGCAGTTCACAGAGCCTTGGGTGGTTCCCCTAGAAACCCACAATGGGCTATGTGTATGAGGGTGTGGATAATGCCAAGGAGGTCATAAGATCCATTTATGCAACAGTTGAGGATAAGTATTGCCCACCTAGAAAATCATTGATAGACAATGGCACCTCCAGCATCACAAATCCTTACATGCATTTACTTGCATCCTCAATCCAACATTCCAATTCTGCCCTAATTTCAAGGCAAAAGAGGAGGTTCTAAGTGGGCTCTATATAGTCATAGAATAGATGATGCCTGATTCTGGCGTTGGAGCACAAATAGTCACCAAGATTGAGATCTTTAGCCATACACAAGGAGATCTCTTTGCAGGAGACATAAAAGGCAACCTGGTTGACATTGGAACAATGAAATTATCTATTAAGGGCATAACTTACATTTAAAATTAGAACTTTTCCACTTTTGATATTATTATTATTATATATTGAAGCTTAAAGTTGCATAATGAGATTGATTTTTTTCTTTTTCTCATCTTAGAAGCATGATGGGAAAAATATGGTGTTAAGGTACCAAACCTTTAAAAGATCGCAATTCGAGTATTGAGCCCACCATGTAGTTGCTTCAGGTTGTGAGTGCACTAGGAGTATGTTTGAGTACATACACTCCAAAAAGCACAATAGACTATTACTGCATAGGTTAAATGATCAAGTTTATGTTCATTTCAAGTTTCGCCTTCGCCACAAACAGATTTTGAGCATTAAATCATTGAATCACTGAGGCGAAGGAATCTATCTTTAGAGATAAAAAGCTTGATTAGGTTGACCAACTAGATATAGAAGCAAAGGCAATAGCCATTGCAGAGGAGAAGGATAGAGCACATGCATACACCTTGGATGTTGGTGTGGATGTCATTGAGACACAAGCAATATCATGGTTGTATAATCATCCAATACCTATCTTAAAAGCCTGCACAAGGAGAGTTGAGTGATGAAAGCTCCTCTTAGCCATACACTTCTAGCTTTTGTTTTGATATTTGTTTGGAACTTTTGATGCCCTATATTTCAAATTCCATGAGTTTTATATACACTTGACAATATTTATTTATCCATTGTGTTATTTCCATAAAATAAATTTGTGTTTATACCTTTATGATCAATGTATACTGGTGTATGTGATCAAAGTAGCTTCTCTTCAATGAGGTTATTGTGTCTTGAAGATCTATTTATTAAAGGGTGCATGAAACAAGTTTAAAAACCTTTAAAATCTCTGAATTTCTTGTGATTTTCAATCTAAGGAGTTTGAGCCCAGTCTAGTGCCGAGCCCAAGCCCAAGTCAAAAATCAGCTTGCCAAATCCAAGGCAAGTCTGAGTCCTAACACTAGTGACAAGTACTGTGAAAAATGCGGCCAAAATTTTTGAAGAGCTTCTTGCAGCCATCTGCTGTCCACAGGACCATTATGACCAACCTACCTGTGAAAGCTGAGTTCCCATGGAGGTTGGAGGACCACAGAAGAATGAAGGATAAATCCCAATCTAAAGTTTGTTACTAGCTTGAAGACTCGTTCAGTGTATTGGTGGCAAACCAGAAAGAAAAAATTGTAAAGCTGACAATGATGGTGACGACCATATTTCTGCTATAGAAGAGAAAAGAAGATTTTCACTATTACTCCGACCAACTGAAGATCAAGATATATATGTCAAAGTGAAATCCCATGTCACACTTGTTACGAATGCTCCGATTCGTTCCTAATGAATGCAGTAAAGTTCGTTAAACTAATTATTAATTAAACTTATACCTGTTAAGTTGTTCTAAGATAATAACGGCACCCAAGTAGAATAGAGTTTGGTGAGAGAGTAATGGGTTGTTTCCTAGAAAATAAAGTAATAAACTGTATAAATAGTATACCCATGAATATCAAATACAAAGTTATTTTTTATGTGTTGATTCCACTGTAATGTGTTGTCAATGCTCTGACCAAATAAAACAAGCTAGGTTTGTGCTTTTAATTTTAGTTTTGGTTTATATCTTCTCATTGGAGCTACCTTTTGATCCCCATGCAATTTATGCTGATTGTGTATTTGAATCCCATTGACTTATTTCAGCTATTCATGGACATTAATGTTTGTCTTTGATTATATGAATGACCTTTTACTTGTAAGATAAGTTTATATTATATGCCTTTTGGGGAAGATTTTAAACATTATTCAGAAGTATCCACAATTTGGCGAAATCAATGTTTTATACGAATTCATTTCCAGAAAAACATATTGTCGAAGCCAAAACAGAAGCTTTTAGATGATTTTTTTCAGACGTTTCAATGGAGCTACCTCACCGGTACTCATAACGAACTTTGGTGGTCACTCGGAAAATCACAAATAGTCAACACGCTCTACTCAATACATCCAGAAAACCTTCTAGAATAAATTTATTTTAGCGTCCAATTTTGTTGGCAGTCCATAATTCCTTTGACAAAATTGACAACAGAATAGCCAATAACGAAGCACTGAGACTTTTGCAGCGAACCATTTAAATAGCCAAGAAATTGAATGCCGGTACCTGATATAAAGGTCTGTAATGTCAAGAGAAAGCTGAGCACGCCAATCAGGTTTCTCAATGCGCCAAACAGCGCGGTCCTCTTTGCTTTGAACGAATCCCAAACTTGTTAACCATGCCTCAATGCAAGGCAAGCTGTGAGAATACAGTGGTTCCTTCTTGTCCGGAAGCATGTTGATCCATTTATCTACTGTAGCACCTGCTCCACTCTCAGCCGAAGCTGCAGCTTTGCCTTTGCCTTTCGAACATCTGGCTCTTTTTGTGAACTCCCCGAATGAGAGCGTATCCTTGCAGCTCATGAAACCCACTTTCAGAGACTGTATACATTGTCTATTCTGCCTGTAGCCCTTTTGCAGGAGACATATATTATGTTGATTGTATCTGTAACCCACTTGGGGAGCAGGTCTTACAGGATACGCACATTGTGTTGGGGATACGGAAGTCGGTCCAAATGTAAGAGCGCCGGTTAAAACCAGAGTTGCCATCCTCAGAGACCTCCCAATATCATGCTCCTAACAATTGTATTCAATTACAAATATATCAATATAGAAACTGCAATTTCATATTATGCCGCAATTCCACAGTGAATCCAAAACATGGATACTTTATATAAGGATTTAATCAGATTCCTTGAAACCCAAACAAAAAGCTTATTTGTAGATCAGACACACCTCCCAGAATAAGATGACTATAACGATATAATATATGTCAATAATATTAAAAAATGATATATCTATTTGGATAATATATGTAATAAAGCCTTTTGAGCCATGCTCTTAGATGGTTTTCCATATATATTATAAGCCTAACGTAGCTTTTTGAATGATGTTAAAACCCTTCCCACATAAAGATGACGACTTAGTTTATGTTTGTGTCATAATGTTTTGGATAGAAATTAGAATTTTTGTAAATTGTAGTAATAATATTAAAATTTTGGTATTTTTAAATAACATTAGTTTAGAGCTTTTTGAATAATAATTGTAGTAATAATTTGGAGGTAAGTGATATGTGATGGTTTAAACATTAGTTATTTGTAGTTGTTAAATAAATAACATACAAATAACATATTTATAATATTAGACTATTAATTTAGTGGAAAAATATTAGACGTGTTTCACTGTATTTCAAAACTTAAATAGATAAATATGGTTGTTTATGGTAGCAATGATTTAAAATGGTGAAAAATGTGTATATTGCAATAATCTTAGACCATATTAAAAAAGTAAAAAAGTTATTATAAGTGGAAAAATGTACACATCTATTCATAATAACTATGGAGAAGGTGTATGCAGGAGATTAGCTTAGGACGAAGGTCTAAGACATTGTAAATAGAAGAATGCCATGAGATGTTATAAGTGTTCAAAGTGACATGTTTGAGATAAATACATCACCAACAGTGATTTATGAGAACGAGACACGTGGAGCTAATAGTGCATCCATAAATTGGTTGGGAACATTATGGAATAAACTTGAATGTCTCACGAACAATATCAGTAAAAATTCTCAAGAGATAATAAGGGAGGTGAGTAGAATAAATTGTTATATGCAGTGTATGTAGGGTAATGAGATAGAAGTGTTTGACGAAGCTATGAAAAACACCACATAACATCTGGGTTGTTAGAAAAATACAAAAATCTAGAGCGAGTAAGATATGATGAGTACTACAATATGGAAAATGCATTAATATTGAGATGTATATTCCATGACCTCCTAAACTATAAATACCACATGGCATGGGCAATAACAATACAAAAATCCCAAGGACTGACACTACAAAACACAATAGTGATCTTGGTAAGGTTGAGAGGTAGGGTCTAACATTTACAACCATGTCAAGAGTCAAGTCACTAAGAAGCCTTCGCGTTCAACTAATGTTCTGCTTTGAGAGGTACAAAAAAATGCAAAGTAATAGGCGTATAATGCTAAGAAAAAAAGAAGAAGCTCATTTGGGGAAACTTGCAGTGTGAATTAAGTAGAGGCTACAAAACCAAAGCATTCATTCCTTTCATGTACCTTTAAATATGTATTTTAACACTATGGAAAACAATTAACCCAACGCCTAATGTCTATACCTATTAAAATGGTTCATAGATGGACAAGAAAATATCATTGTATATATGTCTATCGACATAATTATTGCACCTCCTTCAGGTGCAAATGCTAGTTTAATAAACATTATTCATAAAGTTTAATCTTGAAATTTTTATATTTGGAAAAAGTTATATCATATTGCTCACTAAAATAACATTGTAATAATAATAATGGTTTATGTCTCATCAACAATTGAAAATAGCAAGAACAATGGTCAAGAATGGTTAAAGGTTAGATGACAAACACATGCACATGATATCTATTAAAGGATTCATTTCATTTCATTTATTAAATTACCTTTACTCCCTACTTAAGATTTCTCTTTATGCACATTCTCATTTAATAATTAAATATTAATTATTAAATGTCATTTACCTCTTAGGGTTTCCCTTTTAGGTTTTACGATCGCCTTCTATAAGGATTGATCCATTGTATATTTTTAATTATTATTTTGGTTGATAGTTCAATCTTGGATATTGTCAAAGCAAATTCCTTGTACTTTTCTTCTCTCCCCTTCTCTGTGATAGGTTTTTTGCATGTAGGTTCCTTAGGCTTAGAAGATTTATTTTTCATCAAATCTTACATGGTATCAAAGTTGGATCTATTGCAACTTGTTCAAAAAAATTGAAGGGACAAAGATCAAAGATTTTGTTGGATGGGATCTGGTATTTTTTGGGCATCTTTTGTGAAAATATGAGGTCTCTGAAATTCGGAGCACTTTGAGTCCAAACGGACCTCACAGTTCAATTCTGAGGACGTCAAAATCCTTATTTCCATATAAAACATGCCTATTTTGGAGTCTGGGCAATTCTGAGGCAAAAAAATAATTTTGCCTATTAGGGTCATACTACCCTTGGGACGCAAACTGAGGTGGAGAATTTAAAAAATCACAAAAACAAATTTAAAAGCACTTTTTTTTTGCACAACACATTTTTAAAAATGTGTTGCATGTGCTCTACTAGCATGTAGCCCACACACATCCTACTCACAACCTCTACCTCGTTGTCATCGGTGTTGTCACCTCTGCCACGTTGTCGCTCCCACTCTAACTCCGCACCACCTAAGCATCGTCACCACCACTAATTGTTGCACACGCACCACCACATGCCTCCATCTCCCTAATAATCCACCTCGGGTCATATGCAAGGCCTAGGGGCTTCTTGTTTTTGCTCAGGGATTATTTATTTATTTTTCTTGCCTTCCAGAGTACCATGTGGTTTTTTTGCGATATCTTGAGCATACGGTATCGAAATTGAGCAAACAAGATACCGTTGGAAATTTGATTCCAAGAGAGACGAATTAGTGTAGGTTTTACTAGTAAAGTTTTCTAGAATGATACATATTTTCAATGGTAATTCAGACAATCATTTTTGCATTTTGGGGGGCATAACTTGCTCTATTTTGCTCTATTTTTCGATCTGAAAGAAGTTTTGGAAAGGTATCTTTGAGCTCTTTCTAGATTATTTTTTATTTTCATTGGAATTTTTAAAAGGTACACATGATACTCATTTGAAGCTTTTTTCTCTTCTCATTGTATAAGCTTCCCTTCTAGCATCTAAGGTTTAGTTTTTTGCATTGTGGTAGGTGTTTTTTATTCTTGCTTATGTAATTTACACTAGTAAACCAAAATTATATCAAAACAAACAACTTCTAGAAAATGGTCAAGACCCCTTCTTGTCTAGCACTTCTGACCCCACATAACTATCACACATGGAAAACCTTGATGACATAGATTCTTCATTCAAAAGGATTATGGTCTTGTTTAGATGAACTGCAACCAATTTTGTAGATGTCCTTTAAGGTCATGCAGTATAGGAACAAGATGGATGATTCCATGGGGCTGATTGCTTTGCAAGTATCTAATAGTTTGTAGTTTCATCTTGATGGGTGCACTACTCCTCGAGATATGTGGACTAAGCTAGAGGGCTTATTTGGTACAGTCAATGAATTCAGGGCACTTCAGATTGAGGCAGAGCTTACATCACATGTACCTAAAATTTTCCCTCTATAACTTTAGATTGAGGCAGAGCTTACATCACATGTACCTAACATTTTCCCTCTATTAAGGACTTTCTGATGAAGTTTAAACAATAGAGATCTTTGTTACATGGTTGTGGGAAAGTAAAGGCTGATGAGGAGTGCAATTATCTAATTTTGTCAAAGCTTCAAGGAAACTTTCATATTTTCTCTTCTACCTTCCATTCCATTATGGATGCTTTGGGCCCCATATTTACCATGCCCACATTTGAGGTATTTTGTGATTGGTCGACTAGAAAGCAAGCCAAGCTTAAACAGTTGGACTCTCTTACAGGATTAAAGAACTAGGCATTGGTTGCTTAGACATCTACAAGGAAACCAAAGCAAAAATTGAAGCCCAAGATAGATTTAGTAGGCAGTGAAAGTTCCTCCAAGCCATCTCCTAGATCATATTCATGGAATTTCACTCTGAAGGGTAAATCTTCTAAGTCTGGTGAGTCTTCCTCCAAGACTAAGAAGTTTATAGGTGATCCTTACAGTTTTTTGTGGCAAGGAAGGACATCCAATTTTCAAGTGTTGGAAACATCTTGAGGCTTTAGAAGAGGCCATGCAACAATACAGTATTGCTTCTTTGAAACCACCACCTCCACCTTCAAGGAAGGGACATGCTCTTTTTGCACAAGTTGTGTCTTCTTCTTGTACTTGGATAATTGATTCAAGTGCTTCCCAACATATGAAACACTCACCTGATTTGGTTACCTCACTTTCTCAGAGTGTTACTACATAGATTGTAGTTGGTGACTCTGCACAACTTTCAGTTTCAGGTCCTGGCACTATCTCTTTAGAGGGTGGTTCCCTACAAGACGTTCAATTAGCTTCGTCCATTTCTATGAACCTCTTATCTATCTATCAAATATGTCATTTTGACTCTAGTAAGATAGTTGAGTTCTCACCACATGATGTGGTTATTCAAGACCTCCACAATCCTAATCTGGTTATTACTACTAGGAGTGTTAATTTACAGTCTCACTTATATCAGTTTGATGGCTTCGAGATCTTTAATTCTACAATTGTTTCTCTTGTTGCTCATGTAGACATGGTGAGAAAACTTTAGCATGAGTATTTTGGCCATGTCAACTATAGGTATCTACAATAAATGAGTACATATGAGCTAGTGATTGGGCTACCTCCGATCTCTTGTACTGATGGTGTTTGTCGAGGTTGTGCACTTGGAAAACATCACATAGATCCTTTTCTGGTAGGTAGATCCACACATGCTAAGGCACCATTGGAGTTGATACATAGTTATTTTATGTCATTCCGCACTCCATCTTTTTTAGGTTCCTAATATGTGCTTACCCTAATAGATGACTTCTCTAGATGCACATGGGTGTGCTTTTTGAAGTACAAGTCTAATGTTTTCAATTCATTTTTAATCTTTAAGACATTTGTGGAGAAGCAATTTGGTATTTCTGTCAGGCGTATACACACTCACAATGGTAGGGAATATGTGAATCAGTCTTTTAGAGATTTTTGCATTGAGCATAGTTTACATCGTAATGTCTACCCCTAGTTTGCTTTTTTTATAGTACTATCAGATTCTTTTAGGCCAGTTTTATGATTATTGGTACTCGGTTACCAAATTTGATTAGATTTTAATTCATATTGAGTTGATTTATGTGATGAGTTAGTTATTTCATGTGTTCAGGATTATTTCTCTGATGATATATGTATGTTCATTTTAGTTATCTCGTGATGATTAGTTAGATGAATGATTTATATGTAGTTCTATGTATACTTACCCCATACTTGGATGTGTATGGTGTACATGTATGTTTTATTTTATGTTTGATGTTCCTGATATAGTTGAGGGAGGGAGTCGTAGTCACCTGCTAGTCAAGATCTACACGATGCACCACTCCCTGCCATTGCCTGTTTAGTTTAGATTATATGTGTATGTACATGTATGGATTTTACATAGATTACAAGTATCGGGCATCGACTTCCTTGAATTGCCAAGATGAGCATGCCCTATCGTAGTATCTCAATGGTATAAGTGGGGAGATAATTCTCGAGTCCAAACCCTAACCTAAGCCAATTTCCCTAGAAAGTAGGACAAGTATATGAGTTGTTTACACATCTGAATTCGTCAAGTGACATGAATTCATGATTTTGACCCTGGAGTTTGAATTTTTAATAGGACAAAAAGATATTTTTAAAATAGTTATTATAAAAAAAAGTCATTATATTATCGAGATATTGTGAAAAAAATAGAAAAACGTTATAGTGAAATCATTTGTGAGGCCTCACCCCGACCCATCCTAGCATTGATGATACTCTGTTATTTTGATACTTTTGACTCGTTATGTCAGAACATTATTGATGTACTGAACACTATCATGCTATCTACGATGTATGATGCTTTACTTTAGATATTTGATTTATGTCATTTAATGCCTTATAACATATATGCTGATGAAGTAAATGAATGCAACTAATACTTTGAATTTTCCAATTTTAATGAATAGGAAAAGACAAATAATTGAATTGTGGAAAATGGATGTCTTTAATTTCATGAAAATTTTAATGCATATTTTGGACCTATATGTTTCTTGGACTACTGACATGTGCAATGAGTGTGCAGGAAAGCTAGTCGAAAAATCCAATGGAGAGACAAGCTGAACCCCTTGTTTGATTGTGTCGTCTTTGTATTGTCCACCTTTAAAGGTTGTTATTTGATTTTAGTATTTCCTAACTTTTATGTGTTCCTACCAAGTCTCTAAGGCTTAAAAATGTTAAATTTAAGCACCCATGGGTAAGGGTATGGGTTGGGGGTACTTTCCACCCACTTTAGCCACCCTAGTTGACTTTTAGGGTCACTTAAAAATCCCATTTATGGTTGATTGCGAAAATGGCTTTTCACCCACTTGAGTGGAACCCAAACTCCATCCTAGGGTCTCATGAAGCCTAGTTGAGTCAAGGGAACCTATTTAGTGGATTTTTGGAGGAGTTTTGGGGGGGCACCCAATCTCTATTTTTAGAAAAAGCTTGGAAGATAGTTAGAGATGGAAGGAGGAAAAGGAAGCTCTTCTCAAAACTCCATTGCTACCATCACTCCTTGGTGAAGGTAGGATTCTTGGCTTTGTATTTTGTTTTCTCCATGTTTTGATCGTGCTTGCACATTGTGTTGTGTTGTTAATTGTTGCTTGCTTGTATGTTGGGTTGATTTGGAGGGTTTCTTTTGTGTTGTTCTTGATGTGTTCTTGTTCATCTTGATGTATTATATTGAGGGGTTTTCATGGGGTTGTATTTGGCATTACTCACCCTTGTATAGGGAAGAAGTGGCCATGTGGAGGTAGGGCTTTAGTTGGACCTCAATGGTGCAGAGTCTCCTTTCATGGTGAGAGGAGGGAAAAAAGGGTAGGGTGTATGGGCCCCTACCGGTCATCACATACCTTGTTGATATTGTGAAATCTTGAGTATGGAAAGGAAAGAAAATCCTTGTTGAGTTAGCCTCGAAAGGGCATTTGAGGAACAAAGAAAGTTCCTGAGTTTTAACCCCGAAAGGGTTATGTTAAGGTATGGTGATTGACATCTCCCATTGAGAAAATCCACCTCCCCCGTAATAAGGTCCTATGGATGGATCTATTTTGTTAAAGGATGGGTGTGTGTTGAAATGTGTCTTTGTGTTGTGTTGAATTACCTTGGGTCAACCTTGTTCTCCTTGTGTTTCCATGAAGATTTGAAGTTAAAAGAAGAAAGTCTTGTGAACAAGCTTGATGAGATTATCATTGAATTGTAAATTTTATGTAATCATATGTAAAATTATATTGTGAAGGATTGGCAATGACATCGGGTTTTCTTACTGGTTCTTTCCCGATGGAGCCTTGAACCAAGATGCATAATAGAGAAGAAAAAAAAAGATTATGAAAATTCCCTTGCATTGATCTCATGTGATTTCAATTTTTGCATATGTTGTGAGAAAATTAGAATGATAGCAAATGTCTAGAATTGGAAATTTTGAGTTTCAATTATAATAGTAAAAGGCAAATGGATGGGTTGAAGTTTCAATTCAATGTTGAACATTACCATGTTATAATATCAATCCTAGATTGTGATCACCAAGCTAGCATCTCATTGTTAAGTGCAATAGTGATACAACTGAATTCGATAAGAATTATTCATCACCTTTTTTGTTTATTTCTGAATTTAGTGTCATGTTTTCTTGATAAGATTCACAAGGTTAACTCCTTCATTGCCAAGTTTCATGTTGAATATAGACGATTGATCTAAAGATCATGTATTCCTCAAATTCAAATAGAAGGAAGATTCACATTGTGATGTAATGAACAAATAAGACACAATTTATTAGATGTAAGACAAGTTATATCCCTTTACACTCTTAAGATAAAAATAAATTTATAGTAAAGAAAATATTATACCAATACTTAGTCAAAATTGGTTTTCTAACAAAATGTGCACCTCCAGGCCTAAAAGACCTCTCTAGAAAATGTATGGAGAAGTTTTTCAATTTTCCCTTGTCACAGAGAATATTCTCCGAGTTATTCTTCTTGAATTGCAATAAAAAAAAGAAATTGCTAATTCAATAAACAATATAACTTAAATAAATTCGAATATAAAATATCAGTATATATGTTAATGCTTTTAAAAATTCACATCTCAACTATAAAACTTTTAGCATTAAACTCTATGTTGCTTAGACACATGGACAAGGTACGGGTCCAATCACATTATAAATTAAAAAATACATAACTCAAAATTCCCCACCACCTGCCAACAGTACAGGGGTCGAATCACATATTAAGGAGGGCAAGAAAATTATTAAAATATTAATAAGAACTTCCCATACTATTCTCCCCAACCACATGCGTTGACTTGTATTGGGGGGGGGGGGGGGCATAAAGTTTGTTTTATATAAAAAAAAAAAACAACAAACCAAACATGGGGCAAATACTTTACTCCCCTCTCCATTCGTAGGTCCTATGTGAGCAGTCCCCCACGCAAGGACAGGGGACAGACCTGCCATGCGCAGGCTTTGGGCAGCACATGGGCAGGCCCACTAGGCATAGGGTGGGGGTGAGTAGGGGTAGGTATAGGGTAGGATAGTGGGTATGGGGTAATGTGATGGGTAGTAATGATGTTAGAGGTTTTTTTTTTTTTGTATTGTTTGAAAGTTAGTATATTAAGTTTAGATTTAGTTATGATTTAAATTAGTAGTAGTTTAGTTTAGTAGATTTATATTAAAATGTTAGCATTGGGTTTAGTTATGTTAGAAGTTAGTGTTGTAATTAGTATTTAATTTAGTTAAATCCTATTTTAGTTAATGTTTATCTTTAAGATAGTTTGAATTTGTTTTTAAATTTAGTTCAGTTAGATTAGTATTATTATAATTATTATTTGATTTAACTTTGATATATCTTTAGTACTAAATCATGTTAGTTTAAAATTTAATTAAAGCTAATTTGTTTTAGTAGTCAAGGTTCGTTCTAGTTAATATTTATGTTTAGTTAGTTTGAGATGTATGTTAATTTAAAATTAGGATTAGTTCGTTATTATTATTGTTCAGTAATACTTATCTTATTTTATTAGAAAGTACCTAGTATTCCATGTTAGTGTATTAGGCATTTTGTATGTTTTCGCATTTAATCGTAATTAGATTTGTAAGCGGATTTTAACTGGTTCTTTGAATATTTAATTTGGCATTATATGTTGCAATAGTGTAGCATCTAAGTATGAAATCTAGATAAGTAAAGATGTTAAGTTATAGATTGTTTATATTTTAAAATTTAAGTATGGCATTAATCTATAAACTAGATTAGTAATTTTGATGGTATTAGGAGGTAATGTATGATTTTAGGTTAAGCAATGATGGTAATGCTAAATCGTGATTTGGATGTAAAAATATTAAATTAGTTCTAACTCAAAAAATTTTAAATGGGAAATTTGAATACTGCGATTAGAACAATTTTAACGTTTCCTTAATTAGTTTTATACTTTAGTGAGCCTTATAGTTCGATTTTAATATGGACTTAAAGTTATGATAGTTCAGATAAAGTTTAGATTAAAATATAGATTCATTGAATTTGTGCTATGGTCACCAACTTTAATAGTGAACATTAAATTAAATGATTAGATTGTATAGGTATGTTGGAGTTAATTGTCTATTGAAATGTTAAGATTGGTAAGTTACGAAAGCCTGTGCAATCTTATGATCTAATCGTAGTTACATTAAGCATATTGTATTACCTTTAGAAATGTTTTATTTCTAATAAAGTTAGGGTTAAAATTAAGTGGTTAGTAAAGGTTTAATTAGCGTAACACTAGTGCTCATTGGTAAGAAAGGTTAATGGGTACGTTTAAATATTAATTGTCATAGTATGTTTTAGTTTAGATTTCTCTCATTCAATTTTAGTTATGAACTAATGTTAGTATCACTCTAGAAAGATTCTTAAACTTTAAATGATTTAGTTTAGGATATAGTTTAATTTAAGTAAGGGATTTACTAAGAGACTATCAGTCCACCCTAAAGATCTGTTTACGAAATGATCAAGCTGAGTCGTAACCCTGTTATTTATCTTTGGTGATCTTGCATCTAACTCTATAGTAACCATGGCTTTCTGTATCTTAAACCCTTCAGACTACTAACTCCTTTGAAGTTAGCATCTAAACCTTTGTCGACCATATTATCTTTGCATCATAGTTCTTTTTCATTAATTAAAATTTCAAAAAAATTGTTGTGTGTGTGTTCTGCCCCCCTTATATTTTGGGCATGACATCATTATTGTATGAAAATGAAAAAAAATACAATCATAAGAAAAGTTGGTCAATTGATTTTTATTTTTTCTTTTCATTGGTTAGTGGTATGGCATTTAAAAGGTTGGTGTTATTCCAATAAAACTATAGAGTACTATTAGCCAACAAAATTACAGATAAAATAATTGTATATTTTTAAAGAAATTTGAGAAAATGATAAACTTTAGAAAATATCACAAACATATTTTATTTATGGATGATGATTGGTTGATGCTTTGTCATTTTATTGATTTAAGTGAATGCATTAGTATCCTGTCTATGGATGGAACTAATAATAAAACTTAAAAGAGTTGACATTGTATTTAAAAATAAACATTTTTATATTAAAAGATGTTATTCTTATAAACAATAATTTGGGGGTGTCAAGAAATTAAGATAAATAGTAGCAACATGTTAACAACAAATTATGAATATTAAAAATATCAAAGTTTAGCCAATAGAAGTTTAATTAAAATAAACTAGTACCTCTAAAAATCATGTTTAGAAAACCATCTAACCTATTGACTCCCAAAATGATAGGTATATGCTCTACAACTACCAACACACTTCATATAAAATTCTAAGGAGAGAGCCAACTCCAATGCTCAATTCCTTGAAGGGTTAGACAAACTAACAAGGATCTAGGATCCTCCTATTCTTTAGGCTCTGCAAGACCTACGAAAGTAAACTTGGATTCATCTAAGATAGTTGACCAAGCTTATCACAATGAACCTTGAAGAAAAATAGATCTCGCCCTAAAGTTCAACACTCAAAATAACCAATACATTGACTAATTGTATTGCCTCAACATTTCTTGAACATAAACTTTAGATGGGATAAATTACCATAACTTAAATAAGAATGTATAGTTTTACATATGATTTGTTTTACAAAAGAATCATAAGGAGTGGCAGAGTGATGTAAACTTTGCTACTGAAATGACCAATGCCTTAATCCATTAGAGCTTATATCATGTAGCATATAAGTCTAATTTTTTAGATAATCATGAGATCCTCTATGATTTGATCTATAAATGAATTTCATCTACAATCAATTGAAATTAAAATCCCAGTCTACTAAGCATATCCTTGTGTTAATTTCATTAACATTGTGAATTAATTTTTAGTAATTTTAATTGATCTTTGATCAAAGCTTAGTAATAATGCACATACGTAGGAAAGTGTGCAATGAATTAATGAAAAACTTTGCAACACAAAAATCCATAATTTAACAAATAACACATGAGATATCCAAGATAATAACAAATTTTATTATCATTTCTTCCTCAAAATTTATATACAACCAAAGAAAGCCAAAATATGAGTTTACAAACTAGACATTGAAACCATTCTTTGTATTTTATTTTTGTAGAAAAAGTATTTGAAGCAAATTCTAACATATACCCTCTATTCTATCTAATTAACAAAAAAACTATGTTATTGTCATTTCAAAAATTATTCAACCCTTCTTCAAGTGATCATCATAATCACTCAGTGAATAAAGGACATAGGAATGTGACTACCTCTTGACAACTTATCTCTGCATTTTGCAATGTCTCATGGGATTCATAAATAAGTGGGAACTTATCTATTAAAATCTCTACTCTATGTTGTAGAACCCATAGTAATCTGGCCTTCTCTAAACTTTTCTTATCTATGCCATCATGTTGTATCCCTTGCCCAATTTCACTTATTTTTCTAGAAATTGTACCATCAACTAGGATAAAAACCTCCTCAATTTGTACTGTAGTTTCAACAAAATCATAATTGACATCTTTTATTGCCAACTCCTCCTTAATCGATAATGTGCTCCAATTGATGATTTATTTTCAACTGGCTTTCATATTCCTTGGATATCCTTATGAAATTTTGTTATACTTCAACCAACCTCTTATTTGCATCCTTTGCCTTTATAAGATTCATCTGTGACATATGATGCAATACATTAGCAATCTCTATGTTGTTTATACTGTGAAATCTCCAAATCGACATATTGACATCCAAGGTATCCTATGCATCCATTAATTATGGCTTATATATTGCAAGAGAAATAGACCAAATTAAAAAGTTTTTCTCTATGGATAAAATCTTGATCCTCTCCTTATGTCACCTATTTCCACTTTTGAATGCAATAAAGAATCACTTTGTTACTTTACCTGGTCAATTATGAAAGAGGATTATAAATCCAATCTTGGAACCAAGAGCATGCCACTTCTTTTAACCAAATCTCTAGCCTCCTCTGCAATGATCATAGACTTGAAGTTTATTTATCAACTCAATCTTCTTATAATCAATTTCTTCACTGGAACTAAAGACAATGACAATTCATTTTTCTTAATTTTAATCTAAAAGGTCTCAAACCTTTAGTCTTAGTGAAATCATCGTCATGAATAAATGAATTGAAAATAATAATCCTATCATTAATCACTTGTCTTGCAAATTGGAGGGATTCCCCTATTCCTTCTTTATTTAATGGCATTTGTGCCTAAATCAAGTGTCTTCTAACATCAACAAAATATGGACCCTTCTCAATAATGACTTGCTTGGTCATTCAAGCTATTTCAGTAGGTACATGGATGGGATTTTCCCTTTTAAATTGTGTCTCAAAGGACTCAGTCTCATCTCCTTCTTTAACCTCGATGTGATCTTTCTTAATTTGGATGAATTGAGGCTCAAACTTAATATTATCACGATTAACATTCCTGCCCTCAGCTTTAGGCACTTCATTCATATGTTCCATAATATTCTCATGATCATCTAGGCATGCATCAATTCTCTAGAAGAATGGATTATCTAAATGAAAAGTAGGAAAATTGGGAGTGATGACCCTAAACTCTTTTTCTACTTGATGGATGTCAAAATGGATACTAAACCATTTCCTTGTCCTCTTTGTTACTATATTTTCCATCAGACAGTTCCTAGAAATATCTTGCTCCTCAAATTGCTCATGATTGGGAAATATATGATCTACCATCACCTTAATAGCATTTTTTATAAAACCTTCAAGGTTGTACATTCTAGGTTTAGCAAGTGTTAGCTTGAAATGCCTCAAGAAACAATGTTTGGGGTCTAGGAAACTCTTGCATATTATAAAACCTCCAACTTCCCATTACCTATGTAGTAAGTTCCCTTCTTCCTTTTAGGACCTAAATACTCTTTTTGAACCATAGTTAGTTTCCATATGAATTCAACAAGCCAAAGACTTGTAGAAACAAATTTAGGTAGAATATGAGGTGAGTAAGGACATCCATAAACTCTAAAAATAGTAAAATCACCAAATAGGAAGGTATAACCCCAATTATGCTTCACTGGTCCCTCACTATTGACTTGGCCAGGTTTCAACAATAATATAATGATTTGTGGGGTTCTCAATCTATCCACTCCAAATATATCTAAATAGTGGAAATAAACCAATTCTCAAAATTGATAAAGGTTGAATTATACAGTGAACTATCTCATCTTCTATCCATAGATAGACAATGATAGTCCCTCCCATTTCTTATTTATCTTCAATAAAACTCTAAGATTAACACAAGTAGTATAGATAAGGTGCATGAGAATTGAGTATTGCTTGAAATCAAGCTTTTTGATGTCCTCCCTAGTAGTGATAAATGCTAGGTGAATATGGTCAATTGAGTATCTGACATACTCATACTTTTTATTTGTGTGAGGGTTTTGAACATCCATAGCCATCATTTAAAAATCCTCTATGAAAATCAAACCTCCATCGATCCCAAGCACCGTATAGAGTGCGCACACTATATATTTAAGGTAATTATGGAACACACTCAAATAAAAGGGTGGGTACATTTTTAAAAAAAAATTGGCATGATGTCCCTCTTATCCTTGGGCATGTACTTAGGAATCAAAATAGTCTTGAGAAAACTAGCATGTGTTTTGTATTCTCGAGCCTTTGCCTTTAGGTCAATATTAACACTCATGGAGCCCTTTAGCCCAAAAACCCTTTTAATGCTAGCTAGCATGGTCAATCATGTACAAATAGACATTTTTTCTTCTTATGCTTTCACATTTGGACTATAATATTTCACTAGCTCTATATTGATGAATACATTAGGGAAGATTAATTTCATAAATTTTAACACCCATGAGTTTCAAATAGGAGCTTCTCACTCTATTATTGAAGAAGAACCAAAATAATTGCATTCTATTCATATCAAGTGTAATGGCATCTTTGCACATAGTGCACATGTTCCTCCATTTCTTCTCTATTGGAGTTGTAGTATTGGATTATCTAGGGAATAATTTTATCCATTCTTATGCAAAGGAACTGACCTTCTCATCCTTAGAAGAAGTTTTCAATGTACTTGGATCCACCATTTTCACCTCACAAAGCTCAAAAGTCAATTATAGGATATTAGGAATTTCCCTATAAAACTCTAGAAATAGAGGACCTTTGATTTATGCACTCGATACTATGTATTTGAGAAAAACATATACTCAATTTTTAAAAGCAATTTGCCACTATAAATTCATAAATTTTGCATGCACAAAAATTTAAGTGGTAGAGGAATTGTCACTTTCATTTAGATTTTGGCAAACCAAGGTACTTGTGAGCGTCAAAACATATGCTAGCATATCATCTTATTATTCTCCAAAGTTCCACCTTTATGCTTCTTATGGCCTAACTGATTTGAAGATTAGTTTTGATAATAAAAAAAATCATACCCTTTAGATTTCATTAAATGAGAAAACATAGGATCATGCAAACACGAGCATACCATTTGTCATCATATACGTGCAACATGAAAAACTAACTACAAATAAATCATGTGACTATGTGAGAAACCTCCATATCCTTCCTTTCACAAATCTTCAATTTTATTTTAAACTCCATCCTCAAGTGTGTGAAATGTTGAAAAATTTATAGCATGCAATTATGCATGACCACAACCTTTTTTTGTGACCACTAAAGAATCTTGTGACTGTGTGATGGCATAAGAAGCAAACTATGTACATAGTTGTAATGGTTTAGGTTAACCATGGATTTTCCTTGTGAACCAACAAAAATAAGAGGGAAATCCTTAGTGCAACATCACAAGGAAGATAACTTCTCATATACTACATGATTATGATGTCCATAGAATACATGTGGCAACATCACCTTCTTTAACATTCCCACAATCTTGCGCTCAACCCTCCATGTAACCATCACAAGTTTGCATCCAAATAACCATAAACTTTTAATATCCTATGAGCATATAAGTAACACTTAATGACCATTCATGGCTTCACAAGTTTAAAAAACCCTTTACCTACTAGTCATGCAATCATGTGCATACTACACTTTCAACACAATCACAACAATAGAATGTGTTGCATTAAAACTTGTGAAAATATGCAACTAGACCATCTTGCGAGCTCATAATGTGAAATGCTATCCACATGATATACTCCCAATAGTGTGAAGAAAAGGAGATCGCAAGGCTGCACACATTTGAAGTGTCGTGTTATTCAATTCTTGACAATGCAAAAAGATATATAATGGGAAGACTAACAATGGAGGCTTCAACCTCAGTCAAAAAAAACTTGTGATAATGTGAGAGGACCCATTTTCAAGTTCAGTACTTCTCAAAATGGCTTCTAAATTACCTTGCAAACATGCAAAATCAACCCCACAACTCAATTTTAATGACACAAGATGACCAACCTATCCACAAGGGACACTTAAAGCATATGAACTACTAAGACATAAAATGGCCACATATTAAAAATTACATGTGACCAAAGGAAACCAATGAATATTAAGTTTTTTGAACAAGGCGAGGAAAAAACACATGCAAATCTTAATCCATTTTATTTTAGTCCTAACATAACCTAATTAAAGTCTTGAGAACAAGTCACATAGGGCTATCAATAATATTAACATCTAAGCTACTTAAAGTATTGATTACATAATTAAGAACCATTATAACAATCTTATTATAAGGCCAATTATGGCCATCATTAGTAAAAACAAAAAAAATACAAGGGACATCATCTCTGGTGAGCTTCCCTCAATTTCCAATCACATAGTGTAAGACATTTGAATAATCCCAAGTAAATAACTTAAATAATTCCATGTAGTTTCCTTTTTCACTCTCATTAATTATAAGGATATTCTTATACATGATCTAAAAAGAGATGCTGGAGTTGTTCATGACTCTCAAGATGAACCTAGAAACACTCTTAAGAACCCTTTCAATTCTTGCAACCTTTATTTTATTTTGTATGTTGTTGTATCACATTTGGAATAGGTAACCTTACATTGTTTAATTTACACATCCCAATGGTCTTTGATTTTTTTACTTCTTCTTTATAAATCATGACATTAATGATTAACCACAAAATCATTCACCACACATCCATCTCACAATCTGCATGTAAATTGAAATACCAAACTAAACATGTTCATCCATAGCATGAAAACAATAAACACATACAACACAAGATATTTGGTCACCCGTAAACCCTCCAATGAGAAGGTAAATTTGGGGTGGGGATGACACCCACAAATCTTCACTACTACAGTTGTAAAGTGTATCCAATGAAGGTTACAATAATTTGATCATAAACTATGATCTACCCTATGAAAGGTCAGCCCTATTAAAGGCTTACAAAGACTGTTAAATCTTACCCTGTTAAAGGATTTCAACACCTTGTTAGAAGTGTGCCTGGTTAAAGGACTTCAACTTACAATAAAGTAAGCACCCTATTAAAGGATTTACAAAAGCCTACTAGAACTACTTGGTTAAGATATTTTGATCCTTCAGTTTGCACGTCTCTACCAGATATTAGATTACCTCTTTTCTGATGTATACTTGATCCTCCTGGTCAAATGTATCACTTCTATCCTTTCTCTGCTTTCCTTTGTTCTCTCAAACTAATTTTGCAATTCATATCTTTCACACAACTCCTTACTCACCATAAATGCTATGTTTGTGCATGCAAATTTCTCTCTTCACTCATAAACTCTTTAGGGTTTGCCTTCCTTAAAAAGACTTAGTTGACCTAAGGTTAAGTAGGAATCAACGATTGTGATTTACCCATTTTGCCATTTAATTCATCCCTTTATCTGATTGGTTGAATGTACTATATAGGGATTCTCAATATAGATTTGTTCTTATCATCTAGAATCACAAAAGAATCCTTAAATCGGCCCAAAAATGGTTTACATAGGAGTTTGTGTCATTAGAAACAACTATGTCCAACACTGTTTACTTGGCACTTGAAGTCTCTAATGCTCAACATCCATTATATCTTCAATGTTGTATTATGACCTTTGAATGACTCGACATCCACTATTCACTTGGCATCTGAATCACTCAGTATGTATTAACTTGCTCATCACTAGAGTGACTCGGCACTAGCTGGTTGTTCAAAATATACTGATGCTCAACACATACTAAATATTTTGCTTGGCATGCATTATCTAGCAAATTATGCTCAGCATACACTACTTACTCAACATGAACTAAGTACTATTAAGTAATGACTTAAGTCTATTGTCACTCATATGTCAAAACCACAATGAGATCAACTATTGCCCCCTTTGACATGAGTGGTAAAAACACTTTGTCATTCATTTATAACCTTAACTTATGAGCACAACTCAGATAATCTATAATCTTTACTCGACTCGCATACAAAATTTCAAAATGTTTAAAATTTTGCAAAATTACTTATCAATTATACCTCAAAACTTCATAACTCCCCCTAAGTTGATTGTTCTATGCTATATCTAAATTTGATACTCTTGTTGAGTAAATTTGGCTTGAACTATTGGCTTACTTTGTTTCTACAATTACTCCCCCTTCGTGTATTCTCTCCTTTTCTTCAATATCTCCCCTTTTCTTCAATATCCCCCTTTTTTGACACTTATGTCATAGGTGGTACACAAATATTGTGTTTGTTAAAAAATGTTTTATGGACCTCCATTATAATCTTGAGTATTGCATCCCAATTGTTGCACGCTACCTACAAAGATTGAAATTGAACATCTAGCTCAGTAGCAAGGTCTACTAGGCTCTCATGAGTAGAAAGATGAGAATATTTATTCATAAATGTTTCTAGGCTAGTTCCTTGTGCAACACCTCCATGTGTGCGGTGAACATGGCTTGAATACTTATCAAGGTAGCCCAAATATTTGCATCTTATGCATTTAATGTAGCTAGCTAACCTTGAGTAGATAAAAATATTTGAAAATGATTATGGCTTTGAACAAGAGACAACTTAAGAATATTACCTATATTCTTTAGATCTCCTTGCAGCTGGTCAATAGCCCTCTGTGCTTCTTGTGTGAATAAATTCACATCACAAAGCTTTGTGTATAGATAAAATATATTCTCTAACACCTACTTTACACTCTCCATCTTGGTTGCTAAGTCAACCTATCTTAGTGCAATGATGCTATAAATATTTTCATCAACCTTTTTTTGAAACCTTTTCTTAGACCATTCTAGAAGTTTAGTATTTGTATCTAGGTCTACATCATTGATCTTATCCACTATATTCACCAGTTATTCAATAATAGGTTTTTCCTCATTAGGTGCTGGGAGGTTGAATGCATCAAGAAATATTTCTTTGACAACATGCATAACTTGTCTTTTCTTATTCTCCCTTCTGAGTAACTCTTGGTGCTTCTTCCTTGCTAGAGCTTCTTGCAATATGCTCATTTCTTCTATAGTAATTGTTGCCAGATCAAACTTTGGAAGTTCAATCACCTCATCCAAGTTGACATCTCCATAAGATGTACCTTCTCCAACATTAGATGTATTAGGACTAGGCCTTGATGATTGCAATGGTGCAACAACTACACTCGGCCTATGAAGATTTTGACTAGGAATAGGAGATATAGAGATTGGTAGGGTAACCAATGTTTGAATTTCTATATGTTCCTCTAATATCGTAGCCAAAAATAACTCTTCAATCCTATCCTTCTCCTTTTATATGGTTTCTTCATCACCTTGTATTTGTGAGATAGGTGCATGAGTGACTTCCTAACCTATATGGACTTGTGTCCCATCTTGCTCAACTATCAAAACTACTTGCATTGAAGAATTTGGCACTAATGTACTGACATTTGATGTCATAGTGTCCTTCACTTGATATAACACAATGGGAATTAAGACATGTGTGTCAATGGTGACACCCTATAGTCCTTATGTACCTTTTATCTATGTAGAATTAGGGGTTACACTAGACGTGTCAGATTTCTTCTCCCATGCTAATGCTTTGTCAATCTCATCTGCACTAATTAATACAGGATTAGTGCATAATTTAGCAGCTAAAGTATAATCCTATAATATCCTTTTCAAATCATCCTCTATCAAAGGATTGATATGTTCTGCACTATATTATCAAAAACATCCTTTATCTTGATAGTATCCTATTGACTTCTTTGTTCCACATGAGGGGGTTTGACACTTGGCATATGTACCTTAGGTACATTCTAATCTTGTTGTTGCTCTTCTTTAGTTGTAACCTCTTCATATACTTATTTCTCTATGCCTCCCTCATGTCCATCCTTGGAAATTCCATCCTTAGTAGTCTCTACTACCTCTTGATAATCTTTTTCTTCACCAACCTCCTCAGGTGCTTGTTCAATTGTCTTTTCTGTTTTCAACCCATAGATAACTTTCCATATCTGGGTGCTCTATTTGATAGCCTCCTTAATATTATTCTACAAAATATTGAAAGCTCTATATTTGGGAGAAAATATCCCCTTGTATTTGTTTATGGCCTTAGTCATTGATGACTTGTCTAGATCTAGCATTACTTTGGCTAGAGTAGTCTCCCTTATATTTCTTTTAGTTGTTAAATTGTATTGCCATCTTTGCTCAACTCTGTCAAATAGACTTTTGGGTAATGAGTTGGCAAGCTCAATAGGAGTATTCTTAAATTTGGTCATCATCTTATATACATATTCTTCTACCTTATTCATTTCTACCTTTCCAAGTTTATCAAACTCAACATGTGTGAACCTTGATAAATATGCATTATTCTTAATATTTTCACAGACGTTGTCTAAATTAGAAGAGGGACTCTAGCTTACCACTTAGAATCGACTATTGTCATCTAATTTGGTCCTCTCCTCATCTGATTCATCTGGAGCTACATACTTTCACCTCTTTGGTTTATGTTGTTGACTTAGCTCTGTAGTAGCAATAGTTCTTTTTCCTTTGATTTTGTCAGCTTCCTTTATCTTCCTTGTAGTTGCTCTTATGCTAGCTATGCTAACAGGTACTATTGGCTTCTATTGTGTTGGCTTCACAACTTTCTTTGGTTTCCTCATTGTAGGCTCCTTATCTTTTCTCTTCTTCTTTTCTATAGGTTTAGGTGCTTCCTTGACTTCTTCTTCCTTGACACCTTCATCATGTTCTACTTCTTCTTCTTGGTCCTCTTATTGACCTTGTGTTATTGCAAGTGGGGCTTGTGAAAATTGATATTCTTCATCATCTTCATCATCATCATCTTCTTCTTATTCCTCTCCCCCTTCACCAAATATTTCATTAAGCTTCTTCACAATTTTTTTTTCTTACCACAGAAGTTGTCTTCAAGTCTATTGTGATTCTTGATTTGGCTTCCTCATAATTGCCAAATGAGGTTGCACTCTTGTCTACTTCTTCTACAAGTAAAGTTGTGATGGCTATAGATGCCTCATCCACATTGATTTCATAAGGCAATGGCCTAAGCCATTCGACTCTTGGAACAAATGCTTGCACATATGTATGATCAACATCAAATAGAAAACAAAAGTCATTATAATATTTCTCCACTAGTGACACTGGTATCCTTAGTCTCTATTTCATAGACTTCTTAAAGTCTTCAAAATATCTTGTCATTTCTAACTCAAAGTTGTCCCCAATTTTCTCTATGAACTCTCCAATCTGAACTGCAACAAACCTATTGGTCTTCCAAGCAACTTTTCCAAAAGAAGGAAATGTGTTATGCACATAAAAGAATATGAAAACTAGTAATGAACCAAATTTTCATTGTACACTCTTTGTCTTTCTTATGGCTCCCAAGTTTTTTGATAACTACTAAAGTTGTAACTCAACAAGGTCATAAGAGTGATCCTTCTTCACTATCTTGTAGCCTAATTCCACAGCCATTTAAGACACACTATTCAATCTTCTCGATTGAAAGAACTTGTGTGCAATTATTCTCACTACAAATGCAATTAGGGGATTTGAAATTGTGTCTATGGTCATTACTCTTTTGTTCTATACAACCCTTGTATTCTTCTCAATTACCTCCTTAGCGTCACTTTGCATGGTCTTGGGTCTATCTAGAGTAGGATACCTTATTACTCATTGAACAATCCTTTTTGTGATCTTGGTAGGGCCATTTTCCAACCATACAAAGTGATCATGTATTCTGCTAAGTACAATCTTAATCCATTCAGTTTTGAATACATTTGGAAAATCTAGGGCATGGGTTAACCCTTTTCTCTCTACAATTTGGTTTTCCTCCTTCAACAATCCATCCACACACAATTTTCCATACAAATCTCTAATTTCCATGTCTCCAATACTACCAAACTTACAAGTGTAGCAACATCTTACATTTTGTATCATCAAAACTTGTGGTGGTATCATTGATAACGCACTAGGAGGACCTCCCTTGTATGCTATCTCAAGAATATCTCAGAAGGGTGGTTGTTTAATCTCATTACTTATTAATTGAACATTCAAAACCTCCTTTCCTTTCTTCCTAACAATAGTAGATGAAATAGATGCCATTTCAAATAACTAGGGTTTGCGATAATTTAAACAACGTAGCTTGACACACGATAAATACCTTATGGATATGATGATTAGTGATGAGTAGTAGTTGAATCTAGTTCAAAAATGCTTGAATCCTTCACCTTAGTTCATCTTATGCTCTTCATGCTCTCTTAGATCTTGAATGAATGCAAATGAGTCAAAAATTGACCATATAACCCTTAAAACTCGATAATAAATGCTCAGTACTTACACAATTGTAAGCTCAACTATCATACCAATTTCAACTCACTTGTCTTACACATAATTTCTACTACACTTGGAAACCACAATAAGCTCGGCCAATACTATAACCCTTAAATAGCTTTCCATTAACTAAAATTTCATTTTCACTTGGCAACAATTGTGAAACTTTTCACACTTAGAAACAACATGAAAAATAACAAAACTTATAGATTTCTTCCAGGTCATGACCAATACACTGCATCTTAATTCATGCATATATAATCTTTTCATAACTTAGATCTTGGAACCGATGTAAAATATATCATTGAAATATCAATCCCACATACCTTTTGATTGCCTAGTTGGGGGTGATGTGATCACCTGATCCATTGGATGAAGTAACCTCATTTGAACTTGATGTGCTGCAATCTTCCTTTTTCTTCCATGTCTTGTTCATTTGCACTTTGAATTTTTCAACATCAATCTTCTCTTTGCCTTTGTTGAAATCATTGCTGGTGCCTTTGATCTTGTTGGATAGTTTTTGTTGATGTGACCAGTCTTCAAATAGCTAAAGCATGTAGTTTGACTCAACCATGTACTGTAATCACTTCTGAAATGTGTTCTAATGCATTTCTCAGCAACATGTTCATACTCTTGACAATAGTGACAACTATACCTTGTATTGTAATCCTAATTGTAGGATTTTCCAATATGTTCTTCCTTTGTTTGCTTGTTTGATGTCCACTTGGCATTAGATCTACACTCATATGCTTTATGCCCATATTTCTAACAATTGTGGCAATATCCTTCAAATCTATGTGTGCTTGAAGTCTTGGTCTTACATTCATGAGCCCTAATTTACTTCTTGTTGCACTTATGATAGTAACCCATGAAATTTTTTTTAGGGTTCTGATTTGCATTGTTTCTCTTGTAAACATTTTTTGTATGACCTAACTTTCTACAATTATGACAAGTGGGTTTGTAGTCTTACCTATGTTGTTTCTTTGTTCGCCACTTTTAGATGATTCTCCTTCCTTGGTACTAGTGTATCCCAATCCATTAGTATCATTGTTAGATCTAGGAGATCTCATCAATTTCTCAAAGTATTTGATGGCTTCGCTTGGTTTCTTGAAACTTTCAACAAATTCTCTTTTTCTTCTTAGATCATTTCTCAGTTGTTCATTCTATAACTTTAGGGTTGTGATATCAATGTCCTTACCATTCAATTCATGATTGGAAATCATCACTTGATTCATTATTTCTAGTTGTAGTTAGAAATCCTTTATACCTCTGATGTCTTCTCTTCCAATTTGTTGGTCAGTGTCCTTTTGTCATCTTCAATCATGACTTTGTCTTCCTCCACTTTCTTTTTCTACTCGATCACCTCACATAGACATATTGATTGGAATTCTTGTTCTATCTTAAGATTTCTAACCTCTTCAATTAGGGCACCATTCTTTTCCATTATATCTACAAATGTTGCATCAAACTCACTTGAGTTTCCATCTGCAAACAATTCAATAGTTTCTTCCTCTTGGTAATGTGCATCATTCTTCTCAATTGCTATCTCTTTCCTTCTCTTTAATGAGCACTTCAACTCATCTCTTTCTTCATTCAAATGATGTAGGGCAAGTTGGATTTCAATCTTCTAGTTCTCAATAGTCTTTCCCAACTTGTAGACTTCTATCTTCAAGATCTTTCCTCAAAGCTACAAAGCTTTCCTTTCCAAACAACAAAGATTTGATACCAATTGTTGGAAATATAATAGGGAAGTAAACTTTGAAGAGGGGGGGTGTGAATCAACACTTCAAAAATTTAACCACAAAATCATTCACCACACATCCATCTCACAATTTGCATGTAAATTGAAATACCAAACTAAACATGTTCATCCATAGCAGAAAAACAATAAACACATATGAAACAAGATATTTGGTTACCCAGAAATCCTCCAATGGGAAGGTAAAACTAGCATGGGGATGACACCCACAAATCTTCACTACTGTAGTTGTAAAGTGTATCCAATGAAGGTTACAATTGTTTGATCATAAACTGTGATCTACCTTGTGAAAGGTTTGCCCTGTTAAAGGCTTACAAAGACTATTAAATCTTGCCCTATTAAAGGATTTCAACACCATGTTAGAAGTGTGCCTAGTTAAAGGACTTCAACTTACAATAAAGTAAGCACCCTATTAAAGGATTTACAAAAGCCCGCTAGGACTACTCACTTAAGAGATTTTACTAATTCAACTGTTAGAATGTCTCAACCTTGATCCTTCAGTAAGCACCTCTCTGCTAGATATTAGATCACCTCTTTCCTAATGTATACTTGATCCTCCTGATCAAATGTATCACTTATGTCCTTTCTTTGCTTTCCTCTATTCTCTCTATCTGATTTTTCAATTCATATCTTTCTCAAAACTCCTTAGTCACCATGAATGTATTATTTGTGCATGTAAACTTCTCTCTTTGCTCATAGACTCTTTAGGGTTTGCCTTCCTTAAGAAGACTTAGGTGACCTAAAGTTAGGTAGGAATCAACGACCATGATTCACCCATTTTTCCACTTAATTTATCTCTTTATTTGATTGGTTGCATGTACTACATAGGGATTCTTTATATAGATTCATTCTTATCATCTAGAATTGCAAAACAATTCTTAAGTTAGCCTAAAAATGGTTTACATAGGAGTTTGTGCCATTACAAATAACTATGTCCAAAATTATTTACTCGACACTTGAAGCCTCTAATGCTCAGCATCCACTGTATCTTCAATGTTGTAACACAACCTCTGAATCACTTGACATCCACTGTTCACTCGACATGTATTAACTTGCTCATCACTAGAGTGACTCGGCACTAATTGTTTGCTCGACACATATTGATGCTCTACACATACTATATATTTTGCTCAGCATGCATTAACTAACAACTTATGCTCGACATACACTACTTACTCGACATGCACTAAGTACTATTAAGTAATTAATTAAGTGTACTGTCACTCATATGTCAAAACTACAATGAGATCAACAAATAGAGTATTTGGTAGTGATAGAGATTTCACTATCCTTGTATGTATCCCCTTCTCATTAATCTTCTTCACACTTTTGTTCTTCCTCGTGCTCCTTGAATACCCTATCCTCTTCATCCTTAGTGAAAAAGTAAATTATTTTTTCAATCTTATTATGTTTAGCCTCCTAGTGGTACTCTTATTCTTACTATTTTATTCTCCATTATAATCCTCCTCCTCTAACACTACTTCTTGGATGATAAGACTTGGACTAACTTCCTATTAATTCAATAAAATAGAATCACTGATGACTATTCATAAATTAACCAATACTATATTATTTATTTTCTATCGAAATAAATATTAAATAAGGTCTATTAATCCTTTTTCATACTTATACATAGTGTATATCCTAGAAACTAGATTTGAATTGGTGACACAAGGATTTTAGTCCTATTCTCTACCAATTGAGTTATCATTGGTTGTTCCCCCATGCATCATACTAGCATAGGAACCAAACTCCTATCAACTAAAAACAAAAAGGTAAAAGACAACATTTGAATGAGTAGAAGTAATAAGATAGCCTTTTTACCAGATTAAGCCAATTTACTATCATATTTCTTGCTAGGTTAGAGATCTTAGTTGTTGATTACAAGCATGATACCCAATGGGTAAGTCTGAATGATATCAACCCCCTTTTGAATCCTTTGATGATCATTCTTTATTGGATAGTGTTAATCTAGGAGTCAAAAGATAAGATCATTTGGTTTGGTTCCCCTTCAAGAAACTAGTTAGTGGCCTAAAATGTCATTTTGTTTTCTTGATCTTTTTAGGGTTAAAATGGAATGATGGATTTATAATTGTAAACTAGATGAGATTAATTCATTAGCTAAAAATCTTCACTGTAATCCATTCAATACAAGAGAAAGAGGGGCTTCTAAACATAACTCTTAATAGCTCAAGTTAGATTAGAAAAACCCAAATGAGATAAAAGGATTCCAATATTAAACCTAAATATACCAATAAAGTACATAAGCAAGGCCAATTTCATGCAACATTCATTAACCTTAGATTTTAAATGTGATTAAAGTGGATTGACTGAGTTGATTGATTAAATGTGAAATTGATTAACTTGCTTAGAGTTAATTGATTTAAATACAAGAAACACATTTACAACCTAATAAAGCAAGGAATTATATTTGAGAGACAAAAGTAAGAGAAAGCAAATGACTCAGCTTTAAGAGGAGAGATGCAAAACACCTTTTTTCTCAGAAAAGTGATGAGTGTAAAATGTGATAGAAAAATTGTCTATGGATTTGGAACTAGAAGAAAAAACTTAGAAAACTCTAAAAATTACACATTTCCAAGTACAGGTCAACCTATATAGGTATATTTTTAGTCTAATGCACATATTTCGAAAGGGTAGAGGCAGAATTGACCTCAAATCTCCCAGAAGCTTCCAACCTTAGGTTTCTAAATTTAACATGTTCCTACACACAAGATCAATTGATTTTTGTTGGGAGGAGGGGCTTTCTTTTTTCAAGCCCCCATTAAGGAATTAACCTTGAAAGAGACAAGTGTGAAAAAGAATGTAAAGAAGTAAGATAAATGCAATGATTCACATTAATTGATGACACCCTTGTTAGAAAGAGTTTCACTATTGCTAGATATTGTTGATGTTAAATATTCAATATAAATGTAGGAAATCTCCTCAAATTCAATGGGTCTAATAAAATACCAAATCATGAATACATGTATGTAGATGTACATAAAGGAAGGAGAAGATGAATGTAACAATGTAGATTTCCTCCCTTGATGGACAACAAAATGCTAGATCTTGAAGAGGTAATACTCACAATTGATCCTTAAATCTTGAGAATACCTTGAATTATTGATTAATTGCCTTAACATTTTGATGAATTCCTTAATTTTACTTGCTTTAGTATCCTTTATGTGTGTACAAATGTCTTGTGATGGGAAATTGAGTGCCCAAGCTTCCTTATATACTATTTCTTTGGGATCAAAAATAAAACAAGATGACGAGCTCACAAAATTTTACAAATTAAACCCACAAGATAGAACTAGCCCTGACACCAAGATCGGTTAGGGTACAAGTCAACTTGGCTGACCTATACTAATATTCATTGACTAGGTCAACCTATACCAAGATTTTTCTTAGGATAAATAATCTTGGGGTCTCCGAAATTGCATAGATAGAGCCAGAAAAAATGAGAGTGAGAGAAAGATTCATTTGAGCAGAAATGCATCAATGGACAATAAAATCACTAAAGGGTGGGATCTAAAAGGTCTTAAATGATTGGTGCCTCCATTTTAAGATAACACATTCATCCCCCACTCTAGCAAGAGTATAAGCCTATCTCATACTTGTGACAAAGTAGATCAAAAGCAAGAGTTGATCTCATCATGACTAGGGAGACAAAGAAACTATCAAGCCCCAAAAAGACTTGAGTCTTCTCCATATGCAAAAAATAACAAGAGAGATTCCACTGACAAGAGAGAAAGAGGGAAAGTGTGATCAAAACGCCCAATAAGGTTTGTTTTCCTTATTGCAAACCACACAAAAGAGCAAGCTACAAAAAAAGATGACATGGAATAGTCTATAAAGTGTATTTGGCATGCCAATTGTGTCATCTTAAAATGGAAGCATCCATATTTTTATACCTTTGAGCTCCCTTCCTTTAGTGACCTTATGGACTATGGATAGATTTATGCTCAATCAACTATTTCTCCTACTCAATTTCTCCTTTTCTAGTTCTATCACTGAAGTTTATAAGACCCTTATGAGATTATTTCTTTGAGATGACCTCAGGATATGTTGGTTTGGAGGACTAGTTAAACTTGAGAGAAATAGCTAAGTCAACCTATTATAGACTAGGTCAACCTAGGTTGAGTTGTTCTCCAAAGATTTTGAGTCTTGGGGCCAATTTTGTCTTCAGGAGTTCAATTTTAAAATCAGGCGACCCCGTTGGCTTGCTTTATTTTTTATCCCAAAAACTAGTATAAAAGTAAGAATATGTACCTCATTTTAACATCATAAGACATCTTGATAAGAAACTCCAATCACTTAAACAAGCAGATTTCCTAGGGCATTTCAAGCATTCAAGATTAAAGTATCATTTGTGAGCATTTTCTCTTCAAGATCTAGTGTTATATTGGCCATCAAGGGAGGAGATATAAATTGAGAAATTAATCATATTCTTAATTGATACATATTTACATCCATGGATCTATGATGTGGTTTTGGTAGATCCATTGCATTTGAGGAGATTTCCTACATCCTTCATTACCAATTCAACATCTACAACATACAAGCATGGAAAATCCTTATTGACAATGGTTTCTTCAAGAAAGATGAATACTTAGATTTGTTTTAAATTCCCTTTAAAAATTTTACAATTCAAGTTCAAGGTCGATCCATTATTCTAGGGCTTGACTAAAGCAAGCCCTCATCCACCCAAAACAAAAGAAAAAATAGTTTGATTGTGTGTAGAAGCAAAATAGACAAATTACAACCACAATACTATAAATCACATGCCTTAAATTTATGAAGAAATTGGTTTGACTTTTCTACCATGTCCTAAGGACATGGTGACTTCTTTATAAAGTGTCTAGACACATTACCACCAAGTTGACATCTGCCTAAGTGTAATACACCCTCTAAATAAAGTAAACTAAGCATAATTTATATCTCTAGTTATAAATATACTAAAATAAAAAATAGAACGACTAAAGAAATTATTAAATGAATACAATAAATACATATTCATTAGATATATTGAGATAACTAAATAGGTATCTAATAATCTAACATACAATATACTTCCAATGTTATATCAAACATCAATTAAATGAACAAATTAATAATATCAATTAATATGGTATAAATAACACCAAAAATAATATTAATTCATAACCAATTAATTAAAAAGTTAATCCTAAAATAAAAATATCACACCCCACTTCAAAAGGGTCACAAGCCCTTCTGTGGTGGTGTATATAAGTCAAGTGATTAGGGTAGACAAGAGGGTACAAACAGGAGGAAGAATTCCAAACACAAACAAGCATCACAATAATGCACACAAACCACATCAACCTTGTAGGAGGGGTCAATAATTCCCTCATTAGAAAGTACAAAGAGTGTGCACATAATCTAAATAGTAAGATAACAAGAAAATAACACCAGCAATAATTATCAATGATCAATGAATGGTAAGATAATCTTACCACGACTTGTGAAAAAGAGGCAACTAAACCAATAAAGATCCTTGCAAATAGGAAGGAATGGGGGAATTATTAGGTGGATAATATAACATTTCCATGAGATAACATCGAAAAAATAATAATAAATAAATAAATAAATAAATAAATAAATATATATATATATATATATATATATATATATATATATATATATCTGGAATGGGTGAAACATTTTTGATCTATTAGAGCTGCCAAGTAAATATTGGAACCCCATAATAAATGGAGAAAAGTGACATTGTCATCAAAGATAAAATGGATCATATGAAAAACAAGAAAGGAACAAAAATGCACAAATTAATATAAGGACATTTAGTAGATGGATGACTTCAAGGTGCAAACCTCCACTGACAACCAAAGATAACTTAGCTATCGTGGGATGACAATTAATCCTAATGAGGTTGATCCCTAAAGGTAAGTATGGTGGAGTATCAATCATGTTATTATTATGTAATATGTTTTTTTCATTATTAATATGAATATGATATTGTATGTACATAAATTAACAAGAAAACATATACATGGAAATGTCGAAGAATGATATTTTTCAGTGATGGTATAATGTATAGAAAAGGTAATATTTTAATTCAATAATAATATTTGGTTAACTAATATTATTAATCATAAAGGACTAATAGATGTGTGGTTAGATAGTAATACAAATTCTTCCAGATCTAATTGATTAACTAGAGCTCTCATAGTGCTAGTGTAATGATAACACCTATCTCTATATGAATGGCTATGTGCCAATATAGAGTTTGAGGTTGTCTCTATATGAATGGATAGATAAGTAATAAATGGAATCTCATAGTGCCAGTATAGGAAGTGAGATCCTTGTATAAATGGCTATCGTGCCAATGCCGAAGATGAGTAACCATGTATGAATGGCTAGATGAGAAATGAATAATATTATGTCAGTCCATTGGAATGACACCATGGAGATTATGGGAATCCATATCATGGGGTATGTGAGGTGTTAAGGTATCCATCTAATCATGATGACTAGATTAATAGACAATATCCATGTGCAAGAATATTCTAATGATGTCAACATATGCATATGTAATTGGCCTTGAATGTAGGATGTCCTGTCAAAGAAGAATCTTAAAGGTTACGCATCAGGGAAGACAATGGAATAACTAAGGGTTAGGAAGCCTAGTCTAGAGATGCTTTTAAGGTTAGGATTTAAGATAGAGGTTATTATAGTTTAGCTAGATTTATTATTTTTTAAGTTCTAACATTTATTCTTTAGTTATTACTTGTCTCAAAATAACCCTAATAGTGGGGACATTATAGTGGTATCAGAGCAACGATCTTATCATCCTATAGGGTAAAGATAAATTGATTGATACATCTATCTGAAGGAAAATAAGTTTGATAATATTAAAAAATTAGGATAAGTCTATAATTTTATTAAAAAAGACATTTAATTTGAACCAATAACTATCCATTATTTCAAACCATTAATCAAACATATCCCATTGAATGAAGTATCAACTGTCATGATATTGCATTCAAAAAAATCATCTCTTAAGGATCAATCAAATATTCAAATAAATTACCCTTCAATTAAAAAAAAAATAATAATAATAATATTATCTTAAAAATAATTGGGAAACTCATTATAGAAAATTTCCCCAACCTAGAGATCTATCAACTGAGCTACAATTTCAATCATCTAGCAGAATATTAAATGATATGCAATTAATAGATATTAAAGAGGTATCAATCATGTATTTACCAATCCAAATCAAGTTTAACTACTCACAACATTAAATTTATCCCCAACTCATGATAGCATCATTTGGTTCAAACTTGGAGATCAAACAAAGTGGTATGGAAATCTAAATAAAGTAAACTAGTCACAATTTATACATCTAGATATAAATCTACTAAAGTAATATATAGAATGACTAAAGTAATCATTAAATGAAAAAAATAAATACATATACATTAGATATATTGAGATAACTAAATAGTTATCTATTAATCTAACATACATTATACTTCTAATGTTATATCAAGCATCAATTAAATGAACAAATTAAAAATATCAATTAATATGGAATAAATAGCACCAAAACTAATATTAATTCATAAATAATGAATTACAAAGTTCATCCTAAAATAAACTCACTTTCATAAGGGTCATGACCCCTTTTATGGTGGTGTATATAAGCCATGTCATCAGGGGTAGATAGGAGGGGACGAATAGGAGGAAGAATTATGAACACAAGGCAAGAATCACAATAAGGTGCACAAACCATGTTAACCTCATAGGAGGGGTAAATCATTCCCTCCTCATAAATCATGAAGAGTGTGCACGTCTTCTAAATAGAAATAGAACAAGAAAATAGCACAAGCAATAATTATTAGCGATCAATAAATGGTAAGATGACATGGCTTATGAAAAGAGGCAACTAAACTAATATAGATCCTTGCAAATAGGAAGGAATAAGAGATTACTAGATGGATAATATAACATTACCACCACAGTGTTGCTAGTTTGGTAGCTTTAGGAGGATAAACTTGTGAGATCAAAGAGAAATTAATATAATAACACACACATGGATATATATATATATATATATATATATATCATTATGCAATTATATTGAAGAATGAACATGTCTCTTCTTTTGGTTTATTCCTCATACAAATACAAGAGGACACTGTCATTTGGAAAACACATACCAGACATTATGGTGGTGCTTAGTATATTTATAGTGATCCTGAAAATCAACATGACATCCGAGCCACACTACAAATGTATATATGAATATAATTAGAGAGAATATAATACTATAGGTAGAGGCAAGGTTTGGTTACAAGAAGGGACATGTAAGCTTTTTCATGCTAAGGGTTCATTTGGTTCATTGAATTGTAAAAATCAAGATTTCTACAAACCTTGGTTTAGCCAAATCAAGGTTTTGCAAATCTTCATTCTAATTTTTAGGATTTTACTTGAACTGTTTGTTTCACTCAGAAGATGTGTGTGAAGACACATTTTTATGTGTAAGCTTGGAGTTGAAGGTATATTTCAAAAAGTGGTCCAATCTATTTTTTTTACACTCAAAAAACATAACTAGGTTTTGGTTTTCAATTCCTACTTGCTAGTAGGAAGTTGAAAAACTTGGTTTTGAAGCAAAATTGGAAGTCTGGTATGCTAATTCCATTTTTCCAATTTTGAAACAAACGCAAAAAAATTCAAATCTAGATTTTTTAAAAGCCAATTCCTGTCATCTTCTAGGAACCAAACGAACTCTAACTGATAAAGGATTCTAGCGTCAACCAAGAAAAAATAAAATAAAAAAATCCCTATCAAATACAAGTTAGATCGAAATAGGACAAGAAATTATTATAGAAACATTGGAAGGAGCATGTGTTGGAAATATAGAAGGAGTAACTGAGAAAGGGAGGGGGTGAATTAGTTACCACAAAAATAAATCCCAGATACCTTAGATGTCAACAAAAGTAAACTGATAAAACTAATTACTGCTACAGCTCGGTAAACATATAGAAATTGCTATAACTTAGTAAATGCAGAGTATGTATTACTTTAGCAGATCTAATTATTAATAGTAATAACTTGCAAACATGAGAGAAAGGAAATGAACACATGAGATGCCAGATTTAACATGGAAACCTAATATGGGGAAAACCACCAATATAACTAGTTATTATTTTTCACTCTTCTAAAGTGAGCCCTATTAGGAGTCAACCCTGTTAAAGGTTACAAAACACATTGTTAGGTGTGACCTTGTTAGAGGATTTAATCACCCTATTAGGAGTGGCCTTGTGAGAGGTCTTAAAACAATTCAATAGAACTATCACCTTGTTAGAGGATTTACAACTAGTTGTTAAACCAACTCTATTAAGAGATTTTAGATAACTACTACAATGGTTAGAGAGTAACAATGAAATGACCTGAGTGTGATGCAACTGAATTGCTAGATCTAGATCTCTATTCTACTTAAACTTGATCCTTCTTGATTGAATATTACTTTTATGCTCCACAAGGATATCTGCTTATCCTTCAAGTTCACTCCCACTCTTTTCTTCTTAATTCAATCAACACACTTGCACACACTTGAAAATCACAACTTGACCTTATATTTATATCATCTAGATTGTCAAGTTGACTCAATACAAATTAGAATGACCACTAATCATTACCATACTTAGCTAGAACCAATACTTAAAATAATTAAGCTTCTCATGCCAAAACAACAAAATCCTTTATTAGCCGACCTTGCTCGATAAACACTAGTTTTGAGACGATTTCCTATGTTAACCAATAGAGGGTCGGTTAACACTAGGAACTTGCAAAAATCCTTTGGTAACCAAGTGAACTCACTTAGCACTAACTCTGTCCTACTTTCCTTTGTTAACCATGTGAACTCGATTAACACTATTTTTTGCCATAATTTCCTTCGATGCCTGAGTGAGCTCGGTAGACACTATCTTTGCAAAGTAAACTTCAAGAATGCTCAGTAGATAAGGAAAACTATCTAATTGACCAAGTGAGCTCAGTAAGCACTAACTGACAACTGATATGACATTTGTGTGACATCAAAGGCAATACACAATTAGACAATTGTATCCAACAATCTCCCTCTTTGGCATTGATGGCAACACAACATGCCATAACACAATTAAATTTGAGAACAAGACTTTCTTTGATAGAAAGTTTTTCCCTCTTAGATTTTTCACAAAAAAAAACTTCTTCTTTCATGTAGTAATCTCCCTTTGTGAAGGAATTACATAACTCTCCCTCTTGAAATGAGAAAAACAAATTTTAGAAAGTCTTCTCCCTCTTTGACAAAACATGCCAAAGACAACACATACCAAATTAGTATCAATGTAGAGGAAAACAAATTTCAGAAAGATATGACAGTAATCTTCTCCCTCTTTGACAAAACATGACAAAGACAACACATACCAAATTAGTAACAATGTACCTTGAGTACTGATTCATATGCAATATTCTCTTGACTATGTTGCATCAACTGATTGATCTTTAACTCGGTTCTTGTTGATGCATCACTAAAAATAATTTTAGTGAGCTTCAGATAGGGGAATGACCCCTAACTTACCTCTTAGATACAAGAATGCATCCTTAGGTAATGGCTTGGTGAATATGTCTGCAATCTGTTCTTTTGTATGAACATATTCCAATATGATTTCTTTGTCCTGCACCAATTCTCTGACAAAATGATATTTTATAGCAATGTGCCTAGTTTTGGAATGCATCACTGGGTTCTTTGATATGTTATTTGCACTAGTGTTATCACAAAACATGACAACTGGTTCTTTGATTTCAACCTTCATTCCTTCCAGCAATTGTTTGAACCAAATAATGTTAGAACAATTCACTGCTGCTGGTACATATTCTACTTCTATTGTAGATTGGGATGTGCAGTTTTGCTTCTTGCTTGTCCAAGATACCAACCTTTTACGAAGAAAGAAGGCTCCACCACTTGTACTTTTTCTATCATCTAGATTTCCTACCCAATCAGCATCAGTGAATACCTTTAGGTCTGAGTTTCCTCCAAGTTTGTACCATAAACCATAGTCTTTAGTACCTTTCAAATATCTTAAGATTCTTTTGATTGCCATCATGTGATTTTCTTTAGGTTTTGCTGAGAATCTTGCCACTATTCCAACTACTAAGGCAATGTTAGGTCTTGTATGAACTACATGTTGTAATTTTCCAATCATTGATCTATATAAGGTTTGATCTACTTCTTTGGAGTCATCATCTTTGGTAAACTTGAGTCCAGTACACATGGGGGTACCAACTAGTTTTGAATCTTCCATTCCAAACTTCTTTAGTATCTCCTTAATATACTTAGATTGAGTAATGTATATACCATTCTTGTTTTGTTGTATCTGTAAGCCAACAAAGAATTTTATCTCACCAAACATGGACATTTCAAACTCTTTGTTGATTTGTTTTGAAAGTTCTTTACATAGATCACCATTCCTTGTAAATAGAGTATCATCTACAAATATCTCTGCCAATATAATCTTGTTATTTGGTCCTTCCTTGATATACAAACTATTGTTATCATTTGTTCTCTGAAAACCAATTTATATAAGGTAGTTATGTAACCTTTCATACCATGCTCTAGGAGCATGTTTCAAACCATACAGTACTTTGTGTAATTTGTAGACCATGTCCCTTTTGTCTAGATCAAAAAAATCTTTTGGTTGTTCAATGTAGACTTCTTTATCAAGAATTCAATTTAGGAATGCAGATTTAATATCCATTTGATATACTTTGAATCCTTTGTGTGCTACATATGCAAGTAGGGTCCTAACACCTTCTAATCTTGCAATAGGAGCAAAAGTCTCACCATAATCAATGTCTTCTTCTTGAGAGTAGCCTTTACATACTAGTCTTTCTTTGTTTCTTGATACTTTACCATCTTCATTCAACTTATTCTTGAATACCCATTTTGTTCCAATCACATTTTTATCTTTAGGCCTAGGAACACGGGTCCAAGTTTTGTTCTTCTCTATTTTTTCTATTTCTTCATTCATAGCCTCAATCCAACTTTCATTTTCCAATGCATCTTCAACACTTCTAGGTTCAAATTTAGCAAGTAAACATGTACCTTTTAGCTTACTTCTTGTCATAGTACCTTTTGATTTATCTCCAATAATCTGATTAGGTGTATGATGCCTTCTGACATACTTGGCCAATACAAGTTTTTTGCCTCTTGAATGAATTACATTGTATTCCTTTTGAATTTCAACTTGAGACCCGAGTTATTCAGCTTGTGGCTCAGGTTCTTTAGACTCAGTAGGCATTAACTCAGTAGCTTTAGACTATAATTTGGGTCCCTATGACTATGTTTGAACTTCTTGCAACTCGGTAACTGAGGAAGACTCGGGAGGTGAAGTCTCCTTATTGTTAGATGTGCTTGGAAATGTATCAGGTTCAAAGTAAACAAATCTTTTGTAATCTTCTAGTTCCCTTTTGCTTTCTTCTTCAGTCTTTTCTACAAACTCATCAATTCTCACATGTGCACTTTCTATGATTTTATGAGTAGATAAATTCAAACATTTATATGCTTTTTTTTTGTAGGAGTATTCTAGAAATATACCTTCATCACTTTTTACATCAAACTTTCCTTTTCTAGAATCTTTCAAGATATAATATTTGCTTCCAAATACTTATAGGTAACTTACATTGGGTTTGTAGCCATACCATAATTCATAGGGAGTTTTATGTGAGTCCTTCTTCAACTGAACTTGGTTCAAAGTATGAACTGTAGTGTTGATGGCTTCCTTCTATTATTTGATAGCAACATTCTTTTCAATCATTAGAGTCCTTGCACAATCCATGATGGATCTATTTCTTCTTTTAGCTATTCCGTTCTGCTCTAGAGTACCAGGGGCTGATACTTGCCTTTTGATTCCTCTTTCAATGTAGAAATTATTGAATTCATTGGTCATGAATTCACCACCTTTGTTTGATCTTAAGCATTTCAATCTTTTTCCAGTTTCTTTTTCTACTTTTGCTAGATACCATTTGAATTTCTCAAATGCTTCTGACTTTTCTCTATGATACATAACAGTCATCATTCTAGAGTAGTCATCAACAAAAAGAATAAAGATTTTTTCTCCACTATAACTTTCTATTCCAATGGGTCCACATAGGTCAGTATGTACAATTTCCAAGACATCTTTAGATTGATAGTTTTTGCTCTTAAAACTAGTCTTTCCCATTTTGCCAATGTGATAATTTTTGTATAGACCAACATTTGGTTTCTTCAATCTAGGGATAGCTCTTACTTTTCTGAATTTGTTTATCTTGACCATATTGTCAAAGTTCACATGAGATAACCTTTTGTGCCATAAATAACTTTCTTCTACTTGAGCAATCACCAATATCAAGATAAAATAGGTTACCTCTTGTTTGTTTGCTTGATCCAATCAGATTCCCTTTGTCATCTAATAGTCTTGCCTTGTCATGCATGAATTCTACCTTGAATCCAATGTTGATTAGCTATGCTACACTTAGTAGGTTATGTTTCAGTCCTTCAACCCAATAGGCATTGTCACATACAAGTTCATTAGTTAATGATATGCGACCTCTCCCTTTTATACAACAAGGTTCATTGTTTCCAAACCTTACACTACCTCCATCATAGTGTTCAAAATGTTCAAATTTTGTTTTGTCTCTAGTCATATGATGTGAACATCCACTATCTATGATCCATGTATCATTTTTACTAACATGAGAGATAAGTGCCATCTTATCTCCTTCATCATTAGATTCATCTTTCACATCAATGTATACTATTTCATCCTCACTGTATCAGAATCCTTAACCATAAAGCAAGTTTTCTTACCTTAGGCCTTGTATGATTTGTGATTTTTGAAATCTTTTTTGCCTTTGTACTTGTGGCTCTTCTTCTCATCCTTTCTTTCTCTATTTGGGCACCTAGCAGCAATATGACCAATTTCTTCACATGAAAAATAGATTAGGGAAACTTTACCTTTTTATTTTCCTCTGCTTCTAGAATGTTTCTTTGCAAGTAAAGCTTCAAAAACTTCAAGGTCACTATTAAAACTTTCCTTTGTTTCCTCTTCACTTTTTGACTAAATGTCCTTTATTTTCTTGCCTTTCTCTTTGAGTGAAATTTTAGCTTCAAATGCAGACTCAACATTTTTGGAAGTTGGAGCATAATTGTCAAAGTTGTCTAGCTCAAAAGCTGTCAATCTTCCTACCCAGGCATCCAAACTTAACTTGTGATTTGAATCACACCTCTTTTCTTGAATAACAGATACTCTAATTGCATAAATAGGAAGCAATGTTCTAAGAAGTTTACTTAGAATAGTTTCTTCCTTGATTTCTCCTCCAGAAGCTTTGATTGCACTAACACTAGCTTTGATTCTTTCTACATATTTGGCAACATTTTCATCTTCTCTCATTCTTATTTGATCAAACTATCCTCTAAGGCTTTATGCTTTGGCTCTCCTTACATTTTCATCACCACCATAGATGTGCTTTAGCTTGTTCCACATATCAAAAATAGTTTTGCAATCTTTGATCTCATCAAATTCATCATAGCTGAGAGTAGATGCAATATCAATCATCATGATGTTATGGTTCTTTTTCTCAGCAAGATCTCTAATAGATAATGTACCAGTAGGAGTTTTGTATTCTTCATCTAGGTATTTGCAGCCTAAATCACTAATGGTGGCTATATGAAGTCTCATGAGTCACTTCCATGTTGAAAATTTATCTCTATTTAGCTTTGGAATCTCTCTCTTGTAAGACATCTTGATCTTTAGCTTAGGTCCTTGAAACCTTTCATGCAAGCACCAAATGCTCTGATACCAATTGTTGGAAATATAGAAGCAGTAATTGAGAGGGGGAGGGGGTGAATCAGCTACCACAAAAATAAATCCTAGATCCCTTAGATGTCAACAAAAGTAAATTGATAAAACTGATTATTGTTATAGCTCGGTAAACATACAAAAATTGCTATAACTCGATAAATGCAGAGTATGTATTACTTTAGCATATCTAATTATTAATAGTAATAACTTGCAAACATGAGAGAAAGGAAATGAACACATGAGACACTAGATTTAATGTGGAAACCCAATATGGGAAAAATCACCAATGTAACTAGTTATTATTTTTCACTCTTCTGAAGTGAGCCCTGTTAGGAGCCAACCCTATTAAAGGTTACAAAACACACTATTAGGTGTGACCTTGTTAGAGGATTTAATCACCCTATTAGGAGTGGCCTTGTGAGAGGTCTTAAAAAAATTCAATAGAACTGTCACCTTGTTAGAGGATTTACAACTAGTTGTTAAACCAACTTTGTTAAGAGATTTTAGATCATTGCTACAATGGTTAGAGAGTAACAATGAAATGGCCTGATTGTGGTGCAACTAAATTGCTGAATCTAGATCTTTGTTTTTCTTAAACTTGATCCTTCCTGATTGGATATTACTTTTCTACTCCACAAGGATATCTGCTTATCCTTCAAGTTTTCTTTCACTCTTTTCTTCTTAATTCAATCAACACACTTGCACACACTTGAAAATCACAACTTGACCTTATATTTATATCATCTAGATTGTCAAGTCGGCTCAATACAAATTAGAATGACCACTAATCATTACCATACTCAGCTAGAACTAATACTTAAAATAATTAAGCTTCTCATGCCAAAACAACAAAATCCTTTATTAGCCGACCTTGCTTGGTGAACACTAGTTCTAAGACGATTTCCTATGTTAACCAACAGAGGCTCAATTAACACTACAAATTTGCAAAAATCCTTTGATAACTGAGTGAACTCGGTTAGCACTAACTCTATCTGACTTTCCTTTGTTAACCATGTGAACTCAGTTAACATTGTTTTCTGCCATAATTTCCTTTGATGCCCAAGTGAGCTCGGTAGAGATTGTCTTCACAGAGTAAACTTCAGGAATGTTCGGTAGACAAGGAAAAATGTCTAGCTAACTAAGTGAGCTCGGTAAGCACTAATTGATAATTTATATGACATTTGTGTGACATCAAAGACAACACACAATTAGACAATTGTATCCAACAACTTGTTAGGGAAAATTGAGTGGTTAAAGAATTTTTTTTTCCATGTTAGCTTCACATGATGATGCTGATGAAATTATTATTTTGAATTGTAGACAAAATCCAGGGATGACATATAAAAAATCAACACTAGATATGGGGATACTAAAAGGGTAGCTTCTACCATGAAAATTAAATTATGGAGTTGTGTATCTATCAGGCAAGAGAGGTACAGTCTACATGATATTTGTGGCCTTACAAGCACTAAAAATTCACATAGAAGAGATGGCATACATTGTGACCAATAGGTTAGCAACCTGCATATTAACTTGAGGAAAAAAAATAGAAGTACTTGATATGCTACACAATGTCAATTGCTTGTCTTCTTTTTTAGTTTATTGCTACATTATTATTCTTGAATTTGTTGAGATTTTCTACAAGCTTTGTAGTGAACTGGGGCTTTATTCCAAATAATGCCTTGCAATATCCCCATGTTCCTACTTATTCCTTTGCAAACCCATTAATGGGTAAAAGAAGTGACTAATGAAAAGGAACACCATATAGATTATGCATGTTTATCAATTGTGAGATCAACATAAGTTTTGCACAAACATGAGCAAGGAAGTACGAGAGAAGCAATGAATAGCCTTTAAATAAGAGAGGCCTCACGAAAGCATGAAGCATTAAGATCGAGCAAGGGTAATAAAAAGATCGATCCCCACACACAAGTATGGAATTGTTCCAAATTAAGAGTGAAGGGTATCTGATAAGGCAACAACATTGGAGAGAACTTATAGATCCCTATTCATATTGTGGTGGTGAGTTATTAAGCATGGAACCCTATTAACACAAGTGTATATAATGTAAGGTGTAAGAAGCACAAGCACTAACTAGCCTAAGGCACATGCATATTAGTTAGTCAAGTGATGTGGACCACTACTAATGCATACAATTTCTAAAAATTTAGCACTTATAATGTGGAATAAGGAATGAAGGCATCAAGCAAGACACGAGATCCATCACAATATAATGTGTACGTAATTTTTTTATTAATATAAATTATATATATATGGAGATAGGAAATAGTTTCTTATATATATAATGGAATTAAAAATTAATAATGATAAATAATTATTTTTTATTGTGATAGACTTGTAATAAAAGATTAAATAAATTCGATATAATGTTTTTCAACCATAAAAGGATTCATTATGAGAATATAAAAGGTAAAGATGAAGTATATAGATTCTGACTTTATACATCATTAAGTATTTATTTTATGCAATGAGTTAAAATACTAACATCTTATTTGTATTTTTATATGTACTATAAAAATAATTTTCTTTGATCTTTTCATTCAAGAATGTTACTGCTAGAAAAAGGAGATTGAGATTCAGAGGTATCTTGACATTTCATTAGAGGAACCTTGAAAGAGGAGTAGATAGAGGACATGATGTAGTCAACCTTCAGTGATATTGATTCAGAGGGAGTAAACCATGTTGAGATGGTTTCTCCAGTGATCAATAAATTGTAGCAACCAAGAGTAGCAACCAAGAGGACCGTGATTCATGAGACCTCGTGACTATGTGATTTCAATAGGCCTACCCCCTATGTATCATGAGGAAGTTATGACTTCTAAATGATCATCACTTGTATTTGTAGAAGTTATTGAAAGGTGAAAATCTTACAATAATTTAATTTTCTATTATGATAGACATTTTATGAAGTCTATGTAGATCATGATAGCTTATACTTTGCATGGTGGATGTTTATATGATACACATTATGAGAATGCGTGTGCACATACTTGATAAAAGAAAATGATTACATGGTGAATGAAATACAAATTGATGTTCTAGAGGCCATTACACAAAGTACTTGGTGAATATCATGCAACTTTATCTTTGGGAGACCATTACTCACAGTACATGGTAAATATCATGTATCTCAACACTTTGAAGGCCATTACTCAAAGAGAATTTGGTGAATATCATATATTATTTTAGATTAATGCAAAATTAGGTTTTGAGGGGACCTGAAACCCCTTACAAAAAAAATATACGATAAGGATCACCAAATTGTATAAGGACCCAAAACTTGAAGTTCACAACAAAACATCAACAAGCCAGGTTTTATAGGGACTTGAAACTATAAAACATATTTGAACAATTAAAAAACCTAGGTTTTACAAGGACTTGGAACCTAGAGTTGAAACAGTAAAAAGATAGAAATGAAAAAAACAAAGCTAACAACTCGATAAGGACCAGAAACCAACACACTAGCAACCCAAACCAGCTACTAAATAAGCTCTTTGATGACCCTCACTAACTCCCTTCTTGTCTCCATAGTACTTTAGAGGATGTCTTTTGTTGTAGACCCAGGAGCCTCAACAACTTTCATCTTCATGCTCTGCCTCATTCTTTTACTTGGATCACCTGGACTCTTCGTCACAATTGCATCTAGAGACATGATCTCCTCATTAATCTTTTTACCTAAATTGGTAGCCACTTCACATAATATGGAAGTCTCCAGCTCCATCTTTTTCCTTCTATCTTTAATTAGTTGACAAAGTTCCATTTCATACTCCTTGAGTTTCTCAGGTATATTCCCCACTTCACTTTCTAGTTGGGCTCTCATAATTCTTTCATGATCTAGATCTTTCTACATGTTGCCCACTTTTTTCTTTAGCACCATAATTTCATTATAGATTCATTAGTCACTTTGAAGAGAAGCATAAGCTTTTAGCTCAGATTTGTGAAGGAAAGACAACTTTACTAAATTAGTATCATCCCTAATCCCTTCACTAGACTTATTCCTAAAGTCATTAGTAGTTTCCTAATTTTCCTTGATATGGAACTAGTTCTTAGTATTTAAGCCTTGTTGCTCCATTATCTCCTCTTGAATCTCCTTATTTAGGAATTGATCTTTCATGATAAGGGCTTTTCCATCATCATTCTTTTCTATTTCCACGTCCTTTAGGATTTTAACCTTAGTAGTATCCATTTTTATGAGTGTAGGGTGAATACTTTGGCTCCCATCATTTTGCCCCAAAGCTTTAGAACTAGTATTAGACTTCATTTTCCTACTACCATCCTCCTCATTCTTACCTATAGAAATACCCCTTCTTCTAGACTACCCATCCAAATAAGAGATGAGATCCCCCATTTCTGTATTATCCTCATCATCTGCTATATTTTCAAACTCCGTAACTTCCCCCACAAATTTTCTTCTTTTTCTCCCTTTTTTCACCCTTCTTAGAGCCCTTAATATCACTAAATCCCTCCTTAGTTTTAACCTTTATTTTCTTAGCACTTAGATGAGGGTCACTACCAAGTGATTTACGCTTCTTCTCCACAATAGGAGAGGGTTTAACTACATTATTTTCAATTAATAAAATTAGCCACTCATAGAGAAAATGTCTATACTCCTTCCTATGGGCCTAATGACTATGAAGTAGAGAGAACTTCAATTAAAATAGGAAAGACAACTTATCTTTATACCAAAAGTGATTTAAAAACAAAAAATGAAATTTATGTACCCTCTTAGATCATCCATCTAGAATGAAGTATTCATGAATGTAGGATAATACATCTTTCCATATTACCTTAATCTAGTCTAGGTCGTAGAAGTCTCCAACCTTCATAAGCCTTTTCTCCTCTTTGTCATTTTTTGGAAATTTCTTGAAAGTTGCATTTGAAATGCTGGTCTCCTTTCTAAATTTTAGGCCCCCAATTGGAAGACCCATAATCTCAGCAAGCAATTCCTTAGATAATTTAATTGTAACTCCATGCATCATAACCCTATCATGTATCCAATTCTTGAAAATATACTCAGTGATATGGGGCTTGTAACCATGTAGCTTCTCAATATGCCATCACTTTTCCCTTTAGGAGTATATGCCACACAAAAAAAATCACCTTCCACTCCTTGTAGGTCATTGGCTCTTATTTACTTGATTTCCTTGACTCTCCACCTATCTCATAGTCTTCTTTCCAACTAAAACTCTTGTGAGAAATGGTAGCAAAAATAGAGAAAAAAATATTTTTAGTCTCAAGAAAACTCTTTACCCTTAAAACATGCCAAGTACTTTTCATGATGGCACAATGGTACCTCCTTGAGATACAAAAACAATCCACCATAAAACCATCACTTCTCATAATAAATTGCTCAATCTTATGTAATCTTTCCTTCAATAGCATTTGTCATATCATTATTAATAATTGTTAACTCACAGTCCTTGCTGAGGTAATCCTTCCAAGTCATCTTAGCATCCATGTTAACCACTTTATTTGCTATCCAGTCAGTAACTTTGTTTCCTCCATGAAATATATGAGTAATTATAACATTGCCAAAATTTTTAATAAGATCTTTGATTTCCATAATGCCTCCCCCAATACTCCAAGTTATCGTACTCTTATTATTCAACATATTGACAATATTAAGAGAATCCCCTTCTAGCCATAAGTTTCTATATCCATAATCCATAGCCAGGTTCACAGTGTACAAAGCCATTGCAACCTTAGGTTTATGACTAGTAGAATGACCTATAGGTATAGAAATAGCATTCACTACTCTACTATAATGTGTTAGAAACAATAGTCCACCAAGATAACCTTGGGGGGGGGGGGGAGGGGCGGGGGGGGGTGAATCATTATCTGATAATTAAAACATTTATCTTCTTTAAAAAAACTTAACCATTCAACCAAAGTAAATAGCAACCATAATAAAATGCACATAGACAATTACACTAGATATATTGACTAGGGAAACCCTTAATTAGAAGGAAAACCCCACTGGGAATGATGCCCACAAGGTGATGTACTAATATAGATGTTCCTTGTTAGAGGATGGACCCTATTAGGAGTCTATTACAACATTTAGTACATAGATTCCCTATTAGGAGACTTTGAATCTCTATAAGGAGATTCCAACCATGTTAGGAGTTGTGGTATAATGTATGCAAGATGAGCCTAGGGCACACACATGCAATTTCAACTACAAGAAGAGCTCACTGCTCAAACATGCTATTATGTTCTTCTTTCCTTCATTCTGTCAACCAAACCAATCATTGTCAGACCTTGTAGAATAGGTCATGAAGCTCATATCCAAATATCAAACCTTAGATCACTCAACAAAACGTTGATAATGAAGTTTCCTTCACTTCTACTCTGCTTTGCTCAACTTTGCATTTCACACTTGTACTACTTACAAAATTACTTTTTCATTTTCATATATGATAAAGGAAAGTGTCCTTCCTTTATATTAGGTCCTCAAATCAATTCCTTGAGTCAGCTATTAGACCTTCTCAATTAATTATTATAGGACCACATTAAGAACACGTTACACTTAGCCAACATAAATCTTCCTTGTAACTTGAATAACTCTCTGTACATGCAATATTATGACTAGAGAACTTAGCCACATCATCACCAAAATTCCTTCTACATGTCCTCAACCTTGATTCTTAGAATAACAACTCTGTTAAGAGATATAATAAGTTTACGAGAACATGCCTCTGTAAACTCTATCTTAGAACAAACATCACCAAAACTTACATAACTTCTTCCAAACTTATCTTTTCTTCTTTCAACATTAACTGCATATACTAGATACTCACAAGTATCTCTCATAACCTCAGATAGTTATAATACTCAACTAGCTATCCATACCAACTTGATCTTTCCATTATTTTTCTATCAGATACCACAAAAACTGCTATGTTGACATCAATGATAAACTTAGTCATGAATGTAACATATCTACAATACTCCCCCATAGGAATATCATCAACATTCATGCTTGCAACAATCTCCCCCTTTGGCATTGATGGCAACTTAGATGAAAAACATCTAGTTCCAAGAATACCAACAAAAGTTTGTTCATCATCTTTTCAAATCCTCTTCATCAATCATTCTCCCTTATTGATGTACCTCGATGTACTTTCTGTCAAACTATCATTCCATGCTATGCTCATGTCAAAATTCTCTAACTATCATGTTGTTCATGCTATTTTTTCATGCTATTTTTCATGCCGAACATCTCCTCCATTGACATCAATGTCAAAGGTTTCAAAAACCAACTTTACTAGATCAAAATTTGCAACAACTGATTCTTATTAGCTCAAGTATCATCAAAATCTGCAACAATTGATTCTTATTAGCTCAAGTGTCAAAAGAAACTATTCAAAAACAACATCCAACAAGAGTCCTAGATGACTCTATCCATCACAGTTACTCCCCCATATATGAAGCAACAACATTCAGTCTAGATAATAATGGTGCTTTGTTATACTAGATTGATGCACTCTTTCATCTTCTACTCTGATGTAGGAAGGGGCATAACCCCAAGCATACCTCACAAATACTCAAAAGTCTCTTTGGGAAGAGACTTAGTGAATATATTTGCAATATGCTCTTTAGTGCTCACATACTCCAATCTATTTTCCTTTTTCACAACTTTCTCTCTCAACATGTGATACTTAATTGATATGTCAACACTAGATTCTTAGACATATTTAATGTGCTTGTGTTGTCACAATGTATGAAAATAGGTTCACTAATTTCTATTCATATATCCTTTAGCATCTACTTCATCCAAACAACTTGACTGCAATTGTTTGCTACTACCACATATTCTTCTTCTGATGTAATTTGTGATATACAATCCTACTTCTTACTTAGCCAAGAAAACAATCTTCCTCCAAGAAAGAGGGCTCCACCACTAGTGCTCTCACTGTCATCCATACTGTCTACCCAATCTGTATAAGTATAAGCATTTAGAGTGAAATCATTAGATCTATCATACCATAATATGAACTTAGATGTTCCCTTTAGATATCTAAATATCCTTTCAACTATTGCATAATGTTCTTCTCTAGGATCAACTTGGAATCTTGCAATAATTCCAACTTCATTTGCTATATTCGGGCTTGTGTGAGTCAAATATTACAATCCTCCAATCATAGATATATACATTTTCTACTCAACAGTAGGTGTCTCATCCTTTGTAGATAACTTGTGTCTAGTTACCATAGGTGTTCCAATGGGTTTGCATGTATCCAAACCAAACCTTTTTAGTAAATCCTTCAAGTAGTTAGTCTGAGAAATAAAGATTCCTTCTTTATTCTATACAATCTACAATCCTAGAAAATATTTCATTTCTCCTATCATACTCATCTCAAATTCTTTCTTCATCTCCTCAAAAAACTTCTCACTTTCTTTATCATTTCCTCCAAATATGATATCATCAACAAATATTTACCAAAATCATCAAACCATGATCAATTTCTTTCCAATATAGATTATTGTCTGCCATACCTTTTCTATATCCATGCTTTGTCAAATGCTTGTCCAACCTCACATACCAGGTTCTCGGTGCTTACTTCAAGCCATATAATTCTTTCTTCAGTCTTCATACTATGTCCTTATCATCTGTCAAAGGACATTCTTTAGGCTGCTCAATGTACACTTCTTCTTCAACTTCTCCATTTAGAAATGCTGACTTGACATCCATTTGATATACTTTGAATTTCTTCTGTGCTGCATAAGCTACGAATAATCTTACTACTTCTATTCTAGCCACTAGAGCATAAGTCTCCTCATAGCCTATCCCTTCTTGCTATGAGTAACTTTACATACCAATCTTGCTTTGTTTCTTAAAACTTTGCCTTGTTCATTCATCTTGTTTTTGAATACCCATTTAGTTCCTATCACATTCTTGTCTACTAGTCTAGGAACCAATTCCCATGTATCATTCTTTACTATCTGATCCAATTCCTCTTTCATAGCTTGTTTCCAATAATAATATTTTTATGCTTCATCTTCGTTCTTAGGTTCAACTTGAGATATCAAACATAGTTCTTCATTGACTCTACTTCTTGTCATCACACCTTTATCTTTGCTTTCGATGACCTGCTCGAATGGGTGATTCTTTATCATATTCTTTCCTGAAGTAGGAGTTTCTATCTCAACTCTTGGCTCTACCAAAGGTTCCAAACTTTGTTCCTGCCTCTACTATCCTTCATCATACAAATCATTGTTAGTCTCAAGAAAAATCTCATCATTCCTTGGCTTAGTAACAATATCATCATCTGAATTGTAATCAACTATTATCTCTTGTATCCTAAATTTCTCATCGATTCTCACATTTGCACTTTCCATAATAGTATTAGTTCTCTAATTATAACATCTATAAGCCTTTCTTTTCAATGAATAACCAAGAAACATACCTTCATCACTAGAACTTAATGCTTGTTCATCGGAATCATTATCTTCATTTGCATACAAACACTCTCTATCTTTTCTAGGCTTGTAATTTCCTTTATACCATTCTCTCATTTAAGAAACTTACATGCATAATGACCATATTCATCACAAATCCAACATTTAAAGATTTTCTTACCTCCCTTTTCTCTTCTTACCATAAGGGCTACTCATTTTTCAATATTTTTGTCCTCCTCAGACCTACTGCTGCTAGCAAAATCTCCTCTAGCACTTGTGCTCCTTGATAAATTAGGTCAAATATTTAAGGCACTGAAAGCTGTCTCTATTCTAGTATTCTCTAGATTGTCTAAGTTCATTCTCAACTACTTCATGTCTTCCAAGCAATGTCTCCTTTGTGAAATCTTTGGTACAAGATATCAACAACTGTATCATCTGAACTACTGACTTATATGGTGGTTTTAGAGTCTTCAATATTTTCTATATAACCTCATCATCTTCTTTGGTTCCTCCTTATGATCTAATACGTGTAGTAATTTCTGATATCCTACCTATATATGTTCTTACAGATTCATCTTCCATCATTTTAGCATCTTGAAATGCACAAATCCAACTTTGTAATATCAACTTCTTAGAATGTTCATCACCTTCAAAACTAGTTTCCAAAGATTTCCAAATCAAATGTGAAGTAGCAAGTGATTTTACCTAATTAAATTCAATTTCAGGAAGTGTAGTCAATAATGCTTCTCTAGCTCTCATGTCACACATAAAAAGATTTCTTTCTGCCTCAGTACAAGTTTCCAAATCCTTTTCAACAATGATTGTCTTAACTAATTTTGTAAAGATCCAATATCCTAGACCCATACACAACATACGTGTCTTCATCTTTTCTTTCCAGTTGTCATAATTTGTTCCATCAAACTTCAGACTATCTTTTTGAACATGCTTGCCATGGATCTCCCAAAATTGTTAAAATTTATCTTCAAAGACCTGATGTCTGATACCAATTGTTAGAAACAATAGTCCACCAAGATAACTGGGGGGGTGGGGGGGGGGGGGGTGGTGAATTAGTTATTTGACAATTAAAACATTTATCTTCTTTAAAAAACTTAACCATTCAACCAATGTAAGAAACAACCATAATAAAATGAACATAGACAATTATACTAGGTATGTTGACTAGGGAAACCCTTGATTAGAGGGAAAACCTCGGTGGGAATGATGCCCACAAGATGATGTATTAATATAAATATTCCTTTTTAGAGGATGGACCCTATTAGGAGTCTATAAGAACATTTAGCTCATAGAGTCCCTATTAGAAGACTTTGAATCTTTATTATGAGATTCTAACCCTATTAGGAGTTGTGGTATAATGTATGGAAGATGAGCCCATTGCCCAAACATGCAATTTCAACTACAAGAAGAGCTCACTACTCAAACATGCAATTTACTGTTATGTTCTTCTTTCCTTCATTTTGTCAACCAAACCAATCATTTTTAGACCTTGTAGACTAGGTCATGAACCTTAGTTCCAAATATCAAACCTCAGATCACTTAGTAAAACCTCAGTAATGAAGTTTCCTTCACTTTCTCTTTGCTCTACTCAACTTCACATTTCACACTTGTATTGCTTACAAAATTACATTTTCATTTTCATATTTGGTAAAGGAAAGTGTCCTTCCTTTATACTAGGTCCACAAATCAATTCCCTAAGTCAGTTATTAGGCCTTCTCAATTAATTATTATAGGACCACTTTAAGAACATGCTACACTTAGCGATAACATAAATATTCTGCCTTGCAACTTGAATAACTTTATGTACACACAATATTATGATTAGAGAACTTAGCCATGTCATCACCAACATGTCTTCTACATGTCCCCAACCTCAATTCTCAGAATAACAACTCTGCTAAGAGATGTAATAAGTTTACTAGAACACACCTCTGTAAACTCTATATCAGAATAGACATCACCAAAAATTACATAAATTCTACCGGACTTCTCATTTCTTCTTTTGACATTAATTGCATATACCAGATACTCAAAAGTATCTCTCATAACATCAAATAGTTATAATACTCAACAAGCTATCCATAGCAACTTGATCTTTTCATTGTTCTTCTATCAAATACCACAAATTTTTTTGTGTTGACATCAATGACAAAATCAGTCATGAATATAACATATCATTATAGTAACATATCTACAATACTCCCCCGTAGGAATATCATCAGCATTCATGCTTGCAACATAATGGTCTCTCAAAACTCCACCACACCCTGCTTTTCTAGGATTCCCTTTTATTGATCCATCAAAATTAGTTTTAACCCAACCCAAAGGAGGAGATCTCAATTTTACATATTGTCTCTGGTCATCCTATTTAGTTTTAGTTCCTTGACCATTCATAGGATTTTTTATTTGGATTTCATCAGTATTTTTGTTCAGAGATTTAAAATTCTCTTTAATAGCTCTGATGATATTTTGACCCTCTACCCAATCTGGAGTATCTTTATTTCTGAAGATTCTATTGTTCCTCTCTTTCCAAAAACTCCAACAAAGATGGGGAAGAGAGATCTTCCAGAGAAAACCAATGTAAACATCTTTAATAGGGCATATCCAACTTTGAAAGCAATAATCAATGTTATAATACTAAACCCATGAAATGTTCCAATATTGAAGGAGATAACCCCAGACATTCTGGCTAAATTTTCAATTCAAAAAAAAGCGATTTCTATATTCCAAATCCATCTTGCAAAGACAACATTTGTTAACCAAATAAACCCCTCTTTTTTATAGATTATCTAGGGTTAAACTTTTATTTTGAAGCATAGTCTATAAGAAGATATTGATTTTAGGAATAAGGCCCTTGATCGATGCTCTAGTCCACATTGGAGAATTGATATTATCCTTAGATCTAAATATAGAAGAGACCTTGAAACATCCTCTAGGATCAATCCCCCATACCATAAGATCCTCTTGATGTGGATAAAGTTTGCAAGAATTAAAGGAAATCTAGATACTGGAAAAATGTTGATTAATCTTAGCAATATTAACCCAACCATTGTTATACCAATAATTATCTACAAAGTCACTATAAACCTATTTACAAATTTCTATAGAGTTCATATCCACAAAATCATCAACCAAAGGGTGATTCAAAAGCCACTCATCATCCTAGAATCTGATTTTACATCCATTACCAACTTTTCACTTACAACCTTTATTCAAAATATGTTTAGTACCTTGGACCACACTCCAAACAGCAGAAGAGGTAGGTATAATAGGGTAGGATAAAAAGTCAAAAATAGGAGCATTATAAAGATACTTATGTTTCCAAATAGAACTCCATTCCTCATCATCTTGATACACTCTCCACCCTTATTTTGCCAATAAATCTTTATTCATACTTCTAATAGATCTAATACCCAAACCACCATCCATCTTAGGTTTACAGATCTTATCCCAAGCAATCAGAGCCAGCGTCTTCTTTTCCTCATTTCTAGACCATAAAAAGTTTCTTTGAATTTTATCAATAGCATATGCATATTTAGCTAGAATCCTAAAGAGACTTAGAGCATAAGTAGAAATACTTTGAGGGAAAGCTTTGAGAAGAGTAACTTTACCTACTTGACTCAACATATTATCTTTCCAACCAGATAATTTCTTATTGAATTTCTTAACTAGATCCTCCTAAAAGCTATCTAAAGGGCTAAGTCTCAAAGTGAGACCTAGATAAGAACATGAAAGAGATCCTATAGAACATTCAAGAATATTAGCAATTTTCCTCTATCTAAATTTAGTAGTGTTAATAAAAAAGAGAGAGCTCTTATCCCAATTTATCAACTACCTAGAGAAAGAAGAATAAAGATTGAGAGCCTTTTAAGACTTCTTGCCTCCCTAACATCCACTTTACCTAAAAAAATAGTATCATCCATAAATTGTCCATGAGAGTAGATAAGAGGATGAGAAGAAGGTCTCAAACCTAGAATTTCCCCTCTCAAAACCATCTTCCCAATATAACTGCCCAAGCTATCAGCCATGATAGTAGAGAGAATAGGAGAAATAGGATCACCCTGCCTCAACCCCCTAGAGGGTTTAAAGAAATCAATGGAACTCCCATTGACTAACACATGAAGAGTAGTTCATACCGACTACAAAATTAGCTTAATAACAAAATAATTAAAGCCAAAAGAAAGTAAAACCTTGTGATGAAAACTCCATTCAACTCTATCATAAGCTTTAGCAATGTCCACTTTTATAATAAAACCTTGTTAATTAGATAGAGATAAAGAATGGATATTTTCATGGACATAAATAATATTATTCATAATTTTTCTTCTAGGAATGAAACCATTGTATTGCTTAGAAATAAGGTTAGGAAGGATACCCAATAATCTCAAAGGAGTTTAGATATGATTTTATAAATCGAGTTATAGAGGCTAATAGGTCTGAAATGTTTAGGGGAATTAGCTCCAAACTTCTTTGGGATAAGACAAAGAAAGGTAGAATTAATTCCCTTTAGCATTCTTTCAGCTCCAAAGAATTATTTAACTGCATCAGACACATCTTTGCCTACCAAGTTCCACTCTTTTTGGAAGAAAAACATGGAAAAACTATTCGGCCTTGGGGATTTATCTCCTTCAAAGGAGAAAACAACTTTATAAATTTCCTCTCCCTTGGGAATAACACTCAACATTTTATTCTTCTCATTAGAGACCAAATGGGAATTGCTTCAAGAATCTCAAACTATTTAGTTTCATCAACATTAGGGTCTGAAGTAAGTAGAGAAGAAATAAAGGAAACCATTTCATTAGTAATTTTTTCTCTCCCCTTAGAAAGGTTTGAGATACGATTCTTAGCTCTATGTTTCATAGTAGAAAGATGAAAAAATTTAGTATTTCTATCACCTTCCATCCATATGGATCTAGATCTCTTCCTCCAAAAGATTTCTTCTTTTGAAATGATGTCATGGTAGTACACTAGCTTTTCATTCTCTTCTTTTACTAATTCCAATAAATATCCCTCCTATTGAATTCTATCTTGGATAGATTTTAGATCATCCTTCAGATTTGATTTACTTTCAAACCCAAAGGACCTCTTATTCCATTCTCTAACACTTTTTTTGAAATGCTTAAGTTTAGAGGTAACATGAAATAGAGTTGTTCCTTCAATATTAATATTCCACCATTCTTCCAGCAGAACCTCAAAATGTGGGTGCTACATCCGCATTTTCTCAAATCTAAATGGGAAATTCTTCCTAGCTTGAATAACTTCTACCTTAAGCAATAGTGGAAAATGGTCAGAAGCAAACTTCTATATTGCATTAACAATGCACACAAAATCTTGAGTCCAATTTGGAGAGATAAGAACTCTATCCAAACAAGCTTGGATACAATCATTTCCAACTCTTTTATTACTCCAAGTAAAATCAATCCCTTAAAGATCCAAATCCATTAACCCTTCTTTATTAATAAAATCTATAGGATATAGCCTTCCTTCCAATTTCCTAGCACTACCCCCTTTTTTTCATGTTCATATATAGGAACATTAAAATCCCCCATAAATAACCATCTACCAATATAATCTAAAGTCTTGAGCTTAGATAGAGAATCCCAAAATTTTTTTCTAGAGTTCTTGTTATTAGGAGTGTACACGTTAACTGCATACCAATTTTTATCCTGGGATAAACTTTGAATCTTAACAACATTAAAGTGTTTATTGGCATCCATCAAGGTACTAGAAAACAAATAATGCTTCCACATAATTAGTGTTCCTCCTGAAGCACCTTCAAAACTACTGGCCATAATACAATAGTTATTGAAAGATTTCAAAATTTTAGTTTTACCTTTGTCCATTTTAGTTTCCTAGAGCACCATTATATTAGGTTTGTGCTCTCTAATAAAATTTTGAACAAAATCTAACTTATGGACATTGTTCATCCCCCTAATATTCTAATTAATAATTTCCATTATAAATTTTTAGGGGTAACATCTAGAATAGTTGCTTGCTTCCCATCAACAATATTCTGCAAACTTTCACTTTCACTTGTCTTTTTAGTTGTTTTTCTACCAGATTTCTCTAGAGTTTGAACATTAAATTTCAATTTTGGAGAACCTATTTCCAATTTACTTCTTTGGGTCGTAACTCCTATATGCATAAGGTTAGCTTTTTTAATCTATATTTTCCTTAGACCCTATTTCTATTTAGGTTCTTTCTTCTCAATTATTAGATCCAAACACTTAGGATCTAATTCACTTTTAGTAAGAGGAAAACCTTGACATAGAGGATTCAACAGAGAAAGAGTTCCTTCATCCTGTGAATCCTTTAAAATTTCAATCTCATCCAATTGTCCTATTCCTTTCCTCTTGGATTTCCCCTTCCTTAGCCTCCTCTAATTCTTCAATATCTTCCAAATCCTTAGCTTTATTTTGATAGATGACCATCTGGTTCATTAATGTTTCAGAATCCTCATTTCCTTAATGATAATTTCTTCATTGTTCTAGATCTTCTTCTCTTCATCCTTCAACATCTCCTTCCTTTGATCATCTTGAGACTTAAGACTATCTTCACCTTTTTGTCCTTGCAGGACCATCTTATTAGGTAGAGCTTTAGGTTTCCAGACCCTTATTTGAACCTTTTTTTCCACATTCACCACCTTTTGTTTGTTATAATTTTCAATGGATAACTTTTTACCCAGTTACCCAAGTTTTTCCAAACAAAACAAGAAATAGGAAGATCTTCAAAAAAGATCTCTTGGATCCACTTTCCTAATTTTGAATTAATTTCCAACTTGTAAGGAAGGCCCTTTAGATGTGCTACTTTCACATAGATTGTAACACATTGAAGTTTAGATCTAGAAGCTATCATATTATCAATAGCCATGAGTTCTCCAAAAGATCCAACTATCCCCTTAAAGATGTCTTCATGCAAAACTCAAGAGGAAGACCTGTGAGTCTAACACATACCAGAGTTGTAAGGAAGAAAGCACCAGATAGATCTATATTTGGATCCCATTTTTTAATTGTTAAGGTACTATTACCAAATAACCAAGGTCCCCCACATAAGACCATATTTAAATCTTCCTTGCATGTGAAGAAAAAGGAGAAAAACCCTTTAATCAATAAAGCAATATCGACTTGACCATGGAGTGCCCATTTACATTTAATCATTTTCTTAGGGCCTCAATGTCTGGCCAGGACCTCAAAAATTTCCCAAATAGGGTAAAATCCATAGTCAAAATAGAGTAATCTACTACCAAATCCAGGATAAAAATATGAAACTCACCTTTTTCCCAACAAGATTTTGAAGTAATAGGTGGAAAAGAAGACTTGCCTCCTGGCCTTTTTCCAAGCAAAGAAGGTCAATTTTTTTCACCCACTTCAATGTCCTCCTTCTTCTTCTACTCAACATGTAATCCTTCATCATTCTTGCTCACATTCACTGAATGATTCCCATTCTTTAGTGGGTCCCTTATTAGGACTATGCTCTTAGTCAGAGGATTAGAATGATTACATTCAAAAATCCTAGATCTTCTAGAGCAGAAGCCTTCTTCTTGCTCCAAAATCCCACTAAAACTTGCATTTGTATTCCCTGCACCACCTTCTGAAATCCCTGCTTCCTAATTCCCTGGAACACCAGAGTTGATCCCCACTGCTAAATTCTCACCAACTAGGTTCCCACCTACTAGAGTTTCCCAAGACCCTCTCCCGTACAATGTTGATCTCAAAGGGGGAGATTGTTGATATGTCTAACATATCTCTAACTATTGTTGATATATCTAATATCATATATTGTTATTATGGAGACCAATACTCAAATGTGATATTGAAATGGTGAATATCATATGTTGATATTCAGAGGACCATTGCCTTATTGACTACATGGTGATTTATATCATAAGTGATATCAAAATGGTGGATATCTTTTGATCAATGATATCCTTAAAATTTTCCATACCTAACATTAGCAATGTTGTATACATGTCTTGTGTTTATCCTCCCTAGATAAGAGGGAGTTTTGACATTTTGGTAGCTTTAGGAGGATAGGATAAACCTTTGAGACCAAAGAGAAATTTATATAATTAATCTCTCTCTCTCTCTCACTCTCTCTCTCTCTCTCTCTCTCTCTCTCTCTCACACACACACACACACACACACACACACACACACACACACAACTATAATTAAATTTTCCATTATATAAATTATATTGATGAATGGAGATATATCTTCTCTTGGTTTATTCCTCATACAAATACAAGAAGATGCTTCCATTTGGAAAACACATACCAAACATTATAAAAATGTTTAATACATTTGCACCAATCCTAGAAATTAACACAGAGAACATTGAAATGAAAAATATATATAAACTAGTGGGTGAATTAGTGAATGAAAGACATATTTAGAATGGGTGAAATATTTATAATCTTTTAGAGCCACCAAATAAACATTGGACCCTCATAAAGAATGGAAAAAAAGGTGATATTTCCATTAAAGATCAAATGGATAATGTGAAATGCAAGAAAGTAACAAAAATGTACAAAATAATGTAAGTACATTCAGTAGAATGATGACCTCAAGGTGTGGACCTCCAATGATAACCAAAGATAATGTAGCCACTGCATGATGACGATTAATCCCAATAGGGTCTATCATGGAAGTTAGGTTCCCAATCCCTCAAGGTAAGTATGGTGGAGGGTAAAAGTATAAAGTTGTGTCACCGTTCAAGCTGACTTATCAAAATGAGTGAATTTGAGTATTTCTATTTAAAAACAATTTTTTTCAAACATATGATCTTGATAAAATTATTCTAGCTAACATATATATATGGTCTCACACTTTTCCAATTGGAAATGTCTATTAAATGCATGTTTTATACTATTTAGGGTATTTTTTAATGGCTAATATTCGCTAATTGGCTAATTTTAGGAAATTTTGGCCAATAATTTAGTTCTTTAAAATATTTAAAATAGCCACATTTTTATTAAATTTAGTTATAAAAAATATTTAAATAGTTAAAGATTCGCCAATTAATAATAGAAATTATTTTTATTTTTCAAAATAATATAATATTCGCTAATATTTTTATACCTCTTTTTCGAGGGGGGTTGCTTAAATTTTACCTTGATACTATTTAGTATCTAATTACTAAAAAAATACAATTACTTCAGAAAACTGACATTTCAATAACTCTTACTATTTATTAAGATATTTTTTTAATAACATATAGACACCATTTTATACAGCTCAAAGTCAAGAATATTCTCATATAGAGTTCATAGTGCTTTAATTAGATATAGTATATTGTAATTAAAAAATTCTACAAGTATGTATTAAAACACTTAAGAAGATGTCAATTTTGAGAAAGAAAAAAATATTAAATAATATAAAAAATAAAAAATTATATGACGTTCTAGAGGAGAGAGTCCTCTTCCAGAATCTATAATTTTTCTTTTAGCTGGAATAGATTTATTTTGAAAAATGTCGTGGGAGATGAAAACTATCGATTTGAATAAGTTCAAATTTGAATCATTATAAAAGAGAAAATATAGGTCAAAAGCCCTTTTTTTTTGGATTGTACTAGCTACATATATTATTGATAACATAATCTAAGATCAAAGGGAAATAAGTTTATTTGCATATAGTTTTGTGGTGGGAACTAGACCCCTAATTTTGAGCATTTTTCAACACCTAAATTTTATTTTTAAAAAATAGGAAAATAAATAATTTCTTATCCCAGATAATTATTTAAAATTATTATCCTAAAATTCATCCATTTCTACACATTTCATTAGTTTACTTTATTTTAAAATTTTAAATAATAATACTAGTTTTATGTCATTGAATATGAATAACTACACTTTTGTTAGCCTTTTCCTTTGTAAAAGGATGACACAGGCTTGTACTTTTACCTTGGAGTATCAATCATGTTCTTATTATGAAATATGTATTTATATTTTTTCATTATTAATATGAATATGATATGATATGTACATAAATAAACATGAACTCATATACATGGAAATCTTGAAGAATGATATTTTTCAATGATTATATTTGGTAATCTAATATTAATAATAATAAAGGACCAATGGATGTATAGTAAGATAGTAATACAAATTCTCGCAGATCTAATTCATTAACTACAACTTCCATAATGCTAGTGTAAGGATAACACTCATCTTTATATGAATGGCTATGTTCTAGTGTAGATTTTGAGGTTGTCTCTATATGAATGGATAGATAAGTGATAAATGGAACCTCATAGTACAAGTGTAGGAAGTGAGATCCTCATATAAATGTTATCATGTCAATGCAAGAGATGAGTAACTATGTATGAATGGCTAGGTGAGAAATGAATAATATTGTGTCAATCCATTGTAATAACACCATAGAGATTATGGAAATCCCTATCATGGGGTATGTGAGGTGTTAAGTTCTCCATCTAACCACCATGACTAGGATTAATAGAAAATATCCATGTTCCAGAATATTATGATGATGTCAATATACGCATATGTCATTGGTCTTAGATAGAGGATATTCCATCCAAGAAGAATCTAAGGGCTGTGCTTCAGGGAAGAAGATGGAATAACTAAGGGTTACAAAACCTGACATGGAGACACCTTTAAGGTTAAGGTTTAAGATAGAGGGTAGAATAGTGTAGTTAGATTTATTATTGTTTAAGTTGTAACATTTATTTTTCAAGTATTACTTGTCTTAAACTAACCCTAATAGTGGGGAAATTACACTATGACCCTAGGGACATTTTTTTGGTTTTCCATTGTGATCACCAATCCATAGTTAGGAGTTCTATTACAGGTTCAGATCAATGATTTTTAGAGTGAAAAAAAAATTCCTCTATACATTTCAAGATTATTATTTTATCATTCATTTAAATTTTTACTCTAGACTTATTTTCATATCTCAATTGGATTATATTTAGCACTTAGATATATCTTATTCTTCTTGTTAAATCAATTAGGTCAATTACACATTTACATTTCCACACCTTTAATAAGACTTTAGATTTTTGTGAAAGAGGATTTTTTTCATACTTCCTTAATAAAATCTAGGTTCAACATTATCATCCTTTTATCCCTTTATCCCTTTAGGGTTTTCTAATCTAACTTTAGTTATATTGAGAGTTATGTTTGGAAGGCCCTCTTTCTATTGTATTGAATGACTTAGTGTAAAAGTGGTTAGTTAATGAATTTATCTCATCTAATTGACATTGTTAAGTTAAATTCTTTTGTTTCTCCTCTAAACATTTTGGTGAACATGAAGTACTATACTTCTTTATTTCATCTTGTATTTAGATCTTGCTTATTTTGTGAACAGACATCTGCTTCAGATTTGAATCTCATACTCAAATTGTCCCATCATGAAATCTGCAAACCCTGTGATAAACACCAAGCAATTACATGGCTCTTTGTTCCATCTGCAAGACATTTTAACCACATACATTCCAAAATGAAATGCAACCTAATTCATGCTCTTGGTTCACAAATTAGAAGAAATTACATATCCATGAACAGGAGACAAGATTCAGACGGAATTTGAAACCCTTTGCTGTACTTTATTTGTTTTCTTTGAAATCAAATACATGAAAGATGTACAGAAAATAACTCATAGATCACCTAACAGAACAGAACTATCTACATAAAACATACATGCTGCTCAATATAACCTAGAAATGCTGAAGAATGGTGTCTCAGTAGTGAGTCATTTTTTCTCAAAACTGGAACCCCTACAATGAGAAAGAATGAGAGGTATATAGGAAGAAGGAAATTTTGGATTGAATTTGCACTTGACATCTGTCCACATGAAATTCCCTCTCCTAGCATGAAAAGACTCTCTCTAATCTCTCTCTTCAACTGAAAATCAAACCCCATGATTCTGGCTCTTAGAGACATAAAATATCTCAAAACGTAATCATGAAAGGATGTAATTGATTCTGGAGTTAAAATGAATTCACCATAAAAGTAAAAGTCAGTTATAATGTGGCTTTCAGAATGCAATGTAACCTTTTATGCTTGTTTTCTCCACAATTAGGCTTTACCAAGCCTTTAAAATTGCCCTGTAACTGATTTAGATGCTCAATAATCAAATCTGCCCTTTCTATTACCAATGCCACTAGAATCACAAATTGACCTATATCATGGACTGATGAAATCCTGTGCAGAAACAAACCTCAAAATCAAAAAATTCAGATTCTCACAATTTCGACGGTATATGATAAGACATACTTTGCCTTCTAGAAACACCTAGAATCTCCATTTGAAAAATGTCCTTTAGCTATAAAAGTCAGGTCTGCAACTGAATTTTTAAATTTTTGAAAAATTAAAAAATTTCTAGAGTAAAAACTTTAGAAGTATCCCCTTTTAATTTGAAAGGTCTGATGTGCATTTTTGAGGGAATACATTAAAAAAAATATTTTTTCAAACTTTTTCAAAATTTCCCTCTCCTTCAATCCAGGTCAATGAGCTTTGACCAACTTTTCTACCATGTGGTGGCCTCTGATTGGCCGACCATTGCTCTCAAATGCCACATCATCATCTCTGGGACCCGCACCACATGTTGCCATTCCACAATCCCGCATTATTTAACTGGTGCACATCTTCATTTTGCAAAAATGTGCCATCCATCAGATCTCGCCACGTGGCATGATCCTGTGCATCCGCCTACACCTGCACGTCCCCACCATGTCACTATGCCTGGAGCCTGCCTCGCCACGTGTCACATTTTTGCAATTTCGCATTATTTAACTTGCAAGCAACTTATTATTGCGAGAATGCGCTGACCACAGGATGCACCACGTGGCGCAATCCTGTGCGTCGGTGCCATATCAACATATGGGAAACTTTGTTTAAAACTTTATGTCGTTGTCCTTCGAACTGTCATGTCCATGCATGGGTCTACCATGCAACTTGCCTCTCAAAAGGCAACCCCTTTCAGACACTATCACTATTATGTGTGTTAGTATTTAAAAGTCAAAAAGCTCACTCATGTAGGCGATGTGGGACTAATTGTCTTTTTAGAGATTTTGCTCTACGTATGGCCTCCTCTCTTATTTACCTCTGCCATCATCTTTGCAGGGTGTGGGAAAGGCCAGTTGTGGTGAGCGCACAATGGAGCCATCGCTGTATACCTTCAGAACTCCTCTGCAGTCATCCACCTCTATTAGTTTTGATTCTGTCGTGTCGCGACTCCTTTATGAAATTTTCTCTATTTAAAAGGCGGCTTCTTCTTGGACTGCGGCGTCTTTTAAATTATGTGAAATTCTGCCCCTGCCTGCTTAGCATGGGCCTCTTCACTTCGACCTCTAGCACTTTAAATATTGCTTTGACCAGCGGCTCAGAGTCTATATTTAGTGGATTTCTTTAGGCATGGAGATCTCTGCAGTTGTTCTTTTTAAAAATGGCATGATCTTCTTGTTTACAGCCATGGGCTTTTCTTGCCATGGCCTTGCATTCTTTACCCATGATCCCCCTTGCAAAAAACATGGAAGGCATACTGCCTTGGGCATAAAACTCTGCTCCAAAGTGACTTCCCTTTGTTTTCATCTTAGCTTCGCCAAGTCTCCCTATTCTATGTCATAGCTCTAGCCCTCTTGTTCATGAGGCGTCCTCCTACTAATTCTCCTTCAATTAGCGTGGGCACTTCATGTTTCATCGTGAGCTGCTGCTATTGATCGTGGGTTCTGTCTTCAAAGGAATTGCTCCTTTCTTCTATGTCTTTAGTCACTTGAATGTTGCCTGCTTTATGTTGTGGACCTACCACTGGGAGTGGATGTTCCCTATTTAGACACAGACTGCTTGTTCCCACTTTGTCTTGGCATGTTCTATGCCTTCTTATGGCATCTTTTATTGACTGGAGCTTACTATGAAAGGTTTGCTTCTCTTTGTTATGAGGCTTACTCTATAAACATAGGAACTCCTTTGAGATGGTGTAGACACAGTGTGCATTGGATGCTTCAAACACTGGCATTTCTTTTAATTTGTGTGCTATGCTCCACAAAGACCCGTGGGCTCTTTTTTTACTCGAAGACTTTCTTTGTCTGATTCCCTTGACTAGCTTTTTTAATTGGTGTGGTCTTTCCTTCTATATATCACGTCTTGGACATGGGTGCTCGGCTGCCGTGAACCACTCAAGTCATTTCATTCTTGTAGACGCTTCCCAGCTCTTCAAAGCCGTGGGTATACATGTATACTTAGCAACTTCATGTATAGAGATTGCCTTGGATCTGAATGCCCCCTTGTTTGACATCTCAATAAATCAAGCAAATGCTCTCCTTTACCAATTTGTATGCACATGATAATGAAAATTAACAATATAAAGTCCTTTCTATGTCACTGTGGTCTGATTAACTTATGGCATTTCGTCAGGCAATCTCTATTTTTTCAAAGTCCACCTAGCCTGGAGTATCAATACTACTAATCTTTGCATCGTTGTACATTATTTTTTGCATATTCGTTGAATCCTAATTTAATGAAAAAGATCATAGCATGTTGTTATTCCGATGGAATCAGTCAGGCCCCAAAGTGGGTCCAGCTAAAAAAATTTCGTTTCCGAACAACTGATGGGAAAAATGATCAACTAAACATCTCAAACTGATTAGAATAAAATTTGAGCACTGAAACATCAACTAAAAACACATTTTAATCATTTTTGCATCACTATGAAATCTCTGTTAGGAGGCCTGCTACCTAGCTTTGAAAACTAATTCAAACATTTGACAGAGCTCTGGGACTCAGGATCCTTGTTCTCTCTGACACATTCAACAGGTCTGCCTGATCTCGTCACATGACAAAATCAAGGTCAAAAGATATCGAACTTTGAAGTTGCTCACTTGAAATTACCTGCAATTAAACATGTCAGAAAGTTGGAAATTGCATTTGGAAATGACCTGGAAAACTGGGCGAATGGGCACATGAGGTTCTGAAACTGGAACACAAGTAGATTGTCATGAGGAGAGTATAATTGTGTTATTTGGGCTCATGACAATCGCGGGGCTTATTTGGCAGGCATCGAAAGTTGGCTACTTGGATTTGTAGGACAAGAAACAATGACAACATAACGATTTTTACAAATGGAATGACCCTGGAAAAGTGTGCAAACGGATTCGTCAAGATTTGAAAACTGGCACACTTGGAGTATTTTCAGTGTAGAACACAAGGAAATAAACCATTTGATCTCACCTATCATGGATCAAGAGATATGACATCATGAATAGGGGTTCCAATCAATTTGCAAATACTGACACCAGTAAAACTTTAGAAATTCCATTTGGAATCGTGTTTGAAAATTGATCAAACAGATTCGTCAAGAGCTAAAACTTGAAACATGACAAGTCTCTGACGTCTATAATGCAACACAAAAAGAATTTTAGCATTCAAATCAACTGGTCAAAAGTTATTACAGGTCAAACAGGGCTTCCCAGAATTATGAACATTTTGCATAAGCATGAAAATAGTAATTGACCAACTTTGAGGGATTACAAACCTAGTCAAACAGATTCGAAATGACTCAAAATTTGAAACATAGGTTCTTGGGTATGGAAAATAGACACTCTCAAAGTGGAAAATCACAAAACCTTTTTGGGTGCAAGTTATTCAGATGCAAACATAGCCACCTGTCGCTGTTTGACACTTAGGGTAAAATGTAGATTTGAAACTAGCTCAGAATGGAACTTCACAGAATGACCCGAGATATCAATTTAACATCATGGAACACTTAGACACACTGAATGTAGGGTGTTAGAAACATTGAACACCTCTGGGGCCTTATAAGTACAGCTAGGTACATTTGCATTTGTGGGGCTTAATTTCTCAAATTTTTAAAATGGGACTAAAAATGAAACATGCAATTTTTCGTCCCAACAGAAGCATTGATGGAAATCCATGATCTCTATTCTAAGGATTCATTGCAAAGAGAGGATCATGAAAATATCCTTAATACTCTCCCTTATAGTTATGAGTCTATGAAGAAGCATGATCTTAATCAAGTTAATGTTTCTCAACCTATTCTCACTCTCTTGGGTTACCCTTCATCAAATAAACCTCTCATCACCCTCAAAGGTTTCCCTCGAACTACTCTTAAGGGTAAATATAATGATGCTTTGGATTATTATGTGGTGTCTTACACCTACCAACAAGGAAAAATTATCAACCCACTACTTCTATCCCACATTCACAACCCATTCTTCTTCTTCTTCCACCTTGTCTTTCTCAAAATATTGGAATGGAATATGATTTGGTAGACTAATTACATAATACCCCTTTCAAGAGTTATATTTGGAAACTTATTCAAACATCTCTTATATATCATTAAGTATTACAGAAAACTTTAAACACTCTTGAACTCCACCTCCTAATCAAGATAAATTCAATTCCATTTTACAATGCATGAATGATACACATATCCCACCTCAAATTATGTTTAATAATAATTATTTTCCTCCTAAAAAGATCTAGATCACTTTGATTCTCTTATGGTATATTTTCTTATGAATGGAAACTAAATTTGTAGAACCTTATTTTATTATGGGTTTGGGCTTAATCTTTGTAGTATTAGCATGATCAGAGAGATTAAAGTCAATATTTGAAACATCAAACATGATAATGTTCCTATTCATGGATTTAATGTTTTTTTCTAAGAAAAATTTAGCCATCATCAAGTTACTTATAAAATTAGGTCTGGTTATTTTGAATACTCTCATTTATGTCATGACCAAACCTCTTACTTCCAATCTTCTTTTGAGTAGACCTTGGTTGCGTCCTATGCATGTTATTCATCCAACTCTTAATAAATAGTTCAAGTTTATATACAATATTGTTATATAAACTCTTCATGTAAATACTAAATCAAATAGTTATCCAAATGTTAAGGACAAACAAGATCAAGAATCTAATTATGATAATCCTTCTACAAGTGTCCTTTCAAAAGATGATTTGGGATCCTTAGATTACACTAACTTTTCATGGATAATATAGAGTTTCTAACCTTTTGTTCATGAATATAAAATAACTCATCTTTCTATTAATTTTGTTGTTACTTACACTCATGATGAATTTGTCAAATCTAGTGATATGGCTTCTTGTTATGGTCTTGGTTATCATGGATTTGCTAAGATTGGATGTGGTAAACAAAATAGACATCAAATCCTCTTAGGTAATGGGGAAAATGAGAAATTTTACAAGCCACAAGTTATCACAAAATTAGTGATCATAATTTAGGATGTGTGCATAAAGTGTTGAATCTCATTGTTTGTCCGCATCCTTTCTTTCATCATTTAACATATCTTCTCCTATTAGTCATGAAATAGTTTTGCCTAAAACTATTCATGATAAGGTGATTACTATACCTAAATGTAGAAGAATTTTAGTCAACAACTTATGAATCTTCCATCTTGTATGTATTACCATTATCATGATCAATCTACTAATGATTGTCAAGATTTACACTACAAGATTCAAAAACTCATAAATAATGGGGTTATTCATATATCTCCTATTAGTGAGTTTCATTTAATTCTTTATTTCTTTAAATAACATCTAAGTCCATATTATGTCACTCTATAACATGTAACATCATCAACCCATCTTTTTGGGTCTCATTTTCATGCATAGTCCACTTTGTGAGTAGCATTATAAGTCCTCTCTTTCCTCATTCCTACACTTGGGTGGAAAGGAAATCATATACTTCTTTATTTTTCTATGAAAGATACAAATTTTCCTTGGTTGTATATTATTTGTTTATCATGTGACATCCAATCTTATATCATTTGTAATTGGCTATCCACAACAGATATATCACTTATTTTGGAGTCTCACGATAGTGTGTTATCCTTTACAAGGATTTGTTAGCCCCAACCCAACTAATAATGTAATTGGTAATGCTATGAATGTATGCAAAAGATTCATATAAGTTGTTATGTTATCATTGATGTCAATTCTTAGTTGGCTAGACATTATGTCAACTCAGTAGAGTGATATATCAATATGATTGATGAAAAGGATTTGAAGAAAGTATGTTGAAGATAGAGTTGATAAGTATGGTATATAATGAACACTTTAAAGGAGTTAGAAAATGATAATGCAATGTTGCTTTGATTATTTTAAAATCATGTAATATTTTAATGTATTGAGGTACACAAGCTTAACCGAGTGACAAGGTTAAAGAAAGGAGGAACATATTTTTTGAGTGACTACAATTTTTATTGAGCAATTGGTAAAGTAAGAGGGGGATTCAATATTTTCCAAGAAAGTCTAGTACTAACAAAGTGCTATATTACCTAAGTAAATTGTCATGTTCACAATGCAATAGCTGGAAGAACAAAAAGTGTAAAGAAATGGAATCGAAAAGCCAACTTTCAATGAAAATATGGAATGTTTGAGATGTTCAAAGACACGAGTCAAATTTTTTTATAAGATGAACGAATAAAAAAATTCAACAAGGATTTGATGATGGATATTAAATAATGATTATTATGGACATAAAGTTCTATGCAATTTCCATTTTTTGTGTAGTTAAGTACAATGAATTTGAGATTGACAATTGTGATTAAGCGAAAATAATTCAAATAATCTAGAAGCACATAGAAAACTATTTAAGGAGGAGATGAGATATTTTTTTGGCTATTGATCATGTTGCTAATTAATGTTAATTTTTATTGTTAAGGTGGTGATTGTGTGAAGCTTTTGAAGTTGAAAGAAGATAGTCAACCCATGTTAACCTACATAGGACGATATGTGAATTAAGGAAGTAAAATCCTAATTTCATCGCAAATCCCACTTACAAAACTCAAAGAGGGAGTCAATGAAATTGATCCTTTAAATCACAACTATAAGGTAATTATATCTAGGAAGATCAGTTCCAACTGAGTGATAAAGGAGAACTAATGTAAATAAAGATCTAATGGTTATAGGATTGGAGAAAGGATATAAAGGTCCTTAAAACCCTAATTTAGCAAGAGCTATGAAGAGAAATTAAGTAGATATGCAATGTAGAACCAAAAAATGATAGAGTGTATTGAAATAAAAGAGGGAAAAGGAGATAACATGTGAAGAACCTAAAAATGGTGTTTCAAATGGCCTTTGAAATAGCCAACTCATATTATGAAGTCTAAAAATGATGCTATGAACAAAAAAAAAAAATCATTCAATGAGAAATCAAGGGTGACTTGGTCAAATTGGGGTGCAATATGATCCTAATTAGCCCATCAAGGGAAAATTAGAATCTCAAGAGTTGCAGTGCGAACTTGATCATCAAGGGAAAACTGGTTCATCAGGGGTAAACTAATTCATCAAGGGTGCAGTGTAACCTTGATTGACTATCTCCAATGTTTATTCCACTTTCAAAATTTTGTAAATAGATGAAAAGGATACTCAAATCTTAAACTTGTTTGTCAATCCAAGATTCTTAACATACAAAAACAATGGTTTTTTTGTTGATTGGGGGGTTTTCTTTAGTCAAACCCCAGTTTATGAATTAACCTTGAATTGAAATAATTGAAATAACATGTAAAGTGAATGTATGGATTCACCTTACAATAGTGGGATCTTTCAAATCAAATGTAGTGTGCTCACTTCACCAATTGAATTTCGATCAAGAAGATGAATATGAATAAATGTAGAAGATGCAACAAAGGATATTTAATAGATTGAAGGGGATCTTGAATATGGATCTCACAATAGCTTGAATTCTTGAATCCTTGATCTTCAATGGAGGAATAACTTGAAGATTGCATGAAGACTTGAATGCTTGAGTGCTTGAGCACAAGTGCTTGATCTTGTGAATACATGAAAAGTTGATTATTTGATGTGAAAGTGAGATGAGTAGATTCCATTTTATGTAGATCTCAAAGTGAACAATGCCTCAAACTTTAAGAGGTAAGACTCATCTTACACTAGAGCATTAAATGAGATTCCTTAGGGGAGTAGATTAAGGATTATTAATTTGAATTAATAAAATGTCTACCTAAAATTATAAAATAATGGGAGATGCATTATATAAATCTATAGGTGAGATAAAATATTATCTAAGAAATGATCAATTTTAAATTATAATTTTAATTAATTAATAAAAAGGACACAATATTTAAGAAAAATAAAGGTCTAACCCATTAATATTAATTATGTATTAATGAAAAGGTCCAATGAGATGAAATTAATTAATTAAATGGAAGAAAATAGAAGATAAATAGAAATAAATGATAGAATTACATTAAATGGTGCTAAACCTTCATTAAATTGAGGTACTTCCAATTTAAGATGGTACAAAATTGAGTAGAGTTGAATGAAGAATAAAGAGGAGTGAGTCAACTAGTTGAGAGAATAGAGAAAAGAAATTAGATGGATCGAGATTAGAAGAGATCGAACATAAAGAAGATCTGAACAAGAAAGGTAGTGCTATACCTAAATAGATCAATTTATAGTGTTACTTTCTAATCATTTTAGTAGAAAATCTTATAAACTGAGTGAACCTAACAAGTCTATGAAGTCCTATATGGTAACATCGATTAGTGGTGTTTGTAAGTCCTTTAGAGAAGACCACTCTTTAGAGAAGATCAAGGAGTGATAAGATCTAGATGATCCTTTGGTTAAAATTCTCTAACAAGGTCATAATAAAAATGTGTTTTTAATGTTTGACAAGGTTGTCTCCTAACAGAGCTCACTTTAGAAGAGTAAAAATTTTGGGTTGTTGTTTCAAGGTGGATTTTCCCTTTACAAAATTTCCACATTAAAATCTTGGTGTCAAATGTGTTAATATCATTATTTTTCAAGTTAATTTTCATGTTATTTTCATTTTGATTATTGAATGTTTATAAGTGTATTCAGGCTAACTTGACAAGGTAATTCATATATGTATAAGGTCAAGTTGAGGAGTGAAGATGAGCATGTTTGGAATAGAAGAAGATGAATAAAGGAAGTGAATTGGAAGTGTACATAGAGTATCCTTATTAATCGAGCTAAAAAGAGCATTTTGATCAAGGAGGATCAAGTAATCAAGCCATAACAAATATCTAAGTTAGTTGCATTAGCAATCAGGTCAAGTCATTACTACTCTCTAATAATTGTAGTAGTGAATCAAATATCCTAACAAAGTTAGCTTAACAACTATTTTCCAAATCCTCTAACAAGGTGACACTTCTAGATTTAAGTGTTTGAAGACCTCTAACAGGGCCACTCCTAATAGAGTGATCTAAATCTTTTAACAGGGTCACACCTAAAAGTGTGTTTTGTAACCTTTAACAAGGTTGGCTCCTAACATGGCCCACTTCAGAAGAGTGAAAAATAGTAACTAGTTGCAATTGGCAGTTTTCCCAAATTGGGTTTCCACGTTAAATCTTGGTGTCTCATGTGTTTATGTTATTTGCTTTATGTTTTTGCAACTAAGTTAATCAAGGTTGATCACACTTAATATCTCAAGATCTACATGTTTAGTGTGAACTAGGTAAAAATGCTTATATTCAATATTAACTGAGTGACAATCATTCTTAGTGTAAACCAAGTTACCATGTTAACCGAGTGATTTAGTGCTAAGTGAGTTACAATAGTATATTCAACAGAGTTTTGTTTTGTTTTATATTGACATCTTAAGGGACTAGGAATTGTTTATGTGGTAACTAACTCATCCCTCCCTCTTAGTTACTCCTCTTACATTTCCAACAAACTGATGTACCCTCCCTTCCTAGTTATCTAATAATTGGTATCAGAGACGAGTGTTTGAAGAAAGAAGTTTAAAGGAACTTGAGCTAAAGATCAAAGATGTATAAGAGAGAGGTACCAAGACCAAACAAAGAGAATTTGTCATCATGGAAAGATAGAATGAATTTGCATCTATCTTGAATTGGAGATAACATCACACATTGGTTGGAACATGAATATACTGCCCCTAATGGTCCTCTGACTATGGAGAAAATGAATGAGAAGAGGAAGCACAATAGCTCATGATTGAGATTGCATATGCACTTAATGATGTCAAATTTGATGATATCAAGAATTTCACTACTACCAAATAGATGTGGGATAAATTAACACTTGTACATGGAGGAGATGATAATGTAAGGAGAGCCAAAGTTGAAAGTCTTAGAAGAAAGTATGATGACATGAGAATGAAAGAAGGTGAGAATTTTTTACAATGTGTAAACCAAATCAAAGAATTTGTGAGTCTAATGAAAGTGACTCATAAATTATAAGTAACATTCTCAAGACTCTTCTTCCTTTTTATTCTATCAAATTGTATACTATTCAAGAAGTGAGAACCATGCGTGGTAATGCATTAACACTTGACAATTTAGTTGGTCGATTGAGTACTTTTGTATTCAAAAATTATGACAATAGTATGGTTACAATTAAAAATGCTTTTAAATATTCATTAACCATTGGAAGTTCCAACAGGGAAAAGTAAAGTAAAGAAGAAAGTGAATCTGAATGTGAGGATGATTTGGATGAACTTGAAGCATTGCTTACAAGAAGGTTGTCAAGAGGTAAAGGTAATTATAAAGGTAAAATGCCCTTGATTTATTTTAAATGCAATGAGTTTTGTCAACTTTGCTTCTAAATGTCCTAACAAAAGTAAGAGTTGACAGTAAATATTTCAAGTACATCAATAATAGAGATTAAAAAGATAGAGGGAAATTGTGCTAAATTTCTTAAGAAGAGCACATCGAGTCTATTTTTTATGATGAAAAGGAAGTTATTGAGATGGTATATGTTGTAATCAAGAATAATCATAATGGAGAAAGGTATGAAAGTGAAACTTCCCTTATTTAACATGTTAGCAAGAATAATTCATGGATTATAGATAGTGGATACTCACATCACATGAATGGTGATCTAAGCAAGTTTGATAAATTTGAGGAAATTGATGATGGTGAGACTGTTAAGCTAGGTAATGATATTCCATGTCCAGTGAAAGGTAGAGGATCATTAATTTTGAATGATGAGATCAAATGTGATGATGCATACTGGGTACAAGGGCTAAAGTAAAATCTTTAGAGCATTGCACAGTTGAATAATTTAGGTCATAAGCTAGAGTTTTAGAACAAAAAGTCAAGATATTTGATGATGAAGGTAATTAGATTAGAACAAGAATGCAAACAAGAGTTAACTTATTCTATCTTGATCCTATTGTTGAGACATGCTTATTTTAAAGTTGTGGATGTATGGTTGTGACATAAAAGGTTGTGTCATGTAAACTTTAATAATATGGTGAAATTTAGTGGAAAGAAAAGAGTAAGAGGCTTAACAAATCTGCAAAAATCAGAGAATACTAAGTGTAAAGAATATCTGTTCGATATGATGACAAAATCTATTTTTTCAAGAAAAAGACACTTCAAATCATATCCTAGAATTGGTGGATATCGATGTATGTGGTCCAATTGGTGTTGAAAATTACTATGGTGACAAATATTTCATATTTTTTATTAATGATTATTCAAGAATGATGACTGTTATATTCATGAAGGAGAAATATCATGATTTTGATATGTTGAAATAGTATAAATCTAGAGTTGAGGAAAAAAATGGCAAATCTTTGAAATTTTTAAGATCTAATAGAGATGGTGACTTTTTGTCAATTGAATTCACTAACTTTTGTGCTAAGAATGGTATTAAGAGACAATTATCTACACCAAGGACAATGAAGAAAAATGGGATTGCTAAGAGAAGAAATAGGTCAATTGTAGATTATGTAAGAAAATTGATGATTGAAAAGGAAGTTTCTCATATATTCTAGAAAGAAGCAATAATCACTACTGTCTACGCTCTCAACCAAGTTCAATTGAAGAAATGAACAAACAAGACATTGTTATCTAGTGGGGTTATTGTTACACCAAAAGATTGATTTGTCAATGTCTAATACAAGAACTCAACTTATATTATACAAAAGTCAGTTATGCCCTTGTCATGAATCCCAAGGGGAGTACTGGAAAAATTTCCAACTATCTCCCCCTCAGTATTACTTGAGGGTCTAAGGATTTGAACCTGTGGCCAAGCTCTAATACCACTTGTTAGAGTGGGGTTGTTGTTACACCAAAAGACTGATCTATCAATGTTCGATACAACAACTCAACTTATAGTAAGTAGGAGGTAGTTAAGTCCTTATCACAAATCCCAAGGGGAATATTGAACAAATTTCCAATAGACACCCTATGAACTTTGGTGTGGTCATACACTGAATGTATCTTATTTCAAAATCTTTGGAAGTAGGTTTTATATTCACAAAGATGAAAGGTATGGTAAATTTTATTTTATAGGAGATGATGGTATAGTTCTTGGTTATTCATCTAAGAGAAAAGCTTATAAATGTTTAAATAAAGCTACAAAAAAGATGATTAAAAGTGAAAATATAAGATCTAATGAGTTTCTAGAGAAGAATGATGTGCAAAGAAAGAGAGAACTTGAATACTACAATGAGTTTGTATATATTTATGAAGAGACACCTAATACACTACCCAAATTACAATAGAGATCCACTAAGCACTGAACAACATCAACTAAGTTATAAAATGCTTTGCTCAAGCATTAAACAATTCAACTTGAGAAAGATGTTCAACCCCTACTAAGTGGAAAAACTGCTGAAAATCAAAGAACTGAACATTTATTAGAAAAATATGCGAGAAATAATTATTATGCACTGCACTATATACACTACCTGAGTTATAACATAGATCCACTAAGCACTAGACAATATCAACTAAGTTACAAAATGCCTTACCTAAGCATCATACAATTCAACCTGAGCAAGACGTTCAACCCCTACCGAGGGGAGAAATTTTTGATAATCAAAGAAATGAACCCATATTAGCAAAATATGTGAGAAATAATCATTCTCTTGAACAAATTATTGGTGACAAAAGTGTTGGAGTACAAAAAAGAAGAAAGATAAGAGACAATGCCTATTTGATTTCTGATTTGAAACAAGAAGGGTTAATGATGTACTGTATAATGAGAATTGGATAAACGCTATGAATGAAGAGATTGACTAGATTGAGAAGAAAAACACATGGATAGTAGTAATGAAACCTACTAACAAGAATGTGATATGAACCAAATGGATTTTAGGAACAAGCTAAATAAAAATGGAGAAGTGGTCATAAACAAGGCAAGACTACTTTGCAAAGGTTATGCACAAGAAGAAGGAATAGATTATGGAGAGACTTTTTCACCTATGGCAAGACTGAAAGAAGTAAGAATATTGTTGAATTATGCTACCTAGAAGAATTTTAAAGTTTGTAAAATGGACGTCAAATCTACATTTTTGAATGGAATACTGAAAGAGGAAGTATTTATTGACAAACATAAAGGATTCATTGAACCTAAAAAGAGGAACATGGTTTGTAAGTTGAACAAAGCTTTGTATGGATTGAAATAGGCATCGAGAACATGGTATGAAAGATCAAATTCTTATTTGTTTAAAATTGGTTTTGCTAGGACAAGTGAGAATAATAATCTATATCTAAAATGTGAATATGATGATATGGTATTGATTGCTAAAATATTTGTGGATGGAATTATATTTAGAGGAAACAACATGTTGTGTAAGATATTTGTTGACCAAATGAGTACAAAATTTGAAATATCAATATTTGGTGAAATCATATTTTTGTTGGATTACAAGTTCATTAAACAAGAAAATGTATATATGTGATTTAGTCTAAGTATGTGTAATAAATCTTGAATGTTTTGGGATGGATGAGTCTAAGCTAGCCAGTCGGTATACCTATGGTGACTGGAGTGAAATTATCAAAAGAAGGCACTACTGAAGAGGTACATGAGACATAATATAGATCTATGATTGGTAAGTTATAGTATGTTGTACATAGTAGACTAGATATTGTACATGTTGTTGGAATTATTGCAAGGCTTTCATCTAATCTAAAGGAGACACACATGACTGCTATGAAAATGATATTCAAATATCTAAAAGGAACTAAAGATTATGGCTTATGGTATAAAAAAAGATGATGAATTTAATATTAAAATATACACATATGTTGATTGAGTTACTAATGTTGATAATAGAAAAATCATAAGTCATGGAGCTTTCTTTTTAGGAGAAAGATTGATAACACGGATAAGCAAGAAATAAAATTGTATTTCAAAATCTACTAGTAAAGTTGAATATGTTGTATGGATTAAGAAATAGTTGGACAATATGCAAGAAGAGATAATCAAGCTTGTTACCATTTATTGTGATAACACTAGTGCAATACATATTTAAAAAAATCTAGGGATGCATGGAAAAAAGAAGCACATATCAATCAAGTATCATTATTTGAGGGAGAAAGTTCAAAAGAAATAAGTGAGGTTTGAATATGTGAAATCTAAAGAGTAAATTATAGACATATTACCAAGCCATTGCCTAAGGATACTTTTGAGTATTTAAGAGGTAAACTAGGGGTACTACCCCTATCCAAAATTCACTAGGTGAGGATGCATGTTGCATTAATTCATGAATGAATTGTAATATATTTGTGGAGTTGATGCAAGAGTTCACTCTTTAGGAGTTTCCCAAAGTTGTGAAGATGACTATGATGAAATTGATACAAGGATAATTAAAAGGTTTTATAGGTTTCATATTGAAATTATAATGACCTTTGGTATTGTTATCAAAGGGGGAGAAGTATATGAAAGCGACATAAGTATACAAAGGGGGAGAGAACCTATAAAGGAAAAATATCATGCGAGAATATCAGTAGATTACAAAAAGAGAGAAACTATTAAGGAATATGAAGCTGAACTAAGACATAGATCATATCCTAAGGGGGAGAAATGTTGATGAAGATTGTGTTAGAAATATAAGAGGAGTAACTAAGAGGGGAGGGGTGAATTAGTTACCACTAAAATAAATCCTAGATCCCTAAGATGTTAGCACATAACATAAACTCTACAAAAAAAATATTGTAGCTCGGTAAATACACAGGCACTCAGTTAATACTGATAATATGCTATAACTCGGTAACCATTGAAATAACAACTATAACTTGGAAAATGTCGAACATACAAATCTTAGGATATTATATGTGATTAACCTTAATTAACTTAGTTGTGTAATACCCCAAAATTGGCACATTGCCATATTAACCAACTTTGGTTTATTCAATTATTGCTAAGTCCTATTTTACTAGGCAATTCTAATTTTGATAATCACTACTTGACCTAGGTGTCAAATGTAGAAAATCCTAATCTGCATTAATCATATTATTTATTTAATTCCTAAATATTGACTCAAATTAGCTACATAAACCTATTGATTTAATTTTAATTTAATTATAACTATTCTACTTTAATTAAGTTAAAATTACCTCTTTAGCTAATATAAAAAGGAATTAAATACATTTAATTTAATAAGATATCTCATCTTTTTAATTATTGAATTTAATTATTCAATTAGTTAAAGTTATCCATTTATGAGGTCATATTCTATTTTATTAAATTGAATATTCTCAAAAAGGTGATTGGTTAACTCATTTTATCACTCAAAGGCAACCAGTTAACTCCCTTTTCATGAGGAAGTTTCCTTTATGACTGGCTCTCCTCTTCAATTTTGACCATCCATTCTAATTAATCTCGGCCATTGATCACCTCTTGGATTCTATAAAAAAAGCTCTCCATTCCTCATTATAGAGGTTGAAAATTGGAATTTGCGTCGAACTTATGCTAAAATTCTTACTCACTTTCTCACATTTGCATAGCTTTATTTCTTTCATTATAATATCATTTAAATTTTAAATATGCATCCATTTACCATACTATGCTTCTTCATTTCTTAGATTAATAATTGCATCTCTCATCTAGATTAATTGTACTTTCATTTAGCTGCATAAATCCTTAATTCTAGAGGTCTAGTTTCTTGCTTCTCATCTTGAGAGCAAAGGCATAATCCTTCTAATTAGAAGGCAACAGGTCACCCTATTAGAATTTTTGAATAAATAATCCAATGTTTATTCTGGGATGATCTCACATGTAATGACCATGTTGAAGTGTTTGTGAGGATCTGAGGCTCGCATTTCACACACAAAAGTTGCATACAAATGAAAGAAATAACATGAACACAAGTGACACTAAGATTTAACGTGGAAACCTAATTTGGGAAAAACCACCAATTGCAACTAGTTTCTAATTTTTAGTCTTCTGAAGTGAGCCCTATTAGGAGCCAACCCTATTAAAGGTTAAAAAATACATTATTAGGTGTGACCCTATTAGAGGATTTAATCACCTTGTTAGGAGTGGCCTTGTTAGAGGTCTTTAGACACTTCAATCTAGAAATGCCACCTTGTTAGAGGATTTAAAAATAATTGTTAAGCCAACTTTGTTAAGAGATTTAGATCACTGCTTCAATGGTTAGAGAGTAACAATGAGATTACCTGATTTCTGATGCAATTGTATTACTGATTTCAGATCTCAATTTTGGCTCGAATACTTGATCCTTCCTGATCAAATGTATCTTTGTAGCTCCTTAAAGATATTTTTCTTATCCTACTAATTTGCTTCCTCTTAGCATCCCTTCTTCTTCCATTTACTTGCACACATTCAATCCTCAACTTGACCTTGTATTTATACCTTATGCATTGTCAAGTCGGCTTGAATACAACTTAGAATAATTAATGTTCATCTCCTTAGTTAGCTAGAACCAATAAACAAAAACATTATATTCAATATGCCAAAATAAGAAAATCCTTTGTTAGTTGACCTTGCTTGGTAGACAATAATGCTGAAAAGATTTTCCTATGTTAACCAAGTGAACTTGGTTAACACTACATCTTCATGAACTTCCTTTGGTAACTGAGTGAGCTCAGTTCACATTGGTTCCAACCAACTTTTCTTTGTTACTTGAGTGAGCTCGGGTAACACTCAACCTCTGTGAACTTCTCTTCGATGCTCGAGTGAACTCACTAGACACTACCTTCTAAACTTGAAAAACATTGGAATGCTTGAAAGACAAAAGAAACTATCTTCATCTCCTAAGTGAGCTCAACATATACTGACTAGTAAAGATATGACAATTTGTGTAACATCAAAGACAATACACAATTAACCAATTATTTTCAATAATCTCTCTCTTTAGCATTAATGACAATAGAACATGTCATAACTCAATGAAATTTTTAGAGAAAAATAATAGTCAGGATAATATCCTTAGTTTCATTTTTATTCTAATCCATTAGAACTTCCTCTATCAGTTTGAACTCCCTCTGTCTTCAGTTTCTCCCTCTATCAGAAAACACTTCCTGTTTACTCTATCTTCAACATCTTCTTTTAATAGCAAACTCCCCCTCTTTGATATCATCTCTAAATATTTTAGACCAATTTCTCTTTCTTTGACATCTTTCCCTCTTTAAAAAATTTGTATGATATGATAGAAAACTCTCCCTCTTTGACATCTTATACCAAAGAAAATATACAATAAGTTCTATTGTACCTCATGTACCTATTCATAAAACAATCTACTCTTTCATTACTGCATCAACTTGATAGGGGAATAACCCCTAACTTACTTGTTATATAAAAAAATGCATCCTTAGGTAATGGTTTAGTGAATACATCAACAATTTTTTCTTCAGTATTCACATATTCCAATTTTACCTCTTTATCTTGCACTAGTTCTCTCAGAAAATGATATTTTATTGCAATGTTCTTGGTCTTGGTATGCATCATAGGATTATTTAATATATTAATTATAGTAGTGTTATCACAAAAGATAACCACTAGGTCCTTGATCTCTACCTTCATACCTGCCAAGAGTTGCTTGAACCAAACAACATTGGAACAAGTAACTACTGCTGCAACATGCTCTACCTCTATTGTAGACTGAGAAATACAATTCTTCTTCTTACTTGTCCAAAGACACTAGGCTTTACCAAGGAAGAACACACCACCACTGGTGCTCTTCTTGTCATCGACACTTATTGCCCAATCAACATTAGTGAAGGCTTTCAAATCTAAATTGCCTCCTTTCTTGTACCATAATCCATAGTCTTTAGTACCCTTTAGATACCTCATGATTCTTTTTATTGCCATCATATGATTTTCTTTAGGATTAGCTGAAAATCTTTCCAACATACCAATTACTAATGCAATATCAGGCCTTTTATGTACTACATATTTCAATTTTCCAATCATTGATCTATATATGGTCTGATCTACTTCCTTGAAATCATCATTTTTGGAAAGCTTATGTCTAGTAGACATAGGTGTTCCAACTGGTCTTGAATCTTCCATTCTAAAGTTCTTTAGTACCTCTTTGATATATTTAGATTGAGTAATGTAGATACCATCTTTCTTCTATTGAATCTACAATCCAACAAATAATTTTATTTCTCCAAACATGGAAATCTCAAATTCCTTACTCATTTCTTCTAAAAAATCTTTGAATGAGTCATCATTTCTAGTAAATAATGCGTCATCCACAAAGATCTCTACCAACACAACCTTTTGGTTTGGTCCTTCTTTGATATATAGGTTGTTGTTATCATTTATCCTTTGAAAATGAATCTTCATCAAATAGTTATGAAGTGTTTCATACCAAGCTCTGGGAGCTTGCTTGAGATCATATAATGCTTTTTGTAGTTTACAAACCATATCCTTTTTGCTAGGATCTACAAACCTTTAGGTTGTTCAATGTAAACTTCCTTTTCAAGAATTCCATTCAAGAATGTAGTTTTCACATCCATTTGATAAGATTTAAATCCTTAATGTGCAACATAAGAAAGTAAAGTCCTAAAACCTTCTAATCTAACAACAGGAGACAAAGTTTCATCGTAATCAATGCCTTCTTCTTGAGAATAGCCTTTGCATACTAACCTTGCTTTGTTTCTAGAAACTTCTCCGTCTTCATTCAACTTAATTATGAAAACCCACTTTGTGCCAATTATATTTTTATCCGTAGGTCTAGGAAGAAGACTCTAGGTCTTATTTCTTTCTATTTGTTCTATCTCTTCATTCATTGCTTCAATCCAACTTTCATTATCCAAAGCATCTTTAATGGATCTAGGCTCAAATTCAGTAAGCAAACATGTACCTTTCAATTTGTTTCTTGTCATTGTACTATCTAACTTGTCTCCAGTAATTTGATTAGGTGCATGGTGCCTTCTGACATATATTGCTAACACAGGTACTTTGAATTTAGAAATAGTTCCACTTGCCTCACCATGATCTTTTGCATCATGCTTGGGTCCCACTATCTATGACTCGGGTCCTTAAGACTTGGTTTGCTCTAGCTATAACTTGGTAGCCTTTGACTATGACTCATATCTTTTAGACTATGACTTAGTTTCTACTGGATGCAACTTAGGTGCTTCTGGAGATTTTGAGGACTCGAGAGGTCAAGTCTACTCACTTCCAATTAGATTTGGTAATGTATCAAGTTCAAAGTAACTAAACTTTCTATACTCCTTAGGTTCTTTGCTGCTCTCTTCTTCACTCTTTTCCACAAACTCATCAATTCTTACATGTGCCCTTCCTATGATCTTATGAGTGGACAAATCCAAACATTTATATGCTTTACTTTTGTTGGAGTATCCTAGGAATATGCCTTCATCACCTTTGACATCAAATTTACCTTTCCTAGTCTCTTTTAGAACATAACATTTTCTACCAAATACTTTCAAGTAACTTACATTAGGTTTGTAGCCATACCATAGTTCATAAGGAGTTTGATTTTGAGTCTTTCTTTAGCTATACTCTGTTCAAGGTATACACTATAGTACTGATTGCTTCCTTCCAATATTTAATTGCAACGTTCTTTTCTATCATCAAATTTTTTGCACAATCCATGATGGATTTGTTCCTTCTTTCAACTATACCATTCTGTTGTGGTGTACCAAATGGCGGATACTTGTCTTTTGATTCTTCTTTCATCATAAAATTCATTGAACTCATTAGAAATGAATTCACCTCCTCTACTAACCTTAAACACTTCAACTTCTTTCCAATTTCCTTCTCTACTCTTGCTAGATACCACTTAAACTTTTGAAAGGCTTTAGACTTATCTTTTAGATAAATTATAGTCATCATTCTAAAATAATTATCAACAAAAAGAATAAAGTACTTATCTCCATTGTAGCTCTCAATTATAATAGGTTCACATAAGTCATTATGAACCAACTCCAAGACTTCTTTAGAATGATAGTTCTTGCTTTTGAAACTTGTCTTGCCCATCTTACCAAATTGACAATTTTTGCATAGGTCCATATTGGGTTTCCTCAAGCTAGGAATACCTCTCACTCTTTTGCTTTTTCTCATTTTGATTAGATTATCAAAGTTCATATGACACAACCTTTTATGATGTAACCAAATTTCTTCTACTTGAGCAATGAAACATAAAATTTCACTAAGATCTAGGTAGAATAGGTTACCTTTTGTTTAATTACCAGATCCAACTAGATTTTCTTTTCCATCCAACAACTTGGCCTTCCCATTCATGAATTCTATCTTGAATCCAATGTTATTAAACTATGCCACACTAACTAGATTATGCTTTAGTCCTTCAACCCAATAAGCATTATTGCATCTAAGTTCATTGGTTAGTGAGATACAAACTTTTCCATTTATGCAACATGGTTCATTATTTCCAAATCTTACACTTCCACTATTATAATGTTCCAAATGTTTAAACTTTGTTTTATCGCTAGTCATATGATGTGAGAAACCACTATGAATAATCCATGTATCATTTTTTCTAACATTAGAGATAAGTTCCATTTTATCTTCTTTATCATCAGATTCATCTTTTACAATGATATAGACCATTTCATTATCATCACTACCATCTGAATCTTTAGCCAGAAAACATGATTTCTTACCATTTTCTTTGTAGTCCTTGAAGTTCTTGAAATCCTTCTTGCCTTTGTACTTGCTATGCTTATTTTCATCTTTGTCTTCTCTATTTCAACACCTTGGAGTAATGTGATCAACTTCTTCACAAGAAAAGTAGATAAAAGGAATTTTACCTTTGTACTTTCCTTTGCCCTTGGGATACCTTCTTGCAAGAAATGCTTGAATGGCTTCAAGATTACTATTAGAACTATCTTGCTCTTCACTTTCAAATTGTTTTCCTTTAGAATTTCTAGCTTTCTTTTTGAGTGATAACTTGGCTTCAAATGCAGACTCAAGATTGCTAGAACTAAGAGTATAATTATCATAGTTATCTAGCTCAAATGTTGTCAATCTTCCAACTAGAGCATCTAAACTTATCTTGTTATTTGGATCACATCTCATCTCTTGAATATGAGAAACTCTAATTGCATAGATAGGAAGAAGGGTTCTGAGTACCTTTCTTATCACTGTTACATCATCAATTTTCCCTCCAGAGGATTTGATTGCACTGACACTAGCTTTGATTCCCTCAACATATTTTGCAATGTTTTTATCCTCTCTCATCTTCATCTAATAAAATTGACCTCTCAAGCTTTCTACTTTGGCTCTTTTCACATTATCATCATATCCATAGATATCCTTTAGTTTGGTCCATATGTCATGAGTATTAGCACATCCTTTAACCTCGTCAAATTCAACATAGTTAAGAGCTGGTCAATGTCAACAATCATAATGTTATGATTTTTCTTTTCAACAATCTCCTCCATAGTCAATGTTCCAATAGGAGCCTTGTAAGCATTGTCCAAATATTTCAAACCTAAATCATTGATGGTTTCTAGGTGTAACTTCATAAGTTCCTACCATGCCTCAAAGTTATCTTTGTTTAGCTTGGGAATCTCTCTTTTGTAAGACATCATGATTTTTTAGCTTAGGTCCTTGAAACCTTATCTGCAAGCACCAAAAGATCTAATACCAATTGTTGGAAATATTAGAGGAGTAATTGAGAGGGGAGGGGTGTATCAATTACCACTAAAATAAATCCTAGATCCTTTAGATGTTAGCACAAAACATAAACTCTACAAAAAATGGTCATAGCTTGATAAACACATAGACACTTGGTTAATATTGATAATATGTTGAAACTTGGTAACCACTAAAATAGCAATTGGTAATCAAAAAATTCTTAATGTACAAATCTTAGGATATTATCTATGATTAACCTTAATTAACTTAGTTGCATACACATGAAAGAAATAGCATGAACAATTGAAACCAAGATTTAATGTGGAAACCCAATTTGGGAAAAACCACCAATTTCAAGTAGTTACTAATTTTTACTCTTCGAAAGTGAGCCTTGTTAGGAGCTAACCCTATTAAAGGTTACAAAACACACTATTAGCTGTAACTCGATTAGAGGATTTAATCACCCTATTAGGAGTGGCCTTGTTAGAGGTCTTTAGACACTTCAATCTAGAAATGCAACTTTGGTAGATGATTTACAAATAGCTGTTACGCCAACTAAGTTAAGAGATTTAGATCACTACTATAATGGTTAGAGAGTAATAATGTTTCAACTATGTTGCTAATTTTAGATCTTAAAAATGGCTTGAATACTTGATCCTTCCTGATTGAATGTATCTTTGCAGCTCTTTGAGGATATTCCACTTATCCTTCTAATTTACTTCATTGTAGCATCTCTTCTTTTTCTATCCACTTGCACACATTCAATCCTCAACTTGACCTATATTTATACCTTATGCATTATCAAGTTAGCATGAACACAAATTAGAATAATTAATATTCATCTCCATAGTCAGGTAGAACCAACAAACAAAACCATTAAATTCAATATGCCAAAACAAGAAAATCCTTTGTTAATCAACTCTGCTCGGTAGACACTAACACTGAAAATATTTTCCTATGTTAATCAAGTGAAATTGATTAACATTACAACTTCACAAACTTCCTTTGGTAACTGAGAAAGCTTGATTAATGTGAGTTTGATCTAACTTTCCTTTGTTACCCAAGTAAGCTCAATTAACACTCAACCTTTGTGAACTTCTCTTTGATGCCAGAGTGAACTCGGTAGCCACTGCCTTCTAAACTTGGCAAACACTATAAATCTTGACAGACACATGAAACTATCTTCATCACTTGAGTGAGCTTGGCATACACTGACTAGTAAAGATATGAAATTTTGTGTAACATCAAAGACAATACACAATTAACCAATTATTTTCAATAGATTGTTGCTACTGAAGGTACATACTAAGTTACAAAGAACCTGCTGGTAAAGATAAAGAATTAAAAGGTTGTATTTTTGTCAATGCATATATTTGATTATCTCGTGATGTTTTGTAATGTAAAATCATATGTTATGTATCTACATTAATGTCAAAGGGGAAGATTGTTAGCCCAAATTGATAATGTAATTGGTAAGTCTATGAATGCATGTCAAAGAGTCATATCCATTGTTATGTTGTGATTGATGCCAAGTTTTCATTGGATATACATTATACCAACTCAGTAGAGTTCTATATCAATATGACTAATGAAGAGGATTTAAAGAATGTATGTTGAAGATAAAGTTGATAAGTATGGTATACAATGGGGACTTGAAGGAGTAGGATAATGATAATGTAATGTTGGTTTTATTGTTTTACAATTGTGTAATGTTGTAATGTATTGAGGTACATAATCTTAATTGAGAGACAATATTAAAGAAGGAACACAATATTTGCTGAGTGACAATAATGTTCATCGAGCAGTTGGCAAAGTAAGAGGGAAATTTAGTATTTCCCAAGTGAGTCTAGTATTAAATAAGTGCTATATTACCCAAGTGAATTGTTATGTTCACCAAGTAATAGTTGGAAGAACAAAAAGTGTAAAGAAATGGAATCTAAGGTCGAGTTTTGATGAAAATATGGAATTATCAAGATGTTCAAAGGCATAAGTCAAAGTTTGTTACAAGATAAATGACTGGGAAAAATCAATAAGGATCTAATGATAAAGATTAAATAATGATAAGGATGGACACAAAGTTGTATGCAATTTCTTTTTTCTATGTGGTTAAGTACAATGAATTTGAGATCAATGATTATGATTAAGTGACAATAACTGGAAGAATTTGGAAGCATAGAGACGACTATTTAAGGAGGAGACAAGACAATTTTTAGGTTGTTGATCATGTTTTTGGTTGATGTTAATTGTTATTATTAGGGTGGTGATTGTGTGAAGTTTTTGAATCTGAAAGAAGATAGTTAAGCTAGGTGACCCAGTGGAGTTGAAGGAAGAAGAAAGAGAAGGAGCGAATGAACCAGTCAAGAGAATAGATGAAAGAGATTAGGAGGATATAGATTAGAAGGAGATTGAACAAAAAGGAGATTTGAACAAGCAAGGTAGTTCTATACCTAAAAATATCAATTTACACTATTACTTTCTAATCATTGTAGAAAAACATCTCGTATACTAATTAGACCTAACAAGTCTATAAAATCCTATATAGTAACATTGATTAGTGATGTTTGTAAGTCCTTTAGAGAAGACAACTCTTTAGAAAATATCAAGAAGTGATAAAGTCTAGATGATCTTTTGGTTAAAATAATCTAATAAGGTCACATTAATAATCTGTTTGTAACCTTTAACAAGGTTTTCTCCTAATCGAGCTCACTTTAGAAGAGTGAAAATTTTGGGTTTCTAGTTTGAGGTGGTTTTTTCCTTCATAGGGTTTCCATGTTATAATATTGGTGTCAAATGTGTTAATTTTGTTATGTTGCAAGTTATTTTTATTTCCTACAACTTGATTGATTGGTTAGAACAATATCCTAGTAACACAAGAATTGGACATCCTTAAACAATGATTCATTGCTGAAATTCATCATGTTTCTACTTAGAACATCATGCTAAAATAATTTAATGTATCAATTCAAGAACGTGAACTTGAGATAGTGACTGCAAAGTTTATGCTTTAGTTCTTCTCAATAGTCATCACTACTAAGGCAAAAGCAGTTTCTATAGGAAACTTATACTAGAAATTGAACTTACAGACTAATTCTCATCTAAGAAAAACATAACAATAAACAACTAATTCTTTGGAAATAAACCTATGCTATAGGATACAATCAATGGTTCTACTACCAGTGACTACAGGAACAACAATACTTAACAACTTAAAGGAAACTTAATTGAATTCTACTTAAGCATGAACAAAGAATTCACCTTTCGTGTAGACCCTCACGAAAGTGTGAATGAATTATAACTCAAAGATTGAAGTGAAAAAATGTCACATATTCATTTAATAAAACATGGACACAATATAGAATATCAAGATGCTTTACTCTACTACTTGATTACAACATGCACTTCTCAAAAACATCCAACTCTCTAGAAACATAAGTTCCAACTTATTTAAAGGAAACTAGGAAAAATAGAACACCTACAAACTAGGTCTTCCATTACATACCATAACACTTTTAATTTTAGGAATGACAACATCATTTATGCAAGAAGATAAGCCACATTTAATGCTTCAAAAATATAGGAATGCTTGACAACTAAATTGTCTTGAACTAAATCAGCAACTAGAAAGTGATGGAAGGAGTAAATGAACTCTGGAATAGCCACCCACCTTGAAAGATCCACTCATCCTTTAGTCTGCACTCCTTGCTTGACTTATTCTTCCTGCAAAAGGTTAACACAAAAAAATCCAAACATGATGTAGTGCCTGCCCTCGTTCACATCTTTTCTGGACATTGTTGTTGTTATTATTAGACTATGATAGACTAGTTTTATGGTTGATGGATTAGTGGTATTGTTTTGACACTATCAGACATTATGTTATGGATTCAATTGGTATATGATGAGATCATTCAGACTTTACATTTCATGCATACATGATGATCATTACATTACTTTCAGTTATTGTTGATGATTAGTTAGATGGTTTATTATCTCATGTGTTTTATTATGGATACTTACCCCATACTTGCATGTGTATGGTGTGCATGTTTTCTTATTGTATGACATTTCTAATGTGGTTAAGGAAGGGAGTCGTAGTCACCTGCTTAGTCAGGATCTACATGATGCACCATGGTCTTCTTGCCATTGTCTGTTTAGCTTAGCATTATATATATTGTATGTACATGCATGGTTTTTCTACAGGTTGCAGGTACCGGGTATCGACTTCCCTGAATTGCCAGGATGAGCGTACCCTATTATACTATCTCAATGATAAGAGAAGGGAGATAAATTCTCAAGTCCAAATCCCAAACCATTAAACCAATTGTCCTAGTGAGGTAGGACAAGTATCTGGATATTTTACCCACCGAATGTGTCGGATGACATAATTCATGATTTTTAACCTTTTAGATTGATTTTGTGTGAATTGCTCTATGATGGATTTTCATATTTTATCTTGGAGGTCTATGGTGATTTTTCTATTAATTAAGTCTTAATAAATAGATTTAATTAATAAATTAATTATTTGAGAAAATTAATATAAAATATCATGTTATTTGATATTTTGATTATAATTAATTAAATAATAATTAATTGAGGAAAAATAATTAAATAAAAGAAAATTAGAAAATTAAAATTAATAATAATAATAAAATAATAATAATAAAGTAATAAATAAATAATAATAATAAAAGTTATAAGAATTAAAATGAAAGTTATAAATATTTAAATAGAAATTATATAAAAAAGTAAATTGGAGTTATAAGCTTGCATGGGAGTTAACGCACCTTTCTATTTCTCTTATGTCAACAACACAGAGGTTAGTGCATCAATTAAGCACATGGTGTCTACAACCCTATGGCTCATCTAGAAGGTTGGAAAAGACCCATGCTTAGTTGGTGACACCTTCTAGCTATTTCTAGAGGCATTCTAGATGTTTCTTGAGAGCTCTTTACATTCAGACATTCCTAGAAGCTTAGACATAGCATTTGGAGTGCAATTGGAGCATTGGAGGATTCGAAAACTCTGAAGAAGGGAGCTTGCTCTGTGGGTTTTCTAAGGAAGAGCGAATTAGCATCAGAATTCGGGTAGATTCTTGTGATTTTACTTATGCTATTTTTGCATCTTGCATTACCTGTCTTCTTCATGTCTTCCATATGTCTTATGAGGAATTTCCTATTTTTATTGTATGCATTCTCAATATGGGTAGTTTAATTCATTTGAGAATTTTATATGCATAGATCTGAAAAGAACACGGGGCTAGGGTTTAGATTCATAGTCAAACCCATTAGATTAATTATTGGAAGAAGTTTGAGATCAAGACTTATAGGAAAAATTTTGAGAACTGAAATTTGTATATATTTGTATTTCCAAATTTGAATACATATATGCATATATATATAAATACAATTATATATATGTCTATATGCTGTGATATTTGATTTAACTCTATATATATATATACACACACATATATATACATATACTTTTATATATATATATATATATATATATACATACATACATATGTATATATACATACATATGTATATATACATACATATGTATATATACATACATATGTATATATACATACATATGTATATATACATACATATGTATATATACATATATATAAATATATTTCATTAAAAAGTCGAATGACATAATTTGCAACGAGCGAATGACGCATCGCGATTGGAGGGATGCATTTTAATAAAATGCAATATAATTATAAATTTGAATGGGCGGGGGGATGTGTTTTCCCACTCCCGCTGGCGGTATTGCTAAAGCAGACTGCAGTACAACAGAGTACCTACGGTCTGTAGTGTACCTGCGATCGCAGTGTACCCTGCGATCTGCGGGTCATATATATATATATATATATATATATATATATATATATATATATATATCGGTGGTTATAAACTCGCCGTGTGTTGTCAAATGTTTATTAATTCAATTTTTATATAATTCGTTTATAAGTTAATAATTATATATATATATATATATATGTGTATTTATATAAATAAATAAATAAATAAATAAATAAATAAATAAATAAATAAATATATATATATATATATATATGTATGTATATACATTATTAATAATAAATAATTGATATATTAATAGATGTTTGGAATTTAAAGAATAATTTTGTAATCACAAGTTATTTTATTATGTTGAGCAATATAGGTTCAATATAATATTTTAATTTGGAAAGATGAATATGAAAAGAATTTAAAATATTATCAAAACATGTATATAAAAGACTTTTAGAACATTTAGAAAATTGAGTCTAATGGTTTTTGGGGAGAAACTTTTATCTACCAATACAAAAACATGGGTTAGGTTAAACGTGAAATTTTTCCACTTGATATTTAAATTGGAAAACGTAAACCGAGACTTTTGCATTTAAATTCAAGTTTGTAAACTTAGCAAAACCACAACATGTGTTTGCATTGTGTATTCTTTATGCTATTGTTTTGGGTTTTGGGTTGACTAATGTTGACCAGTTATAGGACGTCTACCAGAGGCTTGGGAGTTATGTGATTGTGATGTCATGATGATGTTTTAATCTCGATCTTTATAAACCCAACCATGGTTATGTGATGGAATGCTCTATGTATTGTTTTTAATTACAGATTGTTATAGTTGAGATTCTTATGTATGAGACACTTGACTTAACCATTTTTGGTCATCGATCAGTTATCCTTGGTTATTTTCTAGTCGCCATGATGGGACTGTAATGTGGATTTATTCTTGATGATGTCATGATGTGAAATGTTTGACTCAACCATTTTTGGAGTCTTCAATCAAGTATGATTGAGATATATTTTGGTTATTGAGAACCATTGGATACTTTTGATTATCAGTGATACTTCAGTTGCCAATAGAGAGCTGTTGTGTTCATGATTTTCTATGGATGCTTGCTCATGGAGATTTGATGCTTTTATGCATATTTGATGATTTTATTATTGATTATCTTTTGTGATTTTGAGATTTATGATTCCATGAGTTTAGGGTAGGTTATCTGCATGTAGTGTTGGGAAGTGGCTTGCAATGGGGGCTGGGGCTCTAAGAGGCTGCCAGGGTAACTCATTGTAAGTTGGATTAATAAGTGATAACATTCACACCTAATACTAACTAAATGAACCTAAAATGATAAGATTTTTGGTTCTCACCCATGCCTTGAGTGCTTGTATAGGCTAGGATGGGAGTAGTGAGAACGCATGGTTGCGACCTTGCATTCCATAGTATGCCTTTTCAGTATGAGAGGATACTAGTGGCCGCATGAGATCAATATGGACTTGTGGAGTTTAGCTAACTTCCATAGTAACTTTTACATGATAAATGCGATGACACTTTTCCTCTTGCATAATAGGTTCCTACATGTCATTGTGTGCCTCTAGGATTAGATGTCAATTTTGTGTTTGGAACCTTTGAGTTAGTATACTTTTAGGATTCTTGGACTTGTAGAGATTTATGCTATGTGTTTTGGATAGCCTGTTTGGGACTTGAGATTATCTCCTCAGCATGGTGGGAGTGGACCACTTAGGTACCATGCGATCGGGTGGTAGTGTATTTTCCATTCTTATCATTTGAGATTCATTGAGACATCGTGGCTGATGCATCCTTCATGATGGTGGATATGTATCCTTTTATTGATGATTAGCATATGTTAGATGATGTTATCTTATGCTTTTATTTGCATGTTAGATCACTTTCTACATATGATGTTGTATATGTTAGGAGTGACATTCCTACTATGTTAATATCGATGATCTCTTCGGTGATTTGGAATGTTACGCACAGAGGGATGGCTAGGATCCACGATGGTCTAATGATGCTATTAATGGTTGGGAGGAACCGTGCACTTGGTTTATTATGTTTGATCTTTATGATGGATGTATATGTTTTCTATGATGATGTATCATGTATATCATGTGATTATCTTTATTTTGATGTATCATGGATTAGAATAGGATGATGTACCATTATTTTACATATGTATATTCTTTTGAGCTTTTCATACCATGTGACATGTATAGTGGATGATTAAGAATTTGAAATGTAATGTATAAACATTAGACTTATCATTATTATTTCATGTGGATGTTGTACTAGATGGATTCATGTATGTTAAGTGTTTTAGATGTAATTCAGTGTTAAGGGATCTTTAAAGAATGTAATATGTTATGTATTATGTTTACTTTCAGATGGACATTGCTATTGCTTCCGTTATTGTGCATAAGTTATATGTGGTATTTACTTTCATGTTTTAGAAAAAAAAAATGCTACTAAACTTAGTGAAATTCTAGGTTAATTCTTTGGATCCCTTGGCGGGGCATTACATTTGGTATCAAAGCTCGAGTTTCTACATTGGGAGCTCTGGGTATTTTGGAACAACTAGAACTTTGAAATATTAAGTGTATCTCTTCAACTTGAAACTAGGTAAACTGAAACTAAACCTGAAACTGTTACTTGTATATTTTTCATACTTCAACACTTAGTTTTCAAAATTGGAAATTTTACCTAAACCTAAACATAGAACTGAACTGTTGTAGGATGGTATCTGGGACTAGGTCTTCTATTAGAGGCCATGGTCGTGGCAGAGCTATCAGTATCCATGAGTCTTCCCATGAGGGATCGGCTCATGTAGAGAGCAGGGAAGAGCACTCTAGTAGGCAACAGGAAGAGAGCTGTAGAGAGGACCAAGCTGAGTCTGAAGAGGTTGGTTTGAGACAGATGATGCAGACTATTCTAGAATGTCTACCTCCTATTCAAGAACAACCCAAAGTGCATCAAACAGAACAAGAGCATAGACCCAGATCTAGAAGTCCTCAGAAGGATCGTCAGAGGTCCATTGTGTCCACTCAGATGAAGGATCTTTCAAGATCCAAGGTTAAGCCTTTAAATGGGCAAGGTTCTGGTTATGTGGCCGAGCAGTGGCTTATTTCCCTCGACAGGATTTTTTCCATGCAGGAGTTCGACAACAATGTTAAGGCAAGATTTGGGATCACTAATTTAGAGAATTTTGGGGCCACTTGGTGGACGATTGAGGAGAAGAAGTTGGGAATTGATATGAGCAGTGTTACATGGGAGTTATTCCTAGAAAGTTTCCATGAACGATTCCTACCAAAGGAATGGAAACAACAAAGGGCTGATGAATTTCATAATCTTAGACAGTGCACTTTGTTAGTGACCGAGTATGAGCATAAGTTTTATGAGCTTATGCCTTTTTCAGGGTTCAATGAAAATTTTTCTTAGTTGAGACAACATTTTATTAGGGTTTTGAATAATCGTATTATTGGGGGAGTTAAGGTATTTGAGCCAAAAACCCTCAAGGATGCGGTGCATCGAGCTATCCTTGTTGAGAAAAGTGTCAACCTTGGTCAAGGTGGTTTTGTAGGAGCGCCAACAGCATTTGGATCTAAAGGCAACTACAATTTAGGTGGTAACTAGAAGTTTTCTTTTTCTAAGGGGAAACAGTATCAGCAATAGTCTCAGCAGACACAGCAACAAAAGGGATCAAATTCTCAGGTTCAAGGTGGTGGTAAAGGTTCTAACACCAAGAACAAACACAATGCTCAATAGAATAAACAAAATCAGTCCAATCAGCTAGCTCAGAGTAGCCAGTCTTTTGTTAGCAGGAACAGTCGTCAGCAATCAAATGTACCACCTATGGGTAGAGGATCTGGCAGAAATACATAATGTTTTTCATGTGGTCAGATTGGACATTATGCCGCTCAGTGTCCACAGTGAGCACCTCATTTTTTAGGACCTAGGCCTACAATTTTAGAGCCTACAATTGGTGATGTAGGTAGATCTCATAGAGTTTTTGTAGTAGTTGATCAGCGTCAGGCAGATCATCAAGGAATAGTGGTTGAGACCACATGTGCTATTAGAGGTATATCTCTTTCAGTATTGTTTGATTCAAGAGCTACAGATTTATTTATTTCACCATCTATAGTTTCTAAGTGTAAGCTGGATGCAGTGAAGCAAGATCATGGTTGGCAAGTGGAACTAGCCTCATGCATTAAGGTCTCCACAGATTCTGTAGTTTATAAGTGTGGGCTTAGCTTAGGAAGCTTTGATACTGCAGTGGATCTTCAAGTCATACCCCTTGGTTCCTATGATGTGGTTTTAGGCATGGACTGGCTTGGATCTCATAGAGCCAGTATAGATTGCAGGAAGAAGATTATTTTGTGCCAAGATGACCAAGGGAATGATGTGATGATAGTTGGGATACCGAGGCCTATATCTCTACGGATGATTTTTGCTATGCAAATGAAGAGATTTTCAGTAAGGGATGTCAGATATTTGCTATTATGGTAAATGATCTTGATGAGGAAGACTTTAGATCACCCAATTTTATAGGAGTACGCAGATGTCTTTCCAAGTGAGGTTCTAGGCATGCCTCCAAAGAGGGACATTGACTTTAGTATTGATTTAATTCCAAGAGCGGAGCCTATCTCTAAAGCTCCTTATCGCATGACTACACAGGACTTGGGTGAGCTACGTCTTCAACTAGAGGAACTTCTAGCCAAAGGGAGCATTCAACCTAGTGTATCACCATGGGGAGCTCTAGTGCTCTTTGTGAAGAAGAAAGATGGTTCTTTGCGCCTTTGTATCGACTACAGACAGTTGAATAAGGTGACTATTAAGAACATGTATCCTCTGTCTAGGATTGATGACTTATTCAATCAGATCAAGGGAGCTACAGTATTCTCCAAGATTGACCTTAAGTCAGGATACAACCAGCTTCGCATTAAGGAAGCAGACATTCACAAGATCGCTTTTCAAACTCGCTATGGGCATTATGAGTTCACAGTGGTACCTTTTGGTTTGACTAATGCTCCATCAATTTTCATGAGTTTGATGAATGGAGTGTTTCGATCTTATCTAGATAGGTTTGTACTTGTGTTTCTTGATGACATATTGATATATTCTAAGACTCAGAAGGAGCATGAGGAACACCTGCGGTTGGTATTGCAATGTTTGAGAGACAATTAGCTTTTTGCCAATGCAGCTAAGTGTGAATTCTTCAAATCGGAGATTCAGTATTTAGGGCATGTCATTTTAGGTGATGGTATTTTAGTGGATCCTATAAAGATTTAGGCGATAATAGATTGGCTGACACTGACTAATGTGTCAGAAATTTGTAGTTTCATGGGTTTAGCTGGTTATTATCGTAGATTTTTCCAGAACTTCTCTAGGATAGCACATCCTATCACTTCTCTTTAGAGGAAAGGAAAGAAGTTCATGTGGATAGAGATATGTGAGGAAGCTTTCTAGAAGCTCAAGGAGCTTTTGACCAGTGCACCAATTTTAGCTATACCTAATCTAGAAGGTGATTTTATGGTGTGTACAGATGCTTCTCTTGAAGGGATTGGGGCAATGTTGATGCAGAATGGACAAGTGATTGCGTATGAATCACGCAAGCTCAAGGATCATGAGCTAAATTACCCTACGCATGATCTTGAGTTAGCAACAGTAGTTCATGCTTTGACAAGATGGAGAGATTTCTTGTTGGGGCATAGATTTGAGCTACATAGTGATCATCGTAGTCTTCAGTACATTTTTACTCAGCCTAATTTGAATGCTCGCCAAAGGTGATGGATGGAGTTTTTATGCGAGTATGATTTTGAGCTTAAGTACATTCAAGGTAAGGAGAATGTGGTGGCAGATGCTTTGAGTCACAGGAGACATCTGGTATCATCGATGACTCTTAGTTTGGACTTGAGGAGTCAGATTCTTCAGGCACTTCCTACAGATTCTTGGTATTAGGAAGTGTGCAGAGAGATTGATTCAGGAAGACCTTTGGAAGGTAGGTTTGTAGGTTAAGTTCAAGAATCATATGGTCTTTTGAGACATTTGGGGAGGATTTATGTGCCATTTTTGGATGAGCTTCGCACCTTGATTCTAGCAAAAGCCTATCGTACACCTTACTTAGCACATCCAGGTGTCAAGAAGATGCATGCTGATTTGAGATGTTTGTTCTTTTGGTTTGGGATGAAGCGAGACATTGCTGATTTTGTGGCTAGGTGCCTTGAGTGTCAGAGAGTTAAGGCAGAACAACAACACCCAGCTAGACTTTTGCATCCAAAACTCATTTCTTCTTGGAAGTGGGATATCATCTCCATGGATTTTATAGTAGGATTACCTATGAAAGTTTGACATCATGATGCTATCATGGTCACTGTTGATAAGTTGACTAAGGTGGTGCATTTCTCACCGATTAGGTCTTCCTACACAAAAACTTCTGTAGCCAATGTCTTCATGCGTGACATTGTGAGATTACATGGTATTCCTAGAAAGATCATTTCTGACAAGGATCCTATATTCACATCTACATTCTAGACATCGTTGCAGCATGAGCTTGGAGCGTAGTTAAACTTCAGTTCGACATATCATCCAGAGACTAATGGTTAGATAGAGAGGGAAAATCAGGTTTTGGAGGATATGTTACGGATGTATGTGATGGATAGGCAGACACATTGGGAGGACTATCTCTACCTAGTGGAGTTTGCTTACAACAATGGGTATCATAGTTCTATTGGCATGGCACCATTTTAGGCATTATACGGACATCCTTGTCGTACAACCTTGAGTTGGTATAGTCTTGAGGATCGAATCCTATTGGGTTCGAAGATGCTTCATGATATGGAGCAATAGGTAGTGAGTATTTGTGAGCACTTGACTACGGCACATGATAGGCAGAAGAAGTATGCTGATGCTCATAGGACTGATAAGTAGTTTGCTGTGGGTGATAAGGTTTTCTTGAGAGTGCATCCGCAAAAGAGTTCGATCTGATATGGAAAGGGTTCTAAGCTAGCACCTCGCTTTGTGGGACCATTCGAGATTCTAGAGAGGATTGGCCCAGTTTCTTACCGCCTTGCTCTACTGCCCAGCCTAGCTCGCATTCATGATGTTTTTCATGTTTCAGTGCTTCGGCAGTATATTCTTGATATTGTACATGTTCTTGATTGGAATGCGTTGTAGGTAGAGGACGGGCAGCTGGCTTTAGAGCCGGTTCGTATTCTGGAGTAGCGGAATTTGACCCTCAGGGGTCGAACCATCGAGCAGGTAAGGGTCCAATGGGACCCTACTGATGATTCTTCAGCTACATGGGAGGATGCAGCTAGATTGCGAGAGTTATATCCCTATTTGTTTGTAGGCTTCCTGGAGTAAGCCTAACCCAAGGGGGGGTGGATGTAGTGCCTGCCCTTGTTCACATCTTTTATGGACATTGTTGTTGTTATTATCAGACTATGATAGACTAGTTTTATGGTTGATGGATTAGTGGTATTGTTTTGACACTATCAGACATTATGTTATGGATTCAATTGGTATATGATGAGATCATTCAGACTTTACATTTCATGCATACATGATGATCATTACATTGCTTTCAGTTATTGTTGATGATTAGTTAGATGGTTTATTATCTCATGTGTTTTATTATGGATACTTACCCCATACTTGCATGTGTATGGTGTGTGTGTTTTCTTATTGTATGTCATTTCTGATATGGTTAAGGAAGGGAGTCGTAGTCACCTGCTTAGTCGGGATCTACATGATGCACCACTTCCTGCCATTGTCTGTTTAGCTTAGCATTATATATATTGTATGCACATGCATGATTTTTATGTAGGTTGCAGGTACCGGGTATCGACTTCCCTGAATTGCCAGGATGAGCGTACCCTATTATACTATCTCAATGATAAGAGAAGGGAGATAAATTCTCAAGTCCAAATCCCAAACCCTTAAGCCAATTGTCCTAGTGAGGTAGGACAAGTATCTGGATATTTTACCCACCGAATGTGTCGTATGACATAATTCATGATTTTTAACCCTTTAGACTGATTATGTGTGAATTTGCTCTATGATGGGTTTTCATGTTTTATTTTGGAGGTCTATGGTGGATTTTCTATTAATTAAGTCTTAATAAATAGATTTAATTAATAAATTAATTATTTGAGAAAATTAATATAAAATATGATGATCTTTGATATTTTGATTATAATTAATTAAATGAGAATTAATTGAGGAAAAAGGATTAAATAAAAGAAAATTAGAAATTAAAATTAATAATAATTATAAATAATAATAAAGTAATAAATAAATAATAATAATAAAAGTTACAAAAATTAAAATGAAAGTTATAAATATTTAAATAGAAGTTATATAAAAAAGGGAATTGGAGTTATAAGCTTGCATGAGAGTTAACACACTTTTCTATTTCTCTTATGTCAACAACACAGAGGTTAGTGCATCAATTAAGCACATGGTGTCTACAACCCTATGGCTCATCTAGAAGGTTGGAAAAGACCCATGCTTAGTTGGTGACACCTTCTAGCTTTTTCTAGAGGCATTCTAGATGTTTCCTGAGAGCTCTTTATATTCAGGCATTCTTAGAAGCTTAGACATAGCATTTGGAGAGCAATTGGAGCATTGGAGGACTCGAAAACTCTGAAGAAGGGAAGAGCTTGCTCTGCGAGTTTTCTGAGGAAGAGCGAATTAGCATCAAAATTCGGGTAGATTCTTGTGATTTTACTTATGCTATTTTTGCATCTTGCATTCCCTGTCTTCTTTGTGTCTTCCATATGTCTTCTGAGGAATTTCCTATTTTTATTGTATGCATTCTCAATATGGGTAGTTTAATTCATTTGAGAATTTTATATGCATAGATCTGAAAAGAACACGGGGCTAGGGTTTAGATTCATAGTCAAACCCATTAGATTAATTATTGGAAGAAGTTTGAGATCAAGACTCATAGGAAAAATTTTGAGAACTGAAATTTATATATATTTTTATTTCCAAATTTGAATACATATATGCATATATATATAAATACAATTATATATATATATATATGTCTATATGCTGTGATATTTGATTTAACTTTGTATATATATATATACACACACACATATATATATACATATACTTATATATATATATACACATACATATGTATATATACATATATATATTTCATTAAAAAGTCGAATGACACATAATTCGTAGTGAGCGAATAACGCATCGCGATTGAAGGGATGCATTTTAATAAAATACAATATAATTATAAAATTGAATGGGTGGGCGGACGTGTCTTCCCACTCCTGCCGGTGGTATTGCTAAAGCAGACTGCGGTACCGTAGAGTACCTGCGATCTACAGTGTACCTGCGACCTCACTGTACCCTGCAATTTGCGGATCATATATTTGTGTGTGTGTGTGTGTGTGTGTGTCGGCGGTTATAAACTCGCCGTGTGTTGTCAAATGTTTATTAATTCAATTTTTTTAAATTCGTTTATAAGTATATGTATGTATATATATTATTAATAATAAATAATTGATATAATAATAGATGTTTGGAATTTAAAGACTAATTTTGTAATAACAAGTTATTTTATTATGTTGAGCAATATAGGTTCAATATAATCTTTTAATTTAAAATATTATCAAAACATGTATATAAAAGATATTTAGAACATTTAGAAAATTGAGTCTAATGTTTTTTGGGGAGAAACTTTTATCTACCAATACAAAAACATGGGTTAGGTTAAACCTGAAATTTCTCCACTTGATATTTAAATTGGAAAATGTAAACTAAGACTTTTGCATTTAAATTCAAGTTTGTAAACTTAGCAAAACCAAAACATGTGTTTGCATTGTGTATTCTTTATGCTATTGTTTTGGGTTTTGGGTTGACTAATGTTGACTAGTTATAGGACGTCTACCAGAGGCTTGGGAGTTATGTGATTGTGATGTCATGATGATGTTTTAATCTCAATCTTTATAAACCCAACCATGGTTATGTGATAGAATGCTCTATGTATTGTTTCTAATTACTGATTGTTATAGTTGAGATTCTTATGTATGAGACACTTGACTTAACCATTTTTGGTCATCGATCAATTATCCTTGGTTATTTTCTAGTCGCCATGATGAGACTGTAATGTGGATTTATTCTTGATGATGTCATGTTGTGACATGTTTGACACAACCATTTTTGGAGTCTTCAATCAATATGATTGAGATATATTTTGGTTATTGAGAACCATTGGATACTTTGATTATCAGAGATACTTCAGTTGCCAATAAAGAGCTATAGTGTTCATGATTTTCTATGGATGTTTGCTCATGGAGATTTGATGCTTTTATGCATATTTGATGATTTTATTATGGATTATCTTTGTGATTTTGAGATTTATGATTCCATGAGCTTAGGGTAGGACATCTGCATGTAGTGTCGGGAAGTGGCTTGCAATGGGGGTTGTGGCCCTAAGAGGCTGCCAGGGTAACTCATTGTAAGTTGGATTAATAAGTGATAACATTCACACCTAATACTAACTGAATGAACCTAAAAAGATAAGAGTTTTGGTTCTCACCCATGCCTTGAGTGCTTGTACAGGCTAGGATGGGAGTAGTGAGAACACATGGTTGTGACCTTGCATTCCATAGTATGCCTCGTCAGTATGAGAGGATACTAGTGGCCGCATGAGATCAGTATGGACCCGTGGAGTTTAGCTAACTGCTAGGGTAACTTGTACGTGATAAATGCGATGAAACTTTTTTGCTTGCATAGTAGGTTCCTACATGTCATTGTGTGCCTCTAGGATTAGATGTCAAATTTTGTGTCTGGAACCTTTGAGTTAGTATACTTTTAGGATTTCGAGACTTGTAGAGATTTATGCTATGTGTTCTGGATAGCCTGTTTGGGACTTGAGATTATCTCCTCAGCATGGTGAGAGTGGACCACTTAGGTACCACGCGGTCGGGTGTTAGTGTATTTTCCACTCTTATCATTTGAGATTCATTGAGACATCGTGGCTGATGCATCCTTAATGTTGGTGGATATGTATCCTTTTATTGATGATTAGCATATGTTAGATGATGTTATCTTATGCTTATATTTGCATGTTAGATTACTTTCTACATATGATATAGTATATGTTAAGCGTGACATTCCTACTATGTTAATATCGATGATCTCTTCGATGATTTGGAATGTTACGCACGGAGGGATGGCTAGGATCCACGATGGTCTAATGATGCTATTAACGGTTGGGAGGAACTGTGCACTTGGTTTTTTATGTTTGATCTTTATGATGGATGTATATGTTTTCTATGATGATGTATCATGTTTATCATGTGATTATCTTTACTTTGATTTGAACGAGATGATGTACCATATTTCACATATGTATATTCTTTTGAGCTTTTCATACCCTGTGACATGTACAGTGGATGATTGAGCATTTGAAATGTAATGTATAAACATTGGACTTATCATTATTATTTCATGTGGATGTTGTACTAGATGGATTCATGTATGTTAGATCTTTTAGATGTAATTCAACATTAAGGGATTTTAAAGAATGTAACTAGTTGTGTATGTTATGTTTACTTTTAGATGGACATTGCTATTGCTTCCGTTATGATGCATAAGTTATTTGTGGTATTTATTTTCATGATAAAAAAAATAAAAATAAAAATGCTACCAAACTTAGTGAAATTATAGGTTAATTCTTTGGATCCCTTGGTGGGGCATTACATTTGGTATTAGAGCATAATAATAGCATAGATCATAATAAGTTTTTCCTATTTTAATATAGGCTTGTCACACAACTATAGGTGGTCTACCCATTAAAGTTAGAGAATAAATATACCAAATTTATCATGGCATTCATTAATCTCTCTCTCTCTCTCTCTCTCTCACTATATATATATATATATATATATATATATATATATATATATATATATATATATTCAGTATTGTCTTTAAGTTCCATAAGCATCAAATATACATATAGTTAACACTTATAAACATAAAAGTTTGTATCATGCTTATGAAAAACTATAAGATATTCAAGTTTGTACTTCAAAAATCATAAACAAAATATCCCAAATAATTGACTCATCATTGATAACAACTAAGTTAATGGTTGAAAATAACTAATTTTTATTACTACCAGCCAGTTAGAACATAATTGTGAATGAATAGTTGTAAAGTATTTGAATGAGTCAAAAGTGAAGTTGAATGAATACACTAAGTGATTTCTTATGATGACTATGAAGTTTTTTTGGTACTAAAATTATTTGAAAGGACTATAGGATAATTGATTCACCCCCTTCCCCTCTCAATTATTTAACATGATTTCCTTTTTCATTTCTTTCATGGTATCTCATTTCATTTTTTGCTTTTGTGGATTCATAAGATATGTGACCTCTTTGGTTTGGATTGGGTGTTTCTTTTGTATACTATATTGATGTTGAAATTTCTTTATCCTTCTTCATCACTTCATTAATATGCCAAAATAAGTACTTATTTATCCATCTTAAGGGGGTTTATATGTGGTTCCCTTATTTTCATATATTTTTGTTTATCTCAAGAACATCACATAGAGTACACTATCATAACACAACTTTCTAGGGCTATTTACTCTTCATCTTTTTATATGCCTTGGATTGATTGACTAGCATGTCACATAAAATTGATAGACCATTTTACCTATCCTAGCACATACACAAACCATTATTATGGTTTAGATGTAGTATATCATGAGGGTGTAATGCTTCCACAAGTTGTAAAGCTTGTAGTATTGACTATTAGGCACAAAATCTCATTCAACCATTTGATATTGTTTATTTTCTTTAGGTGATCAACTATTGGGATTACAAACCCACTAGACTATTCAATCCTATCCCTTTGGTATGGTGTACAATAAGGAAAACAAAGCTTATTGGGTGATATGATCTCTCTCTCTCTCATCTCTATAGATTATTATTTTGAATATGACAAAGACTCAAGTCTATTGAGGGCTTCATATTTGCTTTATCTCCTTGGTCATAATAAAGTCATCTCTTGTGTTTGATCTACTTTATCATGAGTATGAGGTAGCTAATACTTGATAAAGGGTGCTCCCCTCAATACCATAAACACATAACATAAACAAAGAAACAACAACAAATGAGAGAACAAAATATGAACTTCTTATTTGCATCACAAATGTGGAATTAAAAAATTCACAAGTACAATATGCTAACTCACATGGGCACCTTCATTATAGTAATCTACAAGACAAAGTTGAGAACTACCACCTAGAGCTGTCCTAGACAATGTTTGGGCCTTTCTTAAATAGGCATTTTTATGCCACTCAAGAAGGTTTTAGATGCTCAAACTTAATACCTAGGGTCGATAGACCCTAACAATACATATAAAGTTAGCTAAATACATCTTTGACAAATTATTTTAGATATTCTAGTAGCCCAACTTCGGAAGACCATAACTCTCAAACCATTGCTCTGATTGGCTATTATAACCACTTTTCAAAAATTTAGCTCCTGATCTATAGGCTATGAACCATGCTAGTGCCCTTCTGTTGAGTTTTTAGACCTCATCTAGGCACTCTAACACCTCCAATGGTGAGCCTGAATATTTTTCTACAAAATTTTCATCAAAAATCTGCAATAGCTTCTTCAATACTTAAGCTGGAGCAATGAGATTTTTATGGTAGGCTTATAATTCCAAAATGAAACTTCATGTAGAAAATGAGAACATTCCAAGCTTTTATGAGAAACTTACTAAAAATAGCAAGTTCTCATAATAGTAATCACCCAGTCTACTAGTTCTTATTAAAATAGAAAAGGCTGAAATGAAAAATATTTTTGGGTGATGCAAGATTGATCTTACACCCAGGATGCTCCTGCATTAGTACTCCCATTAATGGAGGGGCTAAATGTGTTATCCTAAAATGGAAGCACCCATCTTTTAAGAATTTTTGATTCCCTTCCTTTAGTGACCTTATGAACCATGGATTTACTTTTTCTCAAGCAACTCTTTCTCCTACTCAATTTATCCTTTTCTATTATATTCACCACATTCTCTAGGACCCTCAAGGTACTCTTTCTTTGAGATAACCAAGTTATAGGTTGACTTGGAGGACTAGGTCAACCTCAGTCAACCTATTCTAGACTAGGTCAATTTGTTCCCTAAAGATTTTGAGTCTTGGGGCCAATTTTGAAATTTAAAAACTGGGTGACCCATTTAGTTTGCTTTGTTTTATTTAGAAATAATACTCCACCAAGATAACTAAGAGGGGGGGCATAAATCTGTTATCCAATTAAAACATTTATCAACCTTAATTAATCGTAACCTTTCAACCAAAGTAAACATCAACTATAACAAGATGCACATACATAGTTACACCAGATTTGTTAACTAGGGAAACCCTTAATCAAAGGGAGAACCCTAGTGGTAATGATGCCCAGAAAAATATATTCCTTGTTAGAGGATGGAACTTGTTAGGAGTCTATAAAAACATTCAGTATAAGAGTCCCTATTAGGAGACTTTGAATCCCTTCTAGGAGATTCCAACCCTATTAGGAGTTGTAAAGATAGAAGGACCCACTATCCAAACTACTTTTGGGGCAAGACCACTAAACTCACTATCCAATTGATCTCTCAACTATTCCTTGCAGAATAATTGTTTGTATTGTACTTAATCCTCTTTCCTCTATCTTTTCAAATAGACCAATCACTATTAGACCTTGTAGACCAAGTCATGAACCTTAGATCCAAATATCAAACCAAAAAAAAAACCTCGGCAATGAAGTTCTCTCAAACTTCTCTCTACTCTGCTTATCTTTGCATATCAACTATTTCTCTTCTACTCCACTCTTTGTTCTTCTTGCAATCATTCATATAATCATTATCCAATCAAAGAAAAATTTCCTTCCTTTATAATGAATACATAAAACAATTTCTTGAGTCAGCTATTACATCTTCTTAATTAATTATTATAGGACTACATTAAGAACACATTAGACTTAGTGATAACATTAATAAGTCACCTTGTAACTTGAATAAATTTTCATACATGTAATATTATGATGAGAAAGCTTAGGCACATGATCACCAACATGTCTTCTACATGCCTTTAACCTTGCTTCTCAAAATAATATTTTTTCTAAGAGATATAACAAGTTTGCCAAAACATGCTTCTGTAAACTCTATCTCAGAATAGTCTTCACTAAAACTTACATAACTTATTCTAGAATTAATATCTTTTTATTTTGAGGCTAGCTACATATACTAGACACTTAGTAGTATCTCCCTTTAACCTCACTAGTGAAAATATTCATTGATCTATTTGCACCAACTTGATCTTTCTACTATTCTTTTGTCAGATACCACAAAAAAATACTATGTTGATATCAATGAAAAACACAATCATGAACGTGACATATCATCATGATAATGATCTAATCATGTTTCTACAATACTCTCCCATAGAATTAGCATCAACAATAATTCTTTCAACAATCTCCCCCTTTGGCATTGATGGCAACATAGATGAAAAACATCTAGTTCCAAAAATACCAACTGCAAAAGATTGTTATCCTTTCTTTTCAAATTCTCTTTATCAATCATTCTCCCCATTGATATACCTCAATGTACTTTATATAAAACTATTCTCCATGTTGTAATGTATCCCTTTAATCTACTCTATATCAAACTATTTTTCATGCTATAATATCTCCCCAATTGACATCAGTGTTAAAGGTTTCAGAAACCATCTATCTTTCCAAAAACTATCTTTGACTTGCTCAAGTTTCCAAAGAAACTATTCAAAACAACATCCATCAAGAGTCCTAGATGACTCTTTCCATCATAGATACTCCCCCATACAAGAAGCATCAATATTCAATCCAGACAAATAATAGTGCTTTGTAACAATGGATTGATGAACTCTTGCATCATCTATTCTAATGTAGGTAGGGGTATAACCCCTAACATACCTCAAAAATACTCAAAAGTCTCTTTGGGAAGAGGCTTGGTGAAAATATCTACAATCTACTATTTGGTGCTTACATACTCCAATATGATTTCCTTTTCTATAGCCTTCTCTCTCAACATGTGATACTTGATAGAAATGTGCTTAGTCTTAGAATGCAATACTAGATTCTTTGACATATTCACTACACTTGTGTTATCAAAAGGTATGACAATAGGTTCATTGAATTCTATCCTTATATCCTTTAGTATTTGCTTTATCCAAAAAAATTGATTATAATTGTTTGCTGCTACAAATATTCTACCTCTATTGTATTGTATAAGATACAATCCTGCTTCTTTCTTAACCAAGAAACTGATCTTCCTCCAAGAAAAAATGCTCCACCACTGGTGCTCTTTCTGTCATCCATATTGCCTACCCAATCAACATCTGCATAAGCATATAAAGTGAAATCATAAGATCTATCATACCATAATCCAAACTTTGGAGTTCCCTTAAGATATCTAAATATCCTTTTAACTAATACATAATGTGTTTCTCCAGGATCAACTTGAAATCTTTCAACAATTCCAACTACATTTGCTATATCTAACCTTGTGTGAATTAGATATTGCAATCCTCTAATCATAGATTTGTACTTCTTCTACTCAATAGTAGGTGTCTCATCCTTTATAGATAACTTGTGTCCAATTACCATAGGTGTTCCAACTAGTTTACATATTTCCAAACTAAACCTTTTCAATAGATTTTTTAAATACTTAGTTTTAGAAATAACGATTCCTTCTTTATCCTACACAATCTATAATCCTAGGAAGTATTTCATCTCTCCTATCATACTCATTTCAAATTCCTTCTTCATTCTTCTGCAAACTTGTCACTTTCATTATCATCTCCTCCAAATGTGATATCGTCAACACATTTTACCAAAATCATCAATCCATTATCTATTTCTTTCCAGTATAGATTACTATCTCTTTACTAAATCCAAGTTTTGTCAAATGCTTGTCCAACCTTGTATACCAAGTTCTGGGTGCTTTCTCTAAGCTATACAATTCTCTCTTCAATCTTCATACCATGTCCTTGTCATCTATTAAAGAAAAATATTTAGGCTATTCTATGTATACGTCTTCTTCAAGTTCTACATTTAGAAATGATAACTTGACATCCATCTCATATACCTTGAATTTATTATGTGATGCATAGGCTAAGAATAACATTTTGCTTCAATTCTTGCCACAGGATCATAGGTTTCATCATAGCCCATTCCTTCTTGTTGTGAGTAACCTTTACATACCAATCCTTCTTTGTTCCTGAATACTTCATCTTGTTCATTCATCTTGTTCTTGAATACCCAATTTGTTCCAATTACATTCTTTTCTATTAGTATAGAGACCAATTCCCATATCTCATTCTTTACTATCTAATCCAATTATTCTTTCATAGCTTGCTTCCAATAGTCATCTTTACATGCCTTATCTACATTCTCTACTTGAGATATAAGACATAGTTCTTCATTGATTCTACTTCTTCTCATCACACCTTTATCTTTGCTGCCGATGATCTACTCTGGTGGATGATTCTTTGTCATATTCTTACCAGAAGTAGGAGTCATTATCTCAACTCTTAGTTTTGTTCTAGGTTCCACACTTTGTTCTTGCCTTAGCTCTCCTCCATTTTGAAAATCATTGTTATTCTCAAGGAATACTTCATCGTTCCTTGGTTTAGTAACAATATTCTCATCATTAGAATTATCTTTTTCATTGGCATACAAACAATCTCTATCTCTTCTAGGTTTGAACTTTCCTTTATAAATTTTCTCTCTTTTAGGACACTTAGATGCATAATGACCAAATTCATTACAAGTCAAAAATTTAAAGATTTTCTTTACCATCTTTTTCTCTTCTTACAAGAAGGTCTACTCCTTCTATCATTATGTCCTCATCAGATCTGCTATTGCTAGCAAAATCTCCTCTAGCACTTGTGCTTCTTGATAGATTAGGTTGAATGTTTAGGACTCTGAAAGTTGTCTCTAGTCTAGATAATTCTCTAGATTGTCTAAGCTCATTCTCAACTACTTCAAGTCTCCAAAGTAGTGTTTCCTTGGTAAAATATTTGGTACAAGAGATAAACTACTATATCATATGGGCTGCTTGGTTAAATGTGTTGAAGAAGGAGGTTGTTGAGAATAGATTGATACAAGTATGATCAATATGTCTCAATTATTATTTTTTCACTAATGTCAAACTTGCTATTTTCAAGTAAGACAACTTTTTATAAGATTTAAGTACTATCACTTATTTGATTAATGAAGAGGATTTGACCAAAAGATGTAACAATAAAACCTAGAGGAAAGGTTGAGTTATATTATGTAAAGAAGTATAAGAATCAACTAAGATAGTGATAACATGGTGTATTGATAATCTACTTAAGGTTGGTTACATTTGTATGCCTAAAATTTGGGTACACTTCTATGAGTCATTATATTCAAGATTTCTCAAAAATGAGGTCTCGAATGGCGACTCATAGATCCTTATTCATGGAGTGCAGGGGTTTGTAATGGAGGCCCTCAGTCTGACCTAGTTTGTGCCCATGCAAGTACACCACGAAACAAGAGATTCAATGATCTAATATGCATGCAAATGGAAATAAAAAACTAATCTAAATGATAACAATGCAAAATAATGCAAGAAATGAAATCTAATCTATGAAAGCAAGATCTAATTTATCAATGCAAGATCTAAGCTAACATGAAAATCAAAGTATGGATCATGATGATGGAAGCCATGCATGCAAGAGAGAATGAGACAAGAAGATAGAATTTCTCCACAAAAGCTTTAATATTCAAAACTCCTTCAAAAATCACTCTCCAAACCTGCAACATAACAATAGCATAATAATGGGTGTCTCAAAAATAAGGAGAGGGCTCTCCCTTATAAAGAAGATTGGATGATATAGATTGAGAGGAAAAAGATTTAATAAAGGGTGGAGAAATAATGATCCATGTGAAATAAAGATCCACCAATGATAAAAGTGGAGTGGTTGAGAAGAAAGTGGAGAGAGGATGAAGATAAGCCCCATATTAAGTGTAGATAAAAGATTTATTTAATTTTTTATTTGTTTTAACTCCTTTTTCATCAAAAAGAGATTTAAGTGGGATATTTTATTTAATTAAAAGGGAGCAAGTTCTTTTAATTAAATAGGAGATATTTAATTAAATTAAAAGAGGGGTTTTTCTCTTAATTAATTAAATGTAGATGAATTATTTAATTAAAAGAGAGACTTTCTTTTAATTAAATGGAGACTTATTTTATTTAATTAAAAGAGAGCAAGTTCTTTTAATTAAATAGAAAATATTTAATTAAATTAAAAGAGAGGTTTTTCTCTTAATTAATTAAATGTGGATGAACTATTTAATTAAAAGAGAGGTTTTCTTTTAATTAAATGGGGACTTATTTAATTTAATTAAAAAAGAGCAAGTTCTTTTAATTAAATAAGACTTAGGATAAAATGATCAACCTTAGAAATAAAAAAAATTGAATTTGATCAAGGAAATTGATTTAATAAAATATTGCAAACTATTGATTCAAGAAATTTTATAATTGATAAATTAAATAATGGGGCCCATAGTCTAGGCGACCATTTTAGGGTGCATACGTTTGCCTCTCTTTGACTAATGTGTGATCAATTTGGGAATACATGTAGTCAAAGAAAGAAATTGAATGTGAGGTCAATTTGGGATCACAAAACAACTCAGATGTGTGGTTAATTTGAGAACACATCAGGAAAAACAATGCAAATAAATTTTGACTTGGAAAAGTCGAGGATAAAATTGATAAATCTGAATCAAGGATTGAAGTTGATAATTACTACCCCCTCATGATCAAAATCGAAATGAGATAGAGGAGAAACAACAAATTGGTAAATTTGATCAAATCAAACAAAAGAGAAAGTTCTTGATGTAAGATGAAAGATATAAGAATCATAGAACTAAGGTAGATCAAGCATAAAATATTATGCGCCAAAGGTGAATTAGAAGAAAAGAAGTGGGGGAAAAAGAAAATGGAAGATAGGAGTTTGGAAGATATGGAAAGAAATAGAAGGAAGAAAAGAAAATGCCCCAAAATCAATCAACTGTTTAAGATAGAAATTTTGATTGAGATCATGAAAGAAGATAAGGAAATGAAGATCAAAACATGACCACAGTTGATTAAAAGTCCACAATAAAGATGAAGGGAGAACCCTCTGAAACTCATAATGCAGCCTAAAAATGCTAACTAATATGATGTCTAATAATGCAAGCTACATGAAAATGCAATGGTGTACTTGAAAAAGAGCAACTGTAACATAGGATTTTTGTGTTCATCATTCATTAGAGAATGTAAAAGAACTTATTTTTATCATTGAGCCATTATTAACGGACATCAAAAAATTACACAATCATCAGTAGTCACAAGAGCAACTATGAAGATATGAATGTAATTTATATCGGATTGTAATGTGGAAAGATTCTAATATAAGCATCAAAGACATAAAGGTCAAGATGACTTCGTTGTTAGGTTACCCAATTTAATGTAGCAAAACCATGCTCGCATCAAGGCATAGATGCCAAGGTGACGATAAGAATGGTTGTGCAAAAACAATCAAGGATGATGCCTCAAATCTCCTAAGTGTTTCAAGGGAACAACAAGAGACACTCTAGAGTTGAGGACCACACCCACAAGCAGAAAACAAATAAAAACATGCCCCATGCCCCAATTCCTCTAGCTATGCATCAAAAGACAAGGACACTCAACAAAAATCAATAATAGTCAACACACAAAGAAAAGATCATGACATAAGTCAAGCAGTAAGTGTTGCGTTTAAAATTGAAGTGTGTTAATTGATACTGAGTTCTGAGGATAAGGATCAAATGCTTGCAAGTAGGTAAGATCACATGAAAAAATTGGGTAAGACCAAACCAATAAGTGTTGAAAAACACTTGAAGTTAATGGGTATTGAAAAACACCATTTGCGAGGTGTCCTAAAGACTAACACATCCAAGAGACCGAAGCTAACATAGTTATGCCTCCTAGACAAAGACCAATTCCAAACCAAGGTAACAAGGACAAGGCATGATGGAGAAAGGCTAAGTGTCGAGGACATGCGCTAAGAAATAGGGGTGCAAAGGCCTCAAGTAGCGCCCATTTCCAGGTTTTCACCACTTTGGTTCTTTTTTTTTTTTCTTTTCTTTTATTTATTTAGGACTTTTAATAATTTTTTTGTATTTTTGCTACTAAGGAGCCTGTTTCCAGGTTTTCAGCAAGGCACTTTTTTTTTTTTTTTTTTTTTGTTTTTGAATTTTTTGATTTTGATTTTGATTTTTTTTTCTTTTTTCAGGACTTTTTATAATTTTTTTGTATTTTTGCTACCAAGGCGCCTGTTTCCAGGTTTTCACCAAGGCACTTTTTCTATTTTTTTTTTGTTTTTAAATTTTTTGATTTTTTTTTTTGAATTTTTGGAATATATAATTTTTTTGGAGATACATCAAAGTGCCTATTGCTAGGTTGTCACTAAGAAGATCATTTTTTCAGGACATTTTTCAATTTTTAGACTTTTTTACAATATATCATTTTTTTGAATTTTTGAAATATATCAATTTTTTTTTGGATTTTTTAGGATAAATAAATATATACAAAGATGCCCCTAGACAAAATGGGCATTATGGATAGAACTTCTTCAAGTGCAAGACATTTATAGGATCAGGGAGCTGCTCTCCCTCTGCTGTAGATAGTAAATAAGCACTACAACCAAAAGCTACTATGATAATGTAAGGTCCAAGCCAATTAGGTTCAAACTTACCCTTTTGATCTCTATTTTGTTGATTCTAATGATTCACACATAGGACAAGATCTCCGACTTGGAACTCTCTAGGGTGAACCTTTTTGTTAAATGCTTTTGACATACACTTTTGATAGACCCTCATATGGTCAAATGATGCTTGTAATTTCTCATCTAGAAGTTCTAACTCTTGAAGTCTCATGGCATGATACTCTTCATCTAAAACTAGACCTTTGAGAGAAACTCTAAGTGAAGGAATCTCAACCTCTAAATGTAACACTGCTTCAGCACCATATGTAAGGGAAAAAGGAGTAGCCCCAATAGGAGTGCGAATACTCGTTCTATAGGCCCACAAAGCTAGATTTATTTGTAAATGCCAATCTCTACCATTCTTATGAACTATTCTATGCAAGATTTTAAGAATGGTTTTGTTTGATGCTTCTGCTTGACCATTTCCTTGGAGGAAATAAATAGAGGACCAATGTTGTTTTATCTTGAACTTCTTACAGAGTTGCTTAAGGTCCTTATTTTTAAATTGACCTCCATTATCAGTGATAATCTCATAAGGCACTCCATATCTACAGATAATATGATTCAAAATAAATAGAGAAACTACCTTACTTAAGGCAACAGAAAGTGGGACAACTTCTACCCATTTAGCGAAATAATCAGTGGTAGAGATAATAAACTTGTGTCTAGATGATGAGTTGGGATGAATTTGCCCAACAAGATCAAAGGCCCAACACTGAAATGGCCAATGAGAAATAGAAGGAATGAGCTTCCTACTTGGAGTATGTATTAGGTTACCATGTTTTTGACATTTTTCAAATGACTTTGCAAAAGCTATTGCATCAATCTGCATTTTGGGCCAATAACTTATCCTGCCCTAAGCAATATTCGAGCCATGGAAAGACCATTAGAATGTCCCCCACAGATATCCTCATGGATGTCAACTAACACTTGATTAGATTCATCCTTTTCTAAGCATCTAAAAAGTGTTCCATCTAGACCCTTCCTATACAAATCACTAGAGATAAGGGAATGACGAGAGGCATTTCGAATAAGGTTTCTATGTTCAGATCGATTAAAGGTTTCAGCTATAATTCCATCATGAATGTATGAGTAAATGGCACCATAATGAGATGACTCATGACCAAAAAGGGTACACATAACATGACTTTCTTGGGAATCATAGATAGGGTGATGTAGCTCTTCCACCAGGAATTCAAATCTTGATTCATGTTGCTCTAATTGAAGAAGTGAAGCAAGTGTAGCCATAGCATCAGTTTCCTTATTTTTCGTTTGACGGAGTTGTTGAAATGAGACATATGTGAAGTAGAGTCTCAAGGAATCAACCATTTTCTTGTAAGGTACCAATTTATCATTTTTTGTTAGACAATCGTCATTGACTTGGTTGATTATCAACTGTGAATCTCCATAGATGTGTAACTCTATAATTCTCCATTCTACGGCCATTTTAAGTCCATTTGTTAAAGCTTCATATTCAACAATATTGTTTGTACATGGAAATAATAGCTTGTAAGATTTAGGAATTGTGTACCCATGAGGAGAAACAAAAAACACACTAGCTCCTGAACCACTTTGCATAAAGGACCCATCAAAGAACATCTTTCATGTTCTTTTAGTCATATACATGAGGTTCTCATCTAGGAAATCAACTTGAATAGGTGCATCATCTTGTAGTGGGAAATCAGCCAATTGATCTGCTATGGCTTGTCATTTGATTTCTTTACGCTCAATGTACTCTATGTCAAACTCTAAAAGGATCATCATCCATTTAGCAAGTCTACCTGTGAGGGTAGCCTTACATAGTAAGTACTTGAGTGGATCTATTTTTTCTATGAGGTGTATAGTGTGTGCAAGCATATAATGTCGCAACTTTTGGGAAGAAAACACAACTGCTAGGCAAGCTTTCTCAATACTGGTGTAATTAACCTCATATGAAACATGAGTATGACTAATGTAATATATTGCTCTTTCTTTCCCATGTTCATCAAGTTTAGCTAATAATGTCCCCAAGGCAGATTCTATTGCTGAAATGTATAGGATAAGTGGTTTCCCTAGGATAGGAGGCATTAAAATAGGAGGATTTGCCAAGTATTTCTTGATCTGGTCCATGCTCTATTGACATTCATCATTCCATATAAATTTGACTCCTTTATGTAAGTTTTTGTTGAAAGGTTGAGCTCTATCTACCAACTGTAAAATAAACCTCCTTATAGATTGAAGACGTCCTTGAAGACTCCTCATTTGACTAATGTTTTTAGGCGGTGGCATATCCACAATTGCTTGAACCTTTCAGGATCCACTTCTATCCCTTTTTCTAAAATAATGAATCCTAGTAATTTGCTAGAGGTGACTCCAAATGCACACTTTTTAGGATTTAACCTTAGTTGAAATTGTTCCATACGATCTAGAATGACTTCTAAATAATCTAAGTGTGTATATCTTTTCTTAGACTTGGCCAAGGTGTCATCCACATAATCTTCCATGTTTTTATGCATCATATCATGAAAAATAGTTGTCATAGCTCGTTGATAGGTAGCTCCTACATTTTTTAATCAAAAAGGCATAACATTCCAACAATAGGTACCCCATGCACAAGTAAATGTAGTCTTTTCTTGGTTTTCAGAAGCTATCTTAATTTGATTATATCCAAAAAAAACCATCCATTAAGGAATAAATCTCATAACCCGCGGTCATATCCACTATCATGTCTATATTAGGAAGTGGAAAATCATCTTTTGGGCATGCTTTATTAACATCTCTAAAATCTGTGTAAACTCGAATGGTTTTGTCATGTTTTGAAATTGGTACAATGTTTGATATCCATTCCACATAGGCAATAGCTCTTATGAATTTTGCACCAAGAAGTTTCTCTAATTCTGCCTTGACTAACAGAGCTATGTGAGGATGCATTTTTCTCAATTTTTGCTTAACTAGTTTAACACTTGGAGCTATGGGATGCATAATAAGATTAGTTTCCAACCCTGGCATATCTGAATAAGTCCATGCAAAATTAATCTTCTTTTCTTATAAGAATTTAGTATAGGCTTCTTTTTCTTGTGATGACAAAGATTGAGCCAAATGTACCATTTGTAGAGCTTCATCTGTACCCAAATTGATTGCTTGTGTTGGTTCAATAAGTACTAAAGACCTATCTTGAAAATAACTAGGAAGAGAATCAAGTACCTCATCCTTAGGTTCCTCAGAGAGGTTTTCACCCTTGGATACGTCCTTTCTTTTTACTTTTTTTTTGGTTTTGACACTGCCACATAGTGGTTTTCACCATTAGAACTCCTTTTCTTTTTCTTTTCTTTTCTCTTTATTTTGTGACTAAGGTACTTGATATTTGGCTTTGTCATACTAGCAGCTGGTTCACTAGTGGAAGAGACTACAGGTTCAGTGGCATTCAAATAATAGGCTATTTCATAGTCATTTTGAAATGTTAAGATCTAAGGTTCTTGGTTACATTGGGACCAATCAATTAGGTCAAGATGAACAAGGGATAAATCAATGACAGGTTCAAGATTGTGAATATGGATGATATCTCTAGTGATTGAAGATTCAAAGTCTGTCAAGTAACTTCCTAAACTACCCAAACCAAGATTCATCCTCAAAAGTGAAGAATCGTCCACTAAGGCAACATGTGAGTTCAAATCCTCTAGTCCTACACGTGACTCATTAAATAACTTAGGTTGAGAACTATATGTATGAACAACATCAACATCCATATCAACTGTGGAAGATTTTGAGAAAGAATCCCATTCATACTCATTGGAATCTATTTCAAAATCTTGACTAGGATGCTTACACCATGAATGCTTGGGATGTCTGGATGTGGAAGCTTCAATACTATCAAGAGTCACACTTTCTTGTTCTAAATTGGCAACTGTCTCATGAGATACTAGATTATCTAAATCTCCCCAAAGGAGATTAGTAGAAGGGACCCAATATTTACACATATCTTGTTGGTTTTCTAAATTAGGTATGTATTCTTGTTCTTCTTCACTATTTGACTTATCAAGGATAGAAGCAACATTCCTACTGTGATCCACATACCCTAGGCCAACTAACTTCTTAGACTTGCATCCAAAAAGTTGATGATCAAGGGGTTCAACTCTAGCATCCAATCTATTACTAAGAGGACCATGTCTAGGATAACCCATTTTCTTAACAAAAGAATACCCTCTTCCATAAGCATTAGGTGAAGGAGTGAAATCTTCATTGTGCATATAATTCTCTTCTCTATAAATCCAATCTTTAACAACCACATCTTCTTTCTCATCTTGAATAGGCACTGATGACTGTACAAATGTGTCAAATGATGTCATAGCAGAAGAGGAAGGTTTCATCTCTTGTGAAGGTTTACCATAAGACCTAGGTGAAAATGGTCATGCAGCGAGGGAGTTAAGTTGATATCCCCCCATGCCAAGGTCTATGGACTTAAACTTGTTCTTGCAATCAACTAAAACTGCATTAAAATCACCTGCTTTTCTATTAAGGGGAACATGAGCACTTGCTGAAAATGAGTTGATAGACAAAGTGTTATCCCTAGGAATACATATCTTTGTTCCATTGTAAGGAAACTTAACACACTAATGATAAGTAGATGGTACTGCTTGCATATCATGAATCCATGGTCTACCAAGAAAAATGTTGTATGCAATGGGTCCAACATCAACTATTTGGAATAAAACATCTTTTTCCATAGGGCCAATCCTAACAGGAAGGATAGCCAACCCCTTTGAACTTCTCTTTGCCTCATCATAAGCTTTGATAGTAATCTTTCTTTTGCTATCAATAACATGTTCAGAATAACCCAATGTCTTTAAAATACTAAAAAAAAAAATATTAAGCCCATCACCCCATCTATCAACACACGCCTAACACGGGTCCTATGTATCATAACCTCAATATGAAGGGAAAGATTGTGTGGATGGCTCAAAGATTTATCATCTTCCTCTGAAAAAGAAAGATAACGAGGGCTTGCAATATGATTAACCATGTTTAGGAATTGATCAATGTCTAAATTATTGGGGACGTTTGCTATGTGCAAAGCATCCTCAAGGACCTGCTTGTGTCTCAGAGACAACTCTAAAAGCTCAAAGATTGAAATTTGAGCAGGAGTTCTTTGCAATTGATCAACAAGATTATAATTTGACTTGGGATTAACCACTGGTTTTGAAGGAACATTCTTGTATGCACTTGTTTTGGCTTACTTGGTTGGTTTGAACTAGGTCCTTTGATAACAAGGGGACCTTGACTTCGTGTAACAACATTGAGACTTTGGGAAGAAACTTGCTTAGGTTTACTTGACTGGTTTGAATTGGGTCCTCTAATGACAAGGGGACCTTGAGATGACTCTCTAGAGTGAGCACCCCTTAGCACCAAAATAGGTTTTCACCAAAGGTAGGAGAGTTCAAATTTCAATTATAACCATTGGGATCTTTATCTTCCATCATGTTGACACTTTCTTCTACAACCTCAAGCATATTGACAACATTTTTTGCATTCGTATAAGTATAATTGATTGCAGCCCTGCCATTCTTAGGTTGGGAAGTTTCCCCTTTCTCATACTTGGGAAAAGGCTCTTTGAATGCTGTGTGATCAACATTGGTATTTAGTCCATCTATTTTAAGTTTTCCATTCTCAATAAGATCTTGAACAATATGCTTGAATCTCCCACATTTTTCAATATCATGTCCAATGCCATTATGAAGCTTGCAATAAGCCTTCTCATCCCACCACCATGGCTTAACTTCATGTATGTAGAACTTTGCAGCATCATAAGGGTGCACAAGATCATGCGCAAGGAGCTTTGTGAATATCTCTTCATATGTCTCGCCTAATTGTGTAAAGTTACGTTTCTCTACTTTAGACCTTTCTTGATATCTTGGTTTTTTAGTCTGTTGATTAGCACTAGCCAAATGGAGAACAACTTGGTCTTTAGGGTTTGAGGAATCCAAAACTCCATCATTGACCACTTGTTTGTTCTTATTCCAATTTATGTTCTTTCCTTTATCCTTGTTGTTGTTGTTATTATGACCATTATTGTTGTTGTTTCCATTTTTTGTCAAAATACCTTGCTCTCTCAAAACATCCTCAATTCTAAATGCAACTTCAATCATGGTATCAAAGGATTCAAAAACCATCTTCTTAACTTCATACTTCATCTCAAGAACCATATTACTAATGAGGATTTCAATATTTTTTTGTTAGGAATAGTCCTAGAATAACGAGAGCATTGTTGTCTCCATCTTTGCAAGAAAGTAACAAAGGGTTCTCCTTGATTTTGCTTTGTGTGACATAAGTCCAATAGTGAGACATATCATGAAAGATTGTATAAAAAGTGTTGAACAAATCTTTGAATTATCTTAGGGAATGTCTTAACAGGAGGAGTTATATTGGTAAACCATTCCATGGCTTGAGCCTTAAGACTCCTTGGAAATAATCTCATAAGATATGAGTCCTCATGATGAAACTCAAAACTCATAGTATAGAATTGACGCACATAATCATTTGGATCCCCATTTCCATCATATTTATCATATTGGGGGATCTCAACTTTTGTAGGAAAATCTTTCATGTCAACACTCTTATCAAAAGGATTTGGACAAATTGAGTCAAATGAAAAAGTACTCTTGGGTGCCAATATTTGCTTCATTTGTTTCTTCAATTCATAAATTTCTTCTTTCATAGAAGGATCATGCTTTTGAATCTTTTTATCCACATCAAAGTTGTAAGGGACCTTAGCACCCTTGTTGATTAAACGTTGAAAGCATGCATCTCTATTTTGGTCCATATATGCTTCCATACATTGCTGAAAATGTGGATCTTGTGGTATAGCCATGAAATCATAAGAATTATATTCAAATTTGGAGCTACCACCTCCATATTGTGAACCATGATGAGCTTTTTGTGAAGGTTTTCTTGAAACTCTAGGACAAATTGAGTCAAATGAAAAAGTACAAATTGAGTCAAATGAAAAAGTACTCTTGGGTGCCAATATTTTCTTCATTTGTTTCTTCAATTCATAAATTTCTTCTTTCATGGAAGGATCATGCTTTTGAATCTTTTTATCCACATCAAAGTTGTAAGGGACCTTAGCACCCTTGTTGATTAAACGTTGAAAGCATGCATCTCTATTTTGGTCCATATATGCTTCCATACATTGCTGAAAATGTGGATCTTGTGGTATAGCCATGAAATCATAAGAATTATATTCAAATTTGGAGCTACCACCTCCATATTGTGGACCATGATGAGCTTGTTGTGAAGGTTTTCTTGAAACTCTAGGAGATGTTGGTCTCCTATAATAATCATGTCTTGAAGTTTGCCTTCCCCTAGGAGCATGAGATTGTGAAGATGTTCTTGAATATCTCCCACTTTGTGGAGTCTTGGGAGGGGTAGATGAGGGAGATTTTTTTCCACCACCAATGTGCACATTGTTGAATTGATTGTCAAGTTGTGAAGTCTTGAAAAAGTCTTGTTCTTCTTGACGGGATTTTCTTTCCATCTCAATAATAACTTGCCTTTCTTCCTCTAGGTGTTGAAATTGTTCTTCCTTCTTAGCTTGTTCTTCTAGAAGGGCTTTTCTTTCATGATGAATTACTTTGAGTCTTCCACTTGCATAACCTAAAGGTTTCATGAGTGGTGTACATGGTCTTGATTGTCTAAACTGATTACCAATAAATGTTGCATTCACGCGAGCACTATAAGGCTCACCAATTTGATCATCATGTTGGGCTTCCTTTTCTTGATATGCATAATGTTTACTTTTCTCTTCCCTTTGATGTGCATCCAAATACCTATCCTCAATAAGGAGTGAAGTTAGTCTACTTCCACGAGTGGGATCACCACTCAAAAGGTCAACATTATACTCACTACTTTGATTCTTCTTGTATGGAGCTCTTGTAAAACTCATATCCATAGCTGAATGAGGTGATGCTAAGGTTGTACTCAACTCAATTAGATCACCACTAGGGTCACACAAAACTTCTGGAATACTCTCAGGTGAATGAATAGACATAGGTTCCTTTCCCTTATGTCTTCTACAAGTTGGAACTAAAGGTAATTGTTTAAAGACAACTTGAGGTTGCTTTCCTTGATCTACTTGATATCTTGTTGTAATCAGCATGAAAGAAAATGTACTAATTGATAGGATAACCCTAAGAAACATTGGTACCAAACTAGGATAGTAAAAACACTAACTTGTCCAAAAGAGATGTGATAAGATAGAATTTTGCAATAGGCATAAACCAACACTACCATAGAGGTGCTCACAAATTTGGGTGAATACCCTAGCAAATATGGACCAAAAGAATGATTTACCCAAATTATAAATAATTAAAATTGATTTTTTTATGAAAGTTAATGGACAAGAGATTACTAAGACTCTCCAAGTGTAATATCAAAGGATCCAAGTGTATATCTTTCTCAACAAGGATGGTTTCTAACTCACCAACTCCAAACAAGATCTCTTGTGAAATCAATGACTACTAATTCAAGAGGTCAAAGCACAATAACCTAAGGTGCAAAAAGGCTTCTAACAATGGGGTAAGTAGCCTAATCCAAATAGGACCAACTTAGGGAGACTAGAAATAATGGGATAACAAAGTTATTTGATCGTAAAGTCTCAACTCAAGAACTCAGATTTTGTTCATTTTAAATATCCAACTAGATGTATCAATAGATTCTTTATCATGAACCAAGCACACACGATAAAAAATAGGGATTTCAAGCAAACAATCTTCAAACAATGAGCAAGGGGCAAAGCAACCTTGTGCATGAACAAGTATAGTGACTTAGTATTTCTACTCCTTAAAGGTTCTACTTGTGTATGTTCTTCACAATGTTTTAGTAGGCACTTAGAACACAACAACACCTTATCAAGTTGTCTACAAGGATATACATGGCTTTCTAAAAGGAGTCCTCGATATACGTAAGGTATGTGAGGCCCAAATCTATAGATGAGAAGAATCCAAAATCACACACCTAGGGGGAGACGGTAACCCAAGTCTCCTCCTTCACTTCTCAAAGGTATAAAGTTCTTTGAGGCTTAGCCAAGAGTGATATCAAACTCAATTCCCAAGAGAGGTGTCTTTGGATTCACCTTCCAATATTTATACTCCGTTGGAACATAGGAGTTGAGGTCATCCCAAGGGGTGATGAAATCCCTAAGCATGCCTCCTAAAAATAAAAACTGAGTAATTCACTATCAAAAGTATTTAGAGCACTAAAGGTGGAACACTTAACTCTTCAAGTAAATGCAAAGTGAGTCCAAAAGTGGAACATTTAACCCTTCAAGAGAATGTGAAGTGAGTCCAAAAGTGGAACATTTAACCCTTCACACAAACTCAAAGTGAGTCCAACAGTGGAACATTTAACTCTTCACACCAACTCAAAGTGAGTCCACACCTTAGAAAACAAGTGAGTTCCAAAAAGCACAAAAGGGTTTCCTAGTGGAGCAATTAATGCTTCTTTCCCGTAGACACCTCCCCCTTAATGTGGCACTGATCTTGCAACCACGGGGCAGAAATGAGGGGCCGACGGATTAGTGAGTCCAATAACCCAAGATAGAAATCTAGATCAATCACAAGTAATCTAAGACTGCTAATCATTACTACTCACAAATGAAAAAGGGTTGAACAATGGAATATTTAACTTTCCAAGTAAACATAGAGTGAGTCCACAAAGTGGTGCATTCAACTCCCTATGTAAACAAGGAATCAATCCATGCCCTCAATCACTTAATGAGATATTTGATATTGGAATGAAGAATTACTTAAGGTTTAACCACAAGAATTCACTTACACAAACTCGTATGAAAACAAATCTATGTTCATTCATTTCCCATTAAGAGCATCAATTGAAATGTGTTTTATGAAAGCATGTAAAACACTCAAGCCAAACACATGAGAGGTTTAATTTTAATCCCAAATCAAAATATTTTAGAGATCAAACAAAATACTTGGTAATCCTTGCAATGCGTCTTTTCTTTGTTGTACCTTTTGTTTATGCTTGAATGCTTGTTCGCAATGAACAAATCAACAAACAAAACAAGCAAACACAAGATATGCAATATATGTCAACTCATGCAAAACTAGAGTTAGATCTAAAAATTTGATTTTTAAGTGTGATAATAATCAGAAAGTAACCCAAATGAAAGCTCACATCATGCATTGATTCATTGTAAAAATTAAATGCAAGCTATTCATTAAATGCCATTTTTTTCAATTGATTTTTGACCTAGTCATAAAGATCGAATCTATATGATATGAACTCGGATCCAAAAATCAAAATACAAAAAAGTGACCCCTATAAAAAATCAAAGAGCTTTCCAAAAATGTCATAATTTTGAAAAGATATTTTAATTTGTGCCATAGGGAGTCATTTTGTTAAAACATACCAATTTTTGCAAATTGAATTATTGACCCCTAATATGACCTCTAAAATCAAAATGCAAAGAACCAAATCTATTTAAAATTTTGAAATCTTTTTGAAACTGTAAATTTTTCCAAAAAATATGTTAATTTACTGTTGAAAACAATTTTTCATGAAAAATCAATGAAAAATCAATGAAAAATCATAAAATATTGAAAATATTTCAAAAAAATTTGAAAATTGGATCGAAGCTTCTCTGATATATCAAAACCTTACAAAAATTTTTTTAGATCAAAATGCATAGCCAGTTGAAAGATATGATCAAATCTTTCAGATCTAGGGTTTCTTTGAGTCTCGAATTATTGACCCCTAATATGACCTCTAAAATTGAAACACAAAGAACCAACTTTGTTTGAAATTCAAAGAGCTTTCTGAAACTATAAATGTTTTCAAAAAAATGCTAATTTACTCCCGAAAATTATTTTTCATGAAAAATCATAAAAAATCCAAAATATTTTAGAAAAATCTAAAAATTGGACCTAAGATTCCCTAATATATCAGAACCCTACAAAATTTTTTTTAGATCAAAATACCTAGCCGTTTGAAATATGTGATCAAATCTTTCAAATCTAGAGTTTTTTTGAGTTTGCAAATAGATCTGCATAAAATCCAACAAGCAAAGGTGGGTTGCCCCACAGTGGGCACCAAAAATGTATGCCTAAAATGTGGTCACACTTCTATGAGTCATTATATTCAAGATTTCTCAAAAATGAGGTCTCGAATGGCGACTCATAGCTCCCTATTCATGGAGTGCAGGGGTTTGTAATGGAGGCCCTTAGTCTGACCTAGTTTGTGCCCATGCAAGTACACCACGAAATAAGAGATTCAATGATCTAATATGCATGCAAATAGAAATAAAAAACTAATCTAAATGATAATAATGCAAAACAATGTAAGAAATGAAATCTAATCTATGAAAGCAAAATCTAATTTATCAATGCAAGATCTAAGCTAACATGAAAATCAAAGTATGGATCATGATGATGGAAGCCATGCATGCAAGAGAGAATGAGACAAGAAGATAGAATTTCTCCACAAAAGCTTTAATATTCAAAACTCCTTCTTCAAAAATCACTCTCCAAACCTACAACATAACAATAGCATAATAATGGGTGTCTCAAAAATGAGGAGAGGGCTCTCCCTTATAAAGAAGATTGGACGATCTAGATTGAGAGGAAAAAGATTTAATCAAAGGTGGAGAAATAATGATCCATGTGAAATAAAGATCCACCAATGAGAAAAGTGGAGTGGTTGAGAAGAAAGTGGAGAGAGGATGAAGATAAGTCCCATATTAAGTGTAGATAAAAGATTTATTTAATTTTTTATTTGTTTTAACTCTTTTTTCATCAAAAAGAGATTTAAGTGGGATATTTTATTTAATTAAAAGGGATCAAGTTCTTTTAATTAAATAGGAGATATTTAATTAAATTAAAAGAGGGGTTTTTCTCTTAATTAATTAAATGTAGATGAATTATTTAATTAAAAGAGAGGTTTTCTTTTAATTAAATGGAGACTTATTTTATTTAATTAAAAGAGAGCAAGTTCTTTTAATTAAATAGGAAATATTTAATTAAATTAAAAGAGAGGTTTTCTTTTAATTAAATGGGGACTTATTTTATTTAATTAAAAGAGAGAATGTTCTTTTAATTAAATAAGACTTAGGATAAAATGATCAACCTTAGAAATAAAACAAATTGAATTTGATCAAGGAAATTGATTTGAATTGATTTAATAAAATATTGCAAACCATTGATTCAAGAAATTTGATAATTGATAAATTAAATAATGGGGCCCATAGTCTAGGCGACCATTTTAGGGTGCATACAACACTAAGCAAGTTTAGAAGAACAAGTTAAATAAAGTTTGTCTACCAAGATTGACTGAGTGGATAGTAGATGCCAAAAAAAGTCATTGCAAGCTAAGGAGAAAATTAGTTGGAGCTGAGTAAAAGTCTATTCTAGTGTATGTTGAAAAAAATAGTGGATGCTAAGTAAAGTTTAGTTGATGTTGAGCGCCGCTAAACTTTAGTTCATGCTGTGTGATTTTATAGAGGATGTCGACCAATGCAGTATGTGCTGAGCATCAGAAGCAAGTTAATGCTAAGTGGCTGCATTATTTGAAAGATCATGAATTCGATGGATTTGAGCTGACAAGTTTTTTTTCTTGGATTATGTGACCTAGGTGGAAGATAAGATTGATGAGATGGTGGCACATAATTCATGGCAAACCATTTTGAGGATAATTCAAAAAGGATTGAAAGATAATTTTCTAGAAGAGGTATGAAATATGGGGTAGATTCATTGAATCTTACCTAATCTGTCCGAACCCTAAATTGGATGATGAAGAATGAATGACAAAATATGTTAATTTCTTATTTAAAGTATTGGTTGGTTAGAAGCAAAGGTTATCATGTGTGAGAACCTAAGGAAGACAAGAAGTCAAGGGCATTGCTTCATCAAGTGACCTAAAAGAAGAGTCTGCATTGGCATGTTAAGCAAGAAGGCTTAAGGGTATGGATGCTTTAAGGGTAAAAAAGCTATAAGAGCTGAAATGTGTGAAAGCCAATCAGAATGGAGGATTGAAATAGAGATATGTAATCTACAAATAGAGTTGTAAGTTGTTATCATATCAAAGCCTTACTATTACTCTCTAATAATTGTATCAGTCTAGGCAAATCCTTTGGATTAAGGTTGACCTAATAGTCATTTGTAAATCCTTTAACAGGTAGCATTCTAGGTGAATGGTCTAAAGTCCTCTAACAAGGCTCACTCCTAATAGGGTGATTGAAATCTTTTAATAGGGTCACATTTAATAGTGTGTATTGTAACCTTTAATAGGGGTGGCCTTTCATAGGGCATCACTTCAAAATAGTGAAAAAGGATAGCATGTTACAGGTAGTTTTTCCCAAATTGGGTTTCCATGTAAATCATTGTGTCAAATGTGTTGTTGAATCTATTATGTTTCATGTTTATATTTTTGCAAATTAATTTGACAGTAACCTACAAAGTTTTAAGTGATTGCATAATCTTATGGATGCATGCATGACGATACATGTTTTATGGGTTCACTAAGTTGTGAAATTTTTTATTTATATATTTGGACCTTGGATAACTGATTCACCCACCCCCCTAGTTATTCTAAAAGTATTCCAACAAAACGGTGGTGTTAAAGTCTTCAATATCTTCCAAATCACTTAATCATATTCCTTGGTTCCTACTTGAGATCTGGTACCTGCTATAATTTTTGATATTCTGCCTACATATGTTCTTATAGATTTATCTTCCATCATTTTAGCATCTTGAAATGCACAAATCCAACTTTGTAGCCTCAATTTCTTAGAATTTTCATCACCTTCAAAACTATTTTATAAAGCTTTCCAAATCTGATGAGAAGTGTCAAGTAATATTACTTGGTACTCAATTTCAAGAAGTGTAGACAATAGTGCTTCTCTAGCTCTCATGTTGTAGATGAAAAGTTCTCTCTCATCCTCGATACAAGTCTCCAATGATCTTTCAGCAATAATTATCTTTTTTGATTTAGTCAAGATCTATTGGCATTAAGTCAAGTTTTTTATTAGTGACAACACTTATTTAGATTCTATATGGTTATTGAGCTCTTTGATTAGTCTATAGTGTTTTCCATCTAATTCAGTGGTTACCAAGATCCAACAGTTCTTATTGAGTAGTACAGTGGTTACCTAGCTTCATAGTGACTATCGAGTCATTAGTTCTAGTGAAGCAAAGCTAGTGTTAACTGAGTGATGAGATGATTAGTGTTTACTGAGTGCAGGCAAAGTAAACATGGAATGCAACTTTCATCGAGTTACATAGTATCTTTGAGTCACCAGTCTATATTGAGTTTGAAACTATGTTGGAGTGATTAGTATGGATCAAGCCTCTACTTATATTAAGTTCATGACAATGTCAAGTAATGATAGTGGATGCTGTGTATTGAAAATTCACCAAGTCAGTTTTCAAAATCCAAGTTTCTACATTTGGGCCAACTCTATAATATTGTTGTTAACTTGTGTATTGGCCAACCTTGTAATTATGTGACTTGGGTTGGTATATATGTAATGTACTGTATTATATCGAAGATAAGTGATCTTGAGAAGAGTGAATGCAAATGAAATGAAAAGCATTTGAATGTGAATCAACATTAGATTAAAGTTTATTGCAAGGTCATTTTCAGGAGCAACAAAGTTACATCTATCACATAGAGGTGATCAATACTTCAAGGATCTTAATTAGCAATTCAGTTGTAAGTCAGATCTACTATTTCATCCTAATAGGTGAATTAGCTTCAAATCCTTTAATAGGGTAGACTTAATCATCTTTTTTTTTGAATCTCTTTACTAAGTGCATACTTTATTGTATGTTTGTAAAACCTCTAACAAGGTGGGCCTAGCAGTTCTAATTGCTTCTAATAGGGAAAATCATTAGAAGTGATCATTATAAGCCTTAATAGGCCAACTTTATGCTGTAGTATTGAAGTTTTGTGGGTATCATCCCCACACCACTTTTACTTTCTATTTAGAAGGTTTCTAGGTTACCAAATATTGTGTTCAAAGTGCTTTATGGTTTCAGTTTCTCATGCATGTAGTAGATTAGATCTATTAATGATAATTGGATTATGTTATTAAGTGCAAAAATTGTTAAATTTTTTGAGGTTATTGATTCACCCCTCCCCTCTTAGTAACCTAGCTAGTCCTAAATATTTTCAGCAATTAGTATCAGAGCTTTGTGGTTCTTAGGATAAAGTTTGATAGCTTGACCAAAGATCAAGGAAAATGGAGATATTTTGACTTGACAAAGCTATTGACAATGAAAAGCTAGATCTAGAGATGGCCATAGCTCAACTCAAGAAAGAAAAAGAGCATCTTGCCCAATCCCTAAAAAGAAGGAAGGAACTTGCAAATCAGATGAATGACCACAAGTATGTTGAAGAAAATATTGAAGACTTTTTCCCCTCAAGAAATTTAGATAAATAAAATGATGTAATCAAAGAACTCCTAGAAAAGAATGGCTCCCTGTAAGAAGAGGTAAGAAAATTGAAAAGAGAACAAGAAATTCAATCAATAAGATTGTGTGAAATCTCAAAATAGAGAAATAAGGCAAAAGAAGATTTGGAGGTAAGGAACAATGAAATTCAAAATCAATCCCTTCAGCAAGAAAGTCTTATCAATCAACTTTCCAATGAAAATGAAGAAATCATGAGTTTGAGATCTGAAAATGAAAGGTTAAGGAATGACTTAAACACTGAAAAACAAATCAATGAAAGGATGAAAGTTGATCTAAATTTTGAAAAACAAGTCAATGAAAGAATAATGAAATCCGAAGTAGACATGGATCAATTGAATCAGAAAAATAAGAAGAATCTTTATAGGCAAAAGGGTAAAGTAGGACTTGGATACATAGAAGAAGGTGAAACCTCCAAACAAGGTACTCAAAGAAATTAAAGACCTACTTGCAATTACTATGGTAAGATAGGTCATACATCAAATAAATGTTCGAGTAATGGAAAGGCAAAATTCAATGGAAAATGCTACAACTGCAGTCAACATGGTCACAAAGATAATGAATGCAAGGAGAAACCAAAATTTGAGGGCAAGTGTCACAAATGCAAGAAACAAGGTCACAAGGCATCTAAATGCAGATCTAAACCATTCACTCCAGTTAAACAATTTGTAAAGGCAATATTTGGTTGGGACTACAACACTTGGTGTAGATGTCATTACTATGGAGAATATGGACACATTGGCATAAATTGTGTTAGACATCACATGAGAAGAAAGGATACTACCATAAGATGTTACACATGTACTGAACTTGGTCATATAGCTAAGAATTGTTTGAATACAGGTAGAGTTGAAGATGAAAAGAAGGCAAAAGTAGATAGCATCAAGAAGTAGGTGAGACATCATTGGATTACTAAATCTATCGAGAAAGCTAGTTGAAGTGATGGTAGTCAAGTCACTCAAGAAGAGGGTGACTCCACCATTTCCAATTAAGTTCTTAAGGAAGAACTAGAACTGCATTATCATGGTCACATCTTAAACAATTCCAATTAAAAGGGAAGAAAAGATTCAAATAAATATTCTAGATACAAGGGGATCACAAAAGATCAGCATCAGTAATCACTAAGTAAGGTTGGGTCATACCAAGCACAATCGGGAGTAACATGATTATGTTTGGTTGCTGAGTTACAAGCTTCTATCAAGCAATCTATACAGATAGTGGATGACAAGCTGTCACACACTATGTCATTATGGCTCTCATCATACTGAACATTAATGAGAAGTTTTCATTAAAAGGCAAGAATTCAACTTCATTTTCATTGTGAATTCATTATATTATGAACAGAGTGATTTGCAGAGCATTCTAGTGATCTTGAGCATAATTCCCAGCAGAAGTTTTTCAAAGAATTTTCTCAGTTTATCAAGTTATCATGGCATCCAACAGAAGTACCAGCAAGGGAAAGAAAGGATTTGAAATGTTGGTGCTAGAAATTTCTAAAAGCCTCAACCCAAATGGAGCTCAATTGTAGATACCACCCAAGGTACTTCTTATTAATGACATTTAAACTCATTTCAAATGTGTTAGGAGATAGGAACCCTAGAAATGGATAGTGCCCTAAGTGAACTCTATGTGGATGGAATTCTCAAACCTGAGCATAAACACTTGGAAGAGAAAGGCTTAAGCCATATACCTCACCTACCATGAAACTTTCAAATCAAATGGATTAGGTATATCTTGAGCAGAGTTCATAATGGTCAATTATGGTTAGAGTATCCAGTTTTAATAATAAATAAAATGATTCATTGTATTACTGGTCTCCCTATGCTCACCAAGGCTAAAGTCACTAAAACCTTAGGTTGGTATGAGTTACAAAAGAAAACCCTAGCTGAGTGGGTGACAGAGGAATGAAAATTAGTAGTGTATTTGACATAGAACTCAAATTTGGCATTCATGTGCTAGCACATAAGATTTACAACTCAAGTCGACTCAATAGTGTGTCATGTGAAGCAATTGACTTAGCTTATAAGGTTGTTAATAAGAATTTGTCATATGACCTAGTAGATTTGTTGTTGAAGTAGTTGAATAAGAATATGGAAAGCATTAGGACCTCAAAGAACAATCCATGCAAATTTGGTTCATTGTTGACTTGTCTATTTTTCTATGTTCAAAAGTTTTTCCCCTCAAAAGGCATAGTTGTATGGAGAAAAGACATACTAGTCTTATATCAGATCAATGAGTTTATAGCTAAAATGGGTGAAAATTTTGACAGTATCATGGATAATTATTTTGAATCTTTCAAAGAAAAGATGAACAAAAGGTTTAGGATACCAGAAAAGTTGGTTGAAGATTATAAGGATGATGTTTGTTTTATGGTTGATAGTGACAGAGTATACATCTAGGCAGTAAGGCCTAGAATAGTGTGGGTAAAACCTCTTCCATATGAGGTTAACATTGATGAGGAAAAATAAATCATTGAAGCCCTGGTTAATGAGCCTATAGATCCAAAGGCACCTCTCTTTGGAACCTATGATGAAGTTAAAGCAAGAATTGAACTTGAAATTAAGCTTCCATAGGCGGTAAACAAAGAAAAGATGAGGATAGCAAAATTGAAAATAAAAAATACCCCCCTTACGCTTACCAAGGGAAAAGGTGAAGATGTGGAGGAATCTGAGAATGAAGAGGAATCTGAAAAGGAAGAAGAGCTTGCAAGGAAGAAAGGAAAGGTGATTATCACCAAGCCACCCAAGCCCTCCACTACAATATTCTCAAGAAGATCCAAGAAGAAAGGTGGCAGTGAAGTTGTGTTCAATAAGCCCCCTCTCACCTTCCAGGAAAGACTGAAACTAATGGAAGAAGGTGCTGGTATAACCAATTTCAAAGCATTAAAGTATGAAACTAGGCTAGAGGTTGAAAAGATGTAGATTGAGGAGTTGGTACTAACCAAGATGGGAAAATGGAAGTATTCCCTTGATCAGATAGCACCTCAAATTTCTAATGAGCTATTAGAAAGATTAAAGCCCATATGGGAATTAGCCATGCAAAGAGCAAAAGACATATATGAACAAACTCTGAGATAGTTGTTACCGAGCATTACCAATGTTGAGGTAAGAGATGCTATGAAGAAAAATTAAGATAAAATGGCTATAAGATTTCATACTTGTTTAATTTTGTTAAAAGACATAGAGCATATAGTCAAGGATGCAACAACTATGTGGAAGAATATTTACCATCTGCACAAACCAAGTGAAAATCCCATTGAGATCAAAGATGATGGTGATGACAGTGATAAGGATGAAGAGAATGAAGAAGCCAATACTCCTTTTGTCACCATTGATGCTGAAGATTATCAAGAGTTGATGAAGGATGATGAAGAAGAAAAAGAGGATGAAGCTAAAGAGGAAACTAGGCAAGAACAAGAAGAAGAAGAGAGTGATCTAGTTAAGGTAGTAGTAGCTATCATAGCCTCCCTTCCTCACTCTCCAAAAAAAACAACAACATCATCAAGTGTGGAGATAGCTTAAAAAACTTTGATTGTGACAACCATTGACACATCAAATGTCCAATCACTCCCTGCTACCTCTTAGATCAACACATCATAGATAGAAGTGTCTACCACTTCATCCACCGAGCTGTAGAATCCTTCAATCATCGAGTCAGTTTTTGTAAAGGATACAGAGTGTTCCACAATTTTGACTTCTTTAGCAATAAGTTCAGTTTTGGATTCTTCAATTTTGGCTACTTTAGTTGTACATGCTTCAGTAAGTACTTCACTTATAAATACTTCAATTTTGGGAAGTTTGGCAAATACATCAATTTTTTATTCCTTAAGTACTCTAGTGAGTATTCCATTAGTAGGCAGCTACAAGTTTTCATTGCTAGCCCTACTATTTCCACTATTATTTTTTTTCCCAAAATCTAAAGCATTAATGTCAAAAGTTGAACCAAAGACTCAACAAAGATTTTTGATCAGTGGAAAGGGAATAGAGGAAGATATAGATTTGGATAAGGATATTGAAATTCCCAAATTGGACTTTGACAATGTCATTGTAGAACAAATGAGATTAGTCAATCAACTTCTTGAATAGAATGCCAAGAAAAAGTAATTAAGAGAAGAGAGAGACAGAGAATTCAAGATTATTGAAAGTGCTAAGAATATTTTTACAAATGCTATAGGTGTTGATGTTGATTCTTCTCAACACATTTTGTTGCAATTAGAAGAGGTAGTTAGAAAATTCAACGAGGATTCTAGTGGCCAAGATAAGCTAATGGAGAAAGTAGAGAATAAGTTTGATAATAAAGTGCTTGAGCACATTGCTCAAAAAATAGCTATCCAACAAGTAGAACTTTCCTCAATTTTGTCAAATCTTGAATCCTCTTACACAAATGTAACATCTCTTTTTGCAAAGTTATGTGATGTTACAATGTATACAAAGGAAATTAAGGGAAAATTGAATAAGATTGATGAAAATCTGAAGGCTAGTGCACAAAAGTTGTAGCTTGACCCCAGTTTAAGCTCTGCACACCATATGAAGATCAGATTCTTATCAGATATGTAGGCAGAATTATTGAGAGAGGAAGCAAGGATATGGTCTACACTCATAGACATCCAAAATATGATCCTTCCTATCATGGATACAATGCAGAAGCACATTGCCTATTGTAAAACATTGATCCATGAAAATAATTTTTCAATTGCAGATCATATGATTGAACTCTTTGTAGAAGTCCAAGTTGCTCTTCAAACCTGCAAAGTTTTGCAAGAAAACTAGGACAAGACCTTAACTCTTATTCTTAAGGTACATTCTAAATTTCTCTTACATTTTGGTGTCTCTATATAAGTAGATTGTGTATAAATCTTTGGAATTATTGTCAAAAAAGGGGAGAGACATGTACATATTCAAGGAGAGATGTTTGTATATATCATAGAATCCATACCAAGAGGTACACTCAGTATGTCATTATGTCTGATATGATATGTATATTGTATGGGGGAGATATATGAAAAGGGAATGTATATACAACAAAGTTACAAAGACAAATTTTGAAAAATCTCAAAAATCAACATGCCATACCAAGCTAAACTTCACACTACATTGTATATAATTTTTGGCTAATAAGTGTTTTTGTCACTAATGCCAAAGGGGGAGATTGTTGGCATTAAGTCAAGTTTGTTATTAGTGACAACACTTATTCAGATTCTATATGGTTACTGAGCCCTTTGATTAGTCTCCATTGTTTGCCATCTAATTGAGTGGTTACCAAGCTCCAATAGTTCTTACCGAGTAGTTTAGTGGTTACCGAGCTTCATAGTGACTACCGAGTCATCAGTTCTGGTGAAGTGAAGCTAGTGTTAATTGAGTGATGAGATGATTAGTGTTTACTAAGTGCAGGCATGGTAAACATGGAATGTAGTTTTCACCAAGTTACACATTATCTACTGAGTCACCAGTGTATACCAAGTTTGAAACTACGTTGGAGTGATTAGTATGGACTGAGCCTCTACTTTTACTGAGTGCATGATGATTCCGAGTAATGATAGTAGATGCTGTGTATCATAAATTCATCAAGTTAGTTTTTAGAACCTGAATTTCTACATTTGGGCTGACTCTATAATATTGGTGTAAACTTGTGTATTGGTCAACCTTCTAATTATGTGAATTGGGTTGGTATATATGTAATGTATTGTATCATACCCAAGATAAGTGATTTTGAGAAGAGTGAATGTGAATGAAATGAAAAGCATTCAAATGTGAATCAACAACAGATTAAAGTGTATTGGAAGGTCATTTTTAGGAGCAACAAAGTTATATCTATCACATAGAGGTGATCAGTACTTCAAGGATCTTAATCAGCAATTCAGTTGTAAGTCAAATCTACTGTTTCATCCTAAAAGGTGAATCAACTTCAAATCCTTTAATGAGGTAGACTTAATAGTATTTTCTTTGAATCTCTTTACTGAGTGTATAGTTTATTATATGTTTGTAAAACTTCTAATAAGGTGGACCTAGCAGTTCTAATTGCTCCTAACAGGGCAGATCATTAGAAGTGATCATTATAAGCCTTAATAGGCCAACTTTATGCTATAGTATTGAAGTTTTGTGGGTATCATCCCCACCCTAGTTTTACTTTCTATTTGGAAGGTTTCTAGGTCACCAAATATTGTGTTCAAAGTGTTTGATGGTTTTAATTTCTCATAGTAGATTAGATATATTAATGATAATTGGATTATGTTATTAAGTGCTGAAATTGTTAAAAGTTTTGAGGTTACTGTTTCACCCCTCCCCTCTTAGTATCCTAGCCAGTCTTGAATATTTCCAACAAAGATCTAATATCTTGGACCCATACACAATAGATGTGTCTTCATCTTTTCCTTCTAGCTATCATAATTTGGTCCATCAAACTTCAAACTATCCTCTCTAAATATGTTCACCATGGATCTTGCAAAGTTGTTAAACTTTATATTCAAGGACTTGATGCTCTGATACCAATTGTTAGAAATAATAGTCCATCAAGATAACTGGAAGGGTGGGGGGTGAATCAATTATTCAATTAAAACATTTATCAACCTTAATTAATCTTGACCATTCAACTAAAGTAAACAATAACCATAACAAGATGCATATACATAGTTACACCAGATTTGTTAACTAGAGAAACCCTTGATTAGAGGGAAAACCCTAGTGGGAATGATGCCCATAAAGATATACTGATATATATATATATATATATATATATATATATATATATATATATATATATATATATATATATATTCCTTGTTAGAGGATGGACCCTGTTAGGAGTTTATAAACACATTTAGTACATAAGAGTACTTATTAAAAACTTCGAATCCCTATTTGGAGATTCCAAACCTATTAGGAGTTGTGCCAACCCCGTTAAGAGTTGTAGAAGCAGAAGGACCCATTGTCCAAAGAACTTTTGGGGCAAGACCACTGAACTCACTATCCAACTAATCTCTCAACTATTCCTGGAAAAATATTTTTTTGTACTGTGCTTGATCGTCTTTCCTCTATCCTATCAACCAGAAAAATCACTATCAGACCTTTTAGACCAGGTCACAAACCTTGGATCCAAATATCAAACCTCAGATCACCAAATAAAATCTTGGCAATGAAGTTCTTTCCAACTTCGCTATCCTCCACTTATCTTCACATATCAATTGTTTCTCTTCTATTTCATTCTTTTTTCTTCTTGAAATAATTCATACAATAAATTGTCTAATCAAAGGAAAATGTCCTTCCTTTATACCAACTACATAAAATAATTCCTTGTGTCGACTATTACATCTTCTCAATTAATTATTATAGGGCCACATTAAGAACACGTTACACTTAGTGATAACATTAATCAGTCGCCTTGTAACTTGAACATATTTACATACATGTAGTATTATGAAAAGTGAACTTAACCATATCATTACCAACATGTCTTCTACATGCCTTTAATCTTTCTTCTTAGAATAAAGATTCTACTAAGAGATATAACAAGTTTATCAGAACATGCTTCTATAAGCTCTATCTCAGAACAATATTCACAAAAACTTACATAACTTCTTCTAGACTTAATATCTTTTTCTTCTAATGTTAGCTGCATATACTAGACCCTTAGTATTATCTCTCTTTAACCTTGCTAGTGAAGATACTCAATGATCTATCTATACCAACTTGATCTTTCTACTGTTCTTCTATCAAATACCACATAAAACTACTATGTTGACATCAATGAAAATTACAGTCATGAATGTAACATATCATCATGATAATAATCTAATCATGTTTCTACAATACTCCCCCATAGAACTATCATTAGCATTCATGATTCCAATAATCTCCCCCTTTAGCATTAATGACAACATAGATGAAAATCATCTGGTTCCAAAAATACCAACTGTAAAAAATTGTTATCCTTACTTTTCAAATTCTCTTCATCAATCATTCTCCCCATTGATATACCTCAATGCACTTTATATCAAATTGTTCTTTATATTGTAATCTCTCCCTTCAATGTACTCTATATTAAACTATTTTTTATGCTATAATCTCTCCCTCATTGAAATCAATGTCAAAGGTTTCAACAACCATCTATCTGTGCAATAATTGTCTCTGACTTGCTCAAGTGTCTGAAGAAACTATTCAAAAAAGCATCCATCAAGAGTCCTAGATGACTCCTTCCATCACAAATACTCCCCCATACAAGAAGCATCAACATTCAGTCCATACAAATAATAGTGCTCTATAACAATGGACCGATGCACTCTTGCATCATCTACTTTGATGTAGGTAGGGGCATAACCCCTAGCATACATCAAAAATACTCTTTTTGAAGAGGCTTGGTAAAATATTCAAAATCTGCTCTTTTGTGCTTACATACTCCAATCTAATTTCCTTTTTTGTAACCTTCTCTCTCAACATGTGATACTTGATAGAAATGTGCTTAGTCTTAGAATGAAATACTAGATTCTTTGACATATTCACTATACTTGTGTTATCACAATGTATGATAATAGGTTCACTAAATTCTATCTTCTATATATGCAAAAGATGTTGCACAAGGATAAGAATTGAGTGTGGTGAAGTAGATAATTAGAGGCTGAGCCCCTACCCCTAATATCCTTCAGCATCTTCTTCATCGAAATAACATGATTACAATTGTTTGTTGCTACAACATATTCTACAACTACTATACTCTGTGAGATACAATTCTGCTTCTTGCTTAACCAAGAAACCATTCTTCCTCTAAGAAAAGTGCTCCACCACTGGTGCTCTTTTTGTCATCCATATTGCCTTCCCAATCAACATTAGTATAAGCATATAAAGTGAAATCATTAGATCTGTCATACCACAATATGAACTCTAGAGTTCCCTTAGGATATCTAAATATCCTTTTAACTACTACATAATGTGCTTCTCTAGGATTAGCTTGAAATATTGTAACAATTCCAATTGCATTTTCTATATCTAGCCTTGTGTGAGTCAGATATTGCAATCCTCCAATCATAGATATGTAATTCTTCTGCTCAATAGTAGGTGTCTTGTCCTTTGTAGATAACTTGTGTCTAGTTACCATAGGCGTTCCAAGTAGTTTACATGTTTCCAAACCAATCCTTCTCAATAGATCTTTTAGATATTTAGTTTGAGAAATAAATATTCCTTCTTTATCTTGCATAATCTATAATCCTAGGAAGTATTTCATCTCTCCTATCATACTTATTTCAAATTCCTTCTTCATTTCTTCTAAAAACTTGTCACTTTTATTATCATCTCATCCAAATATAATATCATCAACAAATATTACCAAAATAATCAATCCATCATCTATTTCTTTCCATTATAGGTTACTATCTACCATACCTTTGCTAAATCCAGTTTTGTCAAATGCTTGTCCAACCTTGTATACCAGGTTCTAGGTGCTTTCTTTAAACCATACAATGGTTTCTTCAATCCACATACCATGTCCTTGTCATTCGTTAAAGGAAAACCTTTGAGTTGTTCATTATATACCTCTTCTTCAAGTTCTCCATTCAGAAATGCTAACTTGACATCCATCTGATATACCTTGAATTTCTTATGTGCTGCATAGCCTAAGAATAACCTTACTGCTTCAATTCTTGCCATAGGAGCATAGGTTTCATCATAATCTATCCCTTCTTGCTTTGTTCCTTACAATTTCACCTTATTCATTCATTTTCTTCCTGAATACACATTTTGTTCCAATCACATTGTTGTCTACTGGTCTAGGGACCAATTCCCATGTCTCATTCTTCACTATCTAATCCAATTATTCTTTCATAGCTTGCTTCCAATAGTTATCTTTACATGCCTCATCTGCATTTTTTTGTTCTACTTGAGATATCAAACATAGTTCTTCATTGATTCTGCTTCTTTTCATCACACCTTTATCTTTACTGCCAATGATCTACTCTAGTGGATGATTCTTTGTCATATTCTTACCAGAAGTAGGAGTTGTTATCTCAACTCTTAGCTATGTTCTAGGTTTCAAACTTTGTTCTTGCCTTAGATCTCCTTTATTCTGCAAATCATTATTAGTCTCAAGGAATACTTCATCATTGCTTGGTTTAGTAACAACATTCTCATCATTAGAATTATCTTCTTCATTGGCATACAAATAATTTTTATCTCTTCTAGGTTTGAAATTTCCTTTATACTTTTTCTCTCTTTTAGGACACTTAGATGCATAATGACCAAATTCATTACAAGTCAAACATTTTAAGATTTTCTTACAATCTTTTTCTTTTCTTACAAGAAGGATTACTCCTTCTTCTATCATTCTATCCTCATCAGATCTGATACTGTTAAAAAAATCTCCTCTACCAGTTGTGCTCCTTGATAGATTAGGTCAAATGTTCAGGGCACCAAAAGCTATCTCTATTATAGACAATTCTCTAGACTATCTAAACTCATTCTCAACTACTTCAAGTCTCCAAAGTAGTGTTTCCTTGGTAAAATCTTTGGTACAAGAGATCAATAACTATATCATTAGGGTTGCCTACTTAAATGGTGGCATTAAACTCTTCAATATCTTTTAGATCACTTTGTCATCTTCCTTAGTTCCTCCTTGAGATCTGATACCTGCAGTAATTTATGATATTCTACCTACATATGCTATTATAGATTCATCTTCCATCATTTTATCATCTTGAAATGCACAGCTCCAAATTTTTAACCTCAATTTCTAAGAATGTTCATCACCTTCAAAACTATTTTCCAAAGCTTTCCAAATCTTATGAGAAGTATCAAGTGTTTTTACCTGGTTGTACTCAATTTTAGGAAGTGCAGACAATAGTGCTTCTCTACCTCTCATGTTGCATATAAAAAGTTCTCTCTCATCCTCGGTACAAGTCTCCAATAAACTTTCAATAATAATTGTCTTTTTTGATTTAGTCAAGATCCAATATTCTAGACCCATATACAATAGATGTGTCTTCATATTTTCCTTCTAGTTGCCATAATTTATTCCATCAAAATTTGAACTATACTTTCTAAATATGTTAACCAAGGATCTCCCAAAGTTGTTAAGTTTTATCTTCAAGGACCTGATGCTCTGATACCAATTGTTAGAAATAATAGTCGACCAAGATAAATGAGAGGGAGGAGGGGTGAATTAGTTATCCAATTAAGATATTTATCAACCTTAATTAATATTAAGCATTCAACCAAAGTAAACATCAACCATAACAAGATGCACATACACAGTTAGACTAGATTTGTTAAATAGGGAAACCCTTGATCAGATGGAAAACTACAATGCGAATGATTCCCACATTGATATATATATATATATGTGTGTGTGTGTGTGTGTGTGTGTGTGTGTGTGTGTGTGTGTGTGTGTGTGTGTGTGTATTTCTTTTTAGAGGATAGACCCTGTTAGGAATCTATAAACACATTTAGTATATAGGAGTCCCTGTTAGGAGACTTTGAATCCCTATTATGATATTCCAACCTTGTTAGAAGTTGTGCCAACCCTATTAGGATTTGTAGAAGGTAGAAGGACCCACTGCCCAAACAACTTTTCAAGCAAGACCACTAAACTCTTTGTCCAATTGATCTCTCAACTATTCCTTGTAGAATAATTATTTGTACTATGCTTTATCCTCTTTCCTCTATCTTGTCAACTAGACCAATCACTGTTAGACCTTGTAGACTAGGTCACAAACCTTGGATCCAAATATCAAACCTTGGATCACCAAATAATACCTCAGCAATGAAGTTCTCTCCAACTTCACTTTGCTCTACTTATCTCCGCATATCAACTATTTCTCTTTTATTTTTCTCTTTGTGCTTCTTGTAATAATTCATATAATCATTATCCAATCAAAGAAAAATCTCCTTCCTTTATACTAAATACATAAAAAAATCCCTTGAGTCAACTATTACATCTTCTCAATTAATTATTATAGGACCACATTAATAACATGTTACACTTAGCAATAACATTAATTAGTCACCTTGTAACTTGAATAAATTTCCATACATGTAATATTATGATGAGTGAGCTTAGCCACTTCATCATCAACATGTCTAATACATGCCTTTAACTTTGCTTCTCAGAATAACAATTCTGCTAAGAGATATAACAATTTTACTAGAACATGCTTCTGTAAACTCTATCTTAGAACAATCTTCACCAAAACTTACATAACTTCTTCTAGACTTAATATCTTTTTTTTTTTGAGGTTAGCTGCAAATACTAGACACTTAGTAGTATCTCTCTTTAACCTTGCTAGTAAAAAGACTCAATGATCTATCTGTACTAACTTGATCTTTCCATTGTTCTTTTGTCAGACACTACATAAAATTTCTATGTTGACATCAATGACAAACACAATCATGAATGTAACATATCATAATGATAATGATATAATCACATTTCTACAATACTCCCCCATAGAAGTTTCATCAAAATTCATGCTTCCAACAATTTTTAGCCTCAATCTAGTATTAAATAAAGTCTAGGCACCTTATTTTTACATCACAAGACATCAAGAAGAAAACCCAAGCACTCAAACAAGAAAATTTCCAAAATCATTTCAAACATTAAAGATTTAAGGATCCTTTGTGATCATTTCCTCTTCACTATCTAGAATTTTGTTGACCATCAAGGGAGGAAAAATTCATTGAGGGATTCATCATTTTTTTTATTGTTTCACATTTACATCCATGGATCCATGATGCAGTTTTAGTATATCCATTATATTTGTGGAGATTTCCCATTCTTCATTTCAAATTCAACATCTACAACATAAAAGCATCAAAAATTCTAATTGAAAAGGTCTCTTCAAGCAAGGTGAATACTTACTTTTTTATTAATTTCCTTTACACATTTTACATTTGCATTGAAGTTTGATTTGTTAATCTAGGGCTTGACCAAGGAAAGTCCTCATCCACCCAAAATTAAAAAAAAAGTTTTACTCTATGTAGGAGGAGAATAGATGAATTACAACTATATATTGGAAAGTACTTGACAAAAATTTCTGAAAAAATTTGTCTTGAATTTGATACTATGTTTGAACACATTACCACCAAGTTTACATCTTTATTTTTTGGGTTTCTATTGTAATCATGAATCCATTGTTGTAAATTTTAACACAGGTTCTAATTTTCTATTTTTAGAGTAAAAAGACATAACCCTCTACACATTTAAAGATGAGTACTTTATCATTCATTTCACTTTTTATCCTGGACCTATTTCCATATCTTAATTTGATTGATTGTATATATTTGTCACTTAGATCTATCTTACTATTATCATTAAATCAATTAGCTCAATTTCACATTTACATTTATACATCTTTAATACAACTTTACATTGAATGAAAGAGGACTTTCTTGCATACTGCCTTGATATAATTTGGGTTTAGCATTAGAAACCTTTATCAATTTGAGTTTTGGTAATCTAACTTGAGTTATATTGAGATTTAATCTCTTGTATTGAATGACTTAGTGTGAAAGTGATTAGTTAATGAATCTATCTCATTTATTTGATATTGTTAAATTCATTTCTTCCATTTTCCTAGTAAATACTAGTAAACCCATCAAAGATGAATTGACTTATCTAGAAAGTGTCTATGACATGCTGGTTAACCCATCTAAGATGAATTGAATGGTCTAGAAAGTGTGTGTGGCATGCTAGTCAATTAATGGAGGACCATCCTGGGGTAGTTGGAAATCTTTTATATTGGAGTGATTTTTGACCTTGGAGTTGGAGAACTTTATTGAAGATTGTTGATTCTTGTTCACTTAGAGGTAGTTCTTGATTGGAAGATGCGACTTAACTGATGAGATCAATGACTAAAGGGACTCAATGAAATCAAGTAGTACTCAGTTATTTTTCTAGTATGTGGAATTCATGCTTGATGAACATGGAGATTAGTGGATGAATGTGCTCCATATACTTGGTGATAAATGGTGTGCTTATTGGCTTGGTTCATTGATCAATTGTCCTTAGTTGTTTGACCAATTGACTGGTGCATTTAATCTGTGTTGTATTTGATCATGAGGTGGATCAATCATTGGAAGTATGGGGACCTATTCTTGGTCTTGGTTCTTTTTCCTATGTGTATTTAATGATAGTTCTAAGTTGACTTAGGGAATATTATGTTTGTTTGAGTTCTAGAAGTTTCTATTTGCAATAGGCCAACTTCTAGTTTTGCAGGTATAAAAGAAGGGTTTGGGTAGTGTTGTAGGGGAGACAATCAAGAAGTAGTATGACATCTAGAGAGGAATAGTTGGGAGGAGAAAATTTTAGCAAAGCTAGTTGCTAAGTGAGGGCTTGGGAAATAAGAAGATTTCTTGTTGGCTTGCAAGAATTTTTTTAGATATTTCTTTGGGTTTCTTCTAGATTATTATGGTGTTATAGATTTGGGCTAGATAAAGTTTGTTTAGATCTTGTGAGATATTTTAGAATTGTTAGTATAATTGCTTATGAATTTGGCCATAACTGAGAAGTCCTTATAGCCTAGTACATTGCTTGCAATCAATTATTGATGAATAAAAGAAGCTATTTTCCTATCAAATCTCATGTTATGTTATATGTTTTCTTAAATTGTTAGTAGCTTGGATGAATAGTCTATTTTTGGACCATCCAATCTAGTGGTTGTTACATCGGGTGTTATTAGAGAAAATGTTTTCTCTAGTTGGTGATTATTGGAGTGTGGTTATAGATATTTCATGTGATTCTTATTGTAGATCCATATTTCTAGACTTGTAAAACCCTTCCTAGTTTTGTGTGTTAGGTGGCAGGTTGTGATCTAACTTGCAAGAAACTCAGGTTTGTCACAAGGTATTTGGGTAGGATTTATTGTAGAAGGTTTTTGAATATCTTGGAAGATTCCTCTAAGAAGATATGACCCTATGGAAATTGGAGATCTCTATGATGTGGTGGAGACTACAATTTTAGAGAAGGTTAGATCTTAGATGGAGTTGATGAAGAATGATATGCCTGCTAAGATCATGAGAGCTATAGTGGGTGTACAAAAGGAACATGGATATGAAAGATGGCTATAAGGACATTGTTAATGAATTTGAAGTTTTTGGATCTAGTGGTAAAGATATAACCAATTAGATGGAGAGATCTATGGAAGATAGAACTGGTTGGTTGGATAGATTTGGAACTCAGTTAAAACTAAAGCATAAGATGGAGATTTCTAATTTCTTAGGTACTTTGAATCCTAAAGAGTCAATTGATTAGATTGGTAAGTTTACATACTAATTTTAGTTAGAGAATATTGGAGATCAACTCAAAGTGAGGCTAGCACAAACTAAGTTGAAAGGATATGTTGCTTTATGGTGGAAAGAATTGCAAAGAGACAAAGAAGAGGAAGGTGAAATGAAGATCACTTGGTAGAAATTTATGGTGACAAATTAAAGTCTAGTTTCATTCCTATTGATTATGAACTTTATTTGTTTAAGAGATTATAGAATCTAAAATAGAAGGATATGAATGTGAATGATTATATCAAGGAGTTTTACAAGTTAACTATTTGGTTTGGGCATAGAGATATTTCTAAGGAAAAGGTGGCTAGGTATATTAATGGTTTGAGATTCAATATTTAGGATAAGATTGACATGTTGAAGATTAATTTGGTTGAAGATTCTTATTAGTATTCCCTAAAGGAAAATATAATTTTAAGAGAAGACATCAAGATAATTTTCAAGGAAAGGAGAAGTAGGAACACTCGATGAAAGATAAATCAATTGCTAAAGATGAACCGGAACTTGTTGAAATGAGTCCTACAAATATGGTGAAAAAGGAAATGGATATTTTGAATTTCCTAATGCTAATAAGAAGGTTAGTGATAGAAGAGTTATTGTAATGAATGAAAATGAGGACTTGGTGAATGAGACTAAGGTTGAAGATAACTTTCTAGTTTGATGAGCGTTATTTATTCAAAAGGTGATGGAATAGTGTCAGAGAAGGAATTTTTTAAGGTCTCCATGCAAGTCTTGAGGTAAGGGATGAAATGTGATTGCGAATAGTAGTAGTATTAATAATGTAGTTGCTGAGGAGATGGTTCAAAAACTTTGTTTGAAGAAAGTGATAAATCCTTGTCCTTATGGGATCAATTAGTTGTAAGATGAACATGATTTGGAGGAAAGGGAGCATTTTATTGTTAATTTTTAGATTGGGCAATACGTGGATCAGGCATTGTGTGATTTTGTGGACATGAGTAGTTTTCACATAGTAGTACTGATAATGTAGTTGCTGAGGAGATGGTTCAAAAACTTAGTTTGAAGAAAGTGAGAAATCCTTGTCCTTATAGGATCAATTAGTTGCAAGATGAACATGCTTTGGAGGTGAGGGAGCATTGTCTTATTATTTTTTAGATTGGGCAATATGTAGATTAGGTGTTCTATAATATTATGGACATGAGCAGTTATCACATATTACTTGGTAGACCTTGGCAGTATGATTGTAAGGTTGTAAATGATTATGTCAAGACTGTATTTACTATTCATAAGGGTCGAATGAAGTTTTCCCTTATTCCTTTACACTATGAAAAAATAAGTTGGAGGAACTTCAGTTTTAGTAGGCAAGTTGAGTTGAAGGATTCTCAAATGGATAGAGATCAACATGGAAAATAGACTTGTAGAACACCACAAACATATGTGGAGAGGAAATATGTGGAGTTATCTATTGTAGTAAAGGATTTGCATAAGAGGAACAAAAACAAGAATACACAAGTTGATAACTTAGAAGATATTATGTGAAGAATCAATTTAGTGTTTATGTGTTGAATCTTGGAAGATGTTCATCCAACTATCGAGAACATATTTTGGCACCTAGTGTGTCAGATACAAGAGTATCCTGGGATGGTTGGTAATATTTTATGTTGGAGTAACTTTTGACCTTGGAGTTGGAGAAATATGTTGAAGGTTGGTGTTTCTCAATCAATTAGCTATAGTTCTTAGTTGGAAGATGTAACTTCACCAATGAGCCTTGTGATTGACTTGATTTGGTGGCATCGAGTGGTGCTTAGCTGGTGTTCTTCTTAGTGGAACTCATTATCGGTGAATGTGGGTCTCAATGGATGAGTGTGCTCAATATGCTTGGTGATACTTTGTGTGCTCAATTGTTGTTGATGCTAATGGTTAGTGGCTTGGTTTAATGAGTGATTGTCCTTAGTTATTTGACCAGTTGACTGGTGCATTTAATTTGAGTTCTATTTGATCATGATGTGAATAGATCATGGGACATGTAGGGACCTATTCTTAGTATTGACTCTTTCTCCTACACTTATTTAATGATGATTGTAAGTTGACTTAAGGCATATTATGTTTGTTTGAGTTCTAGAAGTTTATATTTGTAACAAGTCAACTTGTGGTCATGCAAGTATAAAAGAAGGGTTGGGTAGTATTGAGGGGAGGGAGTTAAGAAGTAGTGAGACATTTATAGAGGAATAGATGAGAGGAGTGAAATTTAGTAGATGTAGTAGCTATGTGAGGGCTTGAGAAAAAAAAAAATCTTGGTGGCTTGTGAACACAAATTTAGATACTCCTTGGGGTTTCTTATAGATTCTTGTGGTGTTATATAGTTGGACTAGGTAGGGTTTATTTAAATCTTATGAAATCTTGTAGAATTGTTACTACAATTTTTGATGTATTTGGTCATAACTGGAAAGGCCTTACAACCCAACACATTGCATGTAATTAGTTATTGATGAATAAAAGAAGTTGATTTCCTGTCAAATCTTGTGTTTTTTTGTGCTTCCATTGAAATCGTTAGCAACTTGGCTAGATAGTCTATTTTATACCCTCCAAGCTAGTGGTTGTTACATCATCAGTTCATCAAGTATTCATCCTTAAGGAACCTTGTGTCCTAAAAGGGTAATTTGTAAAAATGACCCAGACATAAGGATGTGATTTTCGTTAAGGGAAAGAACGAAACCTAATCTTCCCATACTATTTGGTAATCCAAGAAATGATCCATGGAATAAAAAGATCATCTCATTTGGACTATTTGGTAATACAAAGTTGGATTAAAAAATATATGGGGATTAAGCCTCATTTATTGTTAATAATCTAATAGAGTCATCAAAAAAGAGTTGTGGGGATAAGGCATCCTAGACTACTAGTAATTCCGTATAGAGATCTAATATCTACAAGATGAAACCATCAATGTGTGTGTGTGTGTGTGTTTGCGTGTGTGTGTGTGTGTGTGTGTGTGTGTGTGTGTGTGTGTGTGTGTGTGTGTGTGTGTGTGTGTGTGTGTGTGTGTGTGTGTGTGTGTGTGTGTGTGTGTGTGTGTGTGTGTGTGTGTGTGTGTGTGTGTGTGTGTGTGTGTGTGTGTGTGTGTGTGTGTGTGTGTGTGTGTGCGCGTGTGCGCGCGCGTGCACACGTGCGCATGTGTGCACATGCATACTATTGAGATGAGTGTATGCCCACACATTAAAGAGATTGGAATACCTCAATGGGAGAAATGGCTTTAAAGGAAGCATACATGCATCCAATAGAAAATGTTTCCACTATAAAATGCCCCTAAGAAATAACATTTCAAGGAAAATAAATGCAACAAAAGAGAGAGCACAAGAGAGACCTACCTATACTAAGGCCAAGATGATAATATGATAATATGTATAATATTATATCAAATATGAAATTTAATTATTACCTAAAGGAAGTAGAGTTAAAACACAATTGAGGAATATAATATTAGAGATATAAAAAATAATCTTCTTAGGATCATATCATAGAAACCAAAAAGAATTAATGTTATTATGTTGCAGGTAGACTAAAATTATGAACAATGAAATATATACAACACAACAAGTTGCACATTATAATTTATAGAAGAAGAGAGATACAAATAGAGGAATGTGTACAACATGTTCAATTTCTTTATCAACTTGCACCAACATAGATATAAGGATTGGTTACAAAAATATAGACAAAATATTTAATAAGCAACACAAGAAGTGGGAAACACAGTACAATAGACAAACACATAGATACTACCCTCCTAGAGAAGTCTTTTCAAGAATGTCACATGCCCTCCCCATGTATTTTTGTATCATCAAGGAAAGGTGGACAAATTTCAAGAGGAATAATATCCAACACAATATGAACAACAACCAAATCCAAGAAAGAACTTTTTCAGGAGTCACTATGCTCGATACTAGGAGAAATAATTAACTACTTAGAAAGTATGTTAAGAAAATCATGATCAACATCGATAGTATCATATTCATCATAATTAACATGTGTATTATTGTTACATCAATAACCTCATCATCAAGAGCATCTTCCTGATCAAGATTAATAAAAATAGAACTAATATACAAGTAGAATCATCATGTTTATTCATTTACATGTTATTATTGTGATTTACTTCCTCCAAGGGATCAAGAATGGGTTGATAAAAGGAAGAAAAGGGTTGAGAAGATAACATAGTTTGAGAAGAAAGAGTGTGTTCTTTAGCCTTAGCTTGACAGTTCTTGTAATGCTTATGAGAATTTTGGTTATGAATGATTTTTCAAGATAAAGTTAAAGGAGTAGGATTTAAAATATTTTTTTTAGGAGGGAACAACAACAAGTTGAGAGATGTTGTGTGAAGGAGGAATATGTGGAGTAAAAAGGATAGTTGTAAAGGATCAACCTTAGATTGGATAAGCTCAAGAATATTTTGAATTTTTCATTTCTAATAAAATCAATAAAGATGATAAAGGTGAATAGACAATTTTGGGTGTAAAGAAAGCCAAAAGAAGTCCATTTCAGCCCAATATTGAGGGAGAGAAGGTTGGCAAAGAAAATAAGTAATAGTTATGATATCTCTATTGTGGGGAAACTTAAGGCATATATGAATGGGAGAAGAACAACTTGCATGGAATAAATCCATAGGATATCAAACTTAACTTGGAATCAATTAGAGGTGGGGATGCTAAAAAATGTAGTATCCACAATTTTACTACAAAGGGTCATATGAAGAAATATATAACCTTGAGAATGATAAATAAAAACATTCTAGGTTTCAATACAAACTTCAAATATGTCAGAGGAATATTTATGTAGTTCTTTATTCTAAATATTTTCTTAATTGATAACATTAACCATAGAAGAAGGATCAACTAAAACACCATAGGAAGGAATATGAGAAACCTTTTCTATAATGTAAAGAGGACCATTAGGTGATTTAATCATCTCAAAATTATAAAAGGTGGTAGGAAGTGAAGATATAGGTTAAGGTGGAGGAAAATTTAGAGGTTGATGTTGAGATTCAACTTGATTAACCATTTGATTAGCTTCTTCCACCTTGTTAGTAGAAGTGATATTAGTAACAAGAGAAGAAGGTTGATTAATAAGATATTTGAAATGTGAAGGTAAAATGTTTAGTGTAAATTTGTAAGTTTTGGTTAGGAGATGCAACATATTTACTCATACTATTATCCTCAACATTATTTGACATAGAACTAGAATCAATAAGATCATGAATATAATTTTTGAAATAATAACATTTTTTAGTATCCTAGCCAGGTTGACAATGATATTCACAAATTTTTTTTGATCAAATAATTTGGACATTGCCATACTAGTATCAAAAGTGAAAATAAGAGGAAGTTTAATAATATTAGCATTAATTAACTTCAACATCACAACATGTAAAGGTTCAGATAAAGAAGTGTACTTATGACTATGATGATACACAAAGAAAAAATAGTAGTACCTTTAGGTATAACATTGACTTGATAATCTATTGTGTTTGTTGTCTTGTTAATTTTGATGTAGGTTTTTGGTTTAGAAAACTTATTTTGATGAACAAAAGTGCCACTCTTATCAATGGTAGTAGAAGCCACTGGAGTGGTCCCTCAAGCTATCTCACTTGTAAATTACAATGGTAAAGCATTGCAAAAAGATTTGATAATAAATTATCCTCAATAAGGAGAATATTATTTCTAATATCTTTTTGCAAATTAAAAATAATAATATGTTGAATGTCATGATCAGGAAAATGATAAGATATTTGAGCATACAAATGTTTGAATCTAACAATAAAGTCACTAACATTTTCCTTAACATTTTTTTACAATGTAATGATCAATTAAAGAAATTTGAGGATCAATGTTATTTTGAAATTGTTGAATGAATGATTTGATAGTTTTTTTAAATCTATAAATAGAATAAGGGGGAAAGGATCAAACCATTGAAAATATTTATCCCTAAAGGTTTGTGTGAAAAACTTATCCATGAGCTTATAGTCATGAGAAAAATCACAATCTATAGTTTGAAAAGTCCAAACATAAATTAAAAAATCACCCTTACCATGATAAGTCTCAAGATGAGGTATCTCAACATGTTGTGGGATAATAGCATAAAGGGTGTTTAGAGAGAGAGGGTCAATACTGTCACATATAGGGATGTTGTACTTAGATTCAACGAATTGATCCCCTTGCTCTTGTAAAGCTGAGACAATTTAAGGTAGGATACTAATGGTTGGATTAGAATATGCAATAGTAGGCATGGACACATTATATGTATTATTGAGGTTCTTGTAAGAAGTATATGGATGATGCAAAATATTAGGTGGAAGATTTTAATAAGTTGGAAGAGGATTAAAAATGTGAAAGGCACACCATTGTATGAAAGAAATGAGGAAGGTATTAAAGTAGGATAAATACTTGTGGGATATACGGGGTTATGAAGATCAACACTTAGGGTATTAGAAACTTGTGTAGAAGATATCATAAGAGGTAGTACATAAGTTGGAATGCTAGGAGAAAAATTTGAAATGATAATGGAAGGTTCAATGGTTGGAGAAGGAGGGTATTATCATAATTCTTGATCATATTTCATCAAAGGATTAGAATGAGTATTAATAAGATGAGAAATTATGTAGAAAATAGAAATGTTATTGTCATCGTAATTAAGAAGTTTAGTTATAGCTTTGATATCAACAACACTATCATGGTTTTAATCTTCTTGTATGAGCCAATTTTCCAATTCACCAAATTTATGAGCTAGTTTGTGATAGGATTAAGATCATGAGGAAAAATATTGGTATCACCATGGGTTATAGGAAAGAAAGAGGAATCATGATCAAAATAGCCCATGAGTCTACAACTTCTTGTAATGAGAGTATTATAGGTTGGAATTAATGTGATAAATATCATAGAAAGGGATATCACAAAAAGAGAATCTAAAAATCTCGAACCACAATAATGATCAAAATACCACTAATGAAAAAAGAGAATAAAAAGTATATCTCGGTGCATAAATGAAATAGAAAAATTGAACACCAAAAATTACACACTGAGCAAATGCATTGGGTTCACAAAGATATTTATGGTAGAAATGGAAATAATGAATTTGTAAATGTAAAAAAGATGAGCTAAATTCATTAGTTAAACATTTTCACCCCAAGCCATTAAATACGAGAAAAAGAGGGGCTTACAAACATAACTCTTAATTAGATTAGAAAAACCCAAATGAGATGAAGGGATGTCAATACTAAACCCAAATTATAGCAAGTATGTAATAAAATCCTCTTTCATGCATTGTTCATTAACCTTAGATTCAAATTGTGATTAAGTGGATTAACTTAATTGATTGATTAAATGTGAAATTGATCAAATTTACTAGGGTTGACTTATTTAAATGAAAGAAACTCATTTACAACCATAATAAATAGATAGATAAATATAAGAGATCAAAGTAAGATAGCGAAAGTGAGTAAGCTCAAAGAAGAGATATAAAAAATACCTTTATGTTCAAAAAACTATTGACTAGAAACTATGACATAAAAATTAATTGCAAATCTAGAATAAGAACATTAAACCCCAAAAAACCTAAAAATTGTAGATCTTTAGGTAGAGGTCAACTTAATTGACCTCTATAGGTATATGTTCAATCTAATGACCATGTTATTGAAGGGTAGAGAAGGAATGAACCTCGAATCTCCTAGAAGATTCTAACTATAGGTTTCCAAATTTGAAATCACAATTCTGATCACTTATTCATACACACATTTAGAAATCAAACTTGAAAGATACAAGCGTGAAAATTCATGTAAATAATCAAGACAAATGTGATGATTCACCCTACTTTATGAAACACTTGTTGTGAAGACTTTCATTATTGCTGGATATTATTGATGTTGAATCTTAAAAAAGAATGTGGGAAATACCCACAAATGAAACCGATCTAATCAATATTAGACATAGATCCGTGGATGTATATGTAAAAAGGGAAAGAAGATAAATTCCATACTGTAGATATCCTCCCTTGATGGCCAACAAATTGCTATATCTTGAAGAGGCAACACTTGTGATATCCCCAATTTGGCACATAAATTAACTAATGAATAAGTATTATATATAAAGAGTATATAATATTAATAATCGATAATATTATAATTATATTAAGATACAAATATGAATTGTTATATATTATATAATTATAAATATTAATTATACATATAAATATATATAGGAATATTATCATATATTTAATTGGATATTTATATGTCATAGATAATTAATATATATCTATATGACAATAGAATATTATATTATATCTTTGTTATTTATTAAAATAATATTTAATCAAAATAATTCATATGTAATATATATAATCATATATAAATAATATAAATTTATTATTAATATATAAACATATATAATTAAATAATATAACTACCTTATTAAATTAATGAAAAGACACATCTCTATGAAATACTAATATATATATGAGATATCGCATGTTGAATAGGGTATCATAAGAAATATTATCAAATTGATATAAATAAATGTCAAATTGAAGATGCCCCAAAAATGGGACATTACAACACTCATAGTGGATTCTCGAATGCTTGATGAATTCCCTAGAAAACTTGATGAATGCATTAAATATTCTTTATTGAGTATTTTTAATGAATGTATATATGTCTTATGATGTGCAAATTAAGTGTCTAAGCTTCCTTATATGCTAGTTTTTGGGATTAGAAATTTAAAAAAACCAATGAGGTCACCAAATTTTACAAATTAAACTCCCAAGACAAAATTGGCCCTATCACATAAATCTTAGGGTCTTAAAAATTTCAAAGACAAAATTGGAAAAAAGGAGAAAGGGTAGGAGAAAGAATATTAAAGGGCAGGAGAGAGAATATTTTGAGCATAAATGCATCCATGGACCATAAAATCACCAAAGGGAATTATATAAATGGTCTTAAATGATGGGTTCTTCTATTTTTTGATAGTATAGGTCCCTAGAGCCTCCCCCTACTAGTCTAAAACTTGGATCTTGGGTATCATTGCTAAGGTGAACATTTTCTTGTTCAAGTTATTCTATAAAATAAAATCCTTACCACTAAATTTCAGTCATAAAGGAATTTTTAATCCAAAGAGATATTATCTATCATAAATGATGAAGAATGAGTTGATTATATTTCAATTAGTTGTGTATTTTCTTCGCACACTTGGTCCTACATCTTGTGACAACCAATGTTGGGTCTTCCCTTCTAGATCTAGGAGTACTTTGTACATTTGACCAATTATTATTATAAAAAATATAATAAAAAATTGTGGACCTTATTTATGCCTCAAGTTCTATGGGGGACTCAAAAGGAGATAAATAATAGAATCTTCAAAGATATTAAAGCTCCTTTTTGATATGGTGAGTGGAAAATTTGAGGAAGAAATATTGGAAAATTTAAAGTTCTTTATTAATATCTGTCCTCTCTATAATGCTGAAGAAATTTACATTTTGAAGTGTAGGAGTTGTTGGAAAAATATTGAAAACTCCCCTTTGGATTTATAACAAGGGCTTAATTGCCTCTTATGTACTATAAGCTGAGTGGTTGTATCGGGCACTAATAGATCAATATTTTGATGCAACCATAATCCCACTCTATGATGTAGGAACATCCTGGGGTAGTTAGAAATCTTGTATACTACATTGGTTTTGACCTTGAAGTTGGGTGGACTTGGTCAAAGAAGGTGATGCTTGGTCACTACTGGAGTAGTTCTTGGGTGTAGTTTTATTGTGGTTCCATAATGCACACCCCATTTTCTAATAGAAATGGGGACTCCCCTACTTTATTTTTGGGCTTTTCGAACCCTAGTCCTAGGTTGAGTTTTTTAGATCTTCCCTAGCCACTAGTTCATGTCCAAGTTCTGTCAGATAAACCCTAATATTAGAAATTTGAGAGACTAAAGAGAAACAATTTAAAATTAAGAATTTTGGCACATCGAGTGCACCTCTAGAAGTGCACTAGTGCACCCAAAATATTAAAGGGGTTGTTGCACATTGTTTAGGTGCACTTGCATAGCTATACCAAGTTTCCCTCAAAATCTATTTAAAGGGGGGATAACCCCTCCCTCTTCACCTTATCTTTTGTTTTCTTTTAGCATTGGTCTCCTTGCACTTTGACTCTGCCACATTTTCAAACTTCCCTGCACCTCTGCATTGTGACAAGTCTACTTACTCCTCTCTACAAACTTTGAACATAACAAAAACTCTTTGAAAAATTGGTGCACATCAGAGCACCTCCCTAGGTGCACTGGTGTGCACTGATTCCTCTGGAACACTTAACACACACATTTAAAAGAGAGAGAGCTTACACCTAAAATTTTAGGTGCACACTAGTGCACCTATCTAGGTGCCCTAGTGCACACCTAAATTGCAAAAAATAAAAAAAGAAATAAAAAACAAAAAGTCTCAATGCAAGGCTTGGTGCACACTAGTGCACCCAGCTTGGTGTGCTAGTGCGCACTTGAAATTTTAAAAATAAACTTTCAAAAACCAATGAGAGTGTTGTGCATCAGGCACACCTCCTAGGTGTGCCTAATGTGCTATATTTTGTTTTTTAAGGTTAAAATAGGTTTTTGTATGTTTTCGAGTAGTGTCACTTTGCAAATTTTGTACGACTTAGCTTTAGGGTTTCAATTTATCATTTTTTCTTTAGTTCCAAACTAATGGGCATCCATTTGTGTAGATATAATGGCATCTTCATTAGCTTCCATGGGTGAGAAATGACATCAAAACCTGTAGTCTTCAAGTTCCAAGGCTTTCGAACAAAATCAAGATTCTAGGATAACTACTCAGAGATTAAAGATACAGAATTGGGGCATACTGATTTGGGGGAATTTTTGAGGATTTGCAACAAACCTACTGAGAGGTTGCAAATGGTTTTTGCTCTCATCCATTCTGGGCTAGTCAACATAGCTTCACAACCAGTGTTAGTGCAATCTTCAGAGCTGGTCATGACACTTGTAGAACACTTTGTCCTTGAGGAGAGGGTTGTGAAGAGTGTTATAGGAGAATCTATCCTTGATCTCACCTGAGGAATATTGAGAAAGTATTTCATCTCCCATGGGAAGACTAGTTCATCAAGCTTACATATGAATAGGAAAAAATATGATACCGAGAACACATTGAGGAAGCCTCTGAGATCATTCAGTCCTCATACCTCATTGAGAAGACTCCCTTGGGGAAGAAGACTAGTAAGGTTGACATGACTAGAGGATATATGATTGTAGACATCAGATACTCTATAATACTTTTGAGAAAAGTTATGGGTCTACCAACAGCTAGGCATTTGAATATCTTCATGGTAGATTTCATTGAAATGATGAGGAAAGTGGAAATGCCACTAGATTGGGCTTCTACTCTTAGTGATAATTTGTGCGAACAATCCGTGGTGGTAAAGAAAAAAATGAAGTTCTATATGACATCGTATTTGGTGTATTTTCTAGTTACAAGAGTGACAGACTATCCAGGGTTGTACATAAAGGGTAGCATGCAAGATTATAATGCATGGCCATACATTGTGTACCCATAGTTGGTGAAGAAGAAGCTATCAAAAAAAAGAAAAGAGTACAGAATTGTAAATGATGCATTTATATTTTCCATAATCATATTTAAAGAAGGGGATTATGTAAAGAGGTTATCAGATGATGCGATAGCGCAAATAACGATACTCAGAGCATATTTCATTCAATTTAGAACATTCACATATTTGAGGGTAGCAGGTACCATTTTGAACCCCAAGAAACTCCTGAGGTACCCTTGTGACAAATTGGTTCTCTTAGAGATCTCTTTAGAAATTTTGTTTGCCTATGATAGAGTGAGGAAACAACATAAAAAATGTTGGACTTGGCCATTGGTTAGAAGACCTTTTCAGGTGGATAAGAGGCAAGATATCTTCTCTTTTGAGTGCCAATGGGATCAATATCCCCTGGAAGAGTACAATTATCCAAGGCTATGTTTTGATAATATTGGGAGAGCATAGTTTTTGGTGGAGAAGACATTTCAACATGAAGAAGCCATTGAGGATCATTGGATGAACACTACAAATGACTACAATGTCTGAATAAAAGATTATTGTAGGATGACTTTGTACTTGGTAGAGAAGGCCCTAAAGGTAAAAATTCCCTTGAAGATATGGCAACAAGATCCTGAGAAGTTGTTAGATCCTCTATTCAATAGGGATAAGATAGGTGATAGGCCTATTATGAGTACCGAGGTTGATAAAAAGGAAAATTCAAATATCAACTATAAGGCAAGGCATATCATGAAAATGACATAGGATTGGATCAAGAAACCATTTGAGATTGATCCAATTCTTGAAACAATAATCTTTCATGCACAAGCTTGCCCATCCAAAGGTAGAGGGAAGAAAGTCACTATCCCTACCTTCACAACTCAATCGTTGGTGAGGCCAGAAATAGTACACCAACTTGATAGGCTAGTGGGTTATTATCAAGCTTAGAAAGGTGGAGGTTGAGGTAAGAGGAAAATAAGTTCTCCCCAGAGAATTGAACTAGAAGAAGGTGAAATCTTGGCACCTCCACAACAAAGAGAAGTAAATGTATAAGGATTTTAAGATATTGGAGCTTTACAAGTCCACATTGACCCTCAATTACCACCAGCTACTGTACCCAGCCAAATAGAGATAGAAGCTAAGATTCAAGAGGTCTCTAAACCTCAAAAAATGGAACAAGCATCCCATTTGGTGCCTAAAAAGGGAAGAAAGATCAAGGCTTCTATTAAGAAGAGGCAAAGGGTGATTAGGAAAGTAGTCCCTGTCCCATCAATCTCAGAACCTATTCCTTAGAAAGATGAAGAAGATTATGATGAGCACAATGTGCCTTTGAGTAGGAGGGCCTAGCTAGAAAGAACAACAGAACATGAGAGAGGGAGAAGTTCTACTTCTACGCCACCACCAATCCTAGAAGGACCTCTGCAAATAACCACATTAGAGGATGAAATGCAATAATGGATTGATGAGCAGGATGTAGAGGGCACTGATATATTTAAGATGTTAGATTTTGATTTAATGTCTGTAGGAACTAAAATAATTAGGGATAGGATCAATGATACACCAACCAATAAGACCCAACATGAAGATTGGATTCAGATGCCACAAGAATCACAAGGGCCTAAGGTTACTCCTTCATCCTCAATACAGGTTACAGTTGTTGTGGATAACGGCTCTACTACTCCTTTGTCACCAAGTATGGAAGAAGAACAAGTTCAAAAGGAGCAAGAGGAAGATCCTCAACAAGTATCGATTGATGAAGTGTCTGGAGAAGGACAAATGGTTGAATATCCTCAGCAAGCCTCCCAAGACACAAAGGCAAGAACTATGGGCTCCATTGAAACAAAAACTATAGGAGAAGAGCCATCACAAAGAGAGAAAACCCCAAAAAGGAGTGATGTTGAAAGGGGTAGTAGAAAAAACTCCTTCATCATTAAAAGGCAGGTCTTCAGTGGAGCACAACCCAAAATGGTTGAAAAAAGAAATGATGAGTAAAAAGCAACAATTCAATGCTGATAAAGAAGACATGATAGAATTGATTGATGTTCTAAGGAAACCTGAGTCCCCATCAGAAGAGGAAAGAGAATTAATGTTTATTAATAGTGATTGAAACCAAAATTTATTCACACAAGTGGCTATCCCTCCTCTTGATTTGGAAATAGAAGATTTGGATCCACAAGATTATCAAATTAGAGAAGTTATGCTTGGGAAGCCCACATTAGACAATGCCAAATTAATGGTTACAATGGGGATGAAGGAGGTATTTCTAGAAGTTTGGAATAGGAAGGGGCAAAATTAATAACACTTCGAAGGAAAAATGAAATTCTAAAAGGATATCTAGCCAAAGTTGTCGGTCCCTTGGATCTTAAAAACCTTGAAGATAATTTAAGTGCAATGATTGAAAGAAGAGATAGGGGAGGGGTACACTTGGATCCATTTTTGAATGCCTATCAACAGTGGCAGGAAAGTTTTGAGGAGAAGGGAATTCTTATCATCTAGGGAAATCTAAAGCTACTTCATGTTATGCAAGAGAATGTGGATAAAATGGTAACAATTTTGAAACAAGATTTCACTCTTATGGATGAGGTACATACCTGGTGAAAAGAGTTGCAGGTGCTATAGGCAATAAAAGGCCAAAGATATAGGATGCTTATGGATATGTATACGGTGGAAGAGTTAGATTTAATTGATGATTGGATAGAGAAAATAGAAAACACCAATAAAGTAATGGAATCATTACATGTAGAGATCCACCAACTCAAGGACCAAGCTAGAGAGAAAATTTTGGAAGCAGAGAAATATTATAGTAATGCATGTCTAGACATTTTCAAAGATGATGCATGTGAGAAATTGATACCAGTAGATGTAGTTGTATAGAATTTTAGGAATATTTTTGAGGAAGTTACTTCTAATGAAGACATCTGGTAGGCCTTCAAGACAAAGGAAGCCTTACTAGAGTTGGATACTAAACTCAGGGATTTTGCTGAGACCCATATAGAGGTAGACAATTATAGAAAGAAGGTCAAGGAAAAGTATAATGCATTAGATTTATTAGATGTAGTAAATATCACTTAGATTATTGAGAAACTCAAGGGAAAACATCAAGACATAGCTTTGGTATGAAGGGGGACAAAACCCAAAAGCCAGAATTTCATTTTTGACACTAAGTAAAATTTTGCAATTTTGGACCTTTGAGGTGTGCTATTGCACTTTTTGTCACAAAGTGTTGGAAGAATTTTGAAGAAGTCTAAGGTGCATAGGTGCACTAATGCACTTTCTTTGAGGTGCACTTTTCTAGAGATGCACCGACAGTTAACTGCCAGTTCCCAAAAATTAGAGCTTTTGATGCATTGGAAATGCATTTTGGCCACAGTTTAACTCTGACATACACCTAGTGAAGGATTAGCTTCTATTCTTGGTACTTCTAGACCTTTCCACATGGATTGAAGGCTCTCTTCTTCATATTTTCTCATTATTTCTTTATTTTATGACATGTAAAGGCTCATGCATCCAATTAATGATATAAAAATGGATAGAGTCCTACTAAGCACTAGTTAGAGGGTTAGTTTGTATATAATTAGTTTGTTTTATTAAATTAGAAGCATATGATTGCATGAAGATATCTTTAACTCTCAACAAAAATTGAGGAGATGATTTCTTATAAATATGGAATTGTAATATGTAATCAAGGCTGTCGTTATTTTGCAATGATATATGCTTTTGGTGCTCACATTTGAAGTGTAGTGACTCTTGCTTGAATGTGTCATATTTTTGTGAATGCATGTTCATGGAATTATGATTGAGCCAAAAGTTTATTGTGTTATTTCTAGTTGTGTGATCTTTTAATTCTAGTGTTTGCTATAGTTTTATGAATTCCACTGACATATCTAGCTCGAGAAGAAATCACCAAATTGTGGCTGCATAATTTTTTGTCTTGCATGAGTGCACTTTTCGTAGCCTTGAGATTTGATGAAGAGTGAAAGACCATATGGTTACTGAATTTTCCATTGACGATTGCATCAGTGGAATCAAGGAAGTGTTGCTCCTACTTTCATTAATTACCCATTGATTTCTTCAAAAGCTTAATTCACAGATGTGTTGTTTCTGTAGCTTATGTCTGTTAAGATTTTACTTTCATGTTATTTCCATAAAGTTTCTTGTTACCTTATTTATTTTCTTTAATAACTCCTTGTTAAATTAGGAACTCATACTAGCTACATTTTTTTATTGCATTCATTAGAAAAATAGAAAAATAGAAAAACATAGTTCTTTTGTGTGTCTTATTTTGAAGCAACGAATGGATTTTACATCATATTTGAGATCATGAGAGCCAGTAAAGGCCTTCTCATGAACAATTTTTTTTATCTTCAATTGAATAGATTCTAGTAGGTCACAAGATCACCTAGAACCTTGGAGTTGATCCACAAAGATTAACTTTTCAAGAGAGGAATTTGAAAGGATTCTTGCCATTAAGCATCGTGCAAAATGACAACTCAATAGAAGTGGCGCTAGAAGGAGGGGCATCTTGATTTTTGGAATAGAAGAAAAATCTGCCAAAGTTTTGAAATTCTACCCTTTTTACAAGTTCAATTTTTTTTCTAAGTTTCTTGAGAAATTCAGGTGCACTAAATTCTAAGTGTGCCTTATTTGTGAGAAAGTGTGCTTATGCAGAGGTGCACTTTTTCTAGAATTGATGCAAAATGGAGGATCTTGATCCAAAATCCCCATTTCAGCAAGCTTTGAGATCTTCCCCAAGTACATATGAGTCTCTCAAGCTTAGCTAATTTTGCAAACCTCATAGTGACAAAGGAATACCTCAACTTCAACCACTTCCATTCAACATTTCATCATTTTTTTCAACTCCACCTCCACAACAACCACCCTTAGGTCCACCAAATCCTCCAATGGCCTTTTTCACAAATGCTATAGACTCACCAATCAACTTGAGAGGTTCACCCCATTACCTTCTTAAGAATCCCAAGAAGTTTTGCCCAAGGTTCATTTATGGAGAAACATGAACTACCGAAGATCACATCAAAGTATTCAAAGAAATTTGCTACTGAAAAAAAATTGCCAATAAGGATGTGGTTGTTCATTTATTTCCCTAATCTTTGGGGAAAGTTTCCTTTAATTGGTATGTTAATTTTCCACCTGGATGTATTGGAGATTGGGATACTTTTGAAAAATTGTTCCTAGAACAATTCAAAACTTTTATCAACCCAACAGTGATACATCAACAATTCATATCAATCAAAAGAGACCCACCTGAGATGGTTTCATGCTTCAATCATCACTTTCACATGGCATATCACAAATTGGAAACACCATATACTATACTATTTGAAGTGGCTATTCAAATCTATCTAAATGCTATGGACCCTCTTACTACTATCTTTATGAGAAGACTTCCTAGAAAAAATATTGATACATTGGAAAAGGTCTTCATAGAAGCAATAACCTTCAGGAAGCAAGCCAATCTTAATGGAGGAGGATTGACACTTCTAGCTCAAGCTACCACAACAATGCCAACATACCCTATCAGAGTGCATATGGTACCTAGCCAATTGATACCTATGAATCCAATTCTTTTACAATAGGTACCTGCTCCATAAAACCACACTCTAACATATCTAGGGTATGAACCTCCAAAAGCTACTTTCTTTGAACAAAAGGCAACAATTTTTGCAAAAGTAGACAATAGCTTTATTTCCAAATTTGGTCAAATGAAGAAGATTGTGTCACAAATGAACAATGAGCTAACTCATCTAAGGTTTTCACAGGGACAAAATAACAATTTTCAAAGGAACAACATTGGCCCCTACAACAACAATTATGGCCAAAATTATAATAGGAACTTCAGTGGGAACAACAATAGTGGAAACAAAAATATAGGAAATAATAATGGAGGGAACAACTTAATCCTCTTGATCCTAATAATGGATTCCAATGAAAAAATTGATAATGGAACACTTATCCAAATAATAGAAGCATTCCTATAGATAATAACAACAATAAAGTTCAGTATACAAATATCAATCAGTATGACAATGGTCAAAATGCATCTAATAATGGTGGTTCATATTATGATGGAAATTAAGAAATGACTCAAAATTTTCAAGTAAACATCAATGCTACTCCTATGCAATTTAATGCCATGCTATTAGAGTCCTATGATTCTACATAGAATGCACAAGTAGAATAGCTAGTCAATGAAGAATTCTTATTCTCATTCAACCAGGAACCTTCAGTATGAAGAGATGTTTACCTTTCACAATGAAAATTAGAATACATACAACTTGAGAAGTAGAAAATAACCTCTCACAGATGGAATTCCCCCAACACTACAACCAAATCCTCCCAATCCATCAATCTGGTACTAGTTATACCATCATATGGAGGACAACAAAATTAGAACCAAGGAAATGTACCAAAGATATTGAAAAATCTTGGTTGGTCTACTAAAAAGTATAATGCCATAGAAGATTTGAAGTGAACAAAGGCCAACATGTCCATGTTTGACATGTTGCAAAATTGTCCACAACAATGAGAAGTGCTCATGAAGACTTTGGATCAGACAAAGACATCCCACAATACAAATGCTACCCCTCAAAAGATAGTATCTCAACAAGTTAATGCTGTGAAGGAAATGCCCACTATGTTTAAAGACAAGGTGGAGGTACCCCCATTTTTTCTCAGCAATAGGATATATGGGAAGAATCTTCACAATTCCCTAATCAATTCAGGAGCTTAATGTAATGTCATGCCATTATCCATAGTGCAAAGTTTAAGAGTTAGCCCTTAACCTACCAACCAAATAGTGATATAGTTGGACAAAATAAAGATGAAAGTCATTGGCATATTAAAAGACATTCAGATATAGTTAACAATTGACCCATAGATTCAAGATTTCATTGATATAGATGTGGTTGATATCCCAGAAACATATGGATTACTCCTAAGTAGAGAATGGACAAAATTCCTAAGGGGTTGGTTTTCCACGAATTTTACTCAACTTTTGTTACCATGGAAAGGTTTGAACAACCAAATCAAAATAGATGCAGAGACAAATTAAAAAAGATGATTACAGAATACAATGCTCCTAATGAGGTAGCCTTCTTACAAATAGATTTGGGCTCCTACAAGGTAATGATTTTTGATAAAACTTCAATCAAAATATCAGATGATCAAGATATGGACTCCACAATTTCAACCCTAAAAGATGAGGTCATAACAGAATTCATAGACCACATGATGGCTAATTTACGATGTTTAGGAGGAGAAGCCAACCCCAATATCCTCCTCCTTCTAGGATTTTGATGATTGAATAAAGTTAGCCATTCAGAGTTTGAATGCTCATCATGTCAAGAAGCAGTTGCTAAGGTATTAACACAAATGATGGGAGTAGAAAAAGGCAATGATCCAAAAAATGAACACATAGAAAAAATAAATTTGACAAATACGTTTGATGCTATTGAATAGATTGAAAAGGAAATTAAAGATCTAAATGCATCATATAGCGATACTTCTTCAGATGTCAGAGGTTTGTCCTCTCCTCCACCCGGAATGATCAAAATTTAAAGAAGAAGATGATACATAAAAGGATAGGGATGGAATTTGATAGTCATCCATCCTAAACCTAAAGTGGATGAAATCAAAGAATTGATAAGAAAAATTTAGAACAAAAACAAGAAAAACATACACTCCCAGTTTTGAGGAACGACAATGGAAAACCAATGAGCTCACCCTGTGAAAGAATACAATGGGTAGCCAAGAGACAATCCTTCCAAGCTTAGGTGAAGGGAAAACTAAGGGAAAATAAGCATAAGGTTAGAAAACCCAAAGAGAACCTAATTTGGACACTTTGCTTTGATGGTTCCAAATGTAAATCAAGAGTTGATGTAGGTATTGAGCTGATCAATCCAAAAGGTAAGTCTTTGTACACAAAATATCAATTGTAGTTTAGATGTACTAATAATGTTGCAAAATACAAAGTGTTGATTCAAGGACTTCTTTTTGCACTCGAGAAAGGTGTTACAATTCTCATAGTCAAAGGGAATTCTCAATTGGTTATTCAACAAGTGAAATCATTATATTCTTGTAATGATAAGAGGTTTCTTTCTTATAGGAAAAGGGCATGGGATTTACTAGATGATTTTGAGTCTTTGAACATTAAGTCTATTCCAAGAAGGAAAATCATGGTAGCAGACACCCTCGTTATTTAAACAAGTACATTACAACCAGTTGAAAGAATGAAATTGAAACAATTTTCAGTCAAGATGGTTGCTACTCCATCTATTCCTAACAATATCACAAACTTCCAAGTTTTTCAAGATGATCAACATATACTTGAATTTATTATGTGCAGTGGTCACTTTATGGGACAAGAAATTGATGACACTCTGGATGACAAACCTGAGGATAATGAGCTTCAAGATGAAGATGGAATTCTGAATTTGAAAACTAATACCATTCATAAGGGGATGATCGATTTGGAGCACATTTTTGATCATGACAAATCAAAATTTAATAAAAGGACTGCTGAAGAGAAAGGGACCGAGGAATGAGATTCATACAATTTAGGTTCGGATGAAGATCCTAAAATGGTAAGAATTGGGAAAGTGTGCATTCCACAAGAAAGAGAAGACATGCTCAAATTGCTTACAGAGTATAAGGATGTCATTGCTTGGAGCTATGAAGAACTAAAGACACATGATCCTTAGATTATTAGGCATGATATCCCACTTAAACTAGATGCCAAACCTTTCTAAAAAAGGCAAAGACTTGTCAATCCTATCCTCAAACCTTTGATAATGAAAGAAGTCAAGAAGTTGTTGGATGCTAAGATTATTTTCCCTGTGCACCACTCTATGTGGGTGAATAATTTAGTTCCTATATGAAAGAATACTGGGGATATTAAACTTTGCGTAGATTTTTGTAACTTGAACCTGGCATCTCAAAAGGACAACTACCCATTACCCTCACTAGATGAGGTCTTGCAAATTGTGAATGGTTCAAAGATGATGTCTTTCTTGGATGGATATTTAGGATATAATTAGGTAATAGTAGAAGAAGAATATAGTCTAAACACAACCTTTACGACTAAATGGGTAACCTTCACCTATAGGAGGATGCCATTTGGACTGATTAATGTAGGGGTTACATTTTAGTGAACCATGGATGAAGCTTTTAAAGGATTGACAAATAAGTGTATAGTTATCTACAAGGATGACTTAACTATCTTTTCAAAGGATCAAAGTACTCACATTACTGATCTAAGATAGGTATTTAATAGATGTTACAAATAAGACATATCTCTCAATCCCAAGAAATGTTCATTTGGGGTCATTAAGGGAGAACTCCTAGGTCATGTCATTTCTAAAGTTGGAATCTCCATTGATCCTAATAGAGTTGAAGCCATTTTGAAGTTATTACCTCCCCACAATCAAAAGGAACTCAAGTCTTTCTTTGGAAAGATAAATTTTGTGCAAAATTTCATAAGTGGATTTGCAAAGATAGTGAGTCCCCTTAATGATTTACTCAAAAAGGGGGCTAAAATAGAATGGGTTCCAGAGGTAAAGAAATCATTTGAGGATACCAAAATAGCCATTTCCATGGCTCCTATACTAGTAAGTCTTGATTACGTGCTTCCCTTTAAGATATATTCCTTTACTTTAGAATATTTGTGCATTAGGATCCTAACATAGAAGAAAGAAAAGGAAGATGAAAGACCTATTGCTTTCATGAGCTCCCCTCTAAGAAATGCTGAGTTGAATTATTCCAACCTCAATAAATAATCTATTGCTTTGATTAAATCAGTAAAGAAGTTCTGCCATTACATACTAAGAAGCAAGGTGTATGCTATTGTTCTCGATCCAATAGTAAAGGCATTATTGATGCAAAATGAGGTTAGTTAGGGGTCAAGGATTATCAAGAATGATAACTGATAACCAAATTGGAGATGAAAAGAAATTTAAGTTTGACAGTGAAACAAATGGAAATGACCAAAAGAAAATGATAATATCTCAAGTTGATATTGGTCAAGGTGTGGTAATATATGTATGGTACCGAGATATCATTTACTATCTTCTCCAAAATTAGTGCCTTGCTGGATGAATAGTTCACAACATAGAGGACTTAAAATGAAGTGCAAATCCTATATGTTGCATGATAGCAAGTTGTACAAAAGGAACTATGAAGGAGTCTACCTAAAGTACTTAGGACATGAGGAAGCAAAGGAAGTATTGGAACGATTTCATGATAAGTATGGTATAGGGCATGGTTTGGCAGAAGCAACTGCTCATCTAATTTTAAGATCTAGTTATTTTTGGCCCATAATATTCAAAGATACTTTTGAGCATGTACATTCTTGTCATATTTTTCAAACTACTGCTAGTAGAGAAAGACACCTGACAATGCCATTACAACCAGTGTATGAGATATGCCCCTTCGCAAAGTGGGGGCTAGATTTCATTGGTCTAGTCAATCCACCATCATCAAATGGATACACTTTTATTCTCACAACCATTGATTATTGTATAGGATGGACTGAGGCAGAAACTTTCAAAAATTGCATTGGTAAGGTGGTAACATACTTCTTAGAGGAACACATTGTTACTAGATTCAGGATGCCATTCACCTTAGTATGCGATAATGGATCAGCTTTTGCATCAATATTCTTGAATCAATGGGCATTTGAAAATTAGGTTATTATCAAGTTCTCTTTGAATTATTACCCACAAGGAAATGGGGTAGTGAAACCTACAAACATGAACTTGATCATAGTAATAAGATGGTTATTGAAGGAGAATCCTAAAGATTGGCATATGCAACTCAAATATGCTCTATGGATAGATCGAGTGAGAGTCAAGAACGCTTTTGGGACATCTCCATATTTGCTTGCTTATGGACAAGAGCTAGCATTCCTACTTAATCTCAATATTCCTATTTTGAAATTCATGAGTGGGTATACTGAAGATGCTGACAGAGTACAAATCATATTGATGAATCTTTTAGAGATGGATGAGAAATAGACAGTTGTATTGGAGAACATGGCTAAACATCAAGCAGTCGTCAAGATATGGTTTGAGAAGAGGGCCATGATAAAATCCTTCAAAATTTTTGAGCTTGTTCTACTTTGGGATACAACAAAAGAAAATTCAGGCAACCACACTAAGTTCCAATGCTTGTGGATTGGTCCTTATTAGATTGCAAAGATTCTCGAAGAAAATACTTTTAGGCTTAGTTCCTTATAGGTGGAATTAGTTCTGTTGCTAGTCAATGGGCAATTTCTGAAACATTATTTTGAAGCCTAGAAGAACCAAATGTTGGATGCAATTGATTAATTGTGTGTTATCTTTGATGTTACATAAAATTTAATATTAGTTGACAATCAGTGCATGTCAAGCTTACTTGGTCAGTGAAGACAGTTTTCCTAGTCTACCAAGTGTTCCTCAGTTTACTCTATACAGAAGGCAGTATCTATCGAGCTCACTCGAGCATCAAAGGAAATTATGCAAAAAAGAGTGTTAACCAAGCTCACTTGGTTAACAAAGGTAAAGTTGAACAAAGTTAGTATTAACCGAGTTCACTCAGTTACCAAAGGAATTTTGTAAGTTCATAGTGTTAATCGACCTTCTATTGGTTAACACAGGAAATCGCTTCAGAATCAATTTCTACTGAGCTAGGTCGAGTACCAAAGGATTTTCTTATTTTGGCATGTAAAGATTAATTATTTAACCTATTGATTCTAGCCAACTGAGGTGACGAATATTGGTTATTCTAATTTTTATTTGAGCCAACTTGACAATTTGAAAGGTATAAGTAAAAGGTCAAGTTGTGATTTCAAAGTGTGTGATATGAAAGTTGAATGATTTGAAAGAGATAAGAAGAGAGTAAGTGAAGTTGAAGGATAAGAATGTATCCTTGTGGAGTAGAAAAGTGTTATTCAATTAGGAAGGATCAAGTATGACCCAGAACAAAGATTTGTAATCAACAATTCAGTTGCATCACAATCAGGTCATTTCATTGTTACTCTTTAACCATTGTAGTAGTGGACTAAAATCTCTTAATAGAGTTGGGATTTGTAAATCCTCTAACAAGGTGGCAATTCCATTGGATTGTTTTAAGACCTCTTGCAAGGCCACTCCTAATAGGGTGATTAAATCCTTTAACAGGGTCACACCTAATAGTGTGTTTTCTAACCTTTAATAGGGTTGGCTCCTAATAGGGCTCACTTTAGAAGAGTGAAAAATAGTAACTAGTTAAATTTGGTGGTTTTTCCCAAATTGGGTTTCCATGTTAAATCCTAGTGTCTTATGTGTTCATGTTATTTCTTTCATGCTTGCAAGTAATTATTGATAACATCTTAAGATCTGCTAAAGTAATACACACTCTGCATTTACTAAGTTACAAATTTTTTTGTATGCTTACCAAGTATCAACAGTAATTAGTTTTATCAATATTAATTTTATTTGAAATCTAAGGGATCTGGGATTTATTTTAATAGTAACTTATTCACCCCTCCCCTCTCAGTTACTCCTCTTATATTTCCAAAAATTGGTATCAGAGCTTTTGGTGCTTATAGAGAAGGTTTTAAGGACCTAAGCTAAAGATCATGATGTCTTACAAGAGAGAGATTCCAAAATTGAATAGAGACAACTTTGCAGCATGGCAAGGACTTATGAAGCTTCATCTAGCTACCATTAGTGATTCAAGATGCAAATATCTTGATGAAGAATATAAAACTCCCACTGGAACATTATCAATTGAAGATATTGCTGAGAAAAAGAACCATAACATCATGATGATTGACATTGCATCTGCTCTTAGTTATGTTGAATTTGATGAGGTCAAAGACTATAAAACTACTTTTGATATGTGGAACAAATTGAAAGAAATCTATGGAGGAGATGACAATGTAAGAAGAGCCAAAGCAGAAAGCCTTAGAGGACAATTTGATCACATTAGGATGAGAGAAGATAAAAATGTTACAAAATATGTGGAAAGAATCAAGGCTAGTGTTAGTGCAATTTAGTGCAATCAGAGCATCTAGAGGAGAAATCAAAGAAGAAACTATTGTAAGTAAAATAATCAGAACTTTACTCCCCATCTAAACAATTAGAGTGTCTGCTATTCAAGAAAAGAGATGTGATCCAAACAACAAGATAGGTTTGGATGCCCTAGTAGGAAGATTGACAACTTTTGAACTAGACAACTTTGACAACTATGTTCCTGCTTCCAAGAATATTGAGTTTTCATTTTAAGCTAAACTCTCACTAAAAGAAAAAGGAAAGAAAATAAAAGATAATCAATTAAAAAGTGAGGAAGAAACTAAAGAAAGTTCTGACAGTGATCTTGAAATTTTTGAAGCTCTACTTGCAAAGGAATATTCCAAGAGTAGAGAAAAGTACAAAGGTAAAATCCCCCTAATATGTTTTTCTTGTGAAAAAATTGGTCATATTGCTACCAAGTGTCCAAAAAAAGAAGGCAAGGAAGAGGATAAAAGCGACAAGTAAGAAGGAATTCAAAGGTCACAAATCCTACAAAGGAAAAGGTAAGAAAACTTGTTTCATGGCTAAAGATTTTGATAACAGTGAAGATGAAATAGTGTATATTGCTGTAAAAGATGAATCTAATAATGAAGGAGATAAGATAGCACTTGTATCTCATGTTAGCAAAAATGACACATGGATCATAGATAGTTGATGTTCTCACCATATGACTGGAGACAAAACTAAGTTTGAATATTTTGAACATTATGATGGAGGAAGTGTAAGGTTTGGAAACAATGAACCTTGTTACATAAAAGGAAAAGGCTGAATCTCATTAGCCAATGAACTTATATGTGGCAATGCCTATTGGGTTGAAGGACTAAAAAATAATTTATTGAGTGTGGCACAACTAAATAACATTGGATTCAAGGTAGAATTCATGAATGGCAAGGCAAGACTATTGGATAACAAAGGAAATCTGATTGGATCAGGCAGACAAACAAAAGGTAACCTATTTTATCTTGATCTTGGTGATTGTTCATGGTTCATTGCTCAAGTAGAAGAAAGTTGGCTATGGCACAGAACACTATGTCATCTAAACTTTGATAATATGGTCAAGATTAACAAACTCAGAAGAGTAAGAGGTCTTCCTAATTTAAAGAAACTTGATGTTGGATTATGCAAAAATTGCCAAATTGGTAAAATGGGAAAGACTAGTTTTAAAAGTAAAAACTATCAATAAGAAGATATCTTGGAAATTGTGCATACTAATTTATATGGACTCATTGGAATAGAAAACTATAGTGGAGAAAAGTTTTTCATTCTTTTTGTTGATGATTATTCTAGAATGATGACTATTATGTATCTAGGAGAAAAATTAGAAGCTTTTGAGAAATTCAAATGGTATCTAGATAGAGTAGAAAAAGAAACTAGAAAAAGATTGAAATGCTTAAGATTAGATAGAGGTGGTGAATTCATCTCAAATGAATTCAACAATTTCTACATTAAAAGAGGAATCAAAAGTCAAGTATCAACCCCTAGCACTCCTAAGTAGAGTGGAATAGCTGAAAGAAGAAATAGATCCATCATGGATTGTGCAAGGACACTAATGATTGAGAAGAATGTTGCTATCAAATACTAGAAGGAAGCTATTAGTACTGCAATTCATACTTTGAACTGAGTTCAATTGAAGGACTCAAACAAAACTCCATATGAACTATGGTATGGCTACAAACCCAATGTAAGTTACTTGAAAGTAATTGGCAACAAATGTTATATCTTGAAAGAATCTAGAAAAGAAAAATTTGATGTAAAAGATGATGAAGGTATATTTCTAAGATATTCCTACAGAAGTAAAGCATACAAATGTCTAAATTTTTCCACTCACAAAATCATAGAAAGTGTACTTGTGAGAATTGATGAGTTTGCTGAAAAGACTAAAGAAGAAAGCAAAAAGGAATCAGAAGATTACAAAAGATTTGTCTACTATGAACTTGATACATTTCCAAACACATTTGACAAAAAGGAGACTTCCTCTCCAAATCTCTATGAGTTACCAAATTGTAGGAAGTACAAACCGAGTCATAGGAACTTGGGTCACATTCAAAAGCTATCGAGTTAATGCATACTAAGTCTGAAGAGCACAATCCATAGATAGAAGGACCTAAGCCAAAAAGTTGAGATTCAAAATGAAGACAACTCAATTTATTCAAAAGTCAAAGAACCTATATTGGCTAAATATATCGGAAGGCATCATGCACCTGATCAAATCATCAGAGATAAATTAGATGGAACAATGACAAGAAGCAAACTAAAAGGTACATGTTTACTTGCTAAATTTGAACTTAGAAGTGTTAAAGATGCACTAAAAAATGAAAGTTGGACTAAGGCTATGAATGAAGAAATAAAAGATATAAAAAAGAATAAAACTTGGACTCTTGTATCTAGGCCTAAAGACAAAAATATGATTGGTACAAAATGGGTATTCAAAAATAAGTTGAATGAAGATGAAAAAGTGTCAAGAAACAAAGCAAGGTTGGTATGTAAAGGCTATTCTCAAGAAGGAGGTATTGAATATGGTAAAAATTTTTCTCCTATTGCAAGATTAGAAGGTGTTAGGACTTTATTGGTTTATGCAGCTCACAAAGGATTCAAAGTATATCAAATGAATGTTAAATCTGCATTCTTGAATGGAATTCTTGATGAGGAAGTCTACATTGAACAACTAGAAGGTTTTGTTGATCTAGACAAAAGAAACAAGGTCTACAAATTACACAACACCCTATATGGTCTTAAACAAGCTCCTAGAGCTTGGTATGAAATACTACACAACTATTTGATACAAATTGGTTTTCAAAGAACAAATGATAACAATAGCCTATATATCAAGGAAGGACCATATAAGAAGATTGTGTTGGTAGAAATATTTGTGGATGATACTCTATTCATAGGAGATGTTGATTTGTGCAAAGCATTTTTAGAACAAATGAATAAGGAATTTGACATGTCCATGTTTGGTGAAATAAAATTCTTTGTTGGATTGTAGATATAACAGAACAAAAATGGTATCTATATCACTCAATCTAAGTATATCAAAGAGATACTCAAGAAATTTGGAATGGAGGATTCAAAACTAGTTGGAACTCCCATGTGTACTAGACTTAGGCTTACCAAAGATGATGAATCCAAAGAAGTAGATCAGACCTTATATAGATCAATGATTGGGAAACTATAGTATGTGGTACATACAAGGCCTAACATTGCCTTAGTAGTTGGGATTGTGGCAAGATTCTTAGCTAAACCCAGAGAAAACCACATGATGGCAATAAAAAGAATCTTGAGATATCTAAAAGGTACTAAAGACTATGGCTTATGGTACAAACTTGGAGGCAACCTTGACCTAAAAGTATTTACTGATGATGATTGGGCAAGAAATCTTGATGATAGAAAAAAAATAGTGGTGGAGCATTTTTTCTTGGTAAAAGGCTGGTATCTTAGACAAGCAAGAAGAAAAACTACACATTTCAATCCACAACATAAGAAAAATATGTAACAAAAATAGTGAATTGCTCTAACATTGTTTAGTTCAAACAATTACTGGAAGGAATGAAGGTTTAGATCAAAGAGCCAATAGTGATGCATTGTGATAACAAAAATGCAATCAACATATCAAAGAATCTAGTGACGCATTCCAAAACAAAGAAAATTGCCATAAAATATCACTTTGTAAGAGAATTAGTATAGGACAATGAAATCAAATTTGAATATGTGCATACAAAAGAACAAATTGTAGATATATTCACCAAGCCATTACCTAACGATGTATTTTTGTATCTAAGAGGTAAGCTAGGGGTCATTCCCCTATCTGAAGTTCACTAAATAAAATTTAGTGATGCATCAATAGGAACCAAGCTGAAGTTCAATCAGTTGATGTAGTATTGACAAGGACATATTGAAGATGAATCTATACTCAAGGTACATTGATACTAATCAGATTTGTCTTTGGCATGTGTTGTCAAAGAAGGAGAAGTTTATTGTCATATATTTTTGAAATTTTGTAAAGAAATAAGTTAAGTAGTTCCTTCACAGAGGGAGAACACTATAAGAGAAGTTTTCTATTCAAAAATCAAAGAGGGAGAAACTTTCTGACAGAGGGAATCTTGTTCTCAAAATTTTATTGTGCTATGAGATATTGTGTTGCCATCAATGCCAAAGAGGGAGATTCTTGGATACAATTGATTAATTTTGTGTTGTCCTACTCAGTGTATGCTAAGCTCACTTGGTTAGTGAAGATAGTTTTCCTAGTCTACCAAGTGTTCTTGAGTTTACTTTGTATACAAGGCAATATCTATTGAGCTCACTTGGACATCAAAGGAAGTTATGCAGAAAAGAGTGTTAATTGAGCTCACTTAGTTAACAAAGGGAAACTTGAACAAAGTTACTATTAATCAAGTTCACTCGATTACTAAAGGAATTTTGTAAGTTCACAGTGTTAACTGAGCTTCTGTTGGTTAACATAGGAAATCACTTTAGAATCAATTTCTACCAACCTAGGTTAGCTACCAAAGGATTTTCTTATTTTGGCATGTAAAGCTTAATTATCTTACCTATTGATTCTAGCTGACTTAGGTGATGAATGTTGGTTATTCTAATTTGTATTTGAGCTAACTTGACAATCTAAAAGGTATAAGTAAAAGTTCAGGTTGTGATTTTAAATTTTGATATGAAAGTTGAATGAGTTGAAAGCGATAAGAAGAGAGGAAGCAAACTTGAAGGATAAGCAGGTATCCTTTTGAAGTAGAAAAGTGTTATTTGATCAAGAAGGATCAAGTATGAACTAGAATAGAGATCCAAAATCAACAATTTAGTTGCATCACAATTAGGTCATTTCATTGTTACTCTCTAACCATTGTAGCAGTGGACTAAAATCTCTTAATAGAGTTGGTTTAATAACCATTTGTAAATCCTCTAACAAGGTGGCAATTCCATTGAATTGTTTTAAGACCTCTTGCAAGGTCACTCCTAACATGGTGATTAAATCTTTTAATAGGGTCACACCTAACGATGTATTTTGTAATCTTTAACAAGGTTGGCTCCTAATAGGGCTCACTTTAAGAGAGTGAAAAATAGTAACTAGTTACATTTGGAGGTTTTTCACAAATTGAGTTTACATGTTAAATCCTAGTGTCTTATGTGTTCATGTTATTTCTTTCATGCTTGCAAGTAATTATTGATAACATCTTAAGATCTGCTAAAGTAATACACACTTTACATTTACCGAGTTACAACAATTTCTGTATGCTTATAGGGTATCAACAGTAATTAGTTTTATCAGTCTAAATTTTATTTGACATCTAAGGGATCTGGGATTTATTTTAGTAGTAACTGATTCACCCCTCTCCTCTTAGTTACTCCTCCTATATTTCCAACACCAAAATTTTTTTTTTAAAAAAAAATATATATTTTAGTTAGATTTCATTTTTGCAAGTGTATTTATTTTCTACAAGAGTGTTTGCTTTCAGTTATGTGTTTGCTTTCAAAGTTGCATTAGTCCAAGGGGGTAGGTGCACTTGAGTTTTTATCTTGACGTATCTTACTAACTACTCATTTGGTTCTAATTTTAGGAAGAGGTATTTCTTTGTCAGAACATTTTGACGATCATGTGTCTTATACCAACTAAGGAATGAATTTTACTTGCAATAATAGGGGGACTTTTAATCTTGAATTCAAGATTGTAGACCAACAAGTTCTCAACAATTTCTAAATTTAAAAGTCAATTGTTTTAGGTGTTGTCAAATTAAGGTTGAAGGAAACAAGGGATGATCCAAACCACAATTAGTTCAAATGGAAGGGTCTTCTCGAAGGGACTGTTAAGATCATTATTTGGCATGAGAGTTTCCAAAATTAAATCCAAGAAACAACACCAATGTCTTGGCCACATAGTCTAAGCATGGTTGGGATATAGAAGAAAAATGAAAAAAGAGAAAAAAAAGAAAACAAAAAAGAGAGAAAATGGTGTTAAGACTGAAGGATTCTAAAATATCTAAAAGGGTAATATGATAAATAGATACAAAATGAGTTATCTAGTACCAAAATGTTGCTTCATCAAAGAATCAAATGGAGACATTATGAGCTACATGGAGAAATTATTTAGGATTTCCAAGAAATTTGAAAGAAAAGTGATAGCTCGCTAAGAGCCTTTGAACTGATTCTCTCATATGGTCAAGCAAATGATCAACAAATGACCTTAATGGAGATTCTTGATGGATGAGCCAGATTGGGTGGAAGATTGTTTCCAAGTTGTTAGAAAATTTTGATAGAAAAAAACTTGAGATGTCAAAGGAAATGAATACAGTGAACACACACTGAGCTTGAAGGTTTTGGATCCTAAAGTCTTCATTGTGAAGTCATTTAAAATATGCTTGGGATGTTTGAGATTCAGTTGGTGTTTGATACATGTTGAAGGAATGTTTGTTGATGAAGAAATGCTTTTGTCATTTCTTCCTTTTGTCAGCACTATTTTTTGTGGTTCCACAATGCACACCCTATTTCCTAATAGAAGTGTGGACCCCCCCTACTTCATTTTTGGGATTTTCAAACCCTAGTCCTAGGTTTGAGTTTTTTAGATCTTCCTTAGCCACTAGTTCATGTTCAGTTCCTATCAGAGAAAACCTAAGATCAAAAATTTGAGAGACTAAAGAGAAACAAGTTAAAATTAAGAATTTTGGTGCATCAAGCGCACCTCTAGAAGCACGCTAGTGTACCCAAAATATTAAAGGGGTTCTTGCACATTGTTTAAGCACAGTTCTGCAGTGGCGCACCTGTGCACCTATGCAACTGTGCCAAGTTTACTTCAAAATCTATTTAAAGGGGGATAACCCCTCCCTCTTCACCTTATCTTTTTTTTTTCTTTTAGCATTGGTCTCCTCATGCTCCAACTTTGCCACATTTTCCAACTTCCCCACACCTTCACACTATGATAGATCTGCTTACTCTCGACATAACCTACACATAATGAAAATTCTTTTAAAAGTTGGTGCACATTAGTGCACCTCCCTAGGTGAACTAGTGTGCACTGAATCTTCTATAACACTTAACATATGTATTTAAAAGAGAGAGAGGTTACACCAAAAATTTTAGGAGTGCACTAGCGCACCTATTTAGGTGCACTAGTGTGCACCTTAATTGCAAAAAATAAACAAAGAAATAAAAAACAAAGTCTTAATGTAAAGCTTGGTGTGTACTAGTGCACCTAGCTTGGTGCGCTAGTGCACACTTGAAATTTTGAAAATAAACTTAAAAAAACCAATGAGAGTGTTGCACATTAGGCACACCTCCTAGGTGCATATGATGCACTATATTTTGTCATTTGAGGTTATAATTGGTTTCTTTATGTTTCTGAGTAGTGTCACTGTGAAAATTTTGTGTGACTCAGCTTTAGGGTTTCAATTTATCATATTTTATTTAGTTCTAAACTAATGGGAATCCATTTTAGTAGATATAATGACATCTTCATCAGCTTCCATGGGTGAGAAAATGGCATTGAAATTTGCAGTCTTCAAGTTCCAAGGTGTTCCAACAAAATTGAGATTCTAGGATGACTACTCAAAGATTAAAGATACAAAATTGGGGCATATTGATTTGGGGGAATTTTTGAGGATTTGCAACAAACCTACTGAGAGGTCACAAATAGTTTTCTTTCTCATCCATTTGGGGATAGTCAACATAGCTTCACACTTGATGATGGTGCAATCTTCAGAGCTGGTCATGACACTTGTAGAACACTCTGTCCCTAAGTAGAGGGTTGTAAAGAGTGTTACAGGAGATATTATCCTTGATCTGCATCTGAAGAATATCAAGAAAGTATTTCATTTCCCATGGGCAGACTAGTTCATTAAGCTTACATATGAACAGGCAGAAAGATGGCACCGAGAACACATTGAGGAAGCTTCTGAGATCATTTAGTCCTTATACCTCATCAAGAAGACTCCCTTGGGGAAGAATACTAGTAAGGTTGACATGACCAAAGGATATATGATTGAAGACATCAAATACTCTATAATACTTTTGAGCAGAGTTATGGGTCTACCAGCAGCCGTGCATCTAAATATCTTCATGGTACATTTCATCAAAACAATCAAGAAAGTGGAAATTCCACTAGATTGGGCTTCTACTCTTAGTGAGAATTTGTACAAACAATTAGAGGTGGTAAAGAAAAAAATGAAGTTCTATATGACATTGTATTTGGTGTATTTGTTGACTACAAGAGCGATAGACTATCTAGGGTTGTATAGAAAGGGTAACATGCAAGATCCTAATGCATGGTCATACATTGTGTACCCACAGTTGGTGAAGAAGAAGCTATCAAAATAAAGCACAGAGTACAAAATTGTAAATGATGCATTTATATTTGCTATAATTAGATTTATAGAAGGGGATTATGCAAAGAGGTTATTAGATGATGTAATAGCATAGATAATAGTACTTAGAGAATATTACATTCAATTTAGAACATTCACATATCTAAGGGTAGCAGGTATCACCATAAACCCCAAGAAGCTCCCAAGGTACCCTTGTGATAGATTGGTTCTCTTAGAGATCTCTCGACAAATCTTGTCTACCTATGATAGAGTGAGGAAACAACATAAAAAATGTTGGACTTGGCCATCAGTTATAGGACCTTTCTGGGTAGATCAAAGGCAAGATATTTCCTCTTTTGAGTGTGAATGGGACCAAAATCCCTTGGAAGAGTACAATTCTCCAAGGCCATGTTTTGATAATATCGAGAGAGTATAGTATTTAGTGGGGAAGACATTTCAGCATGAAGAAGATATTAAGGATCATTGGATGAATGCAACAAATGACTACGATGTTTGAATAGGGAATTATTGTAGGATGAATTTGTGATTGGTAGAGAAGGCCCTAAAGGTAAAAATTCCCTTGAAGATATGGCAACAAGATTTTGAGAAGTTGTTGGATCCTTTATTCAATAGGGATAAGATTGGTGATAGGCCTATCATGAGTGCTGAGGTTGATAGAGAGGAAAATTTAGATATCAACCATAGGGTGAGGCACATCATTAAAATGATGTAGGATTGGATCAAGAAACCATTTGAGCTTGATCCAATTCCTAAAATACTAATCTTTCATGCACAAGCTAACCCAACCAAAGGTAGAGGGAAGAAAGTCACTATCCCTACCCTCATAGCTTAATCGTCGATAAGACCATAAATAGTACACGAACTTGATAGGTTAATGGGTTATTATCAAGCTTAGAAAGGTAGAGGCTAAGGTAAGAGGAAAAGAAGTTCTCCCTAGAGAATCAAACTAGAAGAGGGTGAAATCTCAACACCTCCATGGCAGGGAGAAGTAAATGTACAAGGGTCAGAAGATACTTGAGCTTCACAAGTCTAGGTTGACCCTCAATTGCCACCAACTACTATGCCCAACCAAACAGAGACAAAAGTTGAGATTCAAGAGGTCTCTCCACCTTAGAAAATATAACAAGCATCCCCTTTAGTGCCTAAAAAGGGAAGAAAGATCAAGACTCTAGTCAAGAAGAGGCAAAGGGTGAGTAGGAAAGTAGTCCCTATCTCATCAATCCTAAAACCTATTCTTGAGGAAGATGAAGAAGAGGATGATGAGGACAATGTGCCTTTGAGTAGGAGGACCCAACTAGCAAGAGCCACATAACAAGAGAGAAGGAGAAGTTCTGCTACTACACCACCACCAATCCCAGAAGAACCTCTGCAAACAACCACATCGAAGGATGAAATGAAACAATGAATTGATGAGTAGGATGTAGGGGGCACTAATATATTTAAGATGTCAGATTTTGATTTCATGCATGTAGGAACTAGAATACTTTGGGATAAGATCAAGGATACACCAACCAATGAGCCCCAAAAAGAAGATTGGACTCAAATGCCACCAGAATCACAAGGGCCTAAGATTACTTCTTCATCCCTAGTACATGTTACAATTGTTGTGGATGAGGGATTTGCTACTCCTTTGCCACTAGGTATAAAATAAGAACAAGTTCAAAAGGAGCAGGAGGAAGAGCCTCAACAAGTATCAACTGATGAAGTTTTAGGAGAAGGAAAAATGGTTGAATATCCTCAGCAAGCCTTCCAAGACACAAAGGTGAGAACTATGGGCTCTACTAAAGTAGAAACTATAGTAGACGAGCCATCACAAAGAGAGAAAACCTCAAAAAGGAGTGATAAGGGAAGGGGGTAACATAATAAACTCTTTCATCATCAAAAGGTAGGTCTTTAGTGGAGCACATCCCAAGATGGTTATGAAAAGAAATGATAAGGAGTAAAAACAACAATTCAATGCTGATAAAGAAGACGTGATAGAATTGATTGAGGTTCTAAGGAAACCTGAGTCCCCATCAAAAGAGTCAAGAGCATTAACATTTATTAACAGTTATCAAAACAAAGATTTATTCACACAAGTGGCTATCCCTCCTCCTGATTTAGAAATAGAAGATTTGGATCCACAAGATTATCAAATCAGAGAAGCTATGCTTGGGAAGCCCACATTAGACACTGCCAAATTAATAGTTACAATGGGGATGAAGGAGGTATTTAGAAGTTTAGAATAGGAAGGGGTAGAGCTAATAACACTTTGAAGGCAAAATGAAATCCTAAAAGGATATTTAGCTAAAGTTGTTGGTCCCTTGGATCCTGAACACTGAAAGATACTTTAAGTGCAATGATTGAAAGAAGAGATAGGGGAAGGGTAGACTTGGATCCATTTTTGAATGCCTATTAGTAGTGGTAGGAAATTTTTGAGGAGAAGGGTGTTCTTATCATCTAGGGAAATCTAAAGCTACTTCATGTTATGCAAGAGAATGTGGATAAAATGGTAGCAATTTTGAAACAAGATTTCACTCTTATAGATGAGGTACAAACTTGGCAAAAAGATTTGTAGGTGCTATAGGAAATAAAGGCCAAAGATATAGGATGTGTATACAGTAGAAGAGTTAGATTTAATTGATGATTGGATAGAGAAAATAGCAAACACCAATAAAGTAATGAAATCATTACATGTGGAGATCCACATGCTTAAGGACCAATCCTGAGAGCAAATTCTGGAAGTAGAAAAACATTATAGTGATACATTTCTAGACATTTTTGAGGATAATGCATGGGAGAAATTGATAGTGATAGAGGTAGTAGTAAAAAAATTTAGGAATATTTTTGAGGAAGTTACTTCTGATGAAGACATATTGATAAGCCTTCTAGACAGAAGAAGCCGTACTACAGTTGGATACTAAACTTGGGGATTTTGCTGAGACTTGTATAGAGGTAGAAAATTATAGGCAGAAGGTCAAGGACAATTACAATACTTTAGGTTTACTAGATGTAGCAAAGATCATTGAGATTATTGATAAATTCAAGTGAAAACACCTAGACATAGCTCTTGTATGAAGGGGGACAAAACCTAGAAGCCAAAATTTCATTTTTGACACTCATTAAAATTTTCTAATTTTTGACCTTTGAGGTGCACTACTGTGCTAGTGTGCTTTTTGTCACAAAGTGTTGGAAGAATTTTGAAGAAGTTAGAGGTGCATAGGTGCACTAATGCACTTTCTCTAAGGTGCACTTTTCCAGAGATGCACTAATAGTTAACTACCAGTTCCCAAAATTAGAGCTTTTCATGCATCAAAAATGCATTTTGATTATAGTTTAACTTTGACAGATGCCTAGTGAAAGATTACCTTCTATTTTTGATACTTCCAGACACTTCCACATGGATTGAAGGATCTCTTCTTCTTATTTTTTCATTATTTCTTTATTTTATGACATGTAAAGGCTCATCCATCCAATTAATGATATAAAAATGGATGGAGTCTTACTAAGCACCAGTTAGATGGCTAGTTTGTATATAATTAGTTTGTTTTATCAAATTAGAAGCATATGATTGCATGAAGATATCTCTCACTCTCAACACAAATTGAGGAGATGATTTCTTATAAATACAGGATTGTAATATGTAATCAAGGCCATTGTTATTTTGTAATAATATATGCTTTTGGTGCTCGTATTTGGAGTGTACTGATTCTTACCTGAATGTGTCATATTTTTGTGAATGTATGTTCATGGAATTGTGATTGAGCCAAAATTTTATTGCATTGTTTCTGGTTGTGTGATCTTTTAATTCTAGTGTTTTCTACTATTTGACAAATTCTATTGACATATCTAGCTCAAGAATAAATCACCAAATTGTGCCTGCATAACTTTTTGTCTCATATGATCACGCTATCCATGACCTTGTAATTTGATGAAGAGTGAAACACCATACGGTTACTAAATTTCCCATTGATGATTGCATTAGTGGAATCAAGGAAGCACTACTCCTACTTTCATTAGTTACCCACTGATGTCTTCGAAAGCTTAATTCGCAGATGTGTTTTTTCTATAGCTTATGTCCATTAGGATTTTAATTTTATGTTATTTTCTTAAAGTTTCTTGTTACCTTATCTTCGTTATTTTCTTTACTAACCCCTTGTTGAATTAGGGACTCATACTAGCTGCATTTTTAGATTGCATTCATTAAAAAAATAGAAAAATACAAAAACATAGTTCTTTTGCGTGTCTTATTTTGAAGCAGCAAATGGATTTTATATCATATCCAAGATCATCAGAACTAGCAAAGGCCTCCTCATGAAAAAAAACATTTATCTTCAACTAAATGAATTCTAGTAGGTCGCGAGATCACCCAAAACCTCATAGTTGATCCACAAAGATTGAATTTTCAAGAGAGGAGTTCAAAAGGATTCCCGCTGTTAAGTATCATGCGAAATGACAACTCAAGAATTTTGCCCAAGGAGGTCAGTGAATAAGGGCTCAATGATACTTGTGGTGCTCAGATAATTATCTCCTTCATGGAACTAGTGCTTGACATTTCTTGTGGGAGCTTAGTGAATGTTCTTTCTTGGTATATTTAGTGTATACTTGGTGTTCTCAGTGATTGTTGCTGATGCTTGGTAGTTTAGTTCACTAACTAGGTGTTCTTAGAGATTTGATCAATTGACTTGGTGCATTTAAAATGTATTATGTGTGATCATGACATGGATTGGTCATTGGATGTGTGATGACCTATTGGGGTCTTGGTTCTTTCTCCTATGTACATTTAATTATTATTGTAAGACAACTAAGGAATATTGTATTTATTTGGGTTCTAGATGATTTTAGTTGTAACAAGGAAATTTTTTGTTGTGCAATTATAAAAGAGGGGTTTGGTTTGTGTTGTAGGAGTGAAGTTCATGCATTGTGGAGTAGATATTCAAGAAATAATCTCGAGTTGAGAATTAAGAGTAGATCTAGTAGCTAAGTGTGCGCTTAGGAAACAAGAAAATTTCTTGGTGAATTATGAGCACAAGTTTAGATCTTACTTGGGATTTCTCCTAACTTATTATGTTTTTATAGACATGGGATAGCTAGGAGTTATTTGGATCTTACAAGATCTTGTAGAACTATTATTGTAATTTCTTGGTATTTGTTCATTACCAAGAAGGCCTTACAACCTAGTACATTGCAAGTAATCAATTATTTTATAAATAAAGAGTTAGTTTTCTATCAGATTTTGTCTCTTGTGTTGTACTATCAGTATGTGGTTATTTTTTGAGGGCTTGGTCACCTCCATTAGGGGTTTCACTCAACCTTGCACTATGTTAGGTGGTATTAGAGAAAAGGTTTGATTTAGTTGAAGATTGTTACAACATGTTTGCACAGATTTCATGCAATTTTTGTAGATTCATGTTCCTAGACTTGTAAATCCTTTCTTTTTTTTCATGCAATGTGTTAGGTTATGATCTAACTTGCAAGAAACTTGATTTTATCACAAGGTGTTCGAGTAAGATTTATTGTAGAGGGTTTTCAAAGATCTTGATGGATTACTTAGAGAAGATTAGACCCTAGGTTGATTGCAGATCTCTATAATGCTATAGAGATTAAGATTTTAGAGAAGATTAGATTAGATTTCAGATCTGAGATAGAATTGATGAAGAATGATATGGTCATAGAGACATGAGAGTTATAGTTGGCGTATCCAAGAACATGGGTACAAAAGATGGTTATGAGGAAGAAACTTAAGACTTTGACATTGCTAGATCTAGTGGAGAACATAGAACCAATCAAGTGGAGAGAATCATTGAAGACATAACTAGTTGGTTGGATATATTTGAAGCTTAGTTGAAGCTGAAGTATAAGATGGTTGTTTCTAATTTGTAAATTAATTTGAATCCTAAAGACCTAATTAATTGGATTGATGAGTTGGAATACTACTTTGAGTTAGTGGATATTGGTGATTAACCTAGAGTGAAGTTGGAAAAAACTAAGTTGAAAGGAAAGGACATGCCTCTTTATGGTGGAAAGAATTGAAGCAATATGGAGAAGAGGAAGGTGAAATTAAGATCACTAGGTGGATATTGATGGTGACAAAGTTGAAGGATAAGTTCATTCTAGCTAATTATAAACTCTAGTTGTTTAAGAGATTGCAAAATTTGAAATAGAAGGATATGACTGTGAAGGATTATTCTGAGGAGTTTTACAAGTTAACTATTTGATCTGGACATAGAGAAATTTTAAAAGAAAAAATGTGGAGATTTAATGGTTTGAAATTTAATATTCAAGATGAGATTGGTATTTTAAAGTTGATTTAGTCAAGGATTCTTATTAGTATACTCTAAAGGAAGAAGATTATTTGAAGAGAATACATCAAGGTAATTCTTGAGGGAAGGAGAAATAGGATTACTAAGTGAAGGATAAAATTTTTGTTGAGGATGAACTGAAACCTATTGAACAAAGGATAAAGAAAGGGAGATGTCAATTTAAGGTACTTGCTATAGATGTAGTAAAGAACATAGATAATTTAAATGTCCTAATATTGATAGGGTAGCCAATGATAAAGGAGTTGATGTCATGAGTGAGAGTGAGGCCTTGGTGAATAAGATGGAGGTGGAAGATAACTTGTTGGTTTGGTGAGTATTGTTTGGAAAGAAGGTGTAGGAACCTTGTCAAAGAAGGAATTTTTTAAGGACCTACTATAAGTCTGGAGGTAATTGTTGGAATGTGATTGTGGATAGTGGTAGTATTGATAACCAAATTGTTGAGGAGATGGTTCAAAAACTTGGTTTGAAAAGGGTGAGACATCCTTGTCCTTATAGGATCATTTGGTTGCAAGATGAACATGCTTTGATAGTGAGGGCATAGTGTCTTGTTAATTTTTATATTGGGTAGTATAAGGATAAAGTGTTGTGTGATATTGTGGACATGAGTAGTTATCATATATTACTTGGTAGACCTTGGCAATATGATTGCAGGGAAGTGCATGATTATGTCAAGAATGTATTTACTATTGGGAAGGGTGACAACAGTTTTTTACTAATTCCTTTGTAGAATGCATTTGTAGGAGGAACCTAAGTTTTGGTAGGCAAGTTGAGTTGAAGGATTCTCAAGGTGTTAGAGATCAATCTGGGAAACAAACCTATGGCAAACCAAGGAAAGATGTGAACAGACAAAGTAAAAAAAATTCTATTTCAGGAAAGGATTTATAGAAGTGAGATAAAGGAAAGAGTGTAAAAGTTGATAACTTGAAGGACATGTATGTGAAGGACTAGTTTAGGGTCTATGTGTTGAATCTTAGGAGATGTAGACCCCTAGGAATTTTTTTTTTGAACTAGAAAGGTGTAAAACCTAAAAGGGTGTCCAAAACCAATTTCCAAACTTTTTCCCGATAACCCTAGATAGTCCCTATTTTCCACGCGAAGGCAAACAATAGTAGATTCTCATGCGAAGAAGTGCATAGTGCTACATGAAGAAGTGCATTCCAACAATATAAATTGATGCCAAATATTGTGCAAAGAAGTGCAAAGCTACATGAATAAACACATCGTGTCACGTGAGAAAGTCCAATCTCACGCGAGATCTTAAATCAACATGCAAACACAAAACACAACAGAAAGATACGAAAACTATGAAACAAAGTTACTTCACACCAGGGAGTACTAGATCCACATTTAAAAGCAATAACACTTGACAAAAATAGAAAGAAACATCACAGTAAACCAACATCAATATTACATTTAAACATAAATAACAAACTAAGTACACAGTTCCTCCCAACCATAATAGCGTCATCAGACCATTGTGGGCCCTAGCCATCCCCCTATGCATAACATTCCCAAGCTACCAATTGGATCAACGGTACTATCATAACAAAAATGTCACTACTAAACATGCTACAAAAGAAAAGGAAATCTAACATGCTAGTAAAAGAGCATAAGATAATCCTACTAGTAGATGCATCATCTATCATATGCTAAACATCATAATAAGGAATGCGTCAAAACTAAGATCATATAACATGATAAAAGAACATCCCAATGAAAGCATAAATCACAAGAAAGTATACTCTAAATCTCAAAGTACCATGTGAACACATCCAACAATAGTCAGACTAGGACAATAGACCGTCTTTGTATATTGGTCCCTAGCAGTGGTGATGGTAGCTATGCCTCCCAACCACGTGGTACCTATAAGTCCACACCTGTCATGCTGATGGAGATAATGATTCAACCACAAACACACAAAACACATCCATGGCTAACACACACGCTAAGCAGTATGATGACTGAATCCAAGACATAAATAATGCATAAACTAAAGGTCATGGTCAAACATCTCAATGGGCTACTATGTAGGGACTAACATCATGGAGAGTCACTTGGCATTGAAATGCCCAAGCTAGGACTTGTGCAGATTTAACATCCCTCAACAGAAAGGCTCTAGCATTCCAAATCTTTTATTATCTTAAGTTTATTACCATCTGGTACTTTATTTAATTTTCACTTAATTAAAGCTTCCTTCACCAACCCTCTAGGCACAATGATCACCAAACTATGAGGTAGAAGTCCCCTCCATATGCTACCCTACCCTACCCATGCTCATCCAATGATGAGTGCCCATAGGCATGCAAATTCCCAACCCATCCCAAAAGATCACAACTTCCAGAAGTACCATGGAAGATCGGGTCCCGTAGGTCACCCTATAGATGTAATTGTGTGTGGTGCACCACCATCACGAAGATCAACAAAAGGACTAGATGAGAACCCAAATAGAAGGTCAATCAATCGAAAACATAATCAGGATGATAGATGTTACACGCATTTGGATGAAACATATAATGCAAAAGTGGTCTGATAGATATTGAAATGGATCATCCAGGTCCATGACTCACATTGTGCTAAGAAAACTTGAGAAAATAGGGTAGCATGCAAAACAAGGAAAAAACCTCAAATTTTGGAAAAAAATTGAAATAAAAATCCATTTGGCCTTTGGGTGCAAAAACCCCAAAAATAATTGAAATTGGACATCGTACGCAAAAATGACTACCATAACGGCTCAAAAACCCAAACCCTATTTTCAAAAATAGGGAAAACATTCATACCTGACCAACCAGGCAGAACTAGCAAACATAAACAGAGGGGAACACTAGTTCTCAACCTCCTAACATACTGCTAAAAAAAATAGAAGCTAAAATAGAGTAAAAGCAATAAAACAAGAAAGCCCTACCTGTTAACAAACGGGAAAATATTGAAAACAACCAGATAAAACAAACACCCCACAGAATTTGTCAAAAGTGACAACAAAGAAAGGTCTTCCCGAGCTAGATCCAACAAGATTGATCTTGCAAAATTCCCATGCTCTCAGCTACTAGAATGAACAAAAAGCCAATCCTTCAGAAGAGGTTTTCTCAAATTTGTTGTCAAATTCTATTTCTAAAATGTTAGAAGTGAATAATAAAATCACTTTTCCAATACTTATTCATTTTTGAGTGAATAATCGACTATGGAAAATAGCAATTTGGAGTAGTTAAACTCTGAATCAATCCAAATGAAAATAGGTTATTACCCATAATGGAATTTCACCTAAGGCAAAGTTGCTAGAAATTAAATCCAAAAAGATTTAAAATCCAAAAACCCAATATCATAGAAAATCACTTAACACTTTCGCAATAGAGAAAACCTCTAAATGCATAGACACACTCACTAGTCGAATCACATAATACAAATGACTTCAAATTTACTAATCACCAAAAGTTTTTAATTTAAAACAACTAAAATAAGGGTACATCAACCATACAGGGATGACATTGGTAAAATATGAATAGCTAAATCACTAACTCCATAGGCCACTACCAGGGATATAATTCCTACACACTAAAACACACGATCAAGTGCAATTGCTTATAATATAGTAGCTAAAGCAATTAAAACATTACTTAACTAATTAATCCATTTACATCACTCATGTTAGTAGGAAACGTAAAGAACAAGAATGAAGTAAATCACCATAGCATAAAATCCATTGCATAATGTAACCAACAATATGTCCAAATAAACCATATAACTAGATATCATCATAGATCTACTATCATCTCAAAATAGCATCAACATGAAAAATGATTAACTAAACAACATAGTAGTATAACATCTATGGTACTGAGTCAAAGTATAACATCTGACAATCGAGTCATCATAAGGTACAAAATAAGAGTATCAAGTATCTCTTGAATAAAAAATAGACAAGTATAAACTACAAACATGAGAGGCACTACACACTATTGGAGTAGTTCTTCCTAAGTATCTTGATGATAAATGGGCTTGGTGATACTTGTGGTGCTTAGGTTATGATCTTCTTGTTAGAACTAGAACTTAGTGATGCTTATGGGATCTCAATGGATGCTCTTTCTTGGTATGCTCGGTGTATGCTTGTTGTGCTCAGTGATTTCTACTGATGCTCAATAGTTTGGTCCACTAACTAGGTGTTCTTGGAGATTTGATCAGCTGACTTGGTACATTCAATATGTGTTGCATGTGATCATGATGTGGATTGATCATGGGATGTCTAGGAATTGATTTGGGGTCTTGGTGCTTTCTCCTACGCGCATCTAATTATTGTTGTAAGTTGAATAAGGCATATTATGTTTATTTGGCTTATAGATGATTCTATTTTTAATAGGTTGACTTGTGGTGGTGCAAGTATAAAAGGGGGGTTTGGATAGTGTTGTAGAAGTAGAGTCAATGCATTGAGTAGTAGAGATTTAGGAAGGAATCTGGAGTTTCAAATTAAGAGCAAAGCTAGTAGATAAGTGTGGGCTTAGGAAAAAAGAACATTGCTTGTTGGCTTATGAGAATAAGTTTAGATCTTACTTGGGATTCTTACCATATTTTTGTGCTATTCTAGATCTTGGCTAGATAGGATTTATTTAGATCTTTTGATATCTTGCAAAATTTTTACTATAATTTCTTTGTATTTTTTTGTGACCCAAAAGGCCTTACAACCTAGCACATTACATGTAATCAATTGTTTTATGAATAAATATTTTGTTTCCTATTAGCTCTTTTATATTGTGTTGTATTTTCACTATGTGGTTATTTATTGGGGGCTCTATCACCTCTATTGTGGGTTTCACTTGGCCTTGCACTATGTCACTCTAATAGTGGCATCATAACTTGGACGCATATTTGAATCCTCAGACCCTCAGGTAATATTGAGGGGGAGATTGTTGAAAAAAGGTTTAATGCTCCCCCAAGGATTTGTGATAATGGAATAACCTCCTCTTGTCTACTATAAGTTAAGTGGTTGTATCAGGTACTAATAGATCATTATTTTGACACAATGACAACCCCACTCTAAGAAGAGTATCCCTACCACCTTTCCTTAATTTTGTATGTTTTGTCATAGAGATGATTGATGTTGAGTTATTGACCTCTTGAATGGATTATATTTAACTTTGATGGGGCAACCAAGTGTAACCCAAGTCCATTGTGTATGTAGGAGTGATTAAAAATGACTTTGGTTAGTGCGTTGTAGTGGTGGTGCTCCCTTAGGATCTTAGCAAAACCACTTAGTCAAGGCTGTGATATATTTTCAATCCCTTTTTATATTTTAAAAAAATGGGATGCAAGAAGGTTTTTCTTGAAGGACCATTAATACCATTATATCTATGGTGAGAAAATTATTAATTCTTTTAATTATTATTTTATCTACCATGGTTTTAGGGAAGTTAATAGTATGGTAGGCTAGACTTCCAATTTGAGAATAAGAGCTAACAAATCCATGAACTAACAAGGTGATGGATTTCCCACATGACACCAAAGCCATTTTAAATCATTATAGGATTGATGAGGATTTGTGTTTCCTTTATACTAATTACCATGCACTTTCTAATGAACAAAGAAATTATGATATGTAAAGGATATCATCCAAATGATATTTTGGAGAGTAATTATGACATAACCCCCCACACTTATTGGGAATTTTTTGCCTCATTTTGGATTTGGGTTTTTTCAAGTTGTATTTTATATCTTTTTCCAATACTTTATCTAGTTTTCTCTCTCTCTATGCATTGAGTTGTGTGGTTTTTTTTTTGATTAGATAAACAGGTTTTACAGGGACCCTGAAACCTAAGAGTTAAAACATTAACAAGACTAATAATAAGCATGAAAAGCCTAGCGAAAAAAGTTTTAGTTCAAAGGCTGAAAATAAGCACAAGGCCCAGCTGACAGATAAAAACCAAAGAAAAGGCCAGGAACAGAAACATCATGAAACGACCAGGGAAAAAGCCCTTACAAAAAGCCAAAAAAAGGCCCAAAAAGAAACAAAAAAGGCCATCTTGTTCTCCTTCACCTCTTGCTGGAGTGCCCTTTGATCCTCTTGGTCCTAACCATTGTTGATGTTTTCCTTTGTGGTGTTGACCCCCATTTTGACTTCTTCCTTGTCTTTACCATCCTCATCATCCTTCATAACTCTATCTTTTATATAGCCCGTTAAGGATATGATGTTTCTGTTAATGGAGCTTAGCATCAAAATCATCTGATTCGAGAGATTATGATTGTAGATTTCAAGGGTGTTGATCCTTCTCTCTGCTAGACTAAGCCTCTCACTATTGTCATCTCTTTTATCAGAGTCCGCTCCATTCCTGTTATTCTCCATATGACCCACCTGCTCTTTGACCTCCTCCAGCTCATGGAAAAGCCACTTGATTGATTTGAAGTTATCAATCATGCTATTGTGGGCATTGTTCAATAGATTTAGCTTGATTTCCCTAGCTTTGTTTGAAATAGCCACAATAGTTGGGTCAATGAGTTCTTTAAGCCTTGTCTCTTCTTGGTTATCCAAAAGGACCTACGAGATCATGGCCTCTCTAAAAATGCCCTTTTTTGAGGTCTTGACTTTAAAGTTTTTCCAAGCTTTCCTCCTATTATTTACCTACACCTCCCCACCCTCGGTCTCAAAATCCAAATTTTTTTCCTCAGGTCATGCATGAATATGGATAGATGAAAGAGGCAGTGAAGACATGTCCCAATCTTGCTGCATAATCTCATCCTCCATACCCTCCCTCTTGCATTTCTTCCCTCCCTGATCCTCCTTAATTTCCTCCTGCATCTCCATTTCCTCCTCTTTCATCTCCACATCCTCCTCCTCATCATTGTCATCCTTCACATCTTTTACAGGATGCTTCTGCCCATGATCCCTAGGACTTTTTCTATTGGGGGTGATGGAGGAAGGCGAGTTCTTGACTTGATGGGTGGCTTTTTTACTAGCAGATGAAATCACATCATCCTTAGAGCTAAAGCTCTAAATGTCATCCGAGTCTAAAGAGTAGCTGGAGCTACCAGAGGTCACATTCTCAATCTGAGGGGGATCCTTGCTTATAGTCTGAGCCTTAAAATGCTCATAAATAAGCAATAGGAGCCCCTCATACAATGCAGGGTTATCAAAGGGCTTCTTTTTGAAGCTAACCACTGCCTTGCTCAAAGAAGTTAACAAGTAAAAAGGAAAAGAAATTTTACAGCTACACCGAAAATGATTCAAAAGAACAAAGTGGTGGGTATGAGCCCTATCAAACCTAGGGTCCAAAGTAATATACTCTATAACAGCTCTCAGAACATACCTCCATAGTTTCTTCATGGTGTCAAGAACATAGTACATGCCAATCTTCTTTAGGGCTTTTAAATTTATTAACGCTTTGTTGTAAGCACTATAGGCAAGAAGCCCCACTATTTCACCAAGGGTCAATGGAAAAACATTCTCAATTAAGATCCATAGTAGAGAATGGCCCTATGGGGACTTGAACCTTGGTTGTAGGCCCTATAGGCAAGAAGCCCGACCATTTCACCAAAGGGACAAGCCCAGTTGTGTGGTTGTGTTAGATGTGATATCGGAGGACTAAAAAAAGGAGGGAGTCAATCTACTATAAGTAATGAAAGCAAAAACCTAGAGTTTGGGAAATTTTGGAAGCATACAAGATGAAAACATTCAAGGAATGCTTGCATGGTTAGAACCCTATGATTACAAAAATATTTAAGAAGGATTAGGAGGTAAATATGACCATTTATGAGAGAAAATCTAAAATTGACAAGGAGAATAAACTCTACAAATATTGGAAGCTAAATGATGATGATATCAAGAAGTTTCTTGAAAAGAAAAAAGAGATGGATAATTTCGTCAAATTTGAGAAAACTTACTATGCTCCCAATACCATCAAGAATATTTGGAGATTGGATCTCTTTGCTATCATTTGAAATATCACTTTGGATGGGAGATACTCTTGGGTTTACACCTATTAGTTTATCTTGTTGAGAAACTTTCAGTATAATGATAAGGCATCTATACTCTATCATCTCTTTTTCTCTATGAATTATAGTATCAAGAATTATAGGGTTAACCCATATAGTAATCCATCACTTTATGAAGGGATTATATTTTTAATTATTGATCATTTAAAATTTTCCTCCATTGACAATACCATCTTTGAGCACTTTTCTCCATATGACAATTCTACTTATTTTGATGACTTTGAGTAGGGTGAGGAGTCTAATATAGAAGTTGAGGAAGATACTAATACAAAAATTCTAGAGAAAAATGTTAGAAAGGAAAGTGGTAGAGCTTCTAATTCTAGGTTTGTTAAGGAGAAGAAGGGGAATGGATAAGAGTACAAACTAGAAGAATATGGATAAATATTTATGGGAAGAATAAGATGATGATACAAAGGGCATGGGCACTAATACTAAGGAAGATGTTTAGTCCTCCTTGCCTAGGAAAGAAACCAAATGTTTGACTTCCTCTACTAAATCCCTAGTGATGGTGGTGGGAGACCCCTTATCCCTCCCCTCCCATGGCCCCTAGTAGCCTAGGGACTTTGAATCTTGTGGATACTATTTCCCCCTCTATTCTTTGTGCTCTCAAAACTACTAGGCATAATAGTCTTAAGGTTAGTGTGTTGAAGAATGTGATGGGTGAGGATAGTATGCTAAATGATATGGTGGGAGGTGGTTCTCTTTATCTACACAATTATTTTTTAAATAAAAATATTTATATTGATACCTTGATGAAGGATGTTAAATTTTTTGAGTTGGACAACTGCAATAAAGATTCCAACATCAATACCTTGCAAATCGATAAAGATTCAAATTTGGAATTATATAGTGTTATCAAATGAGTTTTTCACAAGATGAAAGAGGTGATAATTAGCAAAGTCTCTTTACTAGTAAGATGGATTTTTCCAGAGGCTAATGGTTTCTACGAGAATATCTCTTTCCTTGAAGCTTTGAGATACATGATACTAAAGCTTTGTATGAGGTCTATATTTTTAGGTTTATCAAGGTAGACTCTAGGATATCTAATGTTGAGATGAATATTACAAGTTTTGTAAACACTCTCAAGAAAAATAGCAAGCAGAGTTATAAAATCCTCAAGGCCTTCACAAAGAACCTCAAGATATTCATTGCTAAGATGGAGAAGAATAACCAAGAGAAAGCTATGATGCAGGTTATTTATGAGAAGGAAACCAATCCTAATTATATCCCTTTTGGGTTGAGAAAAAGAACACATGATAGTACAAGAAATATTATTGTAGGGCACTAACAAGGATATAGAGGATGCCATGAAAGTTGCTAACACTATGGGTCTTCTTGAGATGGAAGTGACAAAGTTGTTGTGATGTGGAGCCTAATAAGACTCAATGGTTCATTTAATGCATTTTATCTGTAGATTATTTCTATGGGGGTTTGGGGGCAACACACCTGCGGGTTCTTGGGTTGTCCTTGATGCCAAAAATGACCTTATGTTGTAAAAGGCATTGATTGCTATTTTTCTATTAGATGACTTATTATAGCCCTACTTTTATAAGCAACAAAAGCTTGTATAAAATGGCTTAGGGTTAGGAATTTCATAATGTATTGTGATATAGTAGCTTCTTGTGATGGTATTGAGTTGTAAGGGATTGCAACTTGTAATCACTAGATAATAATAATATTGGACTTCTTGTTGGTGGACATAGCCTAGGGATTGGGTGAACCATGTTAAATCTTTGTGTCTTGTGTTCTCTTCTATACAATTTATTATTTTTTGATATTGGTTATATTTGTATGTAACTATTATTTCTATCCATGATTAATCCTAAAAAGTGGTATCAGATCCAAACTATTGTATTTTTTTTTCCTAGAACATCATCATTTTATTTTTATTTTTTATCTACCCTTTGCATGAAGGTCTCATAGTTGAGTGGGAGTGATGGTAGATGGGGGTAAGCTAAAGGTTGAGAAGTTTAATGGGTAGAACTTTCATTTATTGAAGATGCAAATGGAGGACTATCTTTATCAGAAGGATTTATGGAAGCCATTCAAAGGAAAAACAAGGAAACAAGGAACTATGATAGATGAGGACTGGGAGATTTTAGATAGAAAGTCACTTGGAAGTATTTGATTATGATCAGCACCATTAGTGACATTTAACATTTATAAAGAAAAGTCAACAGAAGAGTTGATGCAAAGCCCTGCAAAACTATATGAAAAGCCATCTACTTCAAACAAGGTATTCTTCATGAAGCGTTTATTTAATATGAAGATGATAAAAGGTGGATTTTTTGTAAATCATTTAAATGAGTTTAATATTGTTACTAGTCAGTTATATTCTATGACTGTTAATTTTGATGAAAAAATTAGGGCTCTCTTGATTTTGTGTATGGCTTGGTAATGACTGTAATTAATTCTATTTTTGGATCTAATACCCTAATATTTGATTATGTGATTGGTATTATTCTAAGTGAGGAAAGTTGTAGGAACACCTTAGGTGGATCTAAATTAGGAAGTTCTTTGAATGCACAAAGTAGAGGTAGAATGAATGAGAGAGGAAACAATTCTAGAAATCATGGAAAATCAAGAGGAGAGTCAAAGGGAAAGAGGTCTCAATCCAAAGGACCAAGAGATTGATTGTATTGTGGAAAACTAGGCCATAAGAAGAAATATTGTTGGACTCAAAAAAAAAATGAAGGAGATAAACCAAAAGGGAACAAGAAGGCAAATGTGGTAAGTATCAAATCTAAAGAGGATGCTTTACTTCTTTCTTTACAAAGTGTTTATGATTCATGGATTTTAGATTCTAGTGCTTCATTTCATCCTACACCCCATAGAGGTTATTTTATTGATTATGTCCAAGGGAGTTTTGGGCTTGTTTATTTGGCGGATAATGAACCTTATCTGATTGTTGGAAAGAGAAAAGTTAAGATTAAGTTGCAGAATGAGAATCATTAGCTACTACACAAGGTAAGACATTTTCCAAGGTTGAGAAGGAATTTAATTTTAGTAGGGCAACTTAGTAATGAGGGTGGTGTAGTTACTTTTAATTATAAAAATAGGAAGTTTACAAAAGGTTATCTTTTAGTAGAAAAGGTGTGAAACTAGGCACATTATATCTTTGTAAAGGTCATATTTTTCCTTCTACTCTGGTTGTTTTAGAGAAAAATAAATGTATAGGAACAATTGTTGTTGTTGAGAAGGGAGAACAAACAATTGTTGTAGATTCTGATACATCGCTATGGCACAATAGACTTGGGCATAGAAGTGAGAAAGGTATGAAATTACTTCATTCAATTAAATTTTTACTAGGTCTAAAATGTGTTAATATGGATTTCTATGAAAGTTGTGTGTATGGAAACCAAAAGAGAGTGAGTTTTGTTAAGAGTGGGAAGGAAAAGAAAAATGAAAAATTAGAGCTTGTACATACCAATGTATGGGGACCAAATTAGGTATCTTCCCTTGGCATCTCTCATTTTTATGTTACATTTATTGATGATGCAATTAGAAACATATGGGTTTATTTCCTTAGATAAAAAATTGATGTATTTCAAACTTTTAAGAAATTAAAATGTTTGGTTGAAAATGAGACTAGTAAGAGATTAAAATATCTTAGATCTAATAATGGTGGTGAGTATTACAATCATGAATTTTAATATTATTGTTCCACTAATGGAATTCATAGATAGAAATCTATTCCAAGGAATCCACAGGAAAATGGATTAGCTGAACACATGAACAAGACAATAATGGAGTGTGCAAGGAGCATGAAGTTGCACGTTGGGGATTTCCTTTAAATATATGGGTAGAGGTTGTCGGTTCTATTGTATATTTGATTAATAGAGACCCCTCTACTCATTTGGGTTGTGATATTCTAGAGGAAGCATGGAGTGGTAAGAAGGTGAGTTATTCTTTTCTCAAAATCTTTGATTATGAAGCATTTGCACATATAGATTTTGAAAATAGAACCAAGTTGGAAGCTAAGTCAAAAAATATATATTTTTTGGATATGGTTGTTAGTCTGATTTTTTACATGATAAATTTTCCAATCTAGATATAAAATTAGATTTGTGTCCATTTGTGAGAGACTAGGGTTTCTTATTTTTGGTCTTGCATTTTTGATACCCTTTGAATTTATTTTGTTAAACTCTAGGTCTTGTTCCTTTTGAATTTTATCTTGGCGTGAAATCTTTTAAAAGTGCAAATATTCCTTTTCCACTTAATTTTTAAAGTCATGCTGAGTACCTTTTTCAAAGATTTCCCCACCATCTAATCTTGGTTAGTTCCATGACTATCATGTCATCATTATAAAAAAGTGCAAGGTTTTTTACCATCACAACATAGCGATTGCCAAAAAGTTGAGTCATGACATCATAAAGTGAAAGCTGGCACCAGAAAGGTGTATTATCTTGGAAGGGATTCACTCATTCAATTCATGATAGAGTCATTAGTGTCAGAGAAGAAACACATGAAGCAAGTTGCATGTGGTGTCATCAAAACTTAGATTTTTTGGTGAGTCGCTATGTTGTGACCAAAAAATCTATGCGCCATATCAGTAGTGATGTAGCAACTGACTGAAAAATGAAGAAAGAAACAACCTTTAAAGTTGATATCAATCACAAAATTCCCACATAATATCATAAATGTGCATGTTCACTATTTTTACAGTGGTACTAATTGATATGATTATGATTGACATGTCATATTTTCTCTATCACCATAATACAGTTCTCACTGGAGCTCGCTATGTCATGATTGGGAAATCATTGTGCCTCATTGATAGCGACATAGTGATTTTCCAAATAATACAAAGGATGACACTCTTTTGAAATGGGTGGTTATTATGAAGATCCCGAGAAAGATATTCTAGAAAAGTGTGCTTTTATTTATGTGTCAGTTATGTTGATTATTGTTACCATGTTTGAGGTTTTCCCCTGCACCAAATTTTAATGGATCATCGGAAGTTGCTATGTCATGATAGGAAAGTTAATGGCCTTCACTAGTAGCGACTTAGCAACTCATCAAAATATCATAATGTAACAACAATTCCCAAAGGTGGGCCCCAATGAATGCTTCATTATTAATGAGTCATACACTCCTATGACATGGTGGCATCTTACTAAAGATGTATGCACTAGAAACTTTGAGTCCACCAGAGGTCGCTATGTCGCAACTAGAAAAGCTTTATGCCTTACCAGTAGTGATGTACTGACTCACCTAAAATATTAAAATGTGGTGAGGTCCAAAAGAAATGATGTGACAATGCAGATTAAAAAGTAATAGATATGCCAGTGTGTTAAGACAGTTCAATGTCATCAAGAATGCAAACCACTTCCAAGTCAGATGGAAAATGAACAATGAGGATCGTTGGATCAAAGGCAGATCAATGATCATCACCAAGTCATTATAATGAATTGTGCTATGTTTACTCAATGTGACTTAGAAACTAAGGAACCCACCATAGTGTATATGGTTGAAGTGCAAGTTCCTTTCTATTAGATCAATTAAGATCTCCGACTATCACATAGTCGCTATGGAGAAGTGCTCAAGTTTAAGGGTAGTGACATAGAGAGAAAAGCCAATGGATAGTGGAACCACCATTTTGTATTAAGAAAATGAATTAATCTTCCTCTGCCTGATCAAGGTAAGATCAACGATTGTTAGTATCTCGCATAGGCAATGTGCTCTCTTTATGCATAGCGAGATAGCGACATAGTGGCAGGTGTCCTCAAAGAAAAGTGGGTCCAATTTCAAATGCTAACAGCGAAAGAAAGATACATGTCAAGACTTTGCATTGGTTTGACTGCTAGCATGTCAAGAAGAAGATGAGTCATTCTTATTTTCACTCCTAGATCGTAGGATTTTTTGAGATCAATGGTGTAGATTTGAAAAGGGAAGGTGGTGCCACTTTGTTTCCCTTACAATTCATTTATGAGATTTGAAGGCTTTGTGTGCAAGAAAAAATAGAGTATATTGTAGAGGATCTCACCATTTTCATCTCATACAAACAAGACTTTGATCTTTTTGAGTAAAAGAAATCACTGAGAATGTTGTGTCAAGCTTGAGTAAAAGGTGAAATAGTTTCCCCAGTGTTTGCGAGATAATTGAAAAATTACAGAGCAAACAAGTAGAGATCAAGTAAGTTCCTATATACAATAATCTCTAGAACTTTTTAATTTCTATGAATTATAGTCAAAATGCCTCCAAAGAAGGTTTTCTCAGGGCAAAAGGACTATTTAGCTAGAAAAATTCATGATGACTTGCTAGAATTACTCCCAGAATCCACCACTAAGCCTATGCAAGTTAAGAAATTAACTTCCTTAAACCCTATGCTAAAAATTGTAGATGGCCTATATGATAAGGGGAATTTCATTAGAGATGAAAAAAATTCTCATACTAGTCTTAATTTGTTGAAGAAATCATTTTTAGAGAGGAATCTATTTTCTCCACATGCCAACATTTGGAATTTTGATTTGGGAAAGTTAGTGGTTCCCAATTTTTTTACAAACTATGACCTTCTTGAAGCCATTACAAAAAATTATGACTAGGCAATTAGAGTAGTAAGAAGAACTAATGGTGTACCTCTAGTTGCAATTAGTCTTGAGGAAATTAGAGAAGTATTTCATCTAGAGCCATTGACAGATTATCATGTGCCAATTAATTTGCAAGAATTAGAAAAGGAATACATGGCAAAGAAGGATATGATTAGGGGAGGTGCACTGAGGGCACATATTGGCACAATTGGGAATTTACCAATAATTACAACAGCTTCTAGGGAACCTTTCAAGAAGGAATATTTCAAAAATATACACGACTTTCTGTTGAACTTTTGGTGAGGATGAATAGAATGTCATGCCCATTAGTTTTATGTATATGATGGTTCAGATTGCTTCCTTTGGTTTAGATATTATTTTTGATTTTGCCTCTTATTTAGTAGAAGAAATTCATACAAGCCTAGTTGAAATTGCAAAGGGAAAAGTAGAAAAAAAATTTGGCCATTACTCTTTGTTGATGCACATGTTTTTGTTTAAGGAAGTGACATATTTTGGTAAAGAAATGGAGTTGAATAGAGGGTAGGATGGAGAAGCACTGCCAATCTAGTTATGGAGTGTAGATATGACTTGGGATGTAAAGAATGCTAGTTTTGTCATATTTGATAGGTATTTCACTTCCAAGTTGAGATACCTCATATTAAGCGATAATCCTAGAATTTCTAAGGCACTAATGAATCTCATTAGGCCTATGGATAGTCCTAGTGGTTTGAAAGTTTCACACAATTGGGGAGATATTGTCCCATACTCTATTTCTACTATTTTTAGAATTTATGATTTTAAAATAAGCCCTCATGTGTTGCCTTACCAAGTACCTTTAAAGGTAGGAATGGCTGAAGTTTTGTGGCTATTAGGAGGATTGGAAGAAACTTATCTATTGAAAAGGAAGCTAGGGTCAATTTTCCCTACTTATACTGTGGCTCATGAATTTTTAATTACTAAAGGGGGTTGGCTCTTTTTATATTAAATTTTGGATCAATACAAAATGGCTGTTTCCCATCCCCATTTTTGTGATACTAAGGGATTTTATAAGTTGACCTTCAAGTATAGAATTAAATTGGGAAAGGTAAAACATGATTCATATTATCTAGAGGACATCATAAGAAATGAGTTTTCATTGCAAGAATAGGAAACCAAAAAGAAAAAATAGAGATTCTACTCTAGGGTTTTGGAATTCATTCATTGTTTTGATAAAAATTATAGTCCTCTAGATAATGCTACTATAGAGGCAGATAAAATAAATAAGCTCATGAATACTTTCCTTGAGATAATGGAAGCCATGAATGATTTTTTTAATTTTTTTTATTGATTCATACCCAAATAAGGCTAGAGAGGTTATAAGGAGGTTGGATTTCACTCCTAATATAGGAGTTGGTCATCTGATTGTTCAAAAGAGGCTAGGCTATACCATAATTCAAAGTAAAAAGACCACTGTGGATAAGGAACAAATAATGGAATTCACTAGTGCTATCCTAAAAGAGAGACCTAATGAGCCTTCTCTCAAGAGGCAGAGAATAATAAAGGAACGTGGTCATCATGTTGAGGATTATTCACCTACTCAATCCCCTTTTTGGATTGGAGAGAAGTAGCTCACTGGAGAGTAGATTGAGAAAATAGGGTCACAAGGAGGTGTGTTTATTACTCAAGCAAAATTAGATGAGGGAAGCCCTCAAGAGCCTCCTGTGCCAAGCCTTGAATTGATAGTGGTAGATTATAGAGGTAGGGAATTCAACCCTGTAATAGAGTAGGCTAGTCATCAATTTTTCCCAAATGATAGGTTTGTTAAATCTAGAGATTTCCACCAATTTGCATGGAGGGCCAATATGAGAAAATTTGAAGATAGGTGTAATAAGTTGAGATCACAACATCTAGAGATGGATGAAACTACCCTACAAAATCAGATAAAGGAAGAAATGATGAAAGAATTTCAGAATATAAGCCTTGAAGAGGGAAGGCAAATGGTGAAAGCATCAAACATTTTTTTGCTACCCAGTTGGGACATAGTAGATGTTCTAGTATTCAATTTTGTTTCAAATAAACTAGATTTGCAAGACTAGAATAAGAAGGAATTTCAAGGCACTACATTCAATGAAGACTAGGCTACATTAGTAATTTGGTCATTGAGGAGAGGATCAAGAGCTACCTCATCATAACTAGATGAATTTGGATTGATGGGAAATATTTTTGTAAGAAAAGTAGTTGATACTTCTCATGTGTAGGCTACACACATGGGTGTAGGAACATCTCAGTTTGTTTTAGCCACTATTGAGAAAGAAGAAAAAGCAATGTTTGAGTTGTAGAGCAAGTATGAGGCAATTTTGGAGGTTTATAATAAAGAGGTCTGAAAGAGGATTGAGCTAGAAAATAAGGTGTTAGGAAGGTCTTCCAAACCTAGGATAACATATCCTCACCCTCCAGTGGAACCTTTTAAATTCAATTCACTTATAGAAATCCTAGATACACCACAGAGGCCTGAGTATTACACAGGTGAGGATTTTGAAGAGGAAAAGAGCAAGTTATGGGGACTGCATGTAGAACTGAATGTACAGTATGAAGAAAAATTAAGGAAGGCTCTCATATATTTGGTAGATAAAATTGAATAGCCATTATTTTATGATCAACTGACAAGAGTAATAAACATTTAGAATGAAATAAAGGAAAATGATGAGGTTTTGAAGCTTATTAAAAATAAATGGGGAAAGATAAAAAGGAGGAAAGAAATGAAATTTTTGTGCTACTCCGTCATAAAGTTTTCCCATTATCAAATTGAAAAAACCTATGATATTTCTAATGATCTTCCAAAATTTGATGATAAAAGGATTCACCTACAAAGAATAATAGTTGGCTACTTGAATAAATATAAGAGCCAAAAGTTTGATTTATTTCCTCATGCCCTAGATAGAAAGAATAAATTGAGAAGTAGAGATTAATGGGCTAAAGAGCTAGATGATTTATTCTATTTGAGGATGAATAAAATCATCAATGAAATAGGGCATGCTTGGTGGGCCACTTCAATAGAAGAGTTAGTGAAAGTCTAGTTATTCTTTGATTCTTTGAAACAAGAATTTGTTAGTATTGATAAGGAGGCTGAGTATGTTCTTGGAAAGCAAAATGATATTTTGCAATTCAACTAGCCAAATGATGTAATTTTTGACACATGGATGTCAGATATTGCTTCTAGTGAGAAATTTGAAGAGGTTGAAATAGATGATGATGAGATACATGAGGATGAGGTGTAGATTATTGACACAACAACACCAGATCAAGAAAATGAGGAAGATAAAGGTCACCAATCAGTTCCAACTACAGCTTCAGAGGCCCAAGATGTGGACTTGATAGAAGAACAATCAAGAATAAAAGTAATTTTGTCTATTCAAGATGAAAATAGTGAAAATCCAGAGGTAGAAATTGATTTGCAGGCACCACAACAAGATTCATCATTGGCTAGTAGCTGCATATTCTGAAGATTTAGAATGGCGGTGGCAAATCAAAGAGTTAGTAGTTTGTAATGGTGTAACAAAATTGGGACCTACCAAAGAATATCTTGATGTGTTAGTATTCTGTTACACTAAGTTTTGTCTTTCCTAGATAGTATTTGTCTTTTGTTTGGAAGGACACTTGTCAATCACATTTGCCCTTTGCTTGTTGCAACTCATGCTTATATAAATGAGTTTTCAAGACATTGTAGGGATCTAAATGCTTGTACATTTTTCAAGATTCAAGGAAAGTATAGTCAGTCCAGTCATATGTAGTTTTTATTTTCTTTCAAATTTTGCACTCTTTGATGATATAAAGAAATGATAGAATTAGCAAGATATTCTGGGCTTTTCATTGAGTTTCTATTGGTTATTGTATTAGTCATCTAAAAGGATAATACAAAAGGGTATTTACACTATATTTGTGTCATCAACTTTTGTCTCCAATTTATTAGTTTGTTTACTTTGAAGTCATTTAAACAAGATTTAATTGATTGAATGTAGTCTAGATGGATTGTATGCTATTTTTATTGTTGCTTTAATTCAATGAATTATATAAATGCTTCAATAAATTAGTGGTGTTTATGAGTTTATAAAAGGGATATTGCATAAGAATGGAAGTGGGTGATTACAATTGATAGATTCATTTACAAGTTATTTGAACCAGGTCTACTGCCAACAGTTAACCTTTTTTGCCTAATGGATAAGGCACTGGTCACACAAATCAGAGATGGTTGAGAGTAAATTCTACTTCTACATGTCAAATCAATTATAAATTCAAAATCATTTTCTTTCCATTTTTATCAAGATTATAATTTTGGTCAACACTCTTTTATATCTTATTTCTGAGTCTTAGGTAGTTGCTATTTCTAGGAATATTTGTAAACTCAAGGAGAATTGTGACCTAATCTACTTATGAGGGATGTGTATAAATTAGAGAATATTAAGAAATGGATAAATTGTGTATATGTTTGAGATAGAAGATGAGAATCAGAATGAAACTAAATTAAGTCTCATATAACAATATCCTTGGGAATCATCCCTTAGGTATACCCACCTTGGTTTTACAGAACCTAAAGAGTAGAAAACGATCTTTGGTTTTGTTGAAGTTGGGTCCAAGTGGTTTGCACATGTAATTTTCAATGGGAAGTAGCTGATCTTTAGATTATGTGAGTATTATCACTTTGGTATTGGGAATTTTTTTGTTCAATAGTTTCAAACGCCAACAATCATATTTATGAATTTGGTTATTGGCTTTGGAATTTTGAAAATCGTAAAATTGTAAGCAGTAGGGATGTCATATTCAATGAGAAAGTCTTGTACAAAGATGATGTTCCAATAATTCTTCATGACTTGTAACAACTACAAGAAAAAATACCATACACCCTAGTGAATGTTAGATGCTCAATAAGGCTAAGTAGACCTCTAGAAAGATTTTCTCCTTCTTTGTATTCTATTTTACTTATTGATGCTAGTGAACCTAAATGTTATAATGAATTTGTATATGTGGATATAAAAATTTAGTGGGAATTCACAATGAAAGAAGAAATGAACTCTTTGCTAAAAATCAAACATGAGCTTTATGCAAGTTGCCGGCAGGTAAACAAGCTTTACATAATAAATGGGTTTACAAGTTGAAAGAAGAGGATGGAGCTAAGAAAAGATTTAAAGCTAGGTTAGTTGTAAAATGATTTTAATAGAAAAAGGACATTTATTTTGATGAGATATTCTCTCTATTAGTATGAATGTTGATGATACTGCATTGAGGGAGTATCCTAAGCATTAGAGAATATTGATATGTTGCATTCATGACTGCATTTATCATTGATGTCAACATAGCAGTAATTATGTTAAGACTAGAAGAATAGCAGTTAGTAATCTTAGTATGTGTAGGAAAGGAGGATGTTTTAGATGATGCACAGTGGAGGAAATATTCTTGAGGTTTTTCTAATGATATGGTTTAAAGGGCTGAGTATGATTGGATGTTGTATAGAAGTTACACTTGTTTTACTAGAAGCAATGCAAAAACAAAGCATTGAAAAATAGAGTTGTGATAATATATTGCTATCTTTCATCTGTGATGTAATGAAGGTGATGCATAGATAATAGTGATAGAAGATGACTGTGTCATGACACCAGTGTATGCACAAGACATGGCTTCACATGTGTAAAGTTTTGTATAGATTGTGAGCTGACAATGTTGTTGTAATTGTGAATTAATTAATTATCTTATTTTAATTAATTGGGAAATCCTCAAGGCTGACTCAAGGAATTATAATGAAGATATGGTATAAAGGAAAGTTGTTTTCTTTATTTGAGTGTGTAATCTAGATTAAGAGGATCAAGTGGAATTCAAAGTATTAGTGCATAGTGTAAGAAGCAACAAAATGCTTGCTGAATGAGTGCAAGCCATCTAAGGGATCACTGGATGCATAGTATGAGATCTAGTTACAAGATCTGAAGGAGCATAAGTTTGGTTGACAAGACAAAGATAGAGCAAGTTCTATTATTTTGCAAGGAATAATACAAAGATCATTTGGACAATGGGTTCTTTGATCTTAACCTTGAAGTTGTTTGGACAATAGGTCTAGTTGTCTTCCACAACTCCTAACAGGGTTGGAATCTCCTAACAACGATTCAAAGTCTCCTAATAGGGACTCACATGTGTTGAATGTTGTAATAGACTCCTAATAGGGTCTATCCTCTAACAAGGAATATCTATATTAGTATATCATCTTGTGGGTACCATCCCCACTAGGGTTTTCCCTCCGATCAAGAGTTTCCCTAGTTAACATATTTGGTGTTAATTGTGTATGAGAATCTTGCTGTGGTTTTAGTTTATATTAATGACATAGTTAAGTTTGTTTAAGGTTAATGTTGGAGATAATAGATGGATAACTAATTCACCCCCTCCCTCTTAGTTATATCAATGGACTATATATGCTAAAAATTGGTATCAGAGCATTAGGTCCTCGAAGATAAAAATTAATAGCTTTGGGAGATCAATGGTGAATATATTCAGGAAAGATAGTCCAAAATTTGATGGGGCCAACTATGATAGTTGGAAAGACAAGATGAAGACTCATTTGTTATGCATGGGTCTGGGTTATTGGATCTTGACAAAGAGTGAGAAGACAATTGTGGAAGAAGGAAAACTTGAAGAATGTAGTGAAGTAGAGAGAGATCTATTCATGTGTAACATGAAAGCCAAAGAAGCTCTATTATTAGCTCTTCCAGAGAATAATATAATCAGGTAAAGACATTTCAAACTTCTCATAAAATTTGGAAAGCATTACAAGTTACTTTTGAAGGTGATGAACACGCAAAAGGGATGAAATTACAAAGTTGGATTTGCACATTTCAAGATGCTAAGATGATGAAAGATGAGTCCATAAAAAATTATGTAGGAAAAATATCAAAAATTATTGTAGGCATTTGATCTCTTGGTGGAACTAAGCAAGATGATGAGGTTATATGGAAGATCTTGAAAAGTCTATCACCACCATTCAAGGAAACAACTTAGATGATTCAACTAGTAATGCCCTACACCAAAGATTTCACAAAGGAAACTTTGCTTGGAAGATTAGAATAAGTAGAAATAGAAATGAGATAGTCTAGAAAATTGGCCAAATTTGAGATAGCTTTCAGTGCTATGAACATTCAACCTAATTTTTTAAGAAGTAAAAGCACAAGAGATTTTTCCAATAGTAGCAGATTTGAAGAAGATAAGAAAATTGAAGGAGTAGCCCTTCAGGTGAGAAGAGAGAAATATGGTAAGAAAAGTTTTAATGTTGGACTTGTGATGAATATGGTCATTATGCATCTACATGTCCTAAAAGAGAGAAATAATTTAGAGGAAAATTTAAGCCTAGAAGAGATAAGGATAGAAATTGTTTATATGCTAATGGGAACAAAGAATATGATGGAAAAGATCAGAGTGAAAGTAATGATGAATTAGGATTTGTGGCTATTAAGGAAGATAACCTTGATAGAGATATTAGAGAAGAGAGAGTTCTAGTTACCCAAGTAGAGAAGAAATTAGATTGGATAATTGATAGTGGATGTTCACATAACATGACTAGTGATATGAACAAATTTGTTAAGTTTAGAAATCATGATCGAGGTATTCTTAGAGTTGGTAACAATCCAACCTATCATATTATAGGGATTGGATCTATTACTCTTGATGGTAAAACTAGCACTGATGATGTTTACTTTGTTGATGGTTTGAAAAATAATTTTTTAAGTGTTGGATAGTTGGTAGACAAAGGATATATGTTGCAATTCACAAAAAAACTTGCATTATCAAAGAAAAAATGGTAAGCTGATTGGTACTGGAACTAGATCTAGTGGTAATGTATTTTAGTTGAATCCTACTGAAATAACATGTTTGGTTGCAAAGGTTGATAATAGTTGGTTATGGCATATAAGGTTTTTTCATACAAACTTTGATAATAGTGTGAAAGTTAGCAGTACATTTGTAGTAAGAGATCTGCCTAAGATTATTAAGCCTACTAATGTTGTCTACAAGGAATTTATTTTGGCTAAATAGAGGAAAGTGTCTTTTCCTAGAAAGAAGTTCTCTACTACAAATAAATTAGAAATTGTTCACATAGATCTGAGTGTTCTTGCAAGAACTAAAGGATTCTATGGTGAAGGGTACCTTATGATTTTTGTTGATGATTTCACTAGTGGGTATAATTTCTTAAAAGAGCAGTCTAAAGCTTTTGAGAAATTTATGATATTCAAGAATAGAGTTGAAAATGAATCTAGTGTTAATATTAAGTGTTTAAGATCAGATAGAGGAGGATATTTCACCTCTACAGAGTTCACCTCTAGAGAGCTCAACATGTTTTATGAAGAGAATGGAATCAAAAGACATTTATCTTCACCTAGAACACCTGAACGAAATGGGATTGCTAAAAGAAGGAACAAGTCAGTAGAAGAAGCTATAAGAGTGATGTTATTTGAGAAGATGTCTCAAAAAAATTTTGGAGATAAGTAGTTAACACTATAATATATAATTTGAAAAAAGTATAGATTAGGTAAGGTATGAGCAAGACACCCTATGAGTTATGGTTTGGTCATTCACCACTAGTCAAGTATTTTAGAATATTTGGAAGTGCTACATAAAGAGAGATGATGATATAGGTAAATTTGATCCTAGAAGCAAGAAGGTATGTTTCTTGGTTAATCATTGAAAAGAAAAGCATATAGATGTTTCAACTATAGAACTAAGACAATAGTTGAGTGCACAAATGTAAGAATTGATGAAAAGTTTGGTACTAAAGAAAAGATGGTAGATTATAATTCTGATGAAGAAGAGGATAATTCTAGATTTTTTAGATAGAATGCTAAAGTTCTTTTTGAGACTAAAAATGACTTCTAGAATGATGTATCTATTGAGCGTAGAGAAGAACAAAGATCTGAACCTAGGGAAGAGATTAGATTCTTCCAGAAAAAACATGACAAAGAATCACCCTCCTAAGTAGATAATTGGAAGCAAGGATAAAGGTGTGATGACAAGGAACAAAGTAAATGAGGAATTGTGTCTAATTTCTCAAGTGGAACCCAAGAGCACAGATGAGGCATGTAAGGATGATCATTGGATGCAAGCTATGAAAGAAGAACTAGATCAGATTGTGAAGAATGAGACATGGGAAATAGCTCCTAGACATAAAGAAAAGAATGTGATAGGAACCAAATGGGTATACAAAAATTAAATGAATGAGCAAGGAGAAGTCATGAGAAACAAGGCTAGACTTGTTTGTAAAGGATACTCATAATAAGAAGGCATAGATTATGAAGAAACCTATGCACTTGTGGCAAAAATGGAAGTAGTAAAGATATTCTTGGCTTATGTAGCAAGCAAGAATTTCAAGGTTTATCAAATATATGTCAAGTCAGCTTTTCATAATGGAGAACTTGAAGAAGAAGTCTACATTGAGCAACCTAATGGATTCCCTCTAACATAAGACAAATATTTTGTATGAAAACTAAAGAAAGCATTTGATAGTCTGAAGCAAGCACCTAAAACTTGGTATGCAAGGTTGGACAATTTATCAAAGCTTGGATTTATCAAAGGTACAATAGATGGTAATTTGTATTTGAGAAAAAATGATGATAGTCTATTTATCATTGTAATATTTGTGGATGCTATAATATTTGGAGGAAATGATGAAGAAAGTGACAAGTTTTTTGAAGAGATGAAAAATGAATTTGAAATGAGCATGATAGGAGAAATGAAGTTTTTCCTAGGATTGCAGATTGTGCAGAACAAAGATGGGATATCTATTTCATAGACTAAATATTTGAAAGATTTTTTGAAAAGGTTTGGTCTGGAAAGTTGCAAAGCTATTGGTATACCCATGATAATTGGTCACAAGTTATCTAGTAAAGATGAGACACCTACAGTTGAGCAGAAGAAGTATAGATCTATGATTGGAGGATTGCAATATTTGACTCACACTAGACCAAATATAGAAAATTGGGATCATATAAATATTTCAATCAAATCCAAAAAAGTATCATTATGCAGTAGTAAAGAGGATATTAAGATACTTGAAGGTTACATCTGATTATGGAATATGGTATGATAGATCAAGTGATTTTACCTTGTGTGCATATATGGATGTAGATTGGGTAGGCAACATAGATGATAGAAAGAGCATCGGTGGTGAAGCATTCGTTCTTGGAGGAAGATTGGTTTCTTGGTTGAGTAAGAAATGGGATTGTATATCTCAAAGTATAGCTGAGGTAGAGTATGTTGTAGTAGCAAATAATTGTAATCAAGTTATGTGGATGAAACAAATGTTGAAGGATATTGGAATTGAGTTTACAAAACCTCTTATCATTTACTATGATAACACAAGTACAATAAGTATGTCTAAGAAGCTAGTATTTCATTCTAAGAAAAAACACATATCCATAAAGTATCATGTTTTGAGAGAGAAGGCAACAAAGAAAGAGAAAAGGTTGGAGTATGTAAGTACTAAAGATTATATTGTAGATATCTTTATGAAGCCTTTTCCTAAAGATACTTTTGAGTACCTAAGAGGTACGTAGGGGTTATGCCCCTACCTACTTTAGAGTGTTTGATGCAAGGAGTGCATGAGTCCAGTGGTACAAAGCACTATGATTAGACTAGACTAAATGCTGATGGTTCCTATATTGGGGAGTATCTAATATGTACTAAGTCATAAAGGACTCTAGGTATTTGGTATTAAACAATGTCTTTGGACACTCGAGTTGGTTAATGAATTGAGCAATTGATTAGGAATTGGTATGAAATAATTGGTATTATGATTGACACCTTTAACATTCATGTCAATAGGTTAGTGAATGTAGATAAAAAACATATTGAGTGAATATACATAAGCAATGAGAAGAGAAGCACCTGTTGAGATGGAAATGGGGGAGAGTTATCTCTTTAGGGAGATTTATAAAGATTCATGTAAGTGTATAGAATGAAGTGTAAGTGTGCAGATGCAACCAGAAAGTATTGTAAGTTGTTTACTATAAACAACTATTACAGATCCTAAAAGAAGAAGAAGAATAGTGTAATGTTCTATAAGGTTTCAAAATTAAGAAGAGGATTTGAGAAGATGAAAAAAATAAAGTACAATTTGGTATTCTCGAAACTTAGATGTTTTTCATCTATGTTTCCATCAATGCCAAAGAGGGAGATTATTAACATGAATATTGATGATACTACATTGGGGGATTATCCTAAGCATTGGAGAGTATTGCTATGTTGCATTCATGATTGCATTTTCTATTCATGTCAACATAGTAGTAATTCTATTAATACTGAAAGAATAGTAGTTAGTAATGTCAGTATGCATAGGAGCTAAGGAATTTTCAGATGATGCATAGTGGAGGACATGTTTCTAAGGTATTCTTGATGACATGGTGTTTCTAAGTTATTCTTGATGACATGGTTTAAAGGACTAAGTCTGATTTGATGTTGTATGAATGTTACACTTGTTTTACTAGAAGCTGTGCTAAAACAAAGCATTAGAAAATGTAGTTGTGATAATCTATCACTATCTTTCACCTAAAATGTAATGAAGGTGATGCACATATAATAGTGATAGAGGAAAATTGTGTGATGACACCAGTGTTTGTGCAAGATGTGGTTTCACATGTGTAAATTTTTACCTAAACTGTGAGCCAAAAATGTTGTTGTAATTGTGAATTAATTAATTAGGAAAGCCTCAAGGCTGACTCAAGGAATTATTATGAAGATATGGTATAAAGTAAAGTTGTTTTCTTTATTTGAGTGTGTGATTTGGATCAAGAGGATCAAGTGGAATGAGAAGTATTAGTGCACAATACAAGGAGCAGAATGCTTGTTGAATGCATGTAAGTGATCCAAGGGATCATTAGATCATAGTATGAGATTTGGTTACAAGATTCAAAGTAGCAAAAGTCTGGTTGATAGGATAAAGATAGAGGAAGGAAGTACATTTTAGTTCTATTGTTCTACAAGAAATAATAAAAAGGTCATTTGGACAGTGGGTTCTTTGATCTTAACCTTGAAGCTATTTGGGCAGTGGGTCCAACTGTCTTCCACAACTGCTGAAAAGGGTGGCACAACTCCTAACAGGGTTGGAATATCCTAACAAAAATTCAAAGTCTCTTAATAGGGACTCACATGTATTGAATGTTGTAATAGACTCCTAACAAGTTCTATCCACTTCCAACAAATATTTATATTAGTACATCATCTTGTAGGTACCATCCCCACCAGGGTTTTCCCTCTGATCAAGGGTTTCCCTAGGTAACATATCTTGTGTTAATTGTGTATGAATATCTTGTTGTGGTTTTAGTTTATATTAATCACATGGTTAAGCTTGTTTAAGGTTAATGTTGGAGATGATAGATGGATAACTTATTAACCCCTTCCCCCACATCTCAATTATATCAGTGCACTATATATTCTAACACTCTCATATTGTTAAAATAACTTCTATTCACAATATTTTAAGTATTGTGGATACTAAAGATTTGCATTTGGAGCATCTTGATGTTAAAACAACCTTTGTTTGTGGTGATTTGGATGAAGAGATATATATGGCACAACCACAAGGATTTGAGGTCAAAGGTAAGGAGAACTTAGTGTGTAGATTGAAAAAAAGTTTATATGGATTGAAGAAAGCACCTTGGAAATGGTATCTAAAATTTGATAGTTTTATGCATGAACATGGATATAGTAGGTGTCATTCAAATCATTGTGTTTATTTTAAAAGGTTGGATGATGAAAACTACATTATTTTATGTTTATATGTTGATGATATGCTTATAGCTAGGTCTAACATGGATCACATTAAGGGGTTAAAGGCATAGTTAGCACATTCATTTTCTATAAAGGATTTGGGGGTAGAAAAATAAATCCTTGCTATGAAGATTTTCAGAGATGGAAGAACAAAAAATTGACATTATCTCAGGCTAATCATATTGAGAAGGTGTTGCAATGTTTCTCTATGGAGAGTGCTGAAACTATTAGCACACCTTTACTTGGTCATTTGAAGTTGACTAAGTAGATGTGTCCAAAGACACAAAAAGAGGAGGATAAGATGTCCAAGGTACCCTATTCTTTAGCTATAGGAAGCTTGATGTATGTTATGGTATGTATTAGACCAGATATTACACATGCAATGCGAGTTGTTAGCAGGTACATGAGTCATCCAAGGATTGAGCATTGGAATGTAGTTAAATGGATTCTCAGATATTTGAGATGAACATCAAATAAGTGTTTACATTTTGGAGTCTCTACTACTAATTTACAGGGCTATGTTAACTCAAATTTGGTAGGGGATATTGATACTAGGTGGAGTACTATAGGTTATGTATTTACTATTGGTGGGGCAGTAGTGAGCTAGGTTTCTCAGTTACATAAGGTTAATACTTTATCCACTAAAAAGGTAGAGTATGTTGCTATTATAGGGGCAACCAAGGAGATGACATGGCTTCAATTCTTCATGGAAGAATTGGGACACCCACAGAGATAATTATTTATTTATAGATAGCTAGAGTGCCATTCATCTTGCCAAGAATTCTTCTCTACATTCAAAGACAAAACACATATAGTTTTGGACAATGGATAGTTAAAGCTAGAGAAGATACATAAAGATGATAATCCATTAGATATGTTTTCCAAAGTAGTAACAAGGGAGAAGTTCAACTCCTATTCAGCTTTAGTTTCTGTTCTAGATTGAACAAAATAAAAGAACAATAGAGTCTTGGGTGGTTTTATATTCTAGTGGGAGCTGTAGGTTTAGTATTACTATGATTAGTCTCCAAGTGGGAGATTTTTGTGATGTGGAGCCTAATAAAACTCAAAGGTTTATTCAATGCATTTTCTCCCTAGATTATTTCTATGAGGGTTTGGGGCCAATGTCCCCAAGATGGGGTCAAGGGGCAGTGCCCCTACATGATCTTGGGGTAGTGCCTCAGGTGCATTCCCTGGTGTTGTATAGGGTGGGATTGAGGGGCAACACCCCCGTGGGGGTTTTTGGGAGTAGTGCCCCCAAAGATAAAAATGACCTTATATTGTAAAAGGTGTTGACTGTTATTTCTCTATTGGACAATTTTTTCTAGCCCAAATTTTGTAAGTGACAAAAGCTTGTATAAAAATGCTTAGGGTTAGGGATTTCATAATGTATGGTGATATTTTAGCTTCTTGTAGTGGTATTAAGCCATAAGGGAATACATATTGTAATCACTAGATGATAATAATATTGGACTTTCTATTGGTGGATGCAACCTTTGATACAAGTATAAGAAAATTTGATATAAAATTCACCTTTGTGTTCTTTTTCATAGGTAAATTCATCCTCTCTATGGAATAATGAGATTCTAAGTTATTTTTTATCATCCCTTGTAACTTAATAACCCTCTAAACTAGAATAGTTTATCTTGACCACATCATGTGATGTATTCCCATTTCATCAACAAGGATATATAATTATCCACCTAGTTCCAAATATCTTTTAGTAGTACCCATAATACATCTAAAAGTCGAGATAGTAACCAAAGAATTATCATTAACCTAGAAACCATCCCAAAATATGATTAATCTCCCTTTTTAAACCTTTCATTACAAACTAGCATGCATGAGATCTAAACTTAAGGAAATTATTCCATATCTTAGAGTCACTAGGATATATTGGACCTAACAATATTTTATAGATTTTTTTCAAGTTCTAGGTATTCAACACTAATAAAATAGTACCACTCAAAATTGTTGAGAGAATTTTTCCACCCCATTTTACTATAAAAGATTTGTTAAGAGTGGAAAATTTCCTAATCCCCAATCCTCCTTGTATCTTTTATTTACAAATAATATCCTAATTAAGTAGTGTCAATCTCTTCTTTTAATCCAAACCTATCTAAAAAGAATTCTTCAGAATCTTTCAATATTTTTCATTGTATTTTAAGTAATCTTGAATAAGGAGAGGAATTAACATGGATACCTCAAAGAAAAACTATAAGAAGTTGGATGTTCCTTGTACTACTTAGAAATTTTCCTTTCCATCCACCAATTTTTTCAACATTCTTTCTAAAATTAGTGTACAAAATGTTGGGATCACATCTTTGACTGTAAAAGGAAATCCAATGTAAGTACCAAGAAGAACATCACTTTGACAAGCCAAAATGGTTTAAATTTTAATACACAAGTCTTATTTGGTAGTATAGACTACTTTTATCATAGTTAATGTTCCGCATTGAATCATTAGCATAATCATTCTCTATATTTAACAACTAAAGCCTTTCTAAAGATAATTTTGTTATGAATAAATATCAAAGTGGCCATCTTGACCCCTTGAATTATCCTAGGATTGACCATATTTAATAAATTTCTATGTAATAATTGTTCAAGGATAAAAAATAAATATTGGCTCATGAGTCTCCCTATTTTATTCATTTACCAACTCCAAAAAATCCCCTTGGAACTTTCTTGAACATAACCTAGAATCCAATTGTTCTCACATATTCTCTTATCAATTTGGTCAATCCTTCTTGAAATCCCATCTTCCTCAAAATATTGAACACTTTATAAATATCAAGCTTGAGGACCATTCTTGTCATACACCATTTATCTATAGAGTAGATAACTTCATGAGTAGAAACCATCAGATCAAGAAAATTTCTCCCTAAAAAACATATTTTTTGTTACTTTTGATAAAATTATCCAATAATAGTTTAATCATGTTCACTTACACTTTATAAAAAATATTATAAATTCTTACATAGAGTGATAGATCAAAAATCCCTTAATATATTAGGTTCTTGCATTTTAGGGATTAAGGAAATGAAACTATTGTTTAGCTTCTTTAGAAGCTTACCGATTCTAAATAAATATTTAGTTTCCATACTCACATCATATTTGATAATGTCCTTAAACCATTGGGAAAAAATTGGTGGGAATCAAATAGGGCCCAAAGCTTTATAGGCACCCATGGAGAAAACATCAATCTATATATCCCCTTTAATTATTAGAGTTGGGATCTAATCATTGCCAATAAACTTAAGATTATGTGGAGACAGAGCATAAGGTTTTATTTAAGGGCATGTTTTCTAGCTCCGCTGCCCTTACTATAAATTTTTTTAAAAATAATTCACTATCATTTCTCCCAATATGGAGTCATTTATTTCTTAATTTAACTCAGTTCAAATTTTGAAAAGCATTTATTTTCATGTATCTACTCATATATTTATGGAAAAAGGCTAAGTTCTTAACACCTTCTTTCAATGACTATAAACTATATATTTGATTCTAGTAAATCTTCTCTCCCTAGATTTATTTTTCATTTTCTTTTTAACAATGTATTTTTTGCAAATTATCCCCCTTAGCTATTTAATCATGTATGTCTTCAAGATTAGTTATTTTCTTTCTTTTGGTTGAATATGTGATTGAATGTTGATATATTCCAGCCTTTCACTACTTTCCTAATTGTATCCATTCTTTATACATGGTAAATTTTTAATCCTTGCACTAGGGTGTTCCACCAATTTTGAACACACCCTAGTAAAGATGAGACATCCACATTATTTAAAGGGAATAATTTCACTTGGATGTTTGTCAATACAATACAAAAGTACAATATTGTGATAAAAAATAATTCCTAGAAGAGCCTTAATACTAACATTGTATCATATGTCTCATTTAGTAGAGAAAATAAATCTATCCAACTTAGCTTAATTAATTTATTTCCTTTCCTATTATTTGACTAATTAAATAGGTGATATGTATATTTATATCTATATATATATTCAATATAAAAAATCTCTATCTTACTAATGAAGTCTACTAAATCCAACATATCATCAAAGTAATTTGTTAGCCCTCCTATTTTCAAAACAAAATATGGGTTGGTAAAAATTTCCAACTACCATCCATAGGGATTCTAAATCATTAATAATAAGAGTGGGTGTTTATGCACAAACCCTCTTGCACCCAAAGGAAGTATCAAGAGCCTAAACATGTTGTATGTGCTAAGAGTAGTTGCTAGAGGTGAAAGTGACTACTAGATAATTAGCAGAGAAATAGTTCATATCCCCTTTGAGTTTAGTATGATCCTACATAGTGAACACTCCCCTTGAGGATCCATAGAATTACTTATGCAAAGAGAAGATCCCAACCATATTTATTCAAATAATAAATTAGCAAATGCTTGTATAGTCATTTTCAATTCCTATAATTAAATAATCTCTACTTTTGTTTCCAAACAATAGTTTCTCAACACAATTTTATTTTGAGTAATATTTGATCCCGTTTTCCATGAAAGAAAATTCATTTAAATTTTTTTTATGTAACTTGCAACAAGGGTTCTCCACCTTCCAATAGTGATTTATCTTGTAGTTTCTTTGGTTCTAGAGACTTTATATGAAGGTCAACTAGACTTATTCTCTAAACCTGCATCCACTTTCTTTGCTTTGATTTTACTCTTCTAAGTTGTTCATTCTTCCTTCTCCATGGGAAATGAATTTCTAATGGTTACACCCAAGGAGAGGTGTGACTTATTAGAATCAAGGCTCTCTTGTTTCAATATTAAGGGTTTGATCTTTTCTAATACACATCCATTTCCAACTGCACTTGGGGAGAGGTAAGGCTTTTTGGACTTAGTGATCTCATACTTCAATGTTGAGGGTTTGTTATTTTATAAACCACATTTGGATCTCTAGACTTTGAATTTTTAAGTCAATACATGTTCAAGAAAAAGTAGTTTCATAGAAATGAATAACTATTTATTAGAAAATAAAACAAAAATCTAAAATAGAAGTTAGATTTGTGAGGAAAAATACCATAAATACATTGAAGAAGAATACCAATAGATAAAATGAGTAACAATATTAATACATGCAATAGAAATAAAATTAATTAAAAGGGGATGCAAATTCCATCAATGAATAACATGATTTTCCAAGGATGAAATGGAGTCTCCATGATAGGGACATTGAGTATAATGGAGAAAGAAATAAACAGGGTAAGAAAAATAATGGTTGACAAGACATAAAACAAGGAAAAATAAAATCAAGAGAATGAATATAATAATGAGTGAAAAATATGTCTCTCTTTTCAAGTATATGACATATCATTAAAATAAGGTAAAATTACATTGGTGAGAGTGGGCAATGGATTAGGAGCAAGATCTGGTTCAAGAACTAGACTAAAAGTAGGTAGCTTGGATGGTCATGCATGAGGATTCTCACCAGAAAATATTATGAAACTATATGAGGGTAATTTGTGGATAATGAAGTTGATGAAATGTTAACCTTCTTTGTGGGAAATGATAGATATTCCCTAGCTAGACAAAAAATAATGGGTCATAAAGGAGATAGGACTGAGGCAAATGGGTTTGGTACTAACAACCAAAAAATGGGTCAATCTATCACTAATGGTAGCAAAGAATAGAACTCGACCAAATTGGTAGAATAACCATGTAAGTGCTCTTCTCTTTTCAAGATAAAACCTTAAAGAAAATATTCTTCCCCTAAATTCAATGATATTTTTGATTCAACAAAAGGAGTGTTTGATATTTTCATCCCTAACACTATTATAGATCATTCTATTTTAGCAATGACATTAACCCTAGTAGGAAAATTTATTGGATCTAGATCAAACATAGATTATGTAAGAGTCTTCATTAAGCCAAAATGGTATTTGAAAGAGAAGGTTGGATTAGGGGCAATGTCAAAAGGTTTTTTCTCATTTGAGTTTTCAAATGAGGAAGACTTGTCAAACATGCTCAATGGAGGTCCTTAGATGATGAGTATGTACTACAACTGATATTGCTACTCAAGATGATGGTGATGATGATGAAGGTTAGAAATCTAAACATTGAAATGAATTCATGAGAATTGGATTAGTTGTTATTTTTCAATGATGCCAAGACCATCAAGCTACTAATTTATGTAAGTTGCCAAATCATCTGAAGGATATGGTGTTGAGAAAATAAAAGGTTGGTTAAAGCTAGAATATGAAATAGCCAAGTATTATAAGTGTATGAGATTCAATGAGAATTTGATGAACCAATCTTTGACAAGAAAATATTGGTTTGAATGTTTTACATGATTTGGTGAAGAATTAGAAAGATGCACAAGTTAGTTAAGTTGGTTGGTAAGAAAGGTTTGAAGTTGTGAAGTGAAATGCTAAGAAATAAGCATGTGCTACTGAGATGAAAATGGTGGTTTGTAAGAAAAGTGTAAGGGCGGGGGGGGGGGGGTATGAATCAAGGATATAAAACCATAAGTTCATCACATAACCATACACTACATAAAAGAGAGAGATAAGCTAAGGATATAAGTCATTTCACTCTTAATTATAAAGAAATAGGTCTAAAAATATTAGTGTTATCCGAACAAGGAAGGAGTACTAATGTGAACTAGGTCTAGGAAGAATAGGGGAAAAGATTAAAAAATCATTGAAAACCCTAGATAAAATGATAAGCTACAGCTAGATATAAGTAAGTAGGTTGAAAGAACAAAAAAGATGGAAGACACACCTTCTAAAACCTAATTTTATACTTATTGTAATTATCATAATAGATGAGAATCATAAGATCTAGGCCCAAAATTGTATTGCGAACAAATCCCAAAAATCATTTTATGATTGGTCAGGGTTACACTAGAGCATTAGGAATGATCTTGTCACTGTTAAAGCATCAAGGCTGATTTGATGGGCCTTTATGGGATAAGTGTGATGCTGATTCTAATTTTTTAGTTTCAAAGATAACCAAAAAGGGTACTCAGATATGAGACTAGCTTTCCAAATGGAGGAAATATTATAGTTTATAGAGGGTTCAAAATTGACTAACTCTTGTAGTCCAACTTGCCTAGAAATTAACACCCTAAGACTATTTAGACATGAGACCCAAACAAAGAACCAAAAATAGGGCCAAATTTCTAATTGGCCCATTAGGCATGCACTATATTCCTAATTGGTTAGGGGCACACTATGTCCCTGACAATCAGGGCCTAGAACCTCTAAGATCCCTCTAAGATCCCAAAATAGGTCTCATATCCTAGAAATTAGGAGAAAAGTATGAGATATAGCCATTTTGGCATAGAGGGAAGGTTTTGAGTGGTTAGATGAAGGGAAGAGAGGACCTAGGAGTATAGATCCTACCTTGATCTTAACGCCATGAAAATAGGAGCTCTTAAAGAGGATCTATTAGGTTTTACCCCAATTCCACCTAGGAGAAAGGATTAAAAATGGAAGAAATAACAAAAATTGCAAGGAGATTGATGATCTCACATTAAATAGGCCCTAAACCTTCATTAAATTGGAGTGCTTCCAATTTAAGATGGTACATGTAGTCCCCACTTTAGCGAGATTATGGACTCAATCCAAACTCTTGGTAAAGTAGAGCACAAAGCATAATATACTATCATTATAATCAAGGAGACAAGAAATCCATCAATCCCCCAAGGGATTGAGTCTTTTCCAACTCCTAAATCATAGTAAGAGAGAAATCACTAACTAAAAATAAGTAGAGAGAGAATGGGAGAGTGATTATCTCACCCAATATAGTTCCCACCTTATTTTTTATCACTAAAAGATATGCCAAAAAATATGGCATTAAATAGTCTAACAAGGTAACCTACTAGTCAACCCATCTAAGGGCCCATCCATAGATCAAGATTCTTTGTATCACTATTGCATGGTCCAATAAGAATACATTACTCATGCAAGGTGTTTTGGCTTTATAACCACACGTCACATTTTTTACTAAAAAAAGGGGAACCCCCTCTTTTCTTTTTAGGATAGAGGAACCCACTCTCTAGAATAGGGAATATTTCTAGGTTCCTCATAGAATGAGCCTCTTGTAGTCCTAGGTTGGAATTCTAGTTGTTTATCATGATTCAAGATCAAAAAAATGGGAATTTTTTAATTACCAAGGCTGCAAATGGTGCACATGTGCACTAGGTGCACCCACACACCTTGATAAGGTGATCTAGCTACACATGTTAAGGTATCCCCCTCTTAGTGCACATGTGCACTAGGTGCACCTATGCACTCTTAGATGGTGCATTAGCATGCCCCTCACATGCACACCTATAGATACATAATCCCCCCTAGTCCACTCATTTTTACCCATGGACTTGAGTTAGCTATACTTCAAACCTCCAAAGCTACACAACCCCTATCTTCCAACACTATGAGTTCCTAGTGCACCCTAAAAACTCTAATAGACACACAAGGTGCTCTAAGTACACCACCTATGTATGCCACCCATTTCCAAGGAAAGACATTGAGACAAAGTATAGTTGCACATATTTTTTAGGTATGCATATGCACAACTACACTCGATGCATAGTGTTAAATATTTCCCCTAGCTAACTCACCAAGTGCACCTTGTGCAAGTGTGCTAGTGTAGTTTTTTGTGATTTTTCCAATTTTTTGCTGGTTTTACTTTTTTGCATCAATTATTTGGTAGTCCAACTTAGTTGCTAAACGTTATATTGACCTCTCGAAAATGATATAGTGACATCTGTATTTTGTGCATGTTGACATGGTATCATGATCATCATCCATGGCAAAAAAGATCACACCAAACTTGGTGACCTTTATGTTTCAAGGTCCACCAAGAAAGTCTTAATGTTTTGATAAATATTTAGAGATCGATGACACATAATTGGGTCACATAGATTGTAACAAATTCATGGTCCTCTATAAAAATCCACATGAGAGCTTAGAGATAATCTCATCACTCATCCTAAGCATCTTGGTGAATGCAACATCACATCTAGTGGTAGTGCAGTCCTTTGAATTTATTATGGTGCTGGCTCAACATCATATACTTGAGGAGAAGGTTGTAAAGAGTATTACTAGGAAAACTATCCTTGATATCCAACCAAACAACATTAAGAATTTCACCTACCAATCATATATCAATACTAGTAGACAACCTAAGACATAGATAATAGATGGTACCATGAGCATGGATGAAAAGCTAAAGAACTAGTGCAAGAGAAGTATGTATTTACCAAGACCCCTCCTAATAGAACATCAAGGAAAGCTGACATGGATTGTGGATACATGGTAGATGATATAGGATACTACATAGTACTTTTGAGTAGAGTCATGGAGCTCCTAGTGGAAAGTCATTTAGAGACTTGGATAATCAACTTTATAGAGACCATTAAAAGGAGAGGCCTACAAATTAATTGGGGAACTATTATCAACAATTCCCTATATGAGAAACTTATTGTAGTGAAATTAGACCAGCCATTCTACATGATCTCCTATGTGGTCTACTTGTTGGCAGCCTATCCAACAAACTATCTAGGATTGGTGAAGAGGCGAAGTATGCATGATCCCAATGCATGGCCCTAGGTAGTGTACACCTAGCTAGTACCAAAGAAGTTTCTAGATTAGAGCCTAGAATATAGAATGGTGAATGATGCCTTTGATTTATCTATAATCCAGTTCCCTGAAGTGGATTATACAAAGAGGATATTGGTGGAGGTTTCTTCTAGAATAACACAATTGGGTGCATACTTCATCTAGTTTAATACATTTATGTACATCCAAGTAGCTGGGACCCTCTTGTGTGGTAAGAAACTTCTATAGTATCCACTTGATAGAATATACTACTAGATACTTCCAAGAAGTTGATGTCATCCTATGATAGGGTGAGGAAGGTGCACAAGTAGATGTGGGTATAACCAATTACCATAGGGCCTTCTAAGGTGAAGCATAAGCGAGATATTGCCACCTATGAAATATAACATGATCAACACCCTTTAGATGATTATTTGGTACCCTTCCACTACTTTGATAACATTGGGATCATACAAGATCTCATAAGAAATGTGTTCATACTTGATGCAACTACTGAAGATCATTTGATGAATTGTATGGATGAATATGAAGTTTAGATTAAGAATTATTGTAGGATGAGTATGTTCCTTATAGAGAGGGAACTCAACTTGAGAATACTCTTAAAGGAATGGAACAAAGACAACTTAGATGTGTTGGACCCTATATACAACATGGATATGATCTTTGAAGACCCCATAATGAATGCAAAAATAGGAAGAGGGAAAAATGATGACATCCAACATCAGGCAAGGCATGTCATTCAACTCATGAAAGACTGGATCAAGAAGCCTTTCTACTTGGAACCAATATCCAATGAACCTACCCTATAGACACTTTTAAAGCCCAAAAAGTTAAAATGGACTAGGTCACTATCCCTATGTATCAAGAGAAGTTCCTAATTAGGCCTGAGACCATATATAAGCATGAAAGAGAGGTGGCATACTTATATAGCAACAAGGTAAAGGGGAATAAGAAAAGAAAATCTACTGAAGTAGAGGAAGCTCAACCTGAAGAAGCCCTAGTACAAATAGAGGTGTCCTTGTCAATTCCAAAGAAGAGAAGAAAAAAATGGTGGTAGTCAAGTTGAAGAGGAGGAAATTAAAGAGGAAAAAACACCCCTTAGATTTTGGAGACCATACCTGAGGCAGAGGATGAAGGATAGGAGGAAAAAATTGAATATCTCCCTCTAAACAAGAGGACCCAATCAATAAGGGTTATTGAAGAAGAAAGAAGAAAGAGTTCAACACAGATGCCCCCAGTCACCCAAGAACAACCTATTTAGGTTGAAGGATCCATGGATTAAGAGAAGGTTGGAATGAACACATAGAAGGGGATGGAGTAGATGTGTTCAATCTTTTAGAGTTTGACTTCATGCTCATAGGTATTCATTTGGAGTGTGGGGTGATAAAGAATACACCATTTTGGGAACCATTAGATGAGGATTGGAATCAATTGCCTCCACTCCCACAAGGGTCATTATGAATACCTCCTCCACCTCCAAGGAATCTATCATGAGTACTGTAGACGCTCAAAAATGGTTTGCATCTATGAATTCATCACTTCTTCATACTAATTTGTCCCATTTTCTCATTCTACTAACTTCAATATTTTGGCTAGATTGACCATATTTTTTCATTTATATCCCCTTTCACATCAATTTTATATCAACTCAAAATCATATCAAATCAACTCAAAATCACCCGAAATCAACTCAAAATCACTCGAAATTTGTCCTAATCAACCCAAAACATATCAAACATCCCAAATCAATCATCATTTATCCATTCCTAGGCATTTTTGTGGCTTTTAGTGCCTTGGAAACCTATCAACTTATCAATCTTATCAATTTGACCTTAGTACTGTCATGGCTCTCAGTGCTAGGTCAAAATATCATTCATGTCATTCAATCTTTGACGTTGTTGAGGATTTCAATGTATGATCATGGCATCATCAACCATTTTAATAATATTGACAATGTTCGTTAGTGTTATTATGATCGAACCTTATCAATCAATTTCAATCCTGTAGCATTTACAATGTCGGTTAAATGTTACATATCGATTTATTTATGTCATGTGTCCTTGGCATGTTATCAATTTCCATCTATCAATTAATTTGACCATAGTTTTGGTCTAGACCTTTTCATCATCTTATTTGATATCCATCATCATCACATTTTCATCAAAGGATATAGTCGCATTCATTTAATCAATTTGGCCAATCATCTGCTAATTTTCTCTATAGGATTAAATAACCCATAATTTAATCCTATTCTTTCTAATTATTCTTCCTAATTATCATCCTCAATTAATTAATTAGTTTATCATCATCAATTAATTAATTTTATTAATTAATTGATTCATTATCTGCAAACCATGGAAATTCTTAATTTCCTAAGTTCCATTTTTCATCATTAAATCCATTTTCTACTAATTCTTATTTTGTGGAATAAGAGGATTTTTAATTCAAATATTCCATAAAATATTCCATCATCATGACACTTGGATGTGACACCTTGTCGATGTGACCCTTTGAATATGTATCTGAAAGATCCTCATAATCAAGCTATGACACAACAAACCTTGAACAATGCACCCACCATGAGATTTCCTCCAAACACTTCCTCCACACATGGGATGGTTCAATGGAGTCCTGACTTTGAACCTATATTCATTTGAATTCAGCCAACCTAACACATCAAACATACAACAAGGTATTGTACACCTAAGTGATGACTCTGACACTGATTATGGCATCACTAATGAGGAAATGGCTAGGGCATGTCAAGACAAAAGTTTTCACAAGAACTTCAAACATTTGGCAGCTCAAGAAATTGTCAAATTTAATCCAAACTTGGAAGGTCCTAGGTCCAAAAATCAAACCAACACAACAATTGAAAACATCCAACCCATGATAAATTTGGACTTAGATAAGGGAAAACAACCTTTGGAGTTTTCAAACACAATAATGGCACCTATAAGATCCCATCAAGAACCAACAATTGAAATCCTCCAAAGTACATTTGAACATATCAATGTCAACCCCTTGTTTGATGAAATACCACCAATCCCTAAAAACCCCAAAAGAACATTAAGACTTGATTTTAGTCACATGATGCAACAAAAAGATGCACCTAAAGGGACCAGTGCTCTAGGGATGCTAGACATACCTTCTTTGGAGGCAAATCAACAAAGTACACCTTTGCTCCTAACTTTACCCAGTGCTATGAAATCAAACACTATGGAGCCTCTCATAAATACAACATGTGAAACATCAAGCGCAACCATCCCTATGGACACACAAAGAAAAAGTCATATTGACATTAAACCCATTCCCAATAGAAATGTATCTCATAGTCAAGTCAATATGATGTCGCAAGAAAGAACATCTAAAACACAAAGGTACCAAAACAACAATACAAACATGACGTTCAATTCTCAAGGACTTAGTCAACCCCCATGACAACAACAACCTACAATGGTACAAGGACTCAAGACTTCCAAGGCACAACCAAGTCTACATCCACTTGACACACATCCCACATATCAACAACAACCAAAAGTGGGGCAAACATCCAACATTCCTAACACACAATTCCATGTGGACCCACTTGACTTATACACAATTTATCAAAAATAATTCCAACAACAACAAATGGTGTTTGCTAAACAACAAGAGCAACTCAAGCAACAATTGGAATACCAAAGAAGCCTTGAGCAACAAATTGCATACCAACAACATTTGTTACAACAACAACATGTGCCACAACAACCTCAACAAATACCTCTAGAACAACAAGCATGCACATGGTCTCACATACAACCAATAGAGGTATCCCAACAACAACTACAACACACGACACAACAACAACACATGGTACAAAAATTGTAGTCAATCCCACAACAAATGCCACATAAAATACCACAACGAGTTCCCCAACAATAGGGACCTTTCTATCTTCGAGGTACCAACATACCTCCACCACCTAGCGACACTTCATCAGATTCATCAGACACGAAAATGTCAGAATCAAGTAGACATAGTTCTTGCCACAGTAAATAGTCTACTCACAGACACAAAAGACTTGAAGGAAAGACCATCATACAAAACCCCAATGAAGAACTATTACAACAATTCAAACAACTTTCCAAATAAGTCGAGGCATTGGGAGTCCAAAAGAAATAGGCTCTATATACAGAAAGGGACCTACGTCCTAATCCATTTGATAAAAGTCTGTATATGCCTCCATTCCCAAAACACTTTGAGGCTCCAAGGTTTGAAAAATACCGAGGAAAAGGAAACCCTATTGATCACATCCGAGAATTTTGTGCTTCATGTACCGAACTTAGCGATGAGCCCACTTACCTTATGAGATTGTTCCCTCGTTCTCTAGGTGGGCCTGCACTTGAATGGTACTCCAAACTTCCTAGTAATATCAAATCTTGGTTAGAACTAGCAGAAAAGTTTATCTCCCACTTTTCCTTTAACATTACAAATGAGGTGACACTTTCTGATTTGTGCTCAACTAAACAGAAGACTAGAGAATCATTCATCACATTCTTACTGCATTGGAGAAGCCTAGTTAGTCAATGCTCACTAGACATTCCCAAAGAACAACAAGTAAACCTGTGCATTGAAAACTTAGTCCCAGACTTAATGTATGAACTAAAAATCAAGAGTCCAAGCACCATTTCTAAATTGATGAAAAAAGGGGCTAGTATTGAAGATGCTCTTATCCGTAAGGGAATCCTCAAGAAAAACAAAGGTAACACGAATACCAACTCATCTGATGACAAGGAAAAATTTTTCTCCAAAAAAAAGAATTTGACTAATTATGGCATTGTGGATGCTCACACAATTAGCACAGCACAACCTCAATTGACTTTGAAAGGTGTAAACCCTAAAAATTCACAAACCTCTAATCAAACATCAACTCCACAACAGAAAATTGAGACTTCCACACAAGACAAAAGACATCCTAGAACCAAAGATAGGAAATTCACACCATTAGGAATACCACTTGAGACTGCATTACAATAGTTATTGAGTAATAACTTCTTGCAATTACCCCCAATCAAAGATGAACCATTGACTAAAGCTGATTGGTGGGATGACAAAAAGTATTGTGATTACCATCGCACCAAAGGACACAAAACTTCATCATGCTTCCAACTGAAACATGCAATACAAGACCTTATTGATGATGGTGTCATCACAGTTAATCCATCACTATTAGCATCCAACTCTGATCATACTATTTTCAAAGATCCTTTAGGTAATCATTACAAAGAGAAACCCTCAAGTTCAAACTCAAACTCGCAAGATAATGTGAATTACACATGTACCGGCTATGACTACACCATCAATTGCTTTAATGAGTCTGACTTCTGCATATTCGCATTCACATTGAAGTCTGAAGGCCCTTGTTGTGTTGTCACTACACACCATAGCAAGATTACCCTACCTGGAGCCCCATCTAGACCTACTGCTTCTACTAGACCTATACCCCCAAGTAGACCTATTGCTCCTGCTTCATCTAATTATAGCCTTGTTGAACAACTCAGAAAAACCCCTGCACAAATATCCATTTTGGACCTACTATGTGCATCTCCCCAACATTAGAAGATCTTGGATAAATCCCTTAAAGAGTCAATAGTCCCAAATAACATTGATGTTGCCTAGTTCCAAGCCATGGTTGGGAACCTATCTGCATCAGAACATATCACTTTTTCACCTCGAGATATTCCTAAGGACAAACCTAACCATAATGATCCCCTTTATCTTGAAGTCTTCATCCATAATGCCAAAGTCAGACGTGTCTTAATAGATGGAGGAGCAGGACTGAACATCTATACTCTTAAGGTTGTCAACAATTTGGGTTATTCTGAAGATGATGCAAATCCCTCTCGAAGAATCACAATAAAAGCTTATGATGATGGTGAATGCTTCTCTAGGGGCATCATCACATTACCTGTCAGAGTTGGTCCAGCTACTAAAGACACATTGTTCCATGTCCTAGACATTGAAATGAATTGCAACATGATACTAGGATGCCCTTGGCTTCATGCTATGAAAGTAGTCCCTTTTACATATCATCAATGTTTGAAGTTTTCCTATGACAATGTGGAGGTTACCATCCTCGATGATCCAGATCCTTTCCAATTTTGTGCTAATCTAAGAGATGCTACTACATTCCAAATCCTAACAAACAATGAAGCGCAACACACAAATTCCTCTAAGTATGTGGATGCTGATATACTACTCAGTAAATCCAAGGAAAAGATGAAGATTGAAGACAATGGGTGTGGAGATTACTTTATGTCTCAAGTCTCTCACATTAGGGAGTCACCACTTTCTCCCATCAGTACAAAGAATGATACTTCTATCAATGAGAATACATCTGTAAGTATTGAGAAAGAAAAAGCAGAATGAGAACCCACTTTGATGTCTCCTAGCAAGTATGGACTTGGGTTTACTATCATGCAAAAACAAGGCTATGATGGCTGTAGTGGTTTTGGATCTTAGAAACAAGGAATCATTGAACCTATCACTACAGAAGGAAAACCTCCTAGTTTGGGGCTTGGATTTAAACCATTACAAATAGGTCCTCCTAGTACCACAGTACCTACATATACCAACAATCCCCTAGCCTCTGAGCATAAACCCAATGACCCAGTTGAATCAGTTACCCATATATCTACCTTCAACCAATGCCCATTCGACACTGATGATGACATCTCCTCAAGTTATCCTGAACCTTTGGATTGGGACCAACGTGGACCACCAATTTTTGATCAATTCAACGATGATGACACTCTCATAATAGACTTTGAAGGAATTACGATTGAAGATCATAAAGAAGAAATTTCGTCTAAAGAGAACACATTGGAATATTTTGGGGAGCCAACTCCACTTTCTAGTTACAAAGAAAAAAGAGAAAAAGATAGCAAGCATAGGTGTCTTGGTGAAAATAGAAAAGCACCATTAGACCATAAAAAATCAGAAGCTAAGCAGCTCCCAATGATACAAAATGAAAAATATGATGCCATGAATATTAGTGTTCCAATGTTCAACATGCCACAAAGTCTTATGGAGCTCTCTCAATCAGCGTTCATGCATAAGGTCATTGGTCTCAACCCTCCCTTATATCCCTTTGTTTATCCCCCAATCCAGCTACCTAATTTGTCCTATAACCAAAATTAGTCCTTTATCCAACAAGCCTTTGCATATGTCATCATTAGTGACATCCCACATGACATTTCTATTGACCCATTTATCCTTAGATGCCTTGATTCACAAGAGATAGACATTGTCTTACATACGGTACACGATGGTATCTCTCGAGGCCTTTCTAGTGGTTTGATTTTAGCTACAGACTTGGAACAAATCCTCCATAGTTATGGTCAGTCATGGATCCAGAGCTCATCAGCTAGCAGCATCAACAACAGATATCTTCTCAGCATTTTTCATTGACATTCTTGATTTCATCTAAAAGTCCTGAAAAAACATCAAAAAAATAGTAAAAAAGTCATGAAAAAAGAAAAAAAAAAGAAAGAAGTGAAAAAAGAGAAAAAAAATGGATGCCTTGATGAAAACCTGGCAAACATGCATCTTGGCATGAAAATTTGAGTCAAGAGAAAAATTTTGTCCAAAAGTGAAAACCTGGCAAACAGGTGCTTTGGGCAAGTACCATGGTGAAAACCTGGCAAACAGGCACCATGTGTAATCAGTGTTGCTCCTCCATATATCGAGATTCCATCTGGTCTTTTCCCCCTCCATCATTCTTTGATCATATCCTTCATATTGCAAGACATCCTTGGTTCCTTATCATGGCTCACGAACTGGTTAATGTCCTTTGTTACCTTGCCTAAGCATCACCAATCTGCACACACACTCTGTCATTGGCCTTTGTACATAGTTTGCATCTTGTCTAGGGGCATATTACCTACATGGTGCATGAGTTTGAATTTGAACTGGGGGCATATCCCTAAGTGCTTTTTATCTATTGGACCTATCGCATAATGGATTGGAGCTAACACTTGTTTATGCTTATATGATCCAGAAAAAATCCTAAAAATTCAAATAAAATGTCTTGAGAAAATCACTAAAAATCACATAATGTCCTGAAAAAAATCCTTAAAAAAAAAAAATTCAAATACGATCCTAAAAAAATCACTAAAAATCACATAATATCCTGAAAAAATCCTAAAAATTCAAATACGATCCTGAAAAAATCCCTAAAAATCATAAAATGTCCTGAAAAAACCTAAAAAATGTAAAATGACCTGAAGAAATCAATTACACAAAAAAATCAAATATCCACAAAACCCTAAAAATCACAAAACCCATCAAAAAATTTGCAATAAACCTTGTACATACTCACTATGGATAACCACCCCTTTTGAGTAAACACTTGTACTTTGCAGACTAAAAATCAAAGCACTACACTTCAAGACAATCACACTATCTGACCAACGTGAACCAAAATTCAATCCAACATGTCACTATGAACTTATCAACTGAATCCACAACCAGAACTATCACATTATCAGCATGTCAAACACTATCTACACACCTAAAACATTAACAAGAACGTAATAATGGACAAGAATAGCTGTTGGCTCACATTTTTTAGTAAGTGATTTATTTTTTTCTTTGTTTTTCTTTGATCATGTTCCTATGCCACTCAATGATATAAAACTAATCTATGAGACTGGCTGGGATGGTTCATGGTCATCTTTTTCTATTTTTGTCTGTTACAATGTACCTTTGAGAGTCTAGGGCATGTACATATGCCTTAGGAAGGACAAGGTCATTCTATGTTTGCATCGTGCTTGTTTACGCAAAAGGCTTGCATTTGCGCTCTAGCCCTTTATGCCATGATGTGTTACATTCCCTTTGCCATATCAAAATAAAGCTCCATTTGACATATAGTGCACTTTCTAGAAGCAAAAGTCTTTCCATCATACTAACATCTCCTCATCTCATCTTTCTTCTTCATCTCATTCTCCATCACCACAATCATGTCTTCTGATTCACCAAATCATCTTCATCTCGTATTCATGCATTCTTGCATCATCCTACACTGTCAATCAACTTTACGAGGCTTTCCACCTGGTTCAACCTTAGTCTGACATTTGTCTCATCATCTTTGACCAAATACGACCATTTTTGATGATTTCCCTCATGTTATGACATCGTTCCATCATTTTGGGCATGCACTCATAGTTTCGGGTCTACACTCTAGGCCTCATAACTTTCACATTTTTGCTTTGATTTTCATTCCGTCAATTGCTATAGTTTTGTCTTCTTGTTGTCGATAAATTGACTTATCATATGCTTATCTTAGTCAATTTTTTGAGGGGGCACCCATATATATCATCCCTACTGGGGCATGTTGTGGCTTTCTCATCAGTTATTCTTTGATACAACGCTCTAAATCACATTGTATCAAAGAGGGGCAAAATGTAGATGCTCAAAAATGGTTCACATCTATGACTTCATCACTTCTTCATACTAATTTTTCCCATTTTCTCATTCTACTAACTTCGATCTTTTGGCCAGATTGGCCATATTTTGTCATTTATATCCCCTTTCACATCAATTTTATATCAACTCAGAATCATATCAAATCAACTCAAAATCATCCCAAATCAACTTGAAATCACTCAAAATTGGTCCTAATCAACCCAAACCATATCAAACATCCCAAATAAATCATCATTTATCCATTCGTAGGCATTGTTGTGGCTTTCAGTGCCTTGGAAACCTATCAACTTATCAATCTTATCAATCTGACCTTAGTACTGTCATGGCTCTCAGTACTAGGTCAAAATATCATTCATGTCATTCAATATTTGATGTTGTTGAGGCTTTCAATGTATTATCATGGCATCATCAACCATTTTAATAATATTGACAATGTTTGTTAGTGTTATTATGATTGAACCTTATCAATCAATTTCAATCTTGTAGCATTTACAATGTCGATTAAATGTTACATACCAATTTATTCATGTCATGTGTCCTTGGCATGTTATCAATTTCCATCAATCAATTAATTTGACCATAGTTTTGGTCTACCTTTTCATCATCTTATTCGATATCCATTATCGTCACATTTTCATCAAAGGATACAGTCGCATTCATTTAATCAATTTGGCCAATCATCTGCTAATTTTCTCTATAGGATTAAATAATCCATAATTTAATCCTATTCTTTCTAATTATTCTTCCTAATTATCATCCTCAATTAATTAATTTTATTAATTAATTAGTTTATCATCGTCAATTAATTAATTTTATTAATTAATTGATTCATTATCTGCAAACCATGGAAATTCTTAATTTCCTAAGTTCCATTTTTCATCATTAAATCCATTTTCTACTAATTCTTATTTTGTGGAATAAGAGGATTTTTAATTCAAATATTCCATAAAATATTCCATCATCATGACACTTGGATATGACACCTCATGGATTCTCCTTTGACACTTGGTTGAGATTTGTCATAATCAAATATTCTTATCTCTTACGCATGTCCCTATTTGGCTTATTCATCATAGATTCTTGGCTTTAAGTGGGTTGAGGAATCTTATGATGCATCATAGATTCTCTTCCAAATTTGACTCTCGTGTGTCATAGAATCTTACTTTTGGCATATTCTGTCATATGCGTCATAGGAATTATTATTACCTCTTACACATGTCCCTATTTGGCTTATTCACCATAGATTCTTGGCTTTAAGTGGGTTGAGGAATCTTATGATGCGTCATAGATTCTCTTCCAAATTTGACTTGCATGTGTCATAGAATCTCACTTTTAGCATATTCTATCATATGCATCATAGGAATCTCTTGCCACATCGCATGTCTGTAGGTGACAAATCCAATGCTCTCACCCTACTTGAAAATTATAAAATGAACACTCTTTCTCTCATTTTGGGTCTCTTGGAGGAGAATGCTTAAGTTTTGAAAGTCTAAATCTTTGATTTTTGAGTCTCTACTTCTTTGCATGTTGCATTCTCTCTCTCACATAAAATCACACTTCAAGTATTCTCATGGCATTATCACTATCATAGGCTTTTGCTTCAATTTTGTGTGCATTATAGGTAACTTTGGAGCTACAATCATTTGGAGAAGAAAGAAGGACATGGGAGCTACAAACGAAAAAGGGAGTTTTTGATTATGTTTGCTTTCTTTTGTTTAGTTTGGCTTTCATGGTAGCCTAGTGGGTGCTAACATATGATTATTGAGTTTTGTGATTTTCTCATAGTACGTTATGCATTTTAACCCATTTTTCTGGTCCTACAACTACCTCCACCTCCATAAGAATAGGATGCTACTCCATTGCCTCCTCTAATCATAGAGCCTGAGAGAAAAAAAATAAGGGAATGAATTTGTACAACTACATATAGAAGAAGTTTTAGAGGAAGGGAAGATAGTCGATGAAAGAGAAAAAAGATGACAACCACCACAAGTAACAAAGACCCCAAAGAGGAGCATTAAGGGAAAAGGAAAAAATTTAAAGACAAAATCATCATTTAGCTAGTCTATGTCTCCTATGAGTACTACTCCAGTGTGGTTGAAATGAGAAGTAGTAACTCCTCAAAGGAGGTATGTGGAATATAGCAAAGAGAGAGGATTGATAGCCTTGACTAAAGTAGTAAGATCTTTGAAACCCAATCTAGAAGATTTGAAGTAATTGGCTTTCATGATGGAGAATAAGAATGATGATTTGATTGCACATATTTTCATTCCTCCTCCTCTTACATATATAGAAGAAATAACCCCAAATATTACAAAATGTAGGAAGCAATGTTGGGGAAGGCCACCAAAGATATGACCAAAGTTTTGACCACCATGGGCCTCAAGAAAGTGTTTTAAAACTTGGACTAGGATGAAGAAAAGATTTGAGATAAAGGAATTATAATGATTTATTATAGGAGAAAGTGAAGGAGATAGTAGTTCCTATTAACCCTGATAATCTTGAGATCACCTTAGTAGCTACCCTCAAAAAATGAGCTATGGCCTTGACATAGAGTGATTCATTTTTGGATACATGTAAGAGATGAAATCATAGTTTTGAGGATAAGGGTGTATAGATAATTGAGGAAAATATGAACCTACTACAAAATATACAAAAGAATGCTCATAGGTTGGTTACAGTGGTTGATCAAGATTTTGGGTTGATGGACAAAGTGTCCACTTGGACCAATGACTTGGAAGCATTACAGACCATTAAGGGTCAGAGGTATAGAATGTTTTTGGATGTATATATAATGGAGAAGTGAGATAAAATAGATGATTGGATAGAAAATATAGTGGCCAAAAATAGGGTCATGGCTAGAGTCTACAAAGATATTTAAGATATGAAGAAGAAGACTCTTGATCAATTTTTGGATGTAGACAAATCGAACTTAGATATTTTTGGAGATGACTCTACATTACAATTATGTTAAATGATAAGTCTGGAAGAAGTTATGTAAGTTTTGGTGATGTCTGTTTTAAGATACAGTTTACAAAGGCATGTTTCGATAAACTTCTTATATCTCTTAGTAGAGTTTTTTTTCTAAGAGTCGAGGTTGAGAATATGAAGAATACATGTTGGTGATGACATGGCTAAGTTTTCTCATCATAACATTATGTGTACAAAAAGATATTCAAGTTGCAAGGCAGAAGATTAATGTTATTGCTAAGTGTATTGTGTTCTTAATGCAGTCCTATAATGATTAATTGAGAAGGTCTAACAACTAAAGTCAAAATGGTTGTACACTAGTTTTGGGCATCATTTGAAGAAGTTTCCTCCAACAATGACATCAAAAACATCTTCAAAATTGAGGAGACACTAAAAAGGGTTGGACTCTAAGCTAGATGATTTTATAGAATCAGATAAGAGGTCATTGAGTTCAAGAGAGAAGTAAGAACTAAGTATGAATCTATAGACTTATTGGATACTCAAAAGGTCACTATCATAATCCAAAAGTTCAAGGATGTGCATTTAGAAATCATTTGGGTAGAGGGTCAAAAAGACCTAGATGCTGGAAACCAAAAAAATTGGACATAGACAAATCTTGCCAATTTTGGTCTTGTCACCTCCAAAGGTGAGCATGTGTGCAAGTGCAGAGGTGTGCTAGGTGCATAGGTGCACAATTTTGCAAGATGTGCTAGGTACACAGGTGAACAATTTTGCAAGGTGTGCAAGTATGTCAACAATTTTGGATCAATTATGGTGGCACTAAAAATTAACTACTAGTTCTATTTTTGTGTGCATTTCATGCACCAAATACATGTTTTAGTAGTAGTTTAACTAGTAGAGGCACACAATGAAGCTCAAGCTCACATATAAAGAAGTGCTAGAGACTTCCAAATCATCCAAGTCTTCTCTCTTCTTATCTTCTTCTTTAGGAGTTTTTAAAGTCATGTAAAGGTCCATGCACCATGTAAATAATAAAATAAAGAATGCAAGACTACATAGCATCCAATTAAGAGTTTTTTCGTATATAATTTTCTTAGAATTTGTGATTTTAGCATTATTTTGAAAGGACAAATCCCTATATCCAAAAATTGCATTAAGGATGGGGTTTCCTATAAATACAAAGATGTAATATGTATTCAAGGTTGACATTTTGATGCAATAAAGTATGCTATTGGTGCTCTCATTTTGTGTGTACTAGTTCTTGTTAGAATGTGAATTCATTTGTGAATTGATGTTCATGAATAGTAAGGGAGCTAATGGTTTTATTTATTTTTAATTCTTGTGCAATCTTTTAGTTTTGTTGTTTTTTTTTTGTTAACATATTCTCTTGTTATGAAAAATTGGAGAAAGGCCCACCTTTAAGTTCTTGCATAGTAATTTATCTTGTATGCACACACTTTTGATGACTATACGATTTGATGGATTGTGAAATGTATTTGGGTTTTCATTAGTTCCTTTTGATGATTGTGTTAGTTGAGTTATCGATGTGCTACCCCTGATTTCATTGGTTTTATTCTTGATCTCTTTGGAAAATTTAATTCACAAAAGTGTTATGGCTATGATTTATATCCATTAAGAATTTCATTTTTAGAAATTTCCCTTAATCTCTTGTTACCCTAACTCTATTATTTTCTTTTGAACATGTGGATAGAATAGGAATTCATATAGTTGCATTATTAGAACTTTCAATCATCATAAAAATCTGAAAATACAAAAAATACATTAGTTTTTGGTTACTTTTCTTCAGATTTTTGCAAGATTTACAGATACCAACAAAGGCCTTTTTGTAAACACTCACATTTATCTTCAATTGAGATAACTAGTGGGCTGAAAAATAACCATTTGGAACCCTAGAGTTGGCTAATTTGATAAAATTTTCAAGGGAGAAATTTGTAAGGATTTATGTCATTATCGTCATGTAAAATGACTGCTCAATAGAAGGGATGAAGCAAATTTTTATTTGTTGCCCAGAGAGAATATTTAAAATGTGTATGTAAAGGAAAGAGAGACCCAATGTCAAGGATTATCACTCCCTGTATTGAAGGGGTGCATGAAGAATGAATTCTTTAGTATTGTGCATAATACATAAAGGGATTCACAAGATGTGTGAAAAGAGAAAGGAATAAAGTAGAAATGCATATATTTGAGGATAACTTAGGAAGCATAATATTCATCTAGGTCTAAAGTACCCCAAGCTATACTCAAAATCCATATTTATATACTACCCCATGATTGGAATGCAAAATGACTACATCATATACCTCCATGTTAAAGTCTTTGCTAAAACTTATATAGGAGCAATGCCTTTAATGGAGTATATGTACATCCACTAAGAGATGTTTACACTATAAGATGCCCCCATGAGAAGAAAAATCAAGGAAAATGATTCCATAACATTTAAAGAGTATAAAGGGGTCTACTAAGGTCATGGGGTAAGTATGATCAAATGATAACATGTAAATATTATATCCAATATGAAATATCATCATCCCTAGCCCAAAGGAAGAAAAACTATGACATAGTGGAATAAAGACACATAAGAGTTATGAAGAAGAGTTTTTTTGGACTGCCATCATAGAGACCACAAATAATTGGTGCTATCATGTTGTAAACCCAAGTAGACAATACAAGGATACACATATGAATAATAGTACATGTACAACATAACATATAATGACATATAGATGAAATGAGATAAAAATAGAATAATGATATGAAATTTCAATTCCCTTATCACCTTGTGCTAGTAGAGAAAAATGGTCATTTAAATAAATATAAACAAACATTAAGCAAACACAATATGGGGGAAGCACATAATAACAAGAAAAAACCCAAAAATCTACCATGCTAGAGAACTCACTTGAAAGCATGTCCTCCCCTATCTTGGCTAGTAGTCATAAGATAGGGTGGACAACTTGCAAGAGGAACTATATCCAAAAAAGTGGGAAGAATAGCTGAATCTAAAGAAGGACCCTCTACAGAGTCGTTATGCTTAAGAGTAGATATAAATATAAGCTAAATAGAAAGTATTTTAGGAGAATCAACTTCAAGATTGACAATCTCATGCTCATAATCTTCTAAAGTATCTTCTTCATCAAGATCAATAATAATAGAATCCCAAATAGGAATATTGTATCTATCTATTTCTTTAGTAAAATTAAATTCCTCTACAAACATGGGCTAATGAGAAGCATTGATTTGAGGTTTAATGCAAGCATAGCAATTCTTTCAATGTTATCAAGTATGTTATTTATTCTTACTCTTTCCAAAAAAAATTGAGAATAAGAATAAACAACCATAGGTTCCTCACCAAGATTAATAGGAGGAACAACAACAGGTTGAGAACTAGAAGGAGGAACCATACTAGGAGGAGGAGCCACACTATAAGGAGAAACCACACTACAAGAAGGAACCACACTAGAAGGAGGATCCAAACTAGAAGATGGAACCATACTAGAAGAAGGAGCCATACTAGGAGGATAAATAGATAGAAGAAGTGGTTGACTAATAGAAATACAAGAATCAGAAGAAATAGGTGTAGAAGCTATAGGCAAAAGACCACAAGAGATATGACAAGGGATAATCAACTCAACAATATTTTGCAATTTATGAGTTTGATAAGCTTGAAAAATATAATTTAAAGTAGTAGTGTTGATATCTTTAAGTCTTTTCATTTATTAGTGTCAAACACTTGTTGTATATAAGGCAAAGTTAGATGGTCATCATTGCAAATGAGCTACTCTATATAGGTCGAGTCATGTGAAGACTTGTAAATAATCATGTTTATGCCAAGTTCTATAAGAACCAAGAAAGTCTTTGGTCATCGAGTATTTTCTATATAAGCTAAGCCTAGTGATTATCAAGTAGAAAAAAAATTAGATGTCAAGTTATACAGAATGAGATGAGCATAGTTAAGGCCAAATAATAGAACAAAGAACACATATGACCAAGCATCAAAGATAGTATGGGTCAAGTGACACAGAGAGAACATAAATGTATAGAATGATACAAACTTTAAGGTAAAACATTTCAAGATGACATGAACATGATATTTAATGATTGTAGAGTTTGTTACATAGGTTATTACAAATTTTGATATGGATCACCAATCACTATGAGGAAAGAACAACCAATTAAATGAAGAGGAAAAAAGGGAAGCATCTAGAAGACTCCACTAAAGTTTTTGAATAGGTAGATCAAAACCTTATTTTTCATAAGTGTGGTGAGCTATCATGAAATATATTTTAAAGTGTGTGAAGGAAGTGAAGAAGTTAAGTTTTGGATGTTGCATATGAAAGTTGTGAAGAATAGAGTTTAGCGACCTAATGAAATAGTGAAGGACTGAGAAAAGCTATATCAGATTGGAGATTAGATCAAATATTGGAAGGAGGAGATCCATAATCAAAAATTATAAGTGTAGACCAAAGAATTGGGTACTGAGTTAGTTTTAATAGATTGAATCAGGACAAATCTCTTAATAGAGTGGTTTTAATAGACCTTTGTAAATCTTCTAACAGTGTTCTTACTTTATTGTAAGTGTAAAAAACTTTAACAATGTAATACCTAAAAGTTTTGAATTCTTTTAATAGGGTATATCTGTCATAGGGTAGATCATCATAAGTGATCAAAATTGTAATCCTAATAGGTTAACTTTGTTACTCCAGTAGTGAAGATTTGTGGGTATCATTCCCACCATAGTTTTAAATTCACCTTGGAGGGTTTCTAGGTAACCAAATCTTTTGTGTTATGTGTTTACATTTCATGGATGAGATTGATAGTTAGATCTATTTATTATAACATTTTATTTTACAAGGCATGTTATATATAAACTAGATATAAGATGGTCAATATGGTGAATGCAGTAAAGTTTTTTGAAGGATAAAAGTTTCAAATATCCTAATTCAACCCACCCCCTCTCACAATCTTAGTTTCCCAATAAAACTTCCAAAAAATGGTAGCAGAGCTTTAGTTCTCTTGAAGGAAGTCTAACAACATGAGAGTTTAGATCTTGAAGATGGAGGCTTACAAATTAGGAAAGGTTTTTAACAATTAAGTGATTGACATCCAACTCATATTGCAACAAATTGAAGTAGCAAGAGAGAAACTGAGAAAATCCTAAAGAAAGATAAAGGATATGAAAATTCAATAGAATGACACATTTTATGAAGAAGTTAATACATAAGGATTGTTTGACACTAGAAATTCTAATGAAAGTGATGCAACCATTGGATATCTACTAGATAAAAATAATATCCTAAATGAAGAATTCAAAGAATTGAAAAGACAACATGAAATGCAGTAAGTAAGGCTATGTGAAGTGACCAAATAGAAGAAGACAAATTTGTAGCTGAGGAAAAAAAAATGCAAACACAAGTGGCTATTAGACTTGAAGAAAGGTCATCTAATATGAAAAATCTTACAAAACCTAAACTAGACATAATGAATCAACTGATGCTTACAAAATAGGAATTGAATAGGAAAGACACAGAGATAGAAAATATGAGATCACAAACTAACCTACTGAGGAATGAGTTTTAATCTGAGAATAACTTTTGGAAAGAATGAAAAAGCCCAGTGAAGCATTAAGATACTTTATAGAACTAATGAAATTACCTAGGTCATCTAGCAACACTTCTAGACTAGGACATACAAAAAAAAATTCATCTACTAAAGAAGGATAAACATCCAAGAGTTGAGAGCTAAGCGATGAAAAATCAAAGGGAAAACCTACATGCTATCATTGTGATAAACTTGGACACACTGGCAGAAGTAAGAATGGTATGCAAAACCCTAAATGTAACTTTACTAGTTATTATTTTTACTACAAAAAGAAAGGACATCAAATACATGAGTGTAGATCAAGAATCAACAAAACACCTACCACACCTAGATTTGAGGGATATTTTTTACAATTGTTAGAAGTTTGGACATAGATCATTGATGGGGACACAACCCAAGAACAAAATGGAAACAACAGAAAATGGAAATTATATTAACTGAGAAAATAAGCTAGTACAAATAGTACAGGAAAATAAACTTCAAAACTTGCCCTAAGGGCTTACAATAGCATAAATCTGGAGATAATTTCTCCTTATGGTACCTCCTCTCAAACTCCACTCCGAACTGCCTTTTATAACGCCAAAAATCTCCTTAAATAGACCCTAAACAGTTAAGGACTAGGAGTACATTCTAGAAAGTGCTAGTAGGCATCCACTGACCAAATAGAAGGTTCCAGAAGTGGCGTTAGAAGTCGGTGCAAATCTAGAAGAATCCAGAAATGGTAACCGAACTTTTGGGAGGCATAACTTTTGAACCGTAGCTCCGATTGACGAACTGTTTACATTTTCGGAAAGCTCTCAAAGTGCTCTATAGCCTTATGGACCAGCTTCACTCATACCCCATTTTTAAGCCCTTTTTGAGGTCATTTAATGCCCCTAACTGACTTTGAAGCATTCTTAGGAGGTCTCCAAAACTCGAAAAACTGCAATAACTTTCAAACCGTAGGGTCTTTTGACCTGATTCTTTTTTTGGAATGCTCTAAATCAAAATTACATTCATCTGACCAATTCACACCTTCTAGGTCACCAAAATGATGGCCTAATTACATGCTCCTATTTTTTTGAGATTTTCAAACGCACTGATAGTGGAACTGTGAGAGTTGGAACCTTTATTTGACCCAAATGGGTATCCAAAAATGAAAACACATTAAATAGAAACTAAGTCTAAGTACATTTTTTTGGGAAACATAGGATTACCCTTATACCTTTAGATGCTCCTACATCAGACACCCAGGGTAGATTGAAAAGTGACCCTGTCACTTTATGAATGGTAGAGGAAATCCCAAATGGGAAACCTCAGCTGCTGAAATCCAAGTTGAGTCTTCGATCGGTCATCCTTTCCATTTGACCAAATACTCTTCATACTGCTTGTTTCTAGTACTCCTACCCACACGATGATCTAGAATGTCTTCTATCTCCTCCTTCTTAGAAGCAGGAATTGGACATGGCTCTAACACCAGCTCCTCATCTGCACCATCATCATGATACTCTGTTAAATCTGTAATGTTGAAAATGGGAGAAATTTGAATACCATCTGGCAGCTCCACTTCATATGCATTTCCTGAGTCATGTTTCTTCAAAATTTTGCATGGGCCAAATTTCTTCATTTTCAGCTTGTTGTAAGTTCCAGCTAGAAATCTTTCTTTTTGTAAGTGTACCATGACTAAATCTCCTACTTAGAATTCCTTATGTCTTCTCCTTTGGTCAGCCCTATCTTTATACTCTTGATTCATCTTGGTTATGTGTGCCTGAACCTCCTCATGTAGATGCTTGATATGTTTAGCAAATTCCTTAGCTTCAGCACTTGTCCTCTCCCCTTGTTCTATCTTCCTCAATTCTGGTGCAGTCCTTGGGCTATTCCCATATACAATTTGGAATGGTGATTTTCCAGTACTCCTATTTATAGAGTTATTATAAGCAAACTCTGCCTGTGGTAGAATCAAATCCCATCCTTTGGGCTTATCCCCAACTAAACATCTCAACAAATTGCCCAGACTTCTGTTTACCACTTCTGTTTGGCCGTCGGTTTGTGGGTGATGCGTGGAACTGAATTTCAAATTTGTTCTCAACTTTTTCCACAATGTCCTCCAAAAATATCGCACAAATTTAGTATCTCTATCAGAAACTATACTCCTTGGAAGACCATGTAGTCTTACCACCTCTTTGAAAAACAAGTCTGCAATATGGACAACATCATGAGTTTTGTGGCATGGAATGAAATGTGCCATTTTGGAGAACCTTTCAACCACCACGAATACTGAGTCATTACCCCTTTGTGTCCTTGGCAATCCAAGGAAAAAATCCATAGTTATGTCCTCCCATGGCCTTGATGGAATAGGCAATGGCTGATATAGGCCAGTATTGTGACTAAACCCCTTGGCAACTTGACAAACCTGGCAACTCTGTACAAAATTCTTCACATCCTGTGAAATTTGAGGCCAAAAATAATGTTCTTATCTTGACCAAAATGTCCTGCCATCCCTCCACTATGTTTCTCCTTAATCAGATTTTCCCTCATGGAACTCCTTGGAATGCACAATTGACTACCTTTGAACAACATGCCATCCTGAATCAAATAGTTTAACCACTTGGTTCTATCTACAGCAACAGGTTCTTTACAAGCTTTCCATGCTTCAGCAAAATCAGGATCCTCAGGGTACAAATTCTTGAGTTCATCAAATCCAACTACTTCAACTTGCATTACTGTAAGCAACAACTGCCTCCTACTTAGTGCATCTGCAACCCTGTTAGATTTTCCACTTCTATGCTTCAACACAAATGTATAGCTCTGCAAGAACTCTACCCACTTTATATGCCTCTGATTCAATTTACCTTGGCTATTTAGGTACTGTAATGCCTAATGATCAGTATACAAAACAAATTCCTTTGGCAATAAATAATGCCTCCATTTCTTTAAGGCCTGAACTATTGCATAGAACTCTTGATCATAAACATAATACTTCTTCTTTGCATCATTCAATTTTTCACTAAAATATGCAATAGGCTTACCTTCTTGGCTTAATAAAACCCCAATAGCACTGCCACTGGCATCACAATCCACCTAGAAAACTTTTCTAAAATCTGGAAGTGCCAACACAGGCTGTTCTATCACCTTCTTCTTCAGCAACTCAAAACTTCTCATAGCCGCTATAGTCCATTTGAACTCTTTTCTATCCCCTCTTATTGTATCAGTTAGGGGTGCACATATGCCACTGAAATTCTTAATAAACTTCCTGTAAAAACTAACCAGAGCATGAAATGATCTTACCTCAGTAGCAGACCTTGGAGTAGGCCATTCCAAGATATCTTTTACCTTCTCTGGGTCCATTTTGAGACCTTCTGGTGATATAACAAACCCCAAATAGACTAATTCCCTTTTTGCAAAGATACACTTCTTCAGATTAATTAACAGTTTCTCATCCCTTAGCCTTTCAAGAACACTACACATATGCAGTAAATGTTCTTCCAAATTTTTTCTAAAAATTAAAATATCATCCAAATAAACAATAAAATTTTTTCCCAAGAACTTCTTAAGTACCTCATTCATGAGCCGCATGAAGGTGCTTGGGGCTTTCGTCAATCCAAAGGGCATGACTAACCACTCATAAAGACCCTCCTTGGTCTTGAAGGTTGTTTTCCACTCATCTCCTTCTCGAATCTGTATCTGGTGATAACCACTCTTCAGATCTATCTTTGTGAAGTACTGAGCTCCACTCAAGCAGTCCATAAGATCATCCATCCTTGGCAAAGGAAACTGGTACTTGATGGTTATCCTATTTATAGCTCGAGAATCTGTACACATCCTCCACTCTCCATCCTTCTTTGGTGCGAGTACTACAGGTACTGCACATGGAATTAGGCTCTCTCGAATCAAGCCCTTCCTCAATAGCTCTTGAACTTGTCTATTTAGCTCCTCTGTTTCAGTAGGAGTCATCCTGTGAGTAGCCTTGTTCGAAAAACTAGCTCCTGGAATCAGATCTATCTGATGACTGATTTGCCTTACTGGCGGCAATCCATCTGGAACATTATGAGAGATAATATCTCCAAACTCCCCTAGTAAATTTGAAACTTCAAGTGGTATTTCACTACTACCTTCTTTATCTTTCCTAGGAATCAAAGCATAGCACATATGCTAATGTTTCATGCCATCTAAAAACTTCCTTTCATCAACAAGACAAATCCTAGCACTGAAACATACCTTCTCACCTTCCTTTTTCATGGGCTTCAATTTGTGGCAAACTCCATCCTTTGTCAGAGAGTATGTGTTTGCATGCCCATCATGTACTGCATCTCTATCAAACTGCCATGGTCTACCCAACAATAGATGGAAAACATCCATCGAAATAACATCACAAAGAACTTCATCATGGTAACTCCCAATTTTGAATTTTACTAAACATTGTTCACTTACTAGGACCTTATGATCATCTTTTACCCAAGAAATCTGATAGGGTTGGGGATTTTTCTCCCTCTTGAGCTTCAGCTTAGAGACCATCTCTTCTGATACCAAGTTATCAGTGCTACCACCATCAATGATCACATCACAACATTTATCCTCACACCTGCATCTGGTACAGAAAAAACTCCTCCGTTGTCCTGGTTCAATCTCACCACTTAGTAGGACTCTTTCATTTACCAAGGTCTCTCCTCTTTCTGCATCCTCTGAATGTGATGATTGTGCATCCTCATCCACATGAGCAACCCTAGCTTGGCCCTCAGCTCTCCTATCTGTCCTTCCTTGTTGTTGAGGGCATTCAAAGGCACGATGACCTTCTTCATTGCAATGGAAACAAGTACCATGGAAGCCTCCTCTTCCTTTTCCATGTCCCCTACCTCTTCCTCTCTGATTTCCAAAGTCTTGGTCACGAGAGCGATTGAAACCCTCATTCTTCTGGTTCCTGCTAGTACCCTCATCTTCATTTTTCTTTTGGGTTTCATTGCGGCCTCCAGATGATCTACTACTTCCCCTTCCTCCTTGACCACACCCTCTTTGTCTTCCTTCAAACCTTTTATTCAGCTTCTCTTCAACTCATAGGGCGAACTGGTATGCCTCTTCAATGCTGGTCATTCTTACTAGACTTAATTCCTCCTGGATGCTAGGTCTCAATCCACTGATATAACAAGCAAACTTGTCCTTATTTTCTTCTGCATGCCCCCCTCTAATCAAGAGTCAGTAAAATTCCTCTGTATATTCTTGGACTGATCTTCCTACTTGCTTTAACCCATGCATCTTCTGAAACAAATCAAGCTCATAGTCCACAGGAATGAACTGCTTCTTCAATTTGTCCACCATGCGATCCCATCTTGTGATCTTCTCCTTTCCTCTTCTGTTTCTTTCCAATTGAACCTCTTGCCACCAGATTTTGGCATGGCCTTTCAGTTTGGCCTTTGCAAACTTAACCCTATCTAGGTCCCTTATATCCTCATACTCAAAGTATTCTTCTAGTTCATTGATCCAATCGATCAACTCATCTGGTTTCAGATTTTCAGAAAATACACCCACTTCAATTGTAGGTCTTTTCTCAAACCTAGTAATGGCCCTAAAAAGCCTTTCCTCTACAAGATTCAGAACTTCTTCATCAAATTCCTCTTCTGGTCCCATTACTTCTTCTTCATTGTCATCCTCGCTGTTGTCACCTGCGGCAACATTTGCTCCTATATGAAGCTCCTCTTGCAATGCCTGCACCTGCCTTTGGAGGGCTCTAACCTCCTCAAGATTAATAGCTTTGGCCCTTCCACCATGATCTCTTCATGGAGGCATCTTCTAACTTGAACCCACAACCACACAGTCCTGGTGCAAACTGCCTCACAGTCGGCACTTTGTCTACACACTCAGGAAAACCAGCTCTGATACCACTTGATGGGGACACAACCCAAGAACAGAATGGAAACAATAGAAAAGGGAAATTATATTAACTGAGAAAATAAGATATTATAAATAGTACAGGAAAATAAACTTCAAAACATGCCCTAAGGGCTTACAATAGCATAAATCTGGAGATAATTTCTCCTTATGGTACCTCCTCTCAAACTCCACTCCGAACTGCCTTTTACAATGCCAAAAATCTCCTTAAATAGACCCCAAAGGGTTAAGGACTAGGAGTACATTCTAGAAAGTGCTAGTAGGCATCGACCAACCAAATAGAAGGTTCCAGAAGTGGCATTAGAAGTCGGTGCAAATCTAGAAGAATCCAGAAATGGTAACCGAACTTTCGAGAGGCATAACTTTTGAACCGTAGCTCCGATTGATGAACCGTTTACATTTTCAGAAAGCTCTCAAATCACTCTATAGCCTTATGGACCAGCTTCACTCATCCCCCATTTTTTAGCCCTTTTCAAGGTCATTTAATGCCCCTAACCTGACTTTGAAGCATTCTTAGGAGGTCTCCAAAACTCGAAAAATTGCAATAACTTTCAAACCGTGGGGCCTTTTGACCTGATTTTTTTTTGGAATGCTCTAAATCACAATTACATTCATCTGGCCAATTCACACCTTCTAGGTCACCAAAATGATGGCCCAATTACATGCTCCTATTTTTTTGAGATTTTCAAACACACTGATAGTGGAACTGTGAGAGTTGGAACCTTTATTTGACCCAAATGGGTATCCAAAAATGAAAACACATCAAACAGAAACTAAGTCTAAGTATATTTTTTTGGGTGACACAGGATTACCCTTATACCTCTGGATGCTCCTGCATCAATCATATGAATGCAGATCACAAGTAAACCCCTATTGGAAAAACATGAGGTACAATAATGCACCTAAGTAAGTTTTTTCTAATTGTCTCAAGATTTGAAATGTGAGCAAGAACTGTAGGACCTGAGGACAACATCAAACAATGAACACAACAAGGGTAAATGAAAAGTTGATGTTGAACAAACAAATGAAGGTACACATCAAACCTAGAAGAAAAAGATGGAAGAAGAAAATAGTGGAAAAAATGAAGTCAAGGTCACCCAATCCAATGGAGAAGGTGATCACACCATCTCAAACTAATCAAGGTATGTAAGGAATTGTGTAGTTAATGGTTTATCTTACATTAGTTTCTAACATAAAATATGAAAATGTTAATATTAACATGAAAAGATGCATTAGAATAGATTTGTACAAAGAATAGTGGAAAAGAATCATTTACACAATGAGTATTGAGCATCAGTAAAATTGTATGTATTGACTAAGCATTATAATATCGATTGAGTGCCCCAATGTAACACTAATGTATAGGTTGAGTTAGATGGAATTGACAAAGTTTTATAGTGGAGACTAAGTTTGAAAGTGTCTATATCAATTGAGATAGTTGGATTCTACCTAACAAAAGATATAGCACTAATAGATACCCTAACTTGAATGAATGAAGGTATATATCAAGAACTTGAAGATACTTTACATACCTTGCATTCAAATTTTGAGAGTACAAAGTGATTTGAATAATTTACAAAGAAATTTTAAGGTGATTGGGAGTGATCAAGAAATGAAAGAGTAATTGGGTATTAATTTTTAGTTGTGCCAAATAAGTTTCGAAAGAAAAGTTTTAGAGCCCTAACAGGAGAATATGGCATCTTCATCATCTATAATGAAGAATCAAGGAGTAGAAATAAGAAATGTTTAATTGGTGATGAGCGACATTTGTCCTCCACCTAAGTTTTGTGTTATTCTAGATATTTCTATGAAAGGATATTCAATGACTACATTATTATCAATACCACCTAAGGTCATTATGATTCACAATGTGAGTGTAGACACCTAAAAATCCTTTAGAAAATAATTTTTTTATTTTTTGAAAAAAAGTCCCTAATGACATCATCATTTATTAATTAATTAATTATTTTATTTATTTTTATGCCATTAAATCCCTTTATCTTAATTAAAAATATTTAATTAAGTAATCCCTCCCAAAAATGTTTAAATCTTATTTAAACATTATTTTCTTATTTATTAGTTATTTAATTAATAAATTGATCAAAAATCCCAAAATAAATAAAAAATTTATTTTTTGCCCAAAACTTGGCCAATTTCCTTAAGATCACTAACCTCTTCCAAAATCTTCTAATCCTTCTTTAATTTTGATTAAAGGCTAATCCCATCATTTCCTACCCCTAATCCCAACTCAAAATATTTAATTAAGATTAAATATTAATCCTCATGTTTATTAAAAAAGTTTTAATAAATATCTCCTCAATCTAAACCCTTGAAATAAATAAAACTTTATTTATTTCCTAAAAATCTAATTTATACTCATCCTAAGAAGTTCTAGACTCTTCTAGAAAGTCTTCATCCTCATCCTAAGAAGTTCGAGACTATTCTAGAAAGTCTTTATCCTCATCCAAAGTCTAGACTCTTCTAGAAGATGTCTTTAAACGTAATCCTAATCCCCTCCTAACCTTGTCACATTCTCTAAACATGGGTTAAGACTTACTAACCCAAGCCAAAGTTAACAAATGTCTCCTCCTTCACCCACCCTCATTAAATGCCATCCACTTGCCTATCCCTAAGCTAATCCTAAACCATCCTAATCCATCTTCTAATCATTTGCACAATCCTAAGCAAGCTTAAAACCTTCCTAATCAAGCCCAAGTCAAAATTCCTCTCATCTCCTTCAAAAAATCCCAACCATAAAACTTTATGAAGCCCACTAGGCCATAAATGACTCTTCCAAGCCCTTTTATTGCTCTTACAAGCCATTATGAGGCTCTTTATGAAGATTTTATCCCTTGAGCCTCCTTTTTTGACTCATCCTTCCCCTTTCCTCCATCCTCTCACCCTTTGACATGTGTCACTCCCTAATTGGCTGTAAGGAAGCACAATCCATGTGCTCTCCTCTCATGCAATCTGAGCCATCCATGAGGTTTTTCCCATCCTTGCATCTTAGCCCTCAATCCCTCAAGCCTCTTGCCTATAAATTGGGTCCTTCCCCTTTGCAAAACAACACAATCCATGAAGTAAAGTCATAATGCCATTTTAAGAAGCCATTTTACATCAAAACCATACACTCACACCCAAATTCCAACTCCATTTGAAGCCCTTTTTGAAGCATAAGCTTGAGCACACATCCTATCTATTTAGACAAAGCCACTCAAAAAGAGAGCTTCTCATTGAGAGAGCCCATTAATGGCTCATATTCTCAATTGAGAGTTCATCTTAGTCTATCTTGAAGTTTATGAATTTTGTTTAGTTTGTAGAAGCTTTATTTAAATTTGGTTTCTATTAGCATACTAACATTGCTCATATACAGTGAGAAGTTGTTACTGTTGGATACAATTGTTAATTATGTATTGTCTTTGATGTTACACAAATGTCATATTAGTCATCAGCTAGAGTCTACCAAGCTTAGATGATCAACAAAGCAATTTACAGTGTCTACCAAATGTTCCTAAACATTACACAGTAAAATTAGTTCTTATCGAGCTCACTCGGGCATCAAAGGATTGTGTAGCAAAAATTTAGTGTTAACCAAGCTCCTAAGGTTAACAAAGAAAAGTTAATGTCTACTGAGATCACTCGAGCATCAAAGGATTTTGTAGTAGAAAGTTAGTGTTAACTGAGACCCCAAGGTTAACGAAGAAAAGTTAATGTCTACCGAGATCACTTGGTCATCAAAGGAAATGTGGCAGAAAGTTAGCTTCTATCGAGCTCACAAGGCCAGCAAAGGAAGGTCAGTACTAATCGAGTTCACTCGGTCTCCAAAGGATTTTTGTAGGGTTTGCAATGTTTACCAAGCTTCACTTGGTTAACACTAGAAAACCATTCTAGAGTAGTGGTTACTGAACTGGGTTGGCCAGCGAAGGATTTTATTGTTTTGATATTAAGTTTAATTGTTTCGTGCAATAAATGTAGCTGACTGATGTAATGATTTTTTTTAGTTGTTGTAACTTATATTTGAGTCTGACTTGATAATCTAAAAGGTATATATAGATGTTCAAGTTGTGAGTTCAAGTGTGAGAGTGAATATATGGATGAGGATGGAATAAATGAATATTGAGTGAATTTTGATGAAGGATTAGATATCTTGGAGAAGCTACAAACTTGTATTCGATCAGTAAGGATCCAGCAAAGCATAACAGAGATCTACAATTAGCAAAAGATAAGTTGCATATCATTCAGATCATTTCATTGTTTCTTTCTAATCATTGTAACAGTGAATCCATAATCTCTTTATAGAGTTGGTTTAACAGCCATTTTGTAAATCCTCTAACAAGGTGATAGTTCAGTTGAATTGTTCTAAAGACCTCTAACCAAGCCACTCCTAACAGGGTGATTAAATCCTCTAACAAGGTCACACCTAACAGTGTGTATTTGTAACTTTTAATAGGGTTTGCTCCTAATAGGGCTCACTTCAAAAGAGTGAAAATTGTTGACTATTTACTTGGTGGTTTTTCACATATTAGGTTTCCACGTTAAATCTGGTATCACTTGTGTTCATGTTATTTCTTTTATTCATACATGTTAATCACTTTGAATGCTTGATAAGTTAACAACACATCTACAAGGTTTCAACATTTATCTAAGTGGCTACTGAGCATCAAAAGTGATTAAATATTATGACATCTCAAGGATTTTTGGTAATATTTTTGTGGTAACTGATTCACCCCTCCCCTCTCAGTTACTTCATCTATACTTCCAACAATTGGTATCAGATATTTTGGTGCTTATAGAATAAGAGTTCAAGGATCTAAGCCAAAGATTAGGATGTCTTATAAGAGGGAAATTCCAAGACTTAATAGGGAAAACTTCTCAGCATGGCAAGGGTTGATGAGACATTATGATGATAGATATAGCATCTGCTCTGAGTAATGAAGAATTTGATGACATCAAGGACTGCAAAATTTCCTTTGAAATATGGGAAAAGCTAAAAGAAATCCATGGAGGAGATGATAACGTAAGAAGAGCCAAAGTAGAAAGTCTGAGAGGACAGTTTGATAAAATGAAAATGAGAGAGGATGAAAACATTGCCAAATATGTTGAAAGAGTCAAAGCATGTGTTAGTGCAATCAAAGCATCTAGAGGAGATATCAAGGAGGAGATAGTTATAAGTAAAGTTTTCAGAACATTACTACCCAATTATGCAATTAGAGTCTCTGCAATTCAATAAAGAAGATATGAAGCAAATCATAAGATAAATCTAGAGGCCATAGTTAGAAGATTAACTGCATTTGAACTAGACAACTTTGACAACTATGTTCCAACTTCCAAGAACATTGAATCAGCATTTGAAGCCAAGCTTTCACTGAAGGAGAAAAGAAAAAAGAAAAAGGAATCTTAGTTAGAAAGTGAAGATGAATCAGACCAAAGTTCAAACAGTGATCTTCAGGTGATTGAAGCTCTACTAGCAAGGAAATATTCTAGAGGAAGAGGAAAATATAAAGGTAAAGTTCCTCTAATCTATTTTTCATGTGAAGAAGTTGGTCATATTGCTACTAGGTGCCCAAACAAGTAGAACAAAGATGAGAAGAAAGGTTACAAGTATAATGGCAAGAAAGACTTTGAATCATTCAAAGATAAAGGTAAGAAAACATGTTTTATGGCTAAAGATTCTAATGATTCTAGTGATGAAGAAGAAGACAAAATTTTCTACATTTCTATGAAAGATGAGTCTGATAATGATGAGGAAATGGCACTCATTTCTCATATGAGCAAAAATGATACATGGAACATAGATAGTGGTTGTTCTCATCACATGACTGGTGATAAAACTAAGTTTGAATAATTTGAAGACTATGATGGTGGTAGTGTAAGGTTTAGTAATAATGAACCTCATTACATAAAAGGAAGAGGAAGAATCTCTCAAACCAAAGAACTTATATGTGATAATGCCTATTGGGTCGAAGGTCTCAAACATAATTTGTTAAGTGTGGCACAATTACTCAATAGTGGATACAAGTTGGAATTCATTCATGGAAAAGCAAGACTATTGAATAACCAAGGAAAGCTGATTGGATCAAGCACTCAAACTAAAGGTAACTTGTTCTATCTTGAACTAAGTGAATGTTCATGTTTTATTGCTCAAGTTGAAGAAAGTCGGTTATGGCATAAAAGGTTGTTTCATGTTAATTTTGATAATTTGGTAAAGATAAGAAAATTCAAGAAAGTAAGATGCATTCCTAACATAAAGAAACCTGAGGTCAGTCTATGCAAGAATTGTCAGATTGGTAAAATGGGAAAGACTAGTTTTAAAAGTAAAAACTATCAATATGAAGATATATTAGAAATTGTGCATACTGATTTATGTGGACCCATTGGAATTGAAAGCTATAATGGAGAAAAGTTCTTCATTCTTTGTGTTGATGATTACTCAAGAATGATGACTGTCATGTATCTAAGGAACAAATTAGAAGCATTTGAGAAATTCAAATGGTATTTGGCCAGAGTAGAAAAGGAAACAGGGAAAAGATTGAAATGCTTGAGGTCACACAGAGGTGGAGAATTCATTTCACATGAGTTCAATAACTTTTGCATTGAAAGAGGAATCAAAAGATAGGTATTAACCCCTGGAACTCCTAAGCAAAATGGAATAGCTGAAAGGAAGAACAAATCTATCATTGATTGTGCAAGAACCTTAATGATTGAAAAGAACATTGCTATCAAATACTAGAAGGAAGCTATCAACACTATAGTTCATACCTTGAATCGAGTACATCTAAAAAATGGCTCATTCAAAACTCCCTATGAGCTATGGTATGGCTATAAACCTAATATAAGTTATCTAAAAGTATTTGGAAGTACATGTTACATTTTGAAAGAATCTAGGAAAGGCAAATTTGATGTGAAAAGTGATGGAGGAATATTTTTGGGATACTCTCACAAAAGTAAAGCATATAGATGTTTGAACTTGTCTACTTACAAAGTCATCGAAAGTGTGCATGTGAAAGTTGATGAGTTTGCAAAAAGGACTGAAGAAGAAAGAAAAAGGGAACCATAAGATTATAGAAGGTTTGTTTTTATTGAACCTGATACAATACCAGTCAATCAAGAATCTTCTGCTCTTGAGTCATCAGTAACCGAGTAACAGGAAGTTCAAACTGAGCTACAACAACCCGAGTTACATTCAGATACTACCGAGCAAGTGTCTACCAAGTCTGAAGAACCTGAGTCAATATCTACCGAGCTAGAACAGCCAGAACCTGAAGTTGAAGTGCAAGACGATAACAATGAAATTCATTCAAAAGGCAAGGAACCTGTATTAGATAAATATGTCAGGAGACATCATTCAATAGATCAGATCATTGGAGACAAATATGAAGGAACCATGACAGATGTAAGTTGAAAGGTACTTGTTTGCTTGCTGATTTTGAACCTAGAAATATCAAAGATGCATTGGAAAATGATAGTTGGATTGAGGCTATGAATGAAGAGATAGAGTAGATAGAGAAAAACAAGACATGGACTCTTGTACCTAGGCCTAAAGATAAAAATGTGATTGGAACTAAGTGGGTATTCAGAAACAAGTTGACTGAAGATGGTAAGGTATCAAGAAATAAAGCTAGACTAGTATGCAAAGGATATGCTCAAGAAGAAGGAATATACTATGGAGAAAATTTTTCTCCTGTTGTAAGATTGGAAGGAGTCAGAACCTTACTTGCATATGCTACTCACAAAGGATTCAAAGTTTATCAGATGGATGTTAAGTCAACATTCCTCATTGGTATACTGGATGAAGAAGTTTACATTGAACAACCTGAATGTTTTTTTGATTTAGATAAGAAGAACATGGTCTGCAAATTACACAAGGCATTGTATGGTTTCAAACAAGCCCCTAGAGCATGGTATGAAAGATTGCATAAGTATCTTATTCAGATTGGTTTTCAAAGAACTAATGATAATAGTAGCTTGTATATAAAGGAAGGACCAAATAATAAGATTGTCTTGGCAGAAATATTTGTAGATGATACTGTTTTCACAGGGAATGATAATCTTTTCAAAGAATTTTTAGAGAAAATGAACAAGGAATTTGAAATTTCTATGTTTGGTGAGATCAAATTCTTTGTTGGTCTTCAAATTTAGTAGAATAAAAATGGTATCTACATCACTCAATCAAAATACATCAAGGAGATATTAAAAAAGTTTGGTATGGAAGACTGTAAATCAGTTGGGACTCCTATGTGTACTGGATTAAAACTTACCAAGGAAGATGAATCAAAAGAAGTAGATCAAACATTGTATAGATCTATGATTGGAAAGTTGCAGTATGTAGTTCATACTAGGCTAGATATTGCCCTTTTAGTTGGTATTGTAGCAAGATTTTCAGCAAAAGCAAGAGAAAATCACATGATGGCAATCAAAAGAATAATGAGATATTTGAAAAGAACTGAAGATTATGGTTTATGGTACAAATTTGAAGGTAATCTAGATTTGAAATTGTTTACTAATGTTGATTGGGTAGGAAACCTTGATGACAGAAAAAGTACAAGTGGAGGAGCATTCTTTCTTGGAAAGAGGTTGGTTTCTTAGACAAGCAAAAAGTAGAATTGTACATCCCAATCTACAGCAAAGGCAGAGTATGTTGCTACAATAGTAAAACTGTTCTCATATGGTTTGGTTTAAATAGTTCTTGGAAGGCATGAAGGTGGAAATCAAAGAACTAGTTGTTATGTTCTATGATAATACAAGTGCAATCAACATATCTAAGAATCCAGTGATGCATTCCAAAACCAAGCCCATTGCAATAAAATATCATTTTGTCAGAGAATTGGTGCAAGATAAGGAGATCAGATTGGAATATGTCTATAGAAAGGAAAAAATTGCTGACATATTCACAAAGCCATTACCTAAGGATGCATTCTTGTTTCTAAGAGGTAAGTTAGGGGTCACCCCCCTATCTGAAGTTCACTAAAATGAAGTTTTAGTGATGCATCAACGCATAACAAGTTGAAGATCTATTAGTTGATGCAGCATAATTAGGAAATATTGCATATGAATCAGTACTAAAGGTACATTAAAATTCATTTGAGCTGTGTTGTCTTTGGCATGTGTTGTCAAAGAGGGAGAGTTTTACTATCATATCTTTCTAAAATTTGTTTGAGAGGAAGATTTTTCTATGTAATTCCTTCACAAAGGGAGATTACTGAAAGAGGGAGAGTTTTCTATCTAATAAAGAAAGTTGTTCTAACAAAAAAAGACTTGTTTTCAAATTTCATTCTGCTATGACATGTTGTGTTGCCATCATGCCAAATAGGGAGATTGTTGGATACAATTGTTAATTGTGTATTGTCTTTGATGTTACAAAAATGCCATATCAGTCATTAGATAGATTCTACCAAGCTCAAATGATCAACAAAGCAATTTACAGTGTCTACCAAACATTCCTGAACATTACACAGTAAAGTCAGTTCTTACCGAGCTCACTTGGGCATCAAAGGATTGTGTAGCAGAAAGTTAGTGTTAACCAAGCTCCCAAGGTTAACGAAGAAAATTTAATGTCTACTGAGATCACTCGGGCATCAAAGGATTTTGTAGCAAAAATTTAGTGTTAACTGAGACCCCAAGGTTAATGAAGAAAATTTAATGTCTACCAAGATCACTCGGTCATCAAAGGAAATGTGGCAGAAAGTTAGCTTCTACCAAGCTCACAAGGTTAGCAAAGGAAGATCAGTACTAACCGAGTTCACTCGGTCTCCAAAGGATTTTTTTAGGGTTTGCAGTGTTTACCAAGCTTCACTTGGTTAACACTAGAAAACCATTCTGGAGCTGTGGTTACCGAACTGGGTCACCCAGTGAAGGATTTTATTATTTTGATATTAAGCTCAATTATTTCCTGCAATAAATGTAGCTGACTGATGTAATGAATTTTTTTAGTTGTTGTAACTTATATTTGAGCCAACTTGATAATCTAAAAGGTATATATGGATGTTCAAGTTGTGAGTTCAAGCGTGAGAGTGAATATATGGATGAGGATGGAATAAGAGAATATTGAGCAAATTTTGATGAAGGATTAGATATCCTAGAGAAGCTGCAAAGTTGTATTCGATCAGTAAGGATCTAGAAAAGCATAACAAAGATCTGTAATCAGAAAAAGATAAGTTGCATATCATTCAGGTCACTTCATTGTTGCTTTCTAATCATTGTAACAGTGAATCCAGAATCTCTTTACAGAGTTGGTTTAACAGCCATTTTGTAAATCCTCTAACAAGGTGACAGTTCAGGTGAATTATTCTAAAGACCTCTAACCAAGCCACTCCTAACAGGGTGATTAAATTCTCTAAAAATGTCACACCTAATAGCATGTATTTGTAACCTTTAATAGGGTTGGCTCCTAACAGGGCTCACTTCAGAATAGTGAAAATTGGTGACTAGTTACTTGGTGGTTTTTTCCATATTGGGTTTCCACGTTAAATCTGGTGTCACTTGTGTTCATGTTATTTCTTTTATTCATACATGTTAATCACTTTGAATGCTTAATAAGTTAACAACACATCTACAAGGTTTCAACATTTATCTACGTGGCTATTGAGTATCAACAGTGATTAAATATTAAGACATCTCAAGGATTTGTGGTAATATTTTTGTGGTGACTAATTGACTCCTCCCCTCTCAGTTACTTCATCTATATTTCCAACAATCACATGTGCAAAATTGGTGAAGTTGAAGATTATGAGATTCGTGTGACATTTGATAAATTATGTGATGAATGTATATACTAAAGGATGAGTTCAAAATTGTTGAGAGGAAAGGGTTAACTCATGCCCTAGATTTTCCAAGGAATTTCAAGATTTAATGGATTAAGGTTGTGCTGAGTAGAATTCATGACATGAAGCCATGGTTAGAAAATGTACCTATTGAGATTTTAAAGAAAGTAATTTATAATGTTACTAGGTATCCAAAAATGGATAAGAAGTAAACAATGTGTTTCCTAAGCTGAGAAGATATTGAGGCTTATACAAAAGCTAAGTGGAATAGATGGGGATTGTCTATTTCAAACATTACAGATCTAGTGATTGAGTTTGTAGTGAGAGTTATCTCTCACAAATTTGATTAGTCAAGTAGACTAAATAGCACTCCTTGAATGGTGATCAACCAAGTATTTAATATTGCAATGAAGGATCATGAATATGATCTTGCTGAGTTATAGAAGTCAAAATTAGTAGAGAACCTGACATCAATTAGGAAGGAAAATAAATCATTGTGTAAGTTTGGATCATAATTATGTGTATTTTATTTTATACATTAAGAATTATTTTCCTACTATTGGAAATGTTTTTTTCAAGCAAGGAACATGAGTTACAAAACAAATTAAGTACATAATGCAGTTGGGAGAAAATTTTGAATTTTTTTATGGATAAGCACTTTGAAGAATTCAAAAAAAAGATGAGAAAGAGAATGAGGATCCCAACATCATTAGTGATGAAGCACTATACTGATGTATGTTTTTTGGTAGACACAAATAATACATTTGTTTAGGTAGTTAAGGCTAGGAAAGCATAGCTTAAACCTTTTGATTATGAAGTTGAAGGTAGCAATGTGAGTGTAAGCATTGTTGCACTACTAAAGGAAGAAATTGATATAGATGTCAAGCCCTTCGAAAAGTATGAAGAAGTGATGGCTAGAATCAAAGTTGATATAAGGATTGCTTTTATAGATAAGAAGAGAAAGAAAATGATTGAATACCTAGAAGAGAAGATAGGAAAATAGACAAAAGGAAAACAACCTTTAATGGTGACTCAAGGTCTTGAGAGGATGAAGAAAATGGAAGTGCTGATGAGGAAGATGATGAAAGTGTAGAGAAATAAGGTAAAGCCCTAGCATTGGTCACCACACCAAAAAAGAAGGCTAAATTAATAAAAATCACAAAGCCTAAGGTAAAGATGGTTGTAAAACCCAAGCCCCTCTCTCCTTCTACACCACAAAGATCAAGAACTAAGGCAGAAAAAACAAGCAATGTTGAGCCATTGATGAAGAAAGGAATGGTTAAAATCACCAAACCTAGTGGCACCAATGCATAAAAGAGGAAAGTGCCAACCACTATGAGTCATAAAAAAGGGTGAGTAAATATGAAAGACATTGAAGAGGAAGATGCAAAGAGGACCGATTCATTGTACCTACAAAGCCAAGAAATATTGATGAGGTATTTACCAACATCAGAATCTCTACAAGTCTATCAAGTTTTAGATATGTGAAGTATGATACATTGAGCAATGATGAAAAATGAAAGGTAGAAGAGTCCATGATAGATATAATGGTTAACAATAAACTTGCCTCTATTAAATTAGAAAAGAATATCCCAAGTGATTTGTATAGTAGACTAGAAAGAAGATGACAACAGGCAACAAAAATAAAACAAACAAATAAGTGAAGGCACATTGGCCAAAACTATGCTTGAATTAACAAATAAACAAAAGACAACATTTTTGGAGATGAATAGGAACCAATTTGCTCCTAAATTTAGAACATTCATGATTTTATAGGTTAAGATTGAGGTTGTTGTACAACAAAATGAATTGTTATAGAAGAGTATTTTTGGATTACCTACAAAAGGAGTTGAATAGAAGAAAATAGTGGATATAGTGACTATTGAAGATTATCAAAGTGGTGAAGAAAGTTCAGGTGTCTCAAGCCCTCAAGAAAACATATCCTCTATTTATGTCACTACACCTAACACTCCAGATCCTGCTAATAAGCAAACAAAGACCTTAGAAGTAGAGGAACTAGGAAGGGAGAAGAAAGAGAAAGATGAACCAATCAAGGAAACCGATGTATAAATTTATACTATGGGTCAAGAAGGACCACATATCTTAGGACCTCAATATGAGGGAGATAAGGAGACTTAATAAGAAGAAGAGGGAATAGAGAATGTAGTGTCAAGTGTTACCATTTTTGTTTCAAGCACTGAAGTTCAAGCAAGACCTAGTGGTGATACCCCATCACCTACTCTTACTTTAGCAGCGTCGAGTGGCAACCCTCTAAGGGAAAATAAAGGAGATAAGAAAAATGAAAATTCTCTAGATAATACTATTAGCCTAGATGAATTAATTGATATTCCAAAATGGGATCTAACCAATCTCACTTTTGATAAAATTTTCATCTTATAGGACATTTTAGCAAGGAATAAGAATCAAGAAGAAATGAAAAGAGAACTGCAATAGAAACATGTGTTTCATTAAATCAAAGACATATTTTTTGATGTGTTGATGTTCATACCATTGATGAATAGGCCCCCATTATCTCTTAGTTTGTACAAATTGTTGAAAAGGTCAACATTGAAGATATCAAGGAAAACAAGAAACTAATGGCCTAGTCTAAAAAGAAATCTAAGAAGAAAGTATTGGAGAAAGTTTCTACTACCATTGCAGTAAGAAAAGTTGAGTTGTAGGCACTTGTACAAAACATAGAAGAACTTGTAAATAAATTATAAGATCTGTCTAATATACTTTTTCACATGCCAAGATTCACAAATAAATTTTAGGTAAACATTCAAAGGATTCAGGCTGATATCAGGTAGCTCTATCTCTCAATCAACTGAATCAAGCTCAATAAACTATAATAGATTGTTATTTACACAAGGGAGGTTGGTTGAGCTATAAAAAATAGATTAAAAAATGAGGTCCAAACTCATCTCTATATAGTTAATTTTTGTATCTCATTTGGAGGTTATCCAATAAGAGGTGATTTCGGAAAATGATCTAGTGCAAAGTGATCATAATATTTAGATTACTAACAATTTAATTGACTTAGCTAGGAGTTTAGAATTGAATATTGATGTTTTAGAATTAGCAAGAACCACATGGAATCATTGATAAATATGGTTTGATTTCACCTTGACAACCCTAGAAACAAAAGCAATAGACATAAGTGTCAAAAACAAGGGGGGATGATGATTGAAGAATAATGATGAAGGGTGATGGATTGATATAACAAATGTTCAAGAGGAATGATGAGTTTAGAAAGTAGACAATAGAAAAGGTATGGAAAAGATACAATCAATTAGATTGATTAGAGTAATGTAAATTTTAAAGTATGTATTGTATATTGTGCTATGTAGAAAAGTTTTGAAAGTTCTATAAGAATTGGGTCATAGGCTTAGGGGGAGAACTTTCATTTTTTTATTGTAAAGATGTAATCATGAAAAAGTGTTTTTGAAAATAATATCAAAGGGGGAGATTATTGATATCTCTAATTCTTGTTGTCTATTAGTGTCAAACACTTAGTCATATATAAGGTAGAGTCAGACAATCATCACTATGACCAAGCTACTCTATATAGGTTGAGTCATATAAAGACTTGTAAATAATCATGTATATGTCAAGCTCTATAGGATCCAATAAAGTCTTTGGTCACCATGTATTTTCTATATAAGGCAAGCCTAGTGAATGCCAAGAAGACAAAGCACATAGATGTTGAGTTATAGAGAAGGAACTAAGAACAATTAAGGTTGACCAACATAATTAAATAAGTTATGATCAAGCATCAAAGAAACTATGTACTAGGTAACATAGAAAGAACATAAATGTCTAGAATGATACAAACTTTGAGATAAACTATTTCAAGTCAACATGGACATGAGATTTAATGATTGTAGAATTTTTTATAAAGGTTGTTATGTGTTTTGACATGGATCGTCAATCCCTATTAGGAAAGGACAACCAATCAAATGAAGAGGAAAAAAGAGAAGAATCTAGAAGGCTCCATAGAAGTATTTAAATAGGTAGATCCAAACCTTATTTTTCATAAGTGTGGTGAGCTATCACAAAAGAGATTATGAAGTCTATGAAGAAAGCAAAGAAGTTAAGTTTTGGATGCTACATGTGAAAGTTGTGAAGAACAAAGTTTAGTGACCTAATGAAGAACTGAAGGACTAAGAAAAGCTATATCAGATTGGATATTAGATCAAATATTAGAAGGAGGAGATTTTTAATAAAAAATTATAATTGCATACCAAAGGACCAATTACTGAGTCAGATTTAACAAATTGAATCAGGGAAAATATCTTAAAAGAGTGGTTTTAACAGACCTTTGTAAATCTCATAATAGAGTTCTTACTTCATTGTAAGTGTAAAATCCTTTAACAAGGTAAGATGTAATAGTCTTGAATGCCTTTAATAGGGAAAAACCCTCACAAGTTAAGAACCCTAATAGGTTAACTTTGTTACAACAGTAGTGAAGATTTGTGGTTGTCATCCCCACCCCAATTTTACCTTCACCTTGGAGGGTTCCTACATAACCAAATATTTTGTGTTATGTGTTTACATTTCATGGATGATATTGATAGTTAGATCTATTTATTGAAATATTTGATTTTACAAGTTACGTTATGCATAAACTAGATATGAGATGGTCAATACGGTTAATGTAGTAAACTTTTTTTGAAGGATAAAAGTTTCAAAGATCCTAATTCACCCACCCCCCTTAGTATCTTAGTTTCCTAATTAAAATTCAAACAAGTAGGAGGCTTATTAGGAATAGAAGGCCAAAAGAAATCAAGAGTAGCACAATGTTGAGGTCTAGAAGGATGATAAAGGCTATGATTAATCATCTTAATCTCACCATCATTAGCATCAGTAAAAAAAAGATCAAATGCTCTAGTACATTTACAATTAGGTTTAGGCTTAGGTTGATCATTTGATGTAGAAGGAATTTCTTTCTTAGGTGGAGTGGAGGCTGAAGTAAATGTTCCAAAGCATTAACAATATTATCATTTTGTTACCGTATGGTATTATAAGAAACATTCACCTGACAAGGAGAATAAGGGTATGTTGAACAATAGTATTATTAGTGTATTGAGGTAAAGGATTTGTATTCATTTGGGATTTTTATTAGGAGGTATCACATACTTATTTTCAATATCATGATAGTTAATAAATAAGGCATTAAAACCAATCAAGCCCTAAATCTTATGCTTCAAAGAATAACAAGCCTCAATATGTCCAAGTTGGCGATGATATTGACAAAAAGATTTAGGATTAAAGTGTGTACTTGACGTAATGGAAGGAAGAACCAATTTAACAAGAGGAAGTATAATCAAAATAGATCTAACCAACCTACCCATAATGCACTGTAAAGACTTGGAAAGAGGAGTAAACTTATGATTCATCTAAAAAATAGAGGAAGAAGTAGCAACACCTTGAGATGCAACATCTACTTGTTCATATATTGTATTCATGGGTTTATTAATATTGAATTAGTTTTTAGGTTTCTATAATTTATTTTGATTAGGTAGGGCATCACTCTTATCAATAGGTACATGAGCCATTGGAGTGGTGCTCTCAAATTGACTCACTTGTAATTGATAATAATGAAGCATTGTACAAAGTTGTGAAAAGGAAATAAACTCAGCAAGAAGGAATTATCTCTAATGTATTTTTATAAATTCATAATAAAAAAAATGTGAATATCAACACTAGACACATGATAAGAAATTTGAGTATGAAAATACTTAAATCTACCAATAAAACTAGTCATTTTCTCCTCAGGACCCTATTTACAATGCATCAAATCATTCAAAGACAAAAAAAGACAAATATTATTTTGAAATTGGAGGATAAAGGAAATAGAAAGTTTATAAAAGGAATCAATATAATAAGGTGGCGAAGTGAAATACCATTGCAAATATTTTTCATCGAAGGTGTAAGAAACCAACTTAGCTAAAATCCTATGGTCATGAGCATATTTACTACATAGAACTTGGAAAGTTTTGAGATGATTCATAGGACCACATTTAATATTATAAGTGTTAAGGTGAGTCATATCAGCTTTTTGAGGAGCAACGGTATGGATAATGTCAAAAGAAAAAGGGTTACCCATATCACATATATGGACTTTAAACTTAGATTGAATAAATGAAGTCAGTTGTTGTTGCAAATAATGAATAGTTTGAGAAAGAACAAGGATAGTGGAATCATTAGAGGAATTAAGTGGAATAAGCATATGATACACTAGGAAGAGTGAATGAATTATATAGATAGAAGAAACTAGGGGTGGAACACTAGGAATCATAGTGGGAGGATTAGAATGAGTGAAGGAACACTATTATATAAAGGCTTTGAAGTGGGCAATGAAATAGGTAGAAAACTCATAGAAAAAGGAGTAGGAAGACTACAAAGAGGATTAGATAGTTGAACATAGGTAGTCACAATAGGAGAAACATAAGTAGAGAGGCTAGAAATGGGTGCAGAAATAAGCAAGACAGGTTCAAGAGTAGACACAAGAAGAGTCATTCATATATCAGAGGCAACTTGAGTTGACGACTTAACATGAGTATGGAAAAGGTGAGTAAGGAAAAAGAAGATAGAAGAAACACCTCTTAAAACATGATTTTATGATTTTTTTACTAATCAAATGGATGAGAATCCATAGATTTGGGCCTAAAACTATGCTACAAACAAAACCTAGAAATTGTTTGGTTACCTATCAAGTTTGAACTAGAGAATTAGGGAAACTCTTGTCATTATTGAAGCATTAGGGTCAATTTGATGGGCCTTGATGGAATAAGTGCAACATTGATTCTAATTTCATAATTTTGAAGATAATTGAAAAGGGTACTCAAATTTACAACTCATTCATCAATTTAATATTCACAACGTGCAACAAAGAAGGGTTTTTGTTTTTGATTGGAGGTTTACCTTGATCTAACCCTACTTTAGGAATTAAACTTGAATTCAAATAGCATAGAATGTAAAGTAAATGTATGAATTCATCTTATAATAATAGGATCTCTTAAGTCAAATACGATGTGCTTACTTCACCAATTGATTTGGATTAAGAAGATGAAGATGGATGGATGTGGAAGATGCAACAAAGGACCTTGAATGAATTGAAGTTGATCTTGAAGATGACCCCTATAACTGAATTCTTGAATCCTTGATCTTTAATGAAGGAATGGTTAAAAGATGCTTGAAGGCTTGAAGACTTAAGAGCTTGAATGTTTGAGAGCTAGAGTTCTTGAACTTGTGAGCATTTGGTATGATATGAGATTGTCTTACCAAATGGAGGAAATATAATAGTTTATAAAAGGTTTAGAATTGACTATCTCCCATGGGTTGACTTTCCTAGAGATTAACACACTGAGTCTATCTAGACATGGGACCCAAATAAAGGACTCAAAATAAGGCCCATTTTGGGGTGCACTACATCTGTAACTAGTCAAGGGTGCACTGTGTCCTTGAAAATTAGGGTCCAAAATTGCTAAGATCCCTCTAGGATCCAAAAATAGGTCCTCAATCCTAGAAATTAGGCACAAATTTTGAGATATAGCCTTTTTAGTTTGGAGAGAACATTTTGAGTTGTTAGATGAAGAGAAGGGAGGACCTAGGAGGATAAAAAATAGGAGTTGTTAAAGAGGATCTATTAGGTTTTACCCTAATTCCACCTATGCTAAAGGACATAAAAGGGAAGAAAGAAGTAAAAGTAAAGGGTGATTGATGATATCACATTAAATAGGTGCTAAACTTTCATTAAATTGGACTACTTCCAATTTTAGGTGGTACACAAAGATAGGATTTAGTGGAAGTGTATCAAGCATAGGTTTGAGAACTAAGTTTGTAAGTATTAACCAAGCAAGTAAGTGTTACCAAGAAAGATAGCATAAGCATATAAAAAGTGTTGATTGAGGAGATGCAGTTATTTGGTAAAGAAGGAACACATTTGGGAAAAGGAGAATAGTTTTGATTAAATCTATTATGGGATGACATCAAGTACAAATTTGGATTTTTATAGAAGATTCTAAGGAATACAATAACTTTTTTAATGAAATCTATACAAGAAATTGGTTAGGGAAAATGTGATGGAAGATATTCAAGAGAAGGTTTGTCATCTAATAAATATTCAAGTTCCAAGATGATATAGCTAGCACAATGCATAAAATGTTTTACCTAGTGTTAGATACATTGTATGTGATATGGATGTGATCAAACAGATGAGAGGAATTCCAGGAAAACCTAATGAAGGAGATTAAGTAGAAAAACAATGCCTATACAAAAGATGAGAAAGAAGGTTAATGTTGTTGACAGAAGAACAATAAGAAAATGGCATACGAAGAAGAGGAAAGTGTGAATCAAGGAAGGAAATAGTTGAATAAAGTGAATATTTTGATCAACCAAGTAAAGAAGAGTGTGAAGAAAAGGATTGAGCAGAAGGAGATCTGAATAGGAAAATGTAGTTTCTATTTAAATAGATCATTTCATTGTTACTTTCTAACCATTGTAGCAGAACATCTCTTAACCAAGTGAATCTAATGATCCTATTTGTAAATCCTGTATAAGGTGTTATTCTAAAAAATGTAGTAAGTCCTTTATTAAGGCCACTCATGAATAGGGTGAATAGATCTAAGTAATGTACTTGTAATCTTTAACATGATTGGATCTTAACTTAGTAAAAAAAGTGAATTTCTTTTTGGGTGATAATTTGTGCAATGGTTTTTACCAAAATTGGGTTTTCATGTTAAATACTAGTGTTAATGTGTTATTGGATATGTTTTATGTTATTTCATGTTTTCATATGCATTAAGTGGTAAACTATTGTTGGTCAATTGAATGTTTAACTGAGTAATCTACTGATAATTTTAAAGCATAGAAATTATTTTTAAGAACTTTTGATAATTGATTCAACCTCCCCCACCTACCATATCAATTATCCAACAATTGGTATCAAATATTTTGATTCTTAGAGAGAAAATTTTAAAAGACACAAACTAAAGATTTAAAGATGTATAAGAGAGAGGTGTCCAAGTTGAACAAAGAACATTTCTTCTCATGAAAAAGTAGGATGAGGTTGTATCTATCTAGAATTGGAGACTATGCATTGTACTACCTAGACAATCACTACACTTAACCACCACTTGGTCCTATGACTAATGAGAAAATGAAGGAAAATATTTAACACAATTTCTTAATGATTGAGATAGCTTCCATTTTGACTAAAGTTGAATATGATGATATCAAGAACTATGTTATAGAAAAGGAGATATAGGGAAAGCTTTCAATTTTTTATGGAGGTGATCAAAATGTATTGAGAGTGAAAGCTAAGAGTCTTAGAGTAAATTTTGATGACATGAAAATGCAAGAAGGTGAGAACTATTGAGTTTTCATTTTGCACAATGCTTTATTGACATGAATCCTTTCAAATTCCTCTCTTGAAAAGATAATCTAGGATTAACTCCAAGGTTTTGGGCGATCTTGCAACCTAATGGAATCTACTCAATTGAAGATAAATATGTATGCTCACAAGGAGGCCTTTTTTGGTTCCAACCAATTTTGGATAAGACATTTGATTTCCTTATTCTTTCTATAAAAAAAAAACAAAAAAGAGATATATTGTTGGTATTTTATATTTTATAATGAATGCAATTTATCGATGCAACTATATGAATTCCTATTTTAAACAAGTGTTGTAAAATAAAATAACAAGATAGGGTAACAAGAGATTAAAGTAAATAACTTGAAAGAGAAATTCATAATTTACATAAACCATGGTAACAACATGTCTGTGAGTTAAATCATTGAAAAGATCAGGTAGGAAACCAATGAAAATAGGAGTAGCGCTTCCTCAATTCCACTAATCTAACCATCGATGGGAACTTAGTAATAAATGAACGATGCTTCACTTCTTATCAAATTGCAAGGCCATAAAAAGTGCACTCATGTGAGACAAGAAGCTATGCAAGAACAATAGGTGATCTTTTCTCCAACTTGGTACATCAGTGGAATTTATTAACACAAGGGAAACACTAGAACTAAAAGATCACACAATCATAATAACATAATAACACCAATGGGTCCATTATTATTCATGAACATGCATTCATAAAAATAACACACTCTAAAAAGAATAACTACACATAGAATGAGAGCACCAATAACATATATTATTGCATCAAAATAATGGCTTGGAGTACATATTACATTCTTGTATTTATAAGAAATCATCTCCTCTTTTTGTGTTGAGAGTGAGAGATATTATCATGCAAACATATGCTCAAAACTAATTAAAAAAATATAATTATATACAAATTGACTCTCCAAATGGTGCTAAGTAAGTCTCAACCCTTGTTTATATAAATTAATGTATGCGTGAGACTTTACATGACTTAAAATAATAAAATATGGCAAAGATAAGAAAAATAAAGATGCTAGAGGATCTGAGAGTTATTGAAAGTTTTAAAAATGGAAGCTTGACCTTCTCTAGGCATTTCTAAGAGTTGAACTATCATCAGAATGCATTTCACATGCATGGAATGCTCTAAATTAGGAACTAGTAGTAAAATATTGGTGCACTATTACTTCTTCAAAATTCTTAGTGTACCTCTGTGAAAAGTGCACCTACGCATTGAGCACCTTGATGACAGGTTCCAAAAATCCAAAATTTTCCCAAGTTTCAAAATTTAATTTTCATCATCTAGGTTTTCTTCCACTTTATACCAAAATGATTTCTAGATGTTTTTTCATGAATTTATTGATTATCTTCATCACTTGGATAGCTTTTGGAAAATCTAAAGCTCCATATTTATCTTTAACAGCCTATTGATAGTTGCCAACTTCGATCTCGGTTTTCACAAAATCCTCAAGTTTGGAATCCAGTTTCAACAATACCTCTTCAGTCATAAAAGCTCATCTAATATGTTCATTTGACAAAGCATCCTCAAAGGTTCCTCAAATTTTTTGGACCACTGATTGCACTGATTTGAGCTTTTTTTGACTCATCTTCAAAAATCTCAAGGCCAACAACGTCATAATACCTCTCTGCTTCCAAAATCTATTCTTGAGTCTGATGCCTCAACCTTTGCATATCTTGATGTAGTCCCTCCATAAATTTATTAACAACAACTATTTTCTCTATCTAATCATCAAGCTTATCAATCTCTTCTATTGTATATACATCCATGAGTGTATGATATCTTTGAACTTTTATTGACATCAAAATATGTAGGTATTTTTTCTAGGTATGTACCTCATCCATCAACCCAAAATCCTGGTTCACTATGGACACCAGTTTATCAATTCTTGAGTAATTATATTGTAATAGGCCTAAATTTCCCTGTATATTTGTAGACCCTTCTCCTCAAAATTGTCATGCCATTGTTGACATGCTCCTAGAAATGAATCCACTTGTACACTGCCTTTTTTTCTTCTCTATAATGTTGCAACAAAAGTGATCTTTGGATTGTCCAGGTCTATTGGGCCCACAACTCCATGAAAATAGCCTCTTAGGAGCTCATTCTATTTCTTGGGCATAATAAGCTCAAACTCATCTTGGTTCATATTCCTAAACACCACTTTTATGCTCGTAGTGATCAATACTTTGGAAATATCTACTATGGGCCTTCCTAATAGGACCTCCTTGATTTGGTAATATTTAGGAGTTAAATCATTGGTGTCAACATGAGGAGGAGTGATGGTTATATGTGCAAGAAAGTCCTGATCTTGGTTCTTCATAATGAAGGCTAGTGGTCACACATCACCCATAGTTGGCTCAGGCTTCTTGATAGATTTTACTAGCTCTTCCATTTCCTCTTCAGAAGTTACATTCAACTATCTCTTTTGTCGAACCATAACCTCCCTCTTTAGCCAAGTTGGTGTAGTGCCCATTGGAGAGATGTACTTGGCTGAAGAGGGGTTTTGTATTGTAGGACCCTTCCCCTTATCACTCCTCTTTAGAGTCCTCTCCTTTTGAGAAAGATCTACATTTGGAGTCCCTATATCAATTATGGACAAGGTCCTAACCTTTGCATCATGAGGGGTTTGCTGGTGTTATTCTGGTATTTGACCCTCCTCTAATACTTCATTAGCTTGTAGTTATTTAGGATCTTCTTCCTCTATTTCTTGTTCTTTTGAGTCTATAACAAGAGGAAGTGAAATTTTTGAGACTTTATCTAGGAATGGTAAATCCTGAGATGGTAGTGGTGGTAGGCCCAGAGCTTCTTAAGGCGTAGGTAGTAATTTATTCCATTCCTCTCCTAGAGATTGACTTGTAGGAGTATCCTATATCTTCTCCCCCACCATCTTAGTGCCCACCACCATGAAATCAAAATCAAAGAGATCAAAGACATCTGTATGCTAACCCTATGTATCTATGATCCACTATTCTTTCTCAACTTGGGAGGTAGTAACCTGAATAGGTTATTTTTGAATAGATGGTGGCATTGAATTTGAGTTTCTTCTTTCCTATTTTGTGGCCTTAGCTAAGTGAGTCCTTTAACTCAAGGGGACATATTCAATTTGTTTCCCTTATTCTTCTACTTTAGTTTCTAGAATAGTGTTGATCACCTATGGGGGAGGAGTATTCTTTTTCTTCAATCTTCTCTTATGTGTCCCCACCATATTAGGCTCTATCCTAGCCTTTTTAGAAGTAGAGGGGGAGGCTTCTTCCTATGTACCTATTAGTGACACCATTTATACTTCCTCTTCTTGTTCCTATTCTTATTACTATCCTAGTGGAGGCACTCGCTCAGTCTCTTGGACTTGAGTTGCTAGCTCATCTTGAGGCTTCACTTGTTTAGGATTTTCTTGTGGTTGTTGAGGCAGCTAGGCCTGAGTTGTTTTTTTATTACCCTTTTCCCATCTCTTCCTCTTTACTCCTTTATCTACTTCTGTATATTAGCTTCCCACTCATGTTGATGAATTATTTACAACCTTACTATGGACTGAGCTGAGAAAGTTGGTACTATGAATTTTACACCTTTGCCTTTAGTAGGTCATGTTGTGGCTTGTAGAGAAACTACCTATGGAACTAGATCAAGTTTGAAAGGTTTCTTGATCCATTCCCTCATCAGTTAGACCATGTATTAGGCTCTATTGTTGATATTCACATTCTCATCGCTGCTAATCTCTACATTCATTATCAGTCTGTCATTAATTTTATCCCTATTGTATAATGGATCTAAGATATCTTTTCTTTATTTCTTGATAGTGTTGAACAAGATCTTCATTTTTGATGCCTTCTCTACCTAATATAGGGTCATCCTACAATAATCCCAAATTTAGATATCATAGTCATCTATTGCATTCATCTAGTGATCCTTCAATGCATCTTCATGTACAACTGCTTCCCTACCAGATATTGGACCCTTCCTATTTTGTCAAAATAAGGGTGATAGGAGTTGTACTATTCTAAGGGATATTGATCCCATTCAAAATTGAAGGTCATGATGTCTTGCTTCTACTTGACCTTGGAATCACTATGGTGATTGGCTACACCCATGTCTTCTTGTGTTATTTCCTCACTATGTCATATGTAGATGTGAGTTGCCTAGAAATCTCCAACAAAATGAGCCTATCCAATGGATATCTTGAGAGCTTCTTCTTGTTAAACATTGTGTTAGCTACTCTAAGGCAAGTGAATATTTTTAATTGGATGTAGTAGGTGCCAATCTTTGTAATTTTGGCTCCTACCTCTACTGACATCCTTTTGGCATTATCACCCTCTATGAATTAGATGATTACAAATATAAAACTATCATTCACTATCTTGTACTCTTTTCTTTGATCTAAGAGTTTCTTCTTCACTAGCTTAGGATATACCACATAGGGCCAGGCATTAACATCTTGAATGCTACCTCTTTTGTAAAGTTCTTGGTAATCTATCATCCTTACCATCAATAAGTACACCAACTATGATTTCATGTAGAATTTAGGGTTGGCTCTAACAACTACTAACTGCTCATCCAGGTTGTCACTAACAAGTGTATCCCAGTCAACTGGCATCTTTGATGTCTTGATGATCTCTAGGAAGTGGACCATCCATGTTTGTAAGCATCTCGCTACCAATAGTCCCATGACTCTACTTAAAAAAATGATGGTCTATCCCACGTCATTCTTCATATATCCTTGGTTAATTTTTACCTTGACAACTCTATGACCTATTGATGTTCTATCAATAAAAAATGATAATTAGATTATCTCTCAGGCTTCCTTTTCATTCTCTCGATACCATCTTTCTTCTCTATCATAGGATATCTACAAGTACTAATCAACCCTAGGAAGGTGGAGCACTTTCTTGATGGTTCGAGGTTAGAGGTCCAAGACTACCTCACCTATGACACTCTTGACAACATTTTCTTCAGTGACATAGTTATCTACAAGGTCCATGATGAGTTATGAGGATTGCGTGGAAGTAGGGTGTGATGCCACATTTACTAGCCCTGATCGGATGAGTACTGACACCATTGTAAATCTTTCTTTCATCTTGTTGTAGATGGTGAGAAAGGCATTCTAGTCAATATGACCAATCTCAATGTCTTTGATTTTAAAATGTCCATCCTAAAAGTGGGATTTATTTGGTTTGCCTTGGTATTTGAAAACAACTAGTCTAGGAGCTATCTTTTTAGCCATTGAAGATGATGATGACATCATTTTATTTTTAGAAGAAAGAAGACATTAGTTTGGAAAGCTACAATTAAAGCTAAACACAGACCCTAACAGACAAAATCCTAGCAAAATTGACCCAAAATAGTGCAAATTAGTAAAATTCCCCTCTACAAGCCTTGATATATAGAAAAGTGCACCTAGTGCACCCTTACAGGTGTGCTAGGTGCACTAAATGGTCCCTAAATGACCATTTTGGTGCAATTGTGCACATGCACTTGTAGCAATGCAAGGGGGGATTAACTATTTATTGTGCTTTTTGGTGCACAAAGGGTGTGCATCTATGCACCTTGATGGGGTGTGCATGTGCACACCCTTCTATGCCTTAAGTGGTATTAGAAAGCAAAAAAAAGGTGTAGATGTGTGCACCTTTCATTAAGTTATCACTTATTTTTTAGGTGTAAAAGATGCACACATGCAGAACTTAAATAGGTGTGCATGTGCATGACTTTTGAGGTATTGGTTTCTTATTTATTGTTAGGTTTTTTTAAGGTTTTAATGGGTGAAAAAAGGTGCACAGATGCACACCTTTAGGAAGTGTGCATGTGCACACCTTTTAGTGTGTATTCTAACCTCAATGTTTGTTAGTGTACAACTTACAAGTAGATCAATACACAATGCAAGGGTGTAGAAGTTTGGTTACATAGGGAGGTATAGAAGAAAATGAGGAGAAGAGAGGGGCCCTAAGGTTTATATAGACCCCAGGCCTGTGGTGTGCATCCTCATAGGTGTGCACCCTTTGGGGGTGTGCACATGCACAATGTGTTCATCTCTGAAGGGATATGAGTGTGCACTTATACAGTGAGCACACTTGTGCACCTTGGCTAGGTGTGTATATGCACTAGTACACACTTTTGCACTACAGACACTTTAAAACTCATTTCTCCTCTAGTTCTAACACCTCAGACTTAGTCATTTAGAGATTGAGGTTTGACCTAGACTTTTGAAGAGGTCCAATATGACCTAGGCTCCAAACTAGGGGTCTAGGAGAGAAACATTTACTAGGGGTTCCCTATTTCTAGGAGAAATGGGGTGTGCATTATGAAACCACAATAAATAGCCCCAACAAAAGGGAAGAAATAAAAAAGGAATTTCTTCATCATCAAGCATTCTTCTAACATGTGTCAAATAAAAACTAAATCCTAAACACTTCAAACAAATTTCAAGTTCTGTGATAGTCAAAACTTTAGAATCTTGAATCTTCAAGATCAATGTGCGCACAATTTATTCATTTCCTATGACATTTCAAGGTGCAGTCTTTCATGAGCTTCTAGAAACTTGGAAATAATTCTCCATTCCACTAGCCCTTTCATTAGGAATTCTTGTAGATCAGGTGTATCAATCACTATCTAACCAGATGAGAAAATCCACTTTGAGGGATCTTAATGGGTTATCATTTTTTCATTTTAGGTCTTGAGTAATTTTTTGAATTCTACTTCATGGAGCTCATATGTTTCCATGTGATTCTACCATGAAACAAGTTGTATAGATATTGGATATCCATTTTGGAAGGCATATCCCCTTTCTTAGACCTTTTGGAATCATTCATTATTAACATGACCTTTCCTTCTTTTTTTCTTTTTTTTTTCTTTTTCTTTTTTTTCTTTCTATACCCTTAACACACTTAGATTGTGTGGCCAAGGCATTGGTGTCATTTATCATATTCTTTCCTTAGTTTGATAACCTCTAAGTTCCTCTTTTAAGAAATGTTGTCACAAAAGTTTGCACCCTTGTCCAAATTTTTTACCTATGGACAACTTTGTGAAAGGAGGTAGCAAGCAAGCTATTGGAGCTAGACATCAATGTAGCTAAAATGTTGAGAGACATTGTCTAAGTGCCCTGTATTTTTTTGGGCTGCCCTAGTTTTTTTGGCATCTCTCCCTAGCTTTAATTCTATTTGTATCTTTGTTTAGGGAGATGTTCTTTCTTTTTTCTTTCAAGCTTGGTTTGTATCCTTTTGCACTCTTTTTGTAGACTGATCTTTTTATGTTCAGGTTTTAGGGCCCTTTTAAAGCCTATTTTCCTTAATCAAAAACATGGAAACAACCTCCAAGCTATTGAACTTGAACTATGAGGTTGACTCTCTTGAGAAGGTTGGCTTCCTTTACTATTAAGATGTACCTAACTACTCTTGAAGAGGAAAAGGGGGAAAGAATTCATAGAAGAAAAATACCTAATCTATTCTAAGGAGATGATGCACCAAAATAGAGTGTTTGATCTTATCTCTTCCCATAAAAGCATAATCAACTAGTTGCAACCTCAAAGAATATAGACTCAGACCTTCCTTATTCTGACAAACACATGCTAATCAGAAAACAAAAGAATGTTATAGGAAGAAAATTCTATCAATATCATTCAAATGCCAAAAGTAGATACAATCATGTAAATTGTAGAATATAGGCAAGAACATTAACCTTAGGCAAAGAAGACTTGCATAGTGTGTTAATTGCTGAAAGAGATACAACAAAGCATTACAATGGCTTAGAGGCATAATAAATTATATTAGTATGCATGGAAGCAATGATAAACCATTTGAAAGGGTACAAAACTTTCTTTTATAGTTGAAGCATAATTGAAAAACTTCTACTGGGAAACAAAGCACAATTACCACCATTAAGATTATAAAGAAAATCATAATGATCAAGATAATATGATCTTGGAATAGACCCAGATGTAAGAAAATCCAATATTTTTCCAAAAGAATGACTCTAAGAAGATAGAAATGATGGTCATTAATGTATAGTTGGGTAGATGGATAACCAAGTGATGAGTGTGTGCTCCTTTTTCATCTACTAGGCATGGCAAATGTTGAAAGCAATCTATAGACAATCGAAAGATTTGATTTGTCATTAAAGAGTTGTTTCTTCTTCGCTATTATCACACCAAGAAAGGTGTATCAATAGGTCAATAATATTCAATGTTCATCGTGTACCCTTCTAGCAATTCTATTGGGTTAAAACCCTTTTCTTTTCCATCTTGGACAAGTGAAACACCCTTATCATGGTCAACTCAAGGTTATATGATCCTACGATCATCAACATATCTTAATATCAACCCTCCTTGAAACTCCTTTGTGATCCTTTGACACACCATATTTTATAGCATGAAGCATCTATCTTACCCTATGATTCTCCTACTAGAAAATCTCATGACAACACCATGGTGTAGGGTCATAGATCAATCAATTGTTCTTTACGATATTTAAAACATTTTTTCTTGACCTTACGATCTTACAATCGTAGTCCAACATAACATCGGTAGTAGAAACACTTAACCTCTATGATCTTACAATTGTGGTTAGCTATCCCCTTGACATGACTCTGGCATCTTCATCACCTGCACCTACAATATTATGACATGGTTATCGTAAGATCATGTCCATTTCTTTAACCCTTTCATGATCATCTATTGTTACGATATTATGATAGCGAATATCATAACATTGACAACTTTAATCCTTCATTTATATGATCTTACAACATAGTCCATATTGTAATATTGTGTGACTCCTTCACTAGCCTAGACATGTGTTGAAACCTTGCCATGTCACTATGGGTATCCTTCATGCAACTTCCATTGATGACAAAATGACAACCACTTGATCATAATCCATCTAATGGCTCTAAAAACACACCAATTCATGTTAAAACCTAACCAATAGAAAATACTACCTTTTCCCAACTCACTTCTCAACCTATCCACCTCTCCTATGGCCCACAAGAAAGATAGGACCCACACACCACAGGTCAAACTCTCACTTTTTTGCCAAGGATAATGACCTTGTAACTTCACATAGCGACAAAGCAACAACCATGGATTATTTCAAATCTGATGGTAGACAAAAACTTGATGATGATTGTGATGAATAAAGAAGAAAAAAAGAAATACCTAAATGTGTGTCACACTATCACTTTTTTACATGAAATAAAGCTTGTTTCTTTCTGCAAAGATATAAATTGACACTCATCGATCTGGGAAGATTTGACAATTGGGAAAATGTGAGTCTACAAAGATATTAAAACATAAACTTAACCTTGGGACTTAGGATATAATGTGTATAACTAAAGTATTCTTATGTAACCTAATATCTGAATTTTCAAATATATGAATGTTAGGGTATGCGTAGGCCTTTGAATTCAATTTTTTGGTGGGAAGGCATTTTTGGTTAACAATTCTGGTGACTCAGAGGGGATACAAGCCTAGTATGCATAAGACCAGTGACCTAAAGCATCCATTGGGATATAGAGTCAAAAATATTGAAATCCACCATGTTAGAAACCATAATATAGAAAATTGTGACCCTCTATAATCTCAAAAATCAAAAAAATGCCTTTGTAACAAAACATGTGCTTAACACTTCTTAGAAAATAGGAACAATGGGAAGTAAACTACTCTAACTATATACATGAAACACCATTTTTTCTCAGAAATAGGGCTTGAGATATACTCCATTAATTGGAATAAGAAAAATTTCACCATCAAGCCTACTTAACTGGAAAGCATTGGCCTACTTGCAACTAATAACAATATAGGGACCACTCTATAATGTATCAAATTTTGAGTTCCTACCTGATTATTCCCTATATGTACCCCATTTTAATACAAGATCACCTTCCCTGAAGATTCTAACCTTAGCCTTCCTATGAAAGGACTTCTTGACTTGCTGTAGATTTGCTTTTAGGGTTTGTATGGCCTGATTTCTTTTCTCTTCCAAATCTATTAGTTCTACAAATCTTATAGACATAACATCATTTTCAATTAGCTCCAATTGATGAGCTAGCTCAAGAGCAGGAAATTCCAATGAAATAGGAAGTCTAGCTTCTCTATCATTACCAACATGAAAGGAGAATATCCTATGGTTCTCTTAGGTGTTATTTTGTCATCCCACAATTCTATTTCCAACTTTAGATGCCAACACCTCTAGTTATCCTCTACAGTCCTTCTCATAATCCTAATTAGGTTCTTGTTAGATGACTCAGCTAATCCATTTCCCTGAGGATAGTAGTTTGAGGATGTGCTCAAGTAGATATTATGGTCAATTTCCCATGCACAAATCTAAGCTCCTATAAAATATTTTGTATTATCTAAAATAATGGTTGAAGGGACACCAAACTTAGTAACAATTCCATCAAGGAATTCAAAAACTAACAATTTTGTGGCATCCTTCAATGCAATCACCTCTGTCCATCTAGTAAAGTAATTTGTGGTAGGTAGAATCCATTTGTGACCAAAGCTAGAAGGTGGATTGATAGGACCTATGAAATTCAATCCCCTTTGAGCAAAAGGTTGATCCACCTGAATGGGGTGAAGAGGAAGAGCTAAAAGTTTTTGCTTACCAAAAAAGAAAGAACATTTTCCACACTTCCTTACATGTCTATAACAATCATGGAATAAGGATGGCCAATACTAACCAGCCCTCATGATCTTCATTGTAGTTGTCCTTGCTGAAAAGTGGCCAACATTAGGACCATCATGAAGCTCCTTGATCACCTTTTCGGCTTGATTTGCATCAATACATCTTAACAAAGATCCATTAAAGTCTCTCCTAAATAGGGTACCATGAACTATAGAGATTGACTGCAATCTAAACTATCTCTTTTTAGCCTTATCCAACCCTTGAGAATATCCATTCCTAACTAAGAAGGCATTCATGCCATCTATACAACTCCTTGGATTATCACTTCTTGCTTCTTGTGGTTTTTTCAATACCATAACAACTTCCTCATCTAATTCATGAGATGAGATCATCTGTTTGCACAATCATTTTCCCCTTACCAACTTGGTAATCTAAATGTCCACATCATATTCCATCACCTTAGTGATCCATCCAACTCTCTTCTCACTAATGTCTTTTCACAAAAGAAAGTCCTTCACACTAGCATGGGGTATGTTGGAGTTTTAAAACTACTAAGCAACAAAATGCTCAATACTAGGATGAAAGTGCTCAAATAATCTAAAGATTAGCTAATTCCCATAATCAATTACACAAGTAGATCATCTAGACCCAACTTCAATGAAATCGAGGATGGTTTCCTACTCTTTAGGCTCTGCTAGACCAAGGTGGGTATACCTAGGGGTGATTCTAAAGAAAACTATTGTATGAAATTATCTTAGTTTCATTCTGATTCTCATCTTCTATCCTTAGGCACATACATAGTTTATCAATTTCTTTTAAACTCTCAAATCTATATGCATCCCCTATAAGTAGATCTGGTCCTAATTCTCCTAGAATTTACAAGTATTTATGGGAATAGTAGCTACCTATGACTCAGAAAACTAGATGTAAGTGAGTGGTGACCAGCATTACAACCTTGAACAAAATAATATATGAATGATTTATAATTTATAATAGTTTTAACATGTAGAGGCAGAATTTACTCTTGATCATTTCTAATTTATAAGACCAGTACCTTATCCAGTGGGAAAAAGAGTCGATTATTGGCAGGAGACCTTATCCAATTAGCTTGTAATTGAACCTGTCAACTATAATCACCTATTTCTATTCTTACATGATATCCTCTTCATAAACTCACAAATTCTACTGATTTATTGAAGCATTCACATAACTCATTGAATTAAAAGAAACAATATAATCAATACATACCCCATCCAAAATGCATTCAATTAGATGAACATTATCCAAATGATCTCAAAACTTATAAACTCATGAAAAGGAGATAGAAAAATAGTAACACAGATTTTGGTGTAAACATCCCTTTGTATTATCCTTCTTGTTGACTAATACAATAACCAATAGGAACTCAGTAAGGAACCCAAAGAATCATATTGACTCTGCATTTCTATTCGTTATTAGGAAAAATATCTTTGAAAATAAACTTAGAACAACTACATATGATTGGACCAAATGTACTATCTTGGAATAACTAAAGACATACAAAAAAATTTGGACTATAGCAATGCCCTAAAAACTCACTTATATAGGCATGAGTTGCAACAAGCAATAGGAAAATGTGATTTATAGGTGTCCTTTATGTAATACCCCAAAATTGGCTCATCACCATGATCACCAATTCTCATCTATTTTGACCAATTCTAAGACCTATTCTAATAGGAAATTCTCATTCTGCTACTTGCTACTTGACTTAATTATCAAATGCAGAAAACCCTAATCTGCATTCATCATACTCATGATTTAATCCCTATAGTACACACTCATATTAGCCACATTAAACCTATTTGATTTCAATTTAATTTAATCTAAAGTATTCATACTTTATTAAATTAAATTATCTCCTAAGGCTATTGTACTACGAGATTAAATTTATTTAATTTAATAAATACGCCTATCTCAATTAATTAAAAGGAATTATTTAATTAAATGGGGAATGTATTTCTAATTAATTAAATGAAATTATTTAATTAAATGGAGAAGCTACTTCTAATTAATTAAGAAAAGTTATTTAATTAAATAGGAAGTTATTCCTAATTAATTAAATAAAGTTATTTGATTAAACAAAAAAGTGTCTCTAATTAATTAAATCAAATTATTTAATTAAATAGAAAATTTATTTATGAGAGCATATCTCATTTTATTAAATTAAATATCTCTCCTAATTTTCTCTTCAGTTCAAAAATGGAAATTCCTAGTTCACTGCTAATCAAATTAGAAGTGACCCAGATCACTTACTCTCACACTAAAGTTTATTTGAGCTGGCTGACTCTTACACTTAGATATGAGTTAGTTAACTCCCTCTAATTTGGGAATCTTCCACCTTAACTAAACCTCATCTTCAATCCTGACCGTTGATTGAAATTGATCTCAACCGTTGGACTATTTCAAGAAAATCTATTTAATTAATTAGAGACACTTCATTACATCATTGAATTTGAATTTCAAATCAATTTGAATCTTCATCACTTGGGGCATCTTGTTTCCCCCTTTTTGGCATCTTTGTCATCTATTTCATTTTTTCATCATTTGATTACAAGTATCAAGACAATCTAAATCCTGATTCCTAAGGATCAAGCCTCATTTTGGGGATGGTTCTATGACTTATAATTCAATCTCACTATTTGCTATCAAATCTTAGGTATTTAGACGTTCTATCTAGATCCTTAAAGATTAAGCTCTATTCTAGAGATGATCTTTTAAACACTTTCAATATCAGGTATCTAGGTGTTTTATGTAGATCCTTAAAGGTTAAGCTTCGTTCTGGAGATAATCTTTTAAATGCTTTCAATCTCAGGTATCTAGGTGTTCTATCTAGATCCTTAAAGGTTAAGCTCTATTCTAGAGATGATCTTTTAAGTGCTTTCAATCTTAGGTATCTAGGTGTTCTATCTGGATCCTTAAAGGTTAAGCTCCATTCTGGAGATTATCTTTTAAATGCTTTTAATCTCAGGTATCTAGGTGTTCTATCTAGATCCTTAAAGGTTAAGCTCCATTCTGGAGATAATCTTTTAAATGCTTTCAATTTCGGGTATCTAGGTGTTCTATCTGGAGTATTTTAGGAAAATCTATTTAAGAGACCCTCATTTCTTCATTTTGGGGGGATGAATTGAATTTCTCTCAAAGTGTTGTTGAAATTCATATTCATGTTTTCCCACATTTTGCATATATTTGCATCCTTAGTTTAATTTCATTTAGCATAATATGCATATGATTAATCTAGTTTCCTTTAATTGTTCTTAGATTAAATGCGTATCTCATCATAGACTACATTTCATTCTCACATAAATTAGTTGCATATCAAATCCTTCATTCTTAGAGGGTCTGGTTGCCTACACCTTGATTTTGAGGATATTAACAGGCAAAATCCCTTTAGATAGAAGGCAACAGGTCGGCTTGCAAGGCTAATCTTGGGTGAAAAATATCATGTTGATTCCAGGATGAATCCACAAATAAAGACCATGTTGAAGTGTTTGTGAGTTAATAAAGGCCACATTTCATAGGTACACTTTACACAAGAGACTTGAAACACCTATTAGAAAAGACAAAACTGCAAACAATAGAAATACATGCAAATCAAATATTCCTTTGTGGGTCCCTTTCTATTATATTTTGTTATTCTATTTTGGCTGCAACTCTAATTCCTTCGTGTGTGCAACTACTAAGCCCACCAATGATGAAATCTATTCTAAAGATTGGAAACTAAACTCAACCCATGGGTTTCATCATCATTATTCTCTACTATGAGAGTCACTCTTACCTATCACTATTCCTTGGTTATACTAGTATCATAGGGTAATGGGATTGTCACTTAATATGAAGCACTAGAGCTTTAGAGGCAATGTGGCTATCAAATATAAGAAAATGAGCATTTTCTACTTCCTCAGCCTTATCTGCATTCAAAACCATTCCTCTACCAAAATATATCCCTCTTTTGAAAAGAAAGACATGTGTTAACAAAAAGTAAGAGTAATTATATGCATGAAACCCATGAGTATAAAATCTTCTTCACCCTCTCCAAAAACTCTACATAGGACTCTATATATCTATACTACCCTGGTATTGAAGTATACTTTCTTGAAAAATTCATTAGAGAATGATGTTATTGCTGATAGGATTCTAATCTTGAAAAGTTCACCATTTGCTCTTTTCACTACCTTAGTGGCTCGATCACAACTCTTTACCACAGTCTTAAGGAGATCATAATCCACAAAAACACTCAAGATTACTAGTCTTCCTTGGTCAAAATTCCATATACTAGCCAGTGGAGTAAACAACTTGTTGGAATATTTAAATATGGAAAGAATACTTATGAGAGGGGGGGTGAATCAGAAATATCACACTTTAACCAATAAAATGTTTAATTGAAAGTAAATTGCATGCATGTAAACACATCAAATAAACATGAAACTAATACATGTATCAACAACACATAACACTAGAATTTGGTAACCCAAAAACCCTCCATAAATAAGAAGGTAAAATTGAGGTGGGGATGATACCCACAAAATTACTACAGCAATATTGTTCAACCACTTCTGATGGTCTGCCCTGTTAAAGGCTTTACACTATGTCCATAGTGACCTAGTTAAAGGATTTAAAAACACTTTACAAGAAGTGTTACCCTGTTAAAGGATTTAATCACCTTTTGATAAGGATCTACAAATAGCTATTAAGCCAACCTATCTACATAGGGTTTCCTTTCTAATACAATGGTAAGAAAGTATTAGGTATTATAAACCTGATAGTTTGCAATCCTTGATTGCTGAATGTAGGCACTTGTTTTGGCTCTCTCTCTGATTTTGATCCTCTGAGATCTGATTTCTGTTCATCTCCTTTTCTTTGTTCTGATCAACTAAATATCAAATTCCTGCTCTTACCCTCTATGTCTCCTTTTTTTGAATTACACTATGTTTTCCCCTTTTTAACACTGTTCTCTCCCTCTTTCATCCATCCTTTTTACAGTGAGACTTTTTTCTTCCTTAAAAAGACTTCAAAGACTTAGGGTTAGATATGGATCTATGATCCACATTGAATCTCAATTTCTTGCTCAATATTTGCCTTTTGCTGATTGCTTGCATGCCTTTCCAATTTTCCAATTGGCTGCATGCAGATTGCATAGAAAATGTGAAAGATTCATTCTTATCTCTAGATAATTCAAGATTTACCTTGTGTTGGCTACAAAAATGGTTTACATCATAGTTTGTGCAATTACAAACTCTTATGCTGATATTCTAAGTTACTCAGCTCATGAAGCATTACTGATGCTCAGCACCTAAACAAAACTGTATCACTTGACACTTGATATCACTTGACACTTGATATTACTTAGCACTTGATATAACTTGGCACTTGATATCACTCGACACTTGATGAAATTGGATTTCTTGGCACATGACTATGACTCAGCTCCTACTCTTTGCTTGGCATGTGTAGTCAAAAATGGTTAAGTGTATTTGACACTCACCTGTCAAAATTATTCTTTAAACCAACAATCTCCCCCTTTGACATGAGTGGAAAAAACACTTAACTAAGATCCTGTGATCTTGAAATTATTTCATGCATCCTCTTATTTGCTTAAAAATTTTAAGAACAAATAGAAATGTACCTTATGACTCCCTGTGAGTTGATTATGCTTTGTACACTCAGGGACTTCTGTCCTGTTTCTACATTCTGACCAATATGTTAAATTCTCCAAATTCTCCCCCTTTCAACATACTTATCATTTCATTCTGTATCTCCTACTTCATTCTGTATCTCCTTCATACTTAATCTTTACTTAACTCCCCCATACTTAATCTCCCCCTTTTTGACACTTATGTCAAGGGTTTGATAGGGAAATGCCATACTTGGCCAAAAATGTACTGTTTACTTCAAGGAGTACCTTCAAAGTTGCATCCCAATTTGCTAGTGCAATATCCAATGACTTATATTGGATGGTAATCTCTGCTGCTAGGTGTACAAGTCCATCAGATGTAGAAAGATTGGGGTCTTTCTTGAGGACTAATTCTGCATTCATCTGCTCATTATGAAGTACTTCCAAATGAGGAGTGATTGATGATTGAATTTGCATCAATTTGGCTTTGATGGTTGCCTCCTTTGCTGTTAAGATAACTAACTCTCTTTGTGTGTGAAGCAATTGGGAAAAATGCTTCTCACTCTGAGCTGGATTGGTGGTGAGTTACATTCTAGAAATCTTCAAATTTTTCTCCAAGCTTAGTATTCTCTAGCTAGTGTCCTGTGTGAATGTGGAAAAATCACACAACTTGTTGTACAAGGAAAATATGTTTCCAAGTATAGTTTTGACTATTTCAATTTTCTTAGCCAGCTCCACTTGTCATAGTGCTATATCACCAGATATTTTCTTATTTACCTTCCATTCCAATAATTTGGCATCTGTATCTTGGTCTTCACTAGTCACCTGGTCAATTATATCAGATAGTTGCTCTATGATTGGCCTTGACTCATCTAGAGACTTTAAGCTGAAAGCTTCTATGAATATGTCTTTGATTTCATTCATGGTATGTTTGTGCTTGTGTTCTCTTTTTAGTGCTTCTTGTCTCCTTCTTCTATCCAATGCACTCTAAATTTCATTGATCTCCTCTTCAGTGAGAGTCTTGGATTCATAATGTGGAATCTTTATTTCTTCATCAAGCTCAAGAACTCCATACTGAAATTTCCTGACTGCCCTTGATGGGCTCGAGCCTAGTGTCCTAATTTGTAATGGTAACCTATCAGTGCTCGGCTATTGAAGAGTCTATGTTGGAGTACCAAATTTGGGTAATGCAACCAATGTTTGTATTGTAGACTCCTCCTTCTTACTTGTCTCATCTTTTTCTTCAGCTTGTTTATCCTTTTGGTGATCAATAGGTGGGGTTGAACTTACTGTCTGTTCAGATGTTTCTTTGACTTCCCCTACTGATGTACTCAACATATGAAGTGTATCAGTGACTACACTTGGTAGACGTGGTGGAGGAAGGAATAGAATACTAGTAGGTTGTATGGTCGAAGGTGGTTCTTGTGTTTTCACCTTGATTGCCTTTGTTTTAGCTACTGGATTCTCCAATTCATCAACACTGACCAATATAGGACTTGAACACAATTTCAATACTAGTGTTGATTGGTCAAGGATTTTTGCTAAATCCTCTGCAGTTAATGGATTGATGTTTGGACTAGAAGTGTCTGTAACATCCTTGATTTTGACAATCTTTGTAGGTGTGATGATGGCATGAGGAGGACTAGGAAGTGATAGCTGTGTGTCTTGCACATTTTGATCTTGTTTCTCAGCTGTATCTTTCTCTTCCTCTTTCTCCTCTATATGTGCCTCTTCATCTTCCTTTTGTTCTTCAACCTTCTTCTCCACTTGTTCCTTTTCTTTTTCTTCTTCAACCTTCTTCTTTACTTGTTCCTTTTCTTTTTCTTCTTCAACCTTCTTCTTTTTCCTGGCACTTGCCTCTGCCTCATATTCTTCATTGTAGACATCTTCTATTTTCTTGTAAACTATCTTCCACAATCTTGTGGACTTTGTAACTACATCCTCAATTTTGTTTTGCAAAATGCTAAAAGCTCTATGTTTGGGTGTGAATTTATTGTTATGCCTCTTAACTACATTTGTTATTTGATCCTTAGTCAAATCAGGCAATAACCTGGCTAATGTTGATTCCCTTATCTCCCTTTCCATTTGTAAACAAAAATGCCGTTTATCCTCTACAATTTTGTACAATTCCTTAGGCATTGATTCATCTAACTCTAGAGGTGTGTGCTTATAATCAACCATCATAGCATACACTGATTCCTCTAATTTATTTTGTTCCTCCTTGGTGAGCTTAGAAAAATTTAGGTTCTTTAAACCTTTCAAATCATCATTCTTAATTTTTGAGCATAATTTATCAATGGCAGTCTGAGGTTTGTGACTTACCACTTGAAATTGGTTGTTGTCCTCTGACTCAGTCTTCTCTTCATCTATTTGAGGCTGGGCAACAAATTTTCTTTTCTTCTTTGGCTCGGCAACGGTCTTCTTTGAAGCTTTCTTCTTCTCTTTTGCCTCCTCTTGGGCTTTTTGTGCTGCAGCCCTTGTAGTAGGTCTCTTTGGTGCAGGAGCAACTACTTTCTTTGCCCTGGGTTGAGGAGTAGGAGGAGTTGTGGCCTTTCTTTTTGTGACCTTGGTTATAACTTGTGCTTCCTTGGCTTCTTCTTCCTCAGCACTTTCCTCTTTATCTTCTCCTAACCCTTGAGTCAGACCTTGAGGTTCATCTCTATCATCTTTAGTGTCTTCTTCTTCATCTTCTGCTATATCTTCTCCTTCAACACCAAATTTTCTCCTGATTTTCTTTACCAATTTTTCTTTCTTCTTTACTACTGAGGCAGTTTTCAAATTTCTTATTGTGCTTGATTTTACAACATCATAAGTTCCAAAGGCTTTTGCATTCTTGTCAACTTCTTCTACAAGGAGAGTTGTTATTGCTTCATAGGCTTGATCAATATCAAGTTCATAACCTAGTGGCTTAAGCCATCTCACTCTAGGTATGACTACTTGTATATAAGTATAATCAATATCTACAAGAAAACAAATGTCTTTTTCATATTTCTCAGTCAATGAGACTGGAATCCTCATTCTCTGTTTCATGGACTGTTTGAAGTCCTCAAAGTAGCTAGTCATTTGGGCATCAAAATTATCACCCATCTATTCAATATATCCATTGATCTGTTCAATAATTGTTTTATCTAGATTCCATTTCACCTTACCTACAGAATGGAATTTTTTCATCAGATAGAAAAACATGCACATCAAAATTGATCCAAATTTGTAGTGAGCTCCCTTGCTCTTCCTTATAGCTCCCAGAATTTGTATGCAACATCAACTGCTATACAAGGCACAATGTTTAACCTGCTTGACTGATAGAATTTGTCTGAAATGATTCTTACAAAAAAATCTAGTAGGGGTCCTATGATTGTATCAATAGTCATTCCCCTATTGTTCCATTTAGCACCAGGGTTTCTCTCTATTACTTCCTTTTTGTCACTACGCAGGGTCTTTGGCCGATCTAGGGTTGGAATACTAGTAACCCTATGAACAGTTTTCTTAGTAAATTTTACTGGCCCTGTTTCTAACCAAAAGGCTCCATCATGTATTTTGCTCAAAAATATGCGTACCCATTCAACTTTGAAAATAATTGGAAACTCTAGGGTTTTGGTCAATCCCTTTCAATTATTGAGAACTCATCTTTCAGTATTTTTTTCTCACATAGCTTGTCATATGAATTATAAATTTCTAGATCTCCTCTGGCTCCAATTTTTTAGTTGTAACATCTACGAACATCTTGGACCATGACAACTTTATCAGAAATAATGGATAATGCACCTATGAGATCATTCTTGTATGCAACTTTTGGAATGGGCTTGAACTCTGGTTCCTTAACTTCATTACTAACCAATTGTATTTCATGACTCTCTTTTCCCTTAGTGGCTCCAAACCCAGATGCCATTGTTTGCCAAACTAGGGTTTATAGTTTAAACAAGTTTATAAACACTGTGTAGCTTAGCACACAAGTAAAATACCTCAAATCGATGAAAATAATGCTAGATTTCTGTGGAAATCCTTGCAAATGGCTTTTAAGCTGCCCTTGATCTTCTGCACTCTTTTCATCTTTGCTTCATGTTTGAATAGTGAGAAATGATAAAAAATTGACCTATGTACTCTTCAAAATAGGGCAATTAATGCTTAGTGTACTGAAAAATGTCTACTCGGCACCTAAAGGATTTCAACATGACTCAGCACCCATTTTGTTTCACTTCGCTTGGCTCCCATTGATATTTCATAGCTCAACATCAAATATCAACTCGATCGCTGTTAGCAACATGGTACCTGAAGACAACTTTGGCAAATTTTTCAAGATTCTCAATTTTGACTTAGCATCTTTGCTTATGCTAATTTTTTCTTTGCAGTTCTTTTATGTCTTGGGACTGATGTATGATATAACTTAGTATATCAATCCCACACACCCATTCTTGCTTAATTAGATGAAGTTTCATCACTTGACCCATTAGGTGAAGTGATCTCTACACTTGATGTGATGCACTCATCTTTCTTCTTCCATGTCGTATTCATCTCACTCCTAATGTGTTCAACATCTATCTTTGCCTTTCCATTGTTGAACTTAGAACTTGGTGCCTTTGACCTTGTTGGGAAATTCTTGCTAATATGACCAGTTTTCAAGCAACTGAAACATGTGGTTTGACTCAACCATCTTTTATAGTTCCCCGTAAAATGTGTTCTTATGCAATTCTGGGGTATATGTCCATATTCCTGACAATAGTGAAAACTATACTTGGTGTTGTAATCCCAATGATAATGACTTTCATTTCTTTTTGTTTTTGTTGGCTGATTTGATGTCCACATAGGCTTTGATCTACATTCAAATGCCCTATGTCCATACTTCTTGCAATTATGAAAATGTCCATCAAATCCTTGTGTCCTTGTGACATTGGATCTGCAATCTTGTGTCATATGTCCTTGCATTTTGCACTTGTGACAGTAACTCTTGGTTTTATGTGTGTTTGGTTGATTGATTCTCCTACTCCTGCAAACATTAGCAGTATGCCCCTTCTTATTACATTAATGACAAGTGGGTTTTGTATCCTTACCTTTTTTGCTTCTTTGTTCAACACTCTTTGATGATTCTCCAACTTCAGTGCTGTTGTATCCAAGTCCTGATGTATCATGGGTTGATCTTGGAGATTTCAGCAATTGCTCAAAATACTTGATGGCTTCAATGGGTTTGTTGAAGCTCTCTGAGATTTCCTTTTCTCTTCTCAAGTCATTCTACAATTTTTCATTCTGCATCTTTAGTGTAGAGATCTCAATGTCTTTCACATTTAGTTCATGATGAAGATTCATCATTTGGGCGAGTGTATCCATCTGCATGTTTGAGATCCTTGTTAATTTAGTACTCTTTTCTTCCAGTCTGTTTGCAAGATTTCTTTTGTCATCTTCCATCATGAATTTTTCCTCAACTACTCTTTTCTTTTTTTTAGTGATTTTACATAACATTATGGCCTGTGATTCATGTTCCATCTTGAGAGATCTTATCTCATTTTCTTGATCTTTGTTTTTCTCCATCAGTTTTTCAATTACTACATCAAATTCTTTAGTGTCTCCATTGGCAAATATATTTGTGGTATCAATATCCTTGTAGTTTATCTCATTTTCAGCTATGGCTAAATTCTTTCTTTTTTTCAAGGATTTTCTTAGTTCCTCCCTTGCTTCCTCTACTTTGTGTAGAGCCAGTTGCACATCAATCACTTGATTGTCAACAATCTTCCCAAGTTTGAAGACTTCAATCTTTAGATCTTTTTCTTCAAGTTGTTAGACTTCTTCTTATGAGAACCTTTTGCTCTAATACCAATTGTTGGAATATTCAAATATGGAAAGAATACTTATGAGAGGGTGGGTGAATCAGAAGTATCACACTTTAACCAATAAAATATTTAACTAAAAGTAAATTGCATGCATGTAAACACATCAAATAAACATGAAACTAATACATGCATCAACAACACATAACACTAGAATTTGGTAACCTAGAAACCCTCCATAAATAAGAAGGTAAAACTAGGGTGGGGATGATACCCACAAAATTACTGCAACAATATTGTTCAACCACTTCTAATGGTCTGCCCTGTTAAAGGCCTACCCTGTTAAAGGCTTTACACTGTGTCAATAGTGACCTGGTTAAAAGATTTACAAACACTTTACATGAAGTGTCACCCTGTTAAAGGATTTAATCACCTTTTGATAAGGATCTACAAATAGTTGTTAAGCCAACCTATCTACATAGGGTTTCCTTTCTAATTCAATGGTAAGAAAGTATTAGGTATTATAAACCTGATAGTTTGCAATCCTTGATTGCTGAATGCAGGCACTTGTTCTGGCTCTCTCTTTGATTTTGATCCTCTGAGATCTAATTTATGTTTGTCTCCTTTTCTTTGTTCTGATCAACTAAATATCAAATTCCTACTCTTACCCTCTATGTCTCCTTTTTCTGAATTCCACTATGTTTTCCCCTTTTTAACACTGTTCTCTCCCCCTTTCATCCATCCTTTTTATAGTGAGATTTTTGTCTTCCTTAAAAAGACTTCAAAGACTTAGGTTTAGATATGGATCTATGATCCACATTGAATCTCAATTTCCTGCTCAATACTTGCCTTTTGCTGATTGGTTGCATGCCTTTCCAATTTTCCAATTGGTTGCATGCAAATTGCATAGGAAATGTGAAAGATTTGTTCTTATCTCTAGATCTTTCAAGATTTACCTTGTGTTGGCTACAAAAATGGTTTACATCATAGTTTGTGCAATTACAAACTCTTATGCTGATATTCTGAGTTACTCGACTCATGAAGCATTACTGATGCTTGGCACATGCTTTTTCCTAGATAGCTCGGCACCTAAACGAACTGTATCACTTGGCACTTGATATCACTTGGCACTTGATATTACTTGGCACTTGATATTACTCGGCACTTGATATCACTCGACACTTGATGAAACTGAATTTCTCAGCACATGACTATGACTCAGCTCCTACTCTTTGCTCGACATGTGTAGTGAAAAATGGTTAAGTTTATTTGACACTTAGTTGTCAAAATTATTCTTTAGACCAACACAACTTCCTCTTTGCAAACCATCTTTTGAGAAAATTTAAATCAGTTTGTGAGGTGTCAGCATCTCGGACCCAATTGCCTTCATTAAGAAATCCCCCTTCTATCCACTACCTAATATTTGATGAGTCCATTGGAGGCATTCATTGACTATATTTGAAGGACTGGAGCACAACATAAATTATAGTATAGCTACTTAATTGAAGTTCTTTCTTATTCCTTTCTACAATTCTGTAACCTTTTCACAAACAAATTACTTCATACACGTGCCAAATAAAATCTTCTCGTTAATTGCTTCTGCTCATAAAAGGCTTGAAATCTTTATTCGCATAAGGTGGGACTGCAAAAATCTTTTGTGTTATACTCCATTTTTTTTTTACAGATCTAAATCTTTCATATGAAATAAATACACAAAGAAGCACCACCTTTTGTTTTTAAAATCTGTGCCATCAATCTTAACAAATCTTGTGATCAAGGGATGTAGAAAAAGGTGACAAGTATTCTGCTTGACAAGTTGGTCAATCAATCCAATGAGAATGGACCACGTATATAGCTTGCTTCTTGGTGGAATCTCCATTTGGACCCACTAGCAACTAAGTACATGTGTCGAAAAGTTGCTACCTTGCTATACATAATAGAACGAGCACCTTGCCACATCAAAGTAATGACGGCCATTGATTTGATATTGATCATATGGATGACATGCAATTACATTGCTTAAAAGAATAGTGGTGGGGCCCATATTTTCTATCTCATTGTATGTATCCTTTGAGAAACTTTTCATAGTGAGATAGTGACAACCATTGATTTGAGATCAATCCGAGGGTAAAGAAACTACACAAACTTCTTAAGATTAGGTGGGTCCAATATTCGTTATCTTGCATGGAGTAAACTAGGCACATCTTTTTTATGGTGAGATAGCGAGAATCATTGATCTTAGCTTGATCTAACGATCAAAATCCCTCCTACATTTTATGAATGGGGGGCGGGTCTAGAAGATTGATGATGTGATAAATTTTGCACCGCTAGCTTAAAGAAAAAACAATATTCTAATTCCAATCATCTTTCTACATTGCTTGGGTTCCACCATATGCTCATTTCATGGCAACTCACTATATCACTAATGGCAAGAGGCCTAGATTTTTCAATTAGTGAGGTAGCGAGCTCCAGTGACTTAACAAAACTCAGTGCTGGAAAACAAAAGCATGTCACATCATATTTCCCCACTTAGTAGTTTTGACATGGCAATGATATCATCATTTATTATGCCACTTGGGACTCTTAATGACCACCAAGAAGTTTGATAACTGCCATGACATGGGTTTCCAGGTTGATCGCTACCTCGCTATCGGCAAGAAACTTGAACTTCCCAATGACAAAGACATGAGTACTGGAGCTTGAAATATTCCTAGGATCCCTAATTACTTTTCTAGCTTAGGGAGCAAAACAAAGTTCATGTGATAAAAAACCAACATGAAACTTTTTTGGTCATTGCCTCCATTTATCTGGGCACCACAACTTAGTTTGACAGTGGTCGCTATGTCGCAATGGTCACTTAACTCACATCTTATTATAATGACAAAGTGATAGCCCCCGATCTTATCACAATCGAGCAGTGCTCCTTAAAAGGAAAAGAGATTTAGGGTGCAAAATCTAAAGAACATAAGGGAATATTTGAAAACTTTTAAAAAGTTTGCGCCTAAGTTTAAAAAAAAAAAGAACAGGAGACCTAGGGTTCACTTAAGGTATTATAATAGCCGTGTTAAGAGACAAAATTTGAGACTTCAAAGGATTTCAACAACACATGAATCAAGGCATGACTAAGGTAACCTAAGATTATAAAAATTATGAATAATGAAAACCCTGGTCTGCAAAATGCAAAGACCTAAACTAAATTTTCACCAAAATTTTAGACTTTTTCTATACTGTGAAAAATTAGATCAACAGTAGCTCTGTCTGGGGATGATAGACTACTTGAGTCTATGCAAGAATTCAGAATCTATGGAAGAGCAAACCACATACTTGACTTTTTAAATGACAACTTCTTTAGAGAGCACAGAGCAACACACATAAACAAAAGACTAGGTTGTACAGAGAAAAACACAAGGATCTACAAAATATACACAATGTACAAGCACTATTGTTCATGGAAAAGTAGATATCTTAAGAAAAGTATCTCTTCAAGAATTGTCCATGAACTAGCAATTCAAGAATATCTCCAGTTAGATCTCTCAACAAATATGAATCTTCTCCATGTGTATCACAAATGTTATATGGGCCAAGCCAGATTGGGTCAAATTTACCATGCTTTCCTTTATCTTCCACTCTAGCATTCCACATCAATACCATGTCACCTATTTCAAATTTTCTCTCAATGGTTCTTTTGTCATATAAATGCTTCATTTGTGATTGCAAGTTGGCATTTTCAAGAGAAGACTCTTTCCTTGCTTCCTCTAGTTGCAATATGTCATCCATTCTGAGTTGCATTTCATCAATGACATCATCTTCATACAATTAAACAAATTTATACATCTCTTTTAGGTTATTCTATGGAAGTCTAGCCTGTATACCATAAACCAGGTCAAATGGAGCACATCCAATGGCCCTTTTCATAGTAACCTTACCAGCCCATAGGGCTAATGGAAATTTTGAATCCCAGGCTTTCTTATTTTCTCCTAAAATCCTCTTGATGATTTTTAATATACTCTTATTACTTGATTCTTCCTGACCATTTCCTTGGGGATGATAGGGTGATGATGTGTACTCTATAATGCCATATTTCTTACAAAAAATAAATTATTTCTCTAATCTAAAACACATAGCATTATCTGTTACAATCTTCTATGGGCACCCAAATCTAGTCACAATATTATTTAGAATAAAATTAATCACCACCTTACTTGTTGCATTCTTAGTAGGGACTGCCTCAACCCACTTGGTGAAATAATCAGTGGCTACTAAGATCCACAAATGTCCACCACTAGATTTATTTGTGATCTCACCTATAAAATCAATTCCACATTGTTGAAATGGTACCTACAATTTAATTGGTCTCAATGGAAAATTCCCAGAGAATTTTAACTTTCCACTAAACCTTTGACAAGCATCACAAACCTTTACAAACTCATGAGTATCTTTGAAAAGTGTTGGCCACCAAAAACAAGTCCTAAAATTTTTATGAGTAGTGGTTTTAGCCATATAATGACCACCACACACACCTTCATGCATATCATTCAAAAATCTTTTAGACTCAATCTTATCCACACACTTTAAAAGTACCCCTTCCATATTTCTCCACCAAAATTGACCCTGCACTATAACATACCTTATGGCCTGCAACTTGAGGGATCTTTTCTAATTTTCTATTAAATTTGATAGAGATTTCATAGTTTGCAAATAATAAATTACATCATTGTACCAATTAGAGGTATCCATATCACAAAAATTATCCTTGCACCTATCATCAAGTTAATTAATTTGGTTTGCCTCTAGATTGGCTTCTGTCATCAATTTGGCCAAACCTTGACCCCTGACTAGTTTGGTAATTTGAATATCAATATTAAACTCTTGTATCCTATTAATCCATCTACACCTCTTGTTGTGAAAAAATGTCCTTCATAGCAGCAGTAGGAACAAAAGCAATGACATTAGCTCTTACTAACTAACGTCTAAAAGCCTTAACTCCCTTCACCAGTGCATATGCCTATTTTTCATTAATGTTATACTTAAGTTCTGTTTCTTGCAAAGACTTGCTGAAGCATGCAATGGACTTCTCATAACCTTCCTCATTTTTTTGTAACAATACTGCAACAACAATGTGAAATGAGGCAAAATAAAATATATGCATTGGTTTATCATAATTTGGAGCTCTGAGGATAGGGGCATCTTTAATAGCTTGCTTAATTTTTTTGGAATGCAATATTAGGTTCACCATCCCATTTTATCTTAGATCCTTTCTTTAGCATCCTTGATATAGGCCTACTAATTTCTACAAAATTTGTCACAAATCTCCTAAGAAAGTTGATATGTCCAAAGAATGACTAAATGCCTTAACACTTTTGGCTTTCTGAATCTTGTCTATTACTTCTACCCTTTTAGGGTCAATCCTCACTCCATGCTTACCAACTAAATATCCTAGCAACCTTCCTTTTGTAACACCAAAATTACTCTTCCTTGGATTCAAATAAATACCATATTTAAGGGCTCTAATAAATACCTTTTCCAAATGTAGGAAATGATCATTTTCATCCTTGGAATAGGTAGTGAGGTCCTCCTAATATACAACCAAAAAAATTTCAACAATATCAACAAAAGCAACATTCATAGCCCTTTAAAAAGTAGCTCCAGCATTAGTAAGCCCAAAAGGCATCCTGACATAAATATAAGTACCCCATGGAGTAGTGAAAGAAATCTTAAACTATTATGATTCTTTAACAACCACTTGATTGTAACCTAAAAATCCATCCATCATTGACATAAGCTTCAAACTAGTAACCCTTTGCAACATAGCTTCCATGTTTGGAAGACCATAATTATCTTTTAGTGAAGATATATTAAGAATTCTAAAGTTGACACATAACCTTATATCTCCATTTTTCTTCCTGACAAGAACTAAATTGGATACCCAGAAGAATATCTAATAGGCTTTATGATTCCTACATCTCTCAATTTGATTAATTCCTCTTGCATTTTGGGAGCCAGAGTCGGATTTATTGGTTGTTGTTTCTGCCTAAAAGGTTTGGCATCTGGTTTCAAAGGGATTTCATGCTGAAAAAGATCCTCCCTATAGGTCTTTTGGTCATCATATGACAATGAAAACACATCTCTATACTTCCTTAATAGGTTTATCAAATCTATCCTTATTTTAGGAGACAATTTCTTACCAATATATACCCTTTTAGGTGTTTCTTGAGTTCCTAAGTTCACCTCCTCCAAATTTTTGACATTGCATTCATTAATATTCATTTGTGACCTATCCTGGTTATCAAAAATTATTTCCAAAACAACTAGACCCATAGGTATTTTATTTGTCTTTAATTGCACAACTTCCTACCCAAAAACAATATCTTTTCCATCTATACTCTACATAAGCCACACAATCAATTTCTTGTCCTAACAATGTACTATCACAGTTCAAAAATCTAAGGATATCCTTGCCATCTTCAAACACTTGCCAATTTTGAACATTATCAGGGATAAAAGGTCTAGTTTGAATCTCAATCTTAGACACACTGGAAAATGTAATATCATCAGGTTTTATTGCTATGTTAGCCAATAAGTCTGCCATCTTATTATTTGTCCTATCTTTCCAAATTATCCCAAATGCATCAAAACATTCAATCCCATACTGCTTTTCTATATTGTTTTAACCTTTTGTTCTTTGATACATAAGCATTTCTTACTTGGGATACCACCAATTCAGAATCTCTTACAACATGTAAACACTTTATACCATGCTTATGAGCTAATTTAAGACCTAACAATAAAGCCTCATATTCTGCTATATTGTTAGTACAAGGGAAACTCAAAGTAAAGGAGAAATTGTATGTTACCCATGTTGGAGATATTAGCAAAATGCCTACACCAGATCCATCTTTGTAGCATGCACCATCAGAAAACATAGTCCATACATCACCCTTGTCTATTTTTGTGATAGCTTCCATTTCCATCTGAGACTTATATTTGGATTTCTTCAAAGTTGAAACTTCAGCTCTAAATGCATTGATGTCTGTATCTTAAAAAAAAATTCATATTGTCTTCTATATCTTCCTCTATCATGTATATACTTTTAGGCTCCCTATTGACTTTTATCAAATTCCCCTCAATATTAAAAGTGGCAAATGAAAAATCACATTGTAGACTCCCACCCATGGCAACACTCCACTTTCTTGATAACAACATGCCATACTAAGGTGGAATGTCAACAACCAACACACTCATAGTAAGTTCTTTGTTAGGACAGACTACTAATCTCTGTGACAAAGAATTTATAGTGCCTGTGACTATAACTTATCTTTTATCCATAGCACAAAATCTTCCTTGAGTAGTATCCACCTTTAAACCAAATTCCTTCATTATTTCAAAAGGCATCACAGTATTGGAGGCACCAGAGTCAGTCATTCAATTTTTTAATTTCTTACCATTCACTAAAATACTTAACAAAAATGGTTCAACATTTCCCAAACACTGATTTATAGAATTATCCAAAAACATTTGAGGAATTTGAGACACAACTACTTTAGCTTCACTGGCCTTTACCTTTTCTTTACTACTCTCTTTGGGACTATGGTTTTCATTGCACTCATGTCTCACTTTTGTACCAATATTTCCCAACCATGCTAAAGCTTTATCTCTATGTTTAGGGATCCTTAATAATTCAGATAAAGGAACTTTGACAATGATTTGTAATAACATTGTAGTCATATCTAGAAAAGAATTAGATGAGCTATCAATGGTTTTACTCCTCTTATCATGATGCTTATCATGAATACTTACCTCACCTTGGTGATTCTTATCACTTGTAATGATTGCTTTTGGTATCTTCTCATCTAACTTTTGCAGAACACTATTTGGGAACTCACCAACTTTAGGATTATTTTCCTTCTTTGGTTCCCACTTTTTATTTGTAATCTTAATCTTCTCAATAGGGATTTCTTTAGGCTTCATAGCTTCCCTTTTTTTAGGATTAACTCCCTTTATAAACATGCCATCCACCTTATCATTTCCTTCCCTTTTAGCCATGTTTCTAGTTTGTACTTGAGCTATCATGTTTATGATAATTTGGTCAATCTCTTCCCTAGAAGGCTTCCTTAAAGTGATTTCTTCTTTGGCACTTACCATGTTACATATAGTGTCTTCAACATCACTCTCGTTAGAGAACACTTGCTATTGCACTTTATTCTAAAACTTCCTTTTCTCATTTACATCTCTATCATAATCCTCATAGTTAAAATGATCATAATGTGATTCAAACATGTTACACCCTACATCCTCTTGGTCTTCTTGATATTCTTGACATTTTTCTACTACATTCTAATTTCTAGGGAAAGACAAGGCTACTACACAAGATTTAGGAGCATAGGGTAATTGACACACAAAACACCACATGGGTTTAGCAGTGAATTCAAGTTCATCTACTACATTTACAAAGTTTCTAGATCAGGGATCAAGGGTGACCCTGTTGTTTGTATTCTTGGGCGAAGGGACATTTTGCTAACCATATTTCTAGGTGGTAGTATAAGGAAAATTTTGCAACCTATTTTGTCTATTGAAATTTGACTAGTAAGGGACCCTATTTTTAGTAGGATTCCCATCATTTTTCACCTAAGGAATATTTAAATTCTTTATAACATTTAAAACTTGACTTATCTCACTAGGCTCTTGCTTTTTCCCACCTACACCTTTGTTATCCTCCTTTCTATTTCCCTTATTTCCAAACAATCTAGGGTCATCTCTCTTACTTTCAAGCCTTCCTAAAATTCTCAAATTATTTTCCACATTTATGGAAATTTTTAAAGCATCTCTTAAAGTCCTAGGCTCTTTACCCCTAAGTTGGTATGCCATTTTACCATCAAAAGCATTCAAATAAGTAATCAAGCATGCATTATCATGTAATCACATGGCTTGCATTAGCTTGTACATTCTCTTCTAGAATCTAATGTTAAATCTAGTGACAGATTCATTAAGTAACCTCTTAATATTATTGAATTCACTCAAAACATAGCTTTGATTTTGCTTGTCACCATATTGTTCCTTGAAATAGTATTCAATATCCTTCCAATCAACAATAGATAATTCAGGAAGTCTTTTGAACCATTCTCTGGCATCTTTAGTTAAGGACTGAACAAACAACTTCATAATAACATCCTTAGCCTCAACCTCATAATCACTCATCATATCAAGGAAACTCCTCAAAGGTCTTCACAAATTATAACATTATTCCGAGAAAATTTAGGCAACCTTTTCCTCATTTCTTGTGCAATAGGATTAGGGTAACTAGGGATTCCATCAAAACATATTTTCCTATACCCTTCTAATTGGATAGGTCTTTTGTGTAAATCAAACTTACGATAATGGTCAATATCTTTCCTCATGTTACCCACAGTATTACTAGTGCTTGCATCACCAATAGATTTGTTAAGATCTACGTTATGTGAAAATGAGGATAAGAAATAAGTAGATACCTTAGTAGTTTTTTGATTTGCATCATTAGATCCACCATCATCTTTAGGCATATCTACAAATTGCCTTTTAGCATTCTCCAAGAATTTGATCTTATTATTTATCTTAGCTATGGCTGCTTCATTTTCTGCAATCTCCAATTTCTTAACCAAGGCATTCTTCTCTTTTCTTTTCTTTTCGAGCTCAATATCTGAAAGTGACATGGAATCATGGATCTGAACAACTTTTGTTGGTTCATTAATCTTAACACCAATCTCCTTTTTTTTTCTCTTATCTTTAACTTTGATAATATGCCCTATATCCTTTGCTTTGCTATTGTTAGCTTCTAGAGCACTATAGTTTTTAATTTTTTGTATTACAAGTCCTTCTAGGTTTAGGTTCTAAGTTTCTAATAGATTTTTTTCTTGTATTTTAAGCTATTTAACTTGACCTATAATCTCTGGTTGTCATGCCTTAGCTGCTATTTCATTTTTCTTCTTTAGAGTAGCAATTTTCCTAAGTAATGTCTATTTTTCTTCAAAGGCTTTTGTAATCTTTTCCTCCCTTTCCTTTTGTAATTTTTTATTTATGGCTTCTTGCTCTGCCAATTGCATTCTCAAGACTTTGATCTCATCAAGATCTACGATAGTAAACTCAAAACTACCAGTTTTTTCATAATTGAAACTCTCAGGATCTAGATGTTTTGGTGCCACTCCTCCTTGAGAATAGTCAGACAAGAAAGGGTTTGTACTTTATTGAAAAATATTATTGCTATTCCTTTTGTATAATCTAAGTGTATTATGCAACTCTACAATTTCTTGGCATATTACTTTAAGTGTGCTAAAAAAGTCATCACCAGATAGCCCAGGATGGGATCTAGAACTCTAGCAAGATGATTCCCTTTCCATAGTAGAAAAATGAACATTCTCTCCCCTTATTTCTTGCTCTTGGGGATGGTCTTCTCTATGCATTTGATATCTCTTCACAACCCAATTTTGTCTTCCCATAGGAGGGAGATCAGTTTGTAATTTGATTCTTGGGTTTTTCCTCACATTTTCTCGTGTGTTTCTTTTTTTTTCCATGATTTTGAGATAACAAATATTCTAAATAATGACACTAGTTAAAACCCTATGAGTCACCACCCACCCTATGAGAATGGGAAAAACTTTTGAATGGATCACACTTTTTTTACTAAATTCCACATAAAAAATATGAATAACCCTCAAGACCACAGAAAATATCTCAATAAAACATATACCTCAGACTCTACCCAAGGGAAATATAGATCTTAAATGATACACTAGTTTATGACACATAAAGCATTGTCCCCAATAGAGTCATGATTTTGTTGGGGTTTTAAAACTACTAAGAAACAAAATTCTCAATACCAGAATGAAAGTGCTCAAATAATCTAAAGATTAGCTAATTCTCATAATCAATTACACAAGTAGATCATTTGGACCCAACTTAAATGAAACTGAGGATGGTTTCCTACTCTTTAGGTTCTATTAAACCAAGGTGGGTATACCTAGGGATGATTATAAAGAAAACTGTTCTATGAAATTATCTTAGTTTCATTTTGATTCTCATCTTCTATCCTTAGGCACATACACAGTTTATCAATTTCTTTAAAACTCTCAAATCTATATGCATCCCCTATAAGTAGATCTGGTCCTAATTCTCCTAGAAGTTACAAGTATTTTTGGGAATAGTAGCTACCTATGACTCAAAAAACTAGACGTGAGTGAGTGGAAACCAGCATTACAATCTTGAACAAAATAATAGATGAATGATTTTGAATTCATAATAGTTTTAACATGTAGAGGCATAATTTACTCTTGATCATTTTTTATTTATAAGACTAGTACCTTATCTAGTGGGCAACTGAGTCAATTATTGGTAGGAGACCTTATTCAATCAGCTTGTAATTGAATCAGTAAACTATAATCACCTATTTCCATTCTTACATGATATCCTCTTCATAAACTCATGAATTCTATCAATTTATTGAAGCATTTACATAACTCATTGAATTAAAAGCAACAATATAATCAATACACACCCCATCCAAAATGCATTCAATCAGATGAACATTATCCAAATGATCTCAAAACTGAAAAAATCATGAAAAGGAGACAGAAAAATAGTAACACAGATTTTGGTGTAAATATCCCTTTGTATTATCCTTCTTGCTAACTAATACAATAACCAATAGGAACTCAGTAAGGAACCCAAAGAATCATACCGACTCTACATTTCTATTCATTATTAGGAAAAATATCTCTGAAAATAAACTCAGAACAACTATATATGACTGGACTAAATGTACTTTCTTGGAATAACTGAAGACATACAAAAAAATTTGGACCATCACAATGCCTTGAAAACTCACTTATATAGGCATGAGTTGCAACAAGCAATAGGCAAATGCGATTTACAGGTGTCCTTCACACAAGAGACTTGAAACACCTATTAGAAAAGACAAAATTGCAAAGAACAAAAATACATGCAGATCAAATATTCCTTTGTGGGTCCCTTTCTATTACATTTCATTATTTTGATTTGGTTGCAACTCTGATTCCTTTGTGTATGCAACTGCTAAGCCCACCAATTATGAAATCTATTCTAAAGATTGGAAACTAATCTCAACCCATGGGTTTCATCATCATTATTCTCTATTGTGAGAGTCACTCTTACCTGTCACTATTCCTTGGTTATACTAGTATCCTAGGGTAATGGGATTGTCTTTGAATACGAAGCATCAAAACTTTAGAGGTAATGTGGCTATCAAATATAACAAAATGAGCAATTTATACTTCCTCAACCTTATCTACATTCAAAACCATTCCTCTACCAAAATATATCCCTCTTTTGAAAAGAAAGACACGCGTTAACAAAAAGTAAGTGTAATTATATGCATGAAACCCATGAGTATAAAATCTTCTTCACCCTCTCCAAAAACTCTACACATGGCTCTATATATCTCTACTACCCTAGCGTTGAAGTATACTTTCTTGAAAAATTCTTTAGAGAATGATGTTATTGCTGATATGATTCTAATCTTGCCAAGTTCACCCTTTACTCTTTTCACTACCTTAGTGGCTCAATTATAGCTCTTTACCATAGTCTCAAGGAGATCATAATCCATAAAAACATCTGAGATTGCTAGTCTTCCTCGGTCAAAATTTCATATATTGGCTAGTGGAGTAAACAACTTCCTCTTTGCAAACCATCTTTTGAGAAAATTTAAATAAGTTTGTGAGGTGTCAGCATCCTGGACCCAATTGCCTTCATTAAGCAATCCCCCTGCTATCCACAACCTAAGATTTGATGAGTCCATTGGAGGAATTTGTTGACTATACTCGTAGGACTAGAGCACAATAGAAATTATGGTATAGCTACTTAATTGAAGTTCTTTCTTATTCCTTTCTACAATTCTGCAACCTTTTCATGAACAAATTACTTCACACACTTGCCAAATACAATCTTCTCATTAATTTCTTCTACTCATAATAGGCTTGAAATTTTTATTCACATAAGGTGGGACTACAAAATTTTTTTGTGTTATACTCTATTTTGTTTTTACTCATGCGAATCTTTCATATGAAATAAATACATAGAGAAGCACCACCTTTTGTTTTTAAAATCTGCATCATCAATCTTAACAAATCCTATGATCAAGGGATGCAAAAAAAGGTGACAAGTATTCCACTTGACAAGTTGGTCAGTCAATCTAATGAGAACAAACCATGTATATAGTTCCCTTCCTGGTGGCATCTGCATTTGGACCCACTAGCAACTGAGTACATGTGTCAACAAGTTGCTACCTCGCTATACATAATAGAATGAGCACCTTGCCACAGCGAAGTAATGACAACCATTGATCTAATCTTGATCATGTGGATGATACACAACTGTGTTACTTAAAAGAACAATGGTGGGCCCCATATTTTCTATCTCATTGTATGTATCCTCCGGGCAACTTTTCATAGTGAGATAGTGACGACCATTGATCTGAGATCAATCCAAGGGTAAAGAAACTTCACAAACTTATTAAGATGAGGTGGGTCCCATATTTGCTATCTTGCATGGAATAAACCATGCACATCTTTTTTATGGTGAGATAGCGAGAATCATTGATCTTAGCTTGATCTGACAATCAAAATCCCTCCTGCATTTTATGATTGGGGGGGGGGGGTCTCTAGAAGACTGATGACATGATAAATTTTACACAGTTGGTGAAAGAAATAATAATATTCTAATTCTAGTCATCTTTCAACATTGCTTGGGTTCCACCATATGCTCATTTCATGGCAACTCGCTATATCACTAACAACGAGAGGCCTAGGATTTTCAATTATTGAGGTAGCGAGCTCTGGTGACTTAACAAAACTCGGTGCTAGAAAAAAAAAGCATGTCATATCATAGTTACCCACTTAGTAGTTCTAACATGGCAATGATATCATCATTTATTATACCACTTGGGACTCTTAATGACCATTGGGAAGTTTGATGACTATCATGACATGGGTTTCCAGGTTGATCGCTACCTCGCTATTGGCAAGAAACTCAAACTTCCTGATAGCAAAGACACAAGTATCAGAGCCTAAAATATTCCAGGGATCCTCGATTACTTTTCCAGCTCAAGGAGTAAAACAAAGTTCATGTGATTAAAAACTAACATGAAACTTTTTCGATCACTACCTCCATTTATCCAGGCACCGCAACTTAGTTTGATGGTGGTCACTATGTCGTGATGGTCACTTAACTCACATCTTATCATAATGACAAAGCAATAGCCCTCGATCTTATCATGATCAGGTGGTGCTTTGTAAAAGGAAAAGAGATGCAAGGCACGAAATCTAAAGAACATAAGGGCATATTTGGAAAATTTTAAAAATGTCATGCTTGAGTTTTTTTTTTTAAAGAATAGGAGACCTAAGGTTCACTTAAGGTATTATAATAGCCATGTTAAGAGACAAATTTTGAGAATTCAAAAGATTTCAACAACACATGAATCAAGGCATGACTAAGGTAACCTAATATTATGAAAATTATGAGGAATGAAAACCCTATTCTACAAAATGCAAAGACCTAAACTAATTTTTCATCAAAATTTTAGACTTTTTCTATACTGTGAAAAATCAGACCAATAGGGTACTAACAAATGGATCTTGTTATGAGATAGAAGGTGTCTAAATTTCTTGAAAGCTCTTATGACTACAAGGTCTTGATTTTATACATAACCATAGTTGTCTTCATATTCCTTAAGCCCTTCACTAATGAAGGCAATAGGTTATTCTTTATTCTTATCATTTGTTTGAGTCAAGACAGTAGAAATGCTTCACTCACCACCTAAGGTATAAAGAATAAAATCCTCATTAAAATTTGGTTTGATGAGAGTGAGGGTTAAGGCTATCACTACCTTGATCTCTTCAAATATTTCTTTCCCTTCCTTGGTCCATGAGAATACCATATTCTTCTTAAGTATAATTGTAAAGGGCTTCACCATGGTAGCTAAATTAGGAATAAATCTCCTCACAAAATTATCCTACCAAGAAAACTTTGCCTCCCTTTCTTATGGCTAGGAAGGGAAAGTGCAAGTATTGCCTTTATTTTTTCTAGTTCAATGGTTAAACCATCTTTAGATACAATGTTTCCTAGCAATTTCCCTTGATTAGTAGCAAAGACACACTTTCTCGAGTTTAGCGACACTCCATATTCTCTACATCTTATGAATACTTGCTTGAGATGACCAAAATGAATTGTTATATTCTTTGAATACACTATGATATCATCAAGGTAGACCAACACAAACCTTTCAATCATGTTTTTGAAGGCCATCTCCATTTCCTTTTGAAATGTGACACCTAAATTTGTTAGTCTAATATGTATTTTACTATAAGCATAGGTGTCCAACTTCATTATGAATGAAATATTAAATATTTGTCAGTGACTTGACCAACACTTGGTTATAACCCAAGAATCCATCCAAGAAAGAGAATCTCTCTGAACCACTAACCTTAGATAGTATTTGTTCCATGGAAAGGAGAGGATGACGGTCCTTAAGAGAAATCTGGTTGAGGTCCCTAAAGTCTACACATAGTCTTATTTCTCCATTCTTCTTCCTAACAGGACAAGGTTTTCCACCCAAGATGAGTTCTTGCTAAGGAAAATTATATTATCCTCAATTATTTTATGTAGATCTCTTCTCATTAATGGCTCAATCTTGGGATTCACTGGCCGTTGTTTCTACCTTATAGGTTTGGCATTATCAATTAAATCTATGGTATGTTGAAACAAACTAGAGTCAAAACCCTTTAAATCATCATATGTCCAAGAAAATACATTATTAAATTCTTGGCATAGATGAATGAAATTCTCTTGCTAGATTTTAGAACATACCTTTCCCATGTTTAAGGATTCCATCAGCAACCCTAACTAGTGTATAATATTCTTTGTCTGCAACTAGGTTCATGCCTTTGTTTCTTTCTTAGTCATCAGAATTTAAGACACCTTCTAAGGTAATGAGACCCTTAGGAAAATTATTGTAACTAAGATTGATGATTGATCCCCATACTGGTCACGCAACTTAGACTAATTTATTTCTCAGAATTCTACCTCATTTTGTAAGAAACTCACAATTTGTGCATTAGATTCAAACACTTTCCAATTGGTGTTGTTGTCAGGAATAGTAGGCCTAGCTACCACTTTAATCTATTTCTTCCTTTTAGTCTAAAGGCTCTTTGGCACATCATAAGATGCACCCACTAATACAATTCTATTAGCATGTCCATTCTTTATTCTAGGGATGCTTTGAATATTAAATGCATTGAAACTTTTAAGAAAATATCATACTTTATGTTTATAAGACATGAGAAAACTATTCTTAACAACATTCTGATTCTTCACTTGACTAACCCCAACTCACTATCTCCATATTCACTTAATACTTGGATTCCTTTTTTTTAAGCAAGAAGAAGACCTTGAATCAAGGGCTCATACTCAGGCACCTTATTGGTACAATTAAATTAGATCCTGAAGGAGAAGTAGTACCTTACTAGTGTAGGAGAAATCAACATCACACTAGCCTCTTATCCATTATTATTTCTTGATCCATCATAATACATACTCCATATCCCACTCATATCTTCTTTGGTCTTTATAAGGTTAGGGACAAGAGCATCCTTTTTGATATACAGTATGTAAAAAGGCCTATGTAAAGGGTTTCTGATATAGGATCAAATTGATATGCATTAGCCCATTCATCTAAGAGGAAATCAAGTATCTCTGCTAGAGAAGTGGCATGCTCATTTTCTATGTAATTCTCATCTATCTCTAAGATGGTGTAGTTCATATTGATAAGATTAGGGGTGTAGGGCTAAATATAATGGAGGGCTAAAGGCTTTACTCTAATTGAAGCCTTGGTCCCATATATTATTCTAAAATATATATATGACCAATTAGAAGATATGTAGCCACCTATTTGGGCAATGAAGTCTCTCAAAAGACAAATGGAAAAGTGTGGCGTGACCTCAGCAACTGATATATCTTGGGTCATTATACAACTAGGGCATGCATGTAGGGCCATTTCAACATTCCTAAGGATCCCTATAGTCTTGATAGTACTACCATCCAATTGTAATACATCCCTAACAATGGTCTCATATTTCATTTCTAAAGCATCAATAACATACTTAGGCACAACTAAACTACTAGCCCCTGAATCAATCATGCAATTGTGGACTACTTTATCCCCTATAATTAGAGAAACATAAAATAGAGGAGGTCTAACCTTTTTATGCACTTCTCCTTTCATTTATTGTTGTACAATACTTATGACATTCTCCATGCTAGGTGGTTGATCCTTTGCCTAGGTATAAAAAGTCAGATTGGATCCATTAATGATGAATAGGGTTTCTCATTTAAATCATCCATTTGTTAGCCTTTGAAAAATTCTTGTTAAAACCCCTATGGCTCATTCCTTTTAAATCTTGCAGGTGCAAAATATTTTTGAAAAAAGGAACTTTGGTGAATATTCTATTTTCTTTTAATTTTTACACACCCTCAAATAGTCTTTCCTCCCATGTCCTCACTGTCCAATTTTGAAAAGATTTATAGTTCTCATTAACTCACTATGAAAAGGTGTGTGAAGGATATGTATTGCAATGTAGCAAGTACCCAAAAATATAGAAAATGGAATCGTACAATGAAGGTGTGGCAATCAAAGATTTGGTTGTGGCCAAAATTTCAGTCATGTGCACTTTTGGTAGTGTCAAAGCAGTAAAAGTAATCCAGTAAAAGTCAGCTAGAAGATATCACTAGAATAAGGGTTTTCCCAATGACTCATTACATCGCTATCAAAAAAACTAAGTATCTCACTATTAGTGAAGCAACGAGTAGTCGCTAAGTACAAGATGCGGTGGCTTCCAAACTTCTCGATGACCATAAATTTGTCCAAGTGGCATGGTGTATAATAACTATCATTGTTAGAAGTAGTTAATACGACTAATGGTGGCTTGATTTGTTTCTATTCTTTGGCACCGAGTTTTGTTAAAGACACCAGAGCTTGCTACCTCGCTATCAAAAAATTTTAGTAGCTCACCGTCTGTGACATGACAAGTCACCAAGAAATGAACACATGGTGGAACCTAAAAACAATGTGGAAAGGTGACTTGGATTAGAGTAAGTTTTTGTCGTGCCAGATCTAAATAATTTTTATGTAATCAGTATACCCGGCCCATGCCCCATTCATAAAATGCATGAGGGATTCTTATCATCAAATCAAGCTGAGATCAATGATCCTCACTACCACATTATGGAAAGATTTTCGGTGTTTACTCTATGCAACATAGTAAATATGGGACCCACCTAGTGTAGAGGCAACCCAACATTGATTAAAATGTGGAGAGATTAAGAAGGTTGAAAAATGAAGAAATCTTGAATTTTGAAGACCATGGAAAAAATCATTAATAATCTAAAATGTAATGTTTTAATTGGAATTAAAATGTATTTCATGTGCATTACTTTGTAATAGGAAAAATGATCTCCATAGGGAGACATGGGAAAACACAAGGCACTCAAATAGGAAATATGGTTTTGTAACCATAACTATGTAACTGATTGCAACTCTTTAAGAGAGAGCAAGTATAAGGAAAGATTTGGATAGGGGAGAAAAGGTAGAATTTAGAGTTTTGAGATTCTTGAAGGGAAAAAGATCTCAAGGGCTCTCTAGCAGCAGCCAAAGAGCCAAGCATTGTAAAAGCCTAGTTAAGTATTAATGAATAGTTTTTTTTTGTGTGCAGTTTTGTTTTGTCCTTATCATTTTGTTCTTCTCTTTATGCATTCAAATTTTTTTTAGATCTCTATTAAATGACCATAGAAAAGTGTGATCATTGTTTATTGGCAAAGAATATTGGTTACAAAACTATTATTGGAACCACAAACCAGCTTGGAAAAGTTGAGGAAAGTTGAGCATGAGTGACATCAACACATTAATTGGTGAAATATTTTGTCACAAAAATTTGGGTCCTCTTGCGGGGGTCATCTCTCACAAACCCACCATTGGATTACTCTCCATTTTTGATATGTTTGAGAGAACCTAATTGCACACCTTCTCACTAAAGAAATTTGGTAGATGTTATGTGTATAAAAATTTATTAAGGTCTTTTTATGGGTCTATGAAGAGAGGCGTCTTAAGTGTAGACAGGTGGTAGCATTATTATTAAGGTGGTAAACAATATAGATTCACATGATGTGATAATTAGAGTTTTCTATCTATAAGGATAAACACAATGGAGCTGAGGTGATGAGTATGATATTATCATAGCCCAATAATGGCCATCCATAGGCTAATAGTGGGTATGACAACCCAAGAGAAATGCCAATTAGATTAAAGATTTAGTTATGAAACTAATTTAAGTCTGAAGATTGAACCACCAAACAGAAAGTTAGGCAGTCTTTTCAATCAACATGGGGTAGAAGAATTTTTTTTTTACATCACCACCACTCTTCAGTGTACTTCATGAAGTTTCTTAACCTTTGGATTGATCTCAGATCAAGAGTTTTTGCTATCTCACTAGGAAGAGTTGCTTGGAGGATATGTATAGCGAGGTAACGACTTGATGACATGTGTTCTTAGTTGCCAGTAGGTCCAAATGGAGATGCCACTAGGAAGGGAGCTATATACATGGACCCCTCTCATTGGATTGACTAACCAACTTGTCAAGTGGAATACTTGTCACCTTTTTTCACATCCCTTAATCACAAGATTTGTTAAGATCGACGACACAGATTTTAAAAGAAAAAAAACAAAAGGTGGTGTTGCTCTATTTATTTATTTAATATGAAAGCTTTGCATGTGTAAAATAAAATAGTGTATAATACAAAAAAAATTTGCAGTCCCACCTTATGTGAATAAAAATTTCAAGCCTTTTATGAGTAGAAGCAATTAATGAGAAGATTGTATTTGGCAAGTGCGTGAAGTAATTTGTTTGTGAAAAGGTTGCAAAATTACAGAAGGAAATAAGGTAGAACTTCAGTTAAGTAACTATATTATAATTTTTTTTGTGCTCCATTTTTATAAGTATAGTCAAAGAATACCTCCAATGGACTCATCAAGTCTTGGGTTGTGGATAGCAGAGGGATTTCTTAATGAAATCAATTGGGTCAGGGATGCTGATACCTAGCAAACTGATTTAAATTTTTTCAAAAGATGGTTTGCAGAGAGGAAGTTGTTTATTCCACTTACCAGTATATGGAATTTTAACTAAGGAAGACTAGTAATCCTGAGTGTTTTTGTGGATTATGATCTCTTTGAGACTGTGATAAAGAGTTGTGATCGAGCCACTAAGGTAGTGAAAAGAGCCAAGGGTGAGCTTTGCAAAATTAGAATCCTGTCAGCAACGACATCACTCTTTAAAGAATTTTTCACGAAAACATACTTCAATACCAAGGTAATAGAGATATATAGAGTCCTATGCAGAGTTTTTGAAGAGGGTGAAGAAGATTTTATACTCATGGGTTTCATGCATATAATTACTCTTACTTTTTGTCAATGCATGTCTTTCCTTTCAAAAGAGGGACATATTTTGGTGGAGGAATGGTTTTGAATGCAGATAAGGCTGAGGAAGAAAAAAGTGCTCATTTTTTTATATTTGACAGCCACATTGCCTCTAAAGCTCTGATGTGTCATATTAAGTGAGAATCCCATTACCCTAGGATACTAGTATAACCAAGCAATAGTGACAGGTAAGAATGACTCTCACAGTATAGTATAATGATAATGAAACCCACAATTTAAGGTTAGTTTGCAATCTTCAAAACAAATTTCATCATTGGTGGACTTATTTTTTGCATACACAAAGGAATCAAAGTTGCAGCCAAATCAGAATACCGAAATGTAATAGAAAGGGACCTGCAAAGGAATATTTGATATGCAAATCTTTCTATTGTTTGTAGTTTTATCTTTTTTGATAGTTTTTTTAGGGCTCTTGTATAAGGGAAACCTATAAATCACATTTTCCCTTAGCTTGTTGCAACTCATGCCTATATAAATGAGTTTTCAAGGCAATGTGATGGACTGAGACATGTATAATTTTTAGTTTTAAAAAAGAGAATACAGTCGGTCCAATATATGTAGTTGTTCTTTTGAGTTTATTTTCAATTATGTATCTTCTGATAGTATTAAAGAATGACAAAATCAGTAAGATATTCTAGGTTTCTGAGTGAGTTACTATTGGTTACTGTATTGGTCATATAAAAGGATAATGCAAAAGGGTATTCATATTATATCTGTGTCACCATTTTCTATCTCCCATTTCATGAATTTGTAAATTTTGAAGTCATTTGAATAAGGTTTAATTGGTTGAATGCAATCTAGATGGGTTGCATATTGGTTTATAGTTGCTTATAAGTCAAAGGATTATGTAAGTGCTTTAGTAAATCAATAGAGTTCATGAGTTTATGAGCGGGATATTTCATAAGAATGGGAGTTGGTGATTATAGTTGATAGTTTCATTACAAGTTATTTGAAATAAGATCTCCTACCAATAGTTGACTCCTTGCCCCATGGATAAGGTACTGGTATACAAATCAGGAATAATTGAGATCAAATTCTGCTTCTACATGACAAATCAATTATAAATTCAAAATTATTCTTATTCTATTTGGTTCAAGGTTGTAATGTTGGTCACCACTCATTTACATTTAGGTTTCTAAGTCATAGATAGCTACTATTCCTAGAAATATTTGTAAATTCTAGGAGAATTAGGACCAGATCTGCTTACAAGGGATAAATTTTAGAGTTTCAAAGGAGTTGATAAACTATGTATGTGCCTAAGGATAAAAGATGAAAATCAAAATGAAACTAAGATAATCTCATACACCAGTTTTCTTTTGAGTCATCCCTTAGGTATACCCACCTTGGTTTTGCAGAGCCTAAAGAGAAGAAAACCATTCTTGGTTTTTTTTATGTTAGATCCAAATGGTTTGCATGTGTAATTGAAAATAGGAAATAGCTAGTCCTTAGGTTGCATAAGTATTATCCTTTTGGTATTGAGCATTTTGTTGCTCAGGAGTTTTAAAACTCCAACAAAATGGTGAGTCTGTTGGGGATCGTATTTAGTGTTGCCATAAAATAGTGAATTATTAGAGATCTGTGTCCCCTTGGGTAGAGTTGCATAAATTTCATGAGAAGATTCCTGTGGGTTTGAAAGTTGTTAACATTTTTCTTTAGATTATTAAGTGAGGTAATTGTGATTATCCATTCAGTAGATTTATTCCCATTCTGATAGGGTGGGTGGCGATTCAAATAGTTAACCAGTGTTAGTGTTTTGAAAATTGTTGTCCTAAATTATGGAAGGTAAAAGAAATACACAAGAAAATGTGAGAAAAAAATCAGGAATCAAATTAAAAATTGGTCTCCCTCCTAGAAGAAGACAATATTAGGTTGTGAAGGGAAACTAGATCCAGAAAGGAAGCTATTCACAAGAGCAAATAGTAGGGAAAGATAATGCTCACCATTCTGTTGTTGAATAGGTGCCTTTCTTTAAAGGTCCAAGATCTCACCCAATTTTGTCTGATGATTATTTTTATAATACCCTTGAAATGATATGTCAGGAAAAGGTTGTACAACTGCATGCACTTAGTCTTGAGGATAGGATTAGTAATAATTTGTTCTAGCATAGCACGAACCCTTTCATGTCAGATTATTATCTTAAAAAAGTGAGACCTAAACACTATGAACTTGAAAGTTTCAATGATGAGAAAACATTAGGGTTTGAGTTTATTATCTCTGATCTTGATGAGAATGAAATTTTGAGAGCACAACTTGCTGAGCAAGAAGCTATTGATAGGAGGTTTCAAAAGGAAAGAGAAGAAAAGATCACAAAGGCTTATGAAGAAAAGAAAGAATTACTTAGGAAAATTTCTATTCTAAAGAAGAAAAATGAGATAGTAGCTAGTGCTTGGCAGCCTGAGATTGTGGGACAAGTAGAACACCTTAAGAGGCAAGAGCAGAATTTACTGAAAAATCAAAAAATGAATTTAGAGGGACTTGTGATATAGCAAATTAGGAATTATACTACTTTATAAGTTGATAACAATAAAGTAAAGAATGTGGAACCTGCTGCAGGTGTTAAAGATAAGGGAAAACAAAAGGAGATTGGTATTAAGATTGATGGACCAGTAAAAATAATTCAAATCCATGATTCCATGTCACTTTTACATATGGAGCTAGAGAAGAAAAGAAAAGAGAAGGATGCCTTGCTTAAGAAATTGGAGATTGCAGAAAATGAAGTAGCCATAGCTAAGATAAACAATAAGATCAAATTCTTGGAAAATGCTAAAAGACTATCTGCAACTATGCCTAAAGATGATGGTGGATCTAATGATGCAAATAAAAATACTACTAAGTTATTTGCTCCTTTCTTATCCTCATTTTCACATAAAGTAGATCTTAACAAATATGTTGGTGATGCTAGCACTAGTAATAATGTGGGTAACATGAGGAAAGATATTGATCATTATCCTAAGCTTGATTTACACAAAAGACCTGTCCAGTTAGAAGGATATAGGAAAATATGTTTTGATGGAATCCATGGTTACCTTAACCCTATTCTACAAGAAATGAGAAAAAGGTTGCCTAAATTTGCTAGGAACAATGCTATAACTTGTGAAGACCATTTGAGGAGTTTTCTTGATATGATGAGTGATTATGAGGTTGAGGTTGAGGATGTTATTATGAAGTTGTTTGTTCAGTCCTTAACTGAAGATGCTAGAGAATGGTTCAAAAGAATTCTTGAATTATCTATTGTTGATTGGAAGGATATTGAATACTATTTCAAGGAACAATATGGTGATAAGCAAAATTAGAGCTACATTTTGAGTGAATTCAATAATATTAAGAGGTTACTTAATGAATCTATTGCTAAATTTAACATTAGATTCCAAAAGAGAATGTACAAGCTTATGTAGGCCATGCAATTAGATGATAAGGTATGTTTGATTACTTATTTGAATGCTTTTGATGGTAAAATGGCATACCAACTTAGGGATAAAGAGCCTAGGACTTTAAGAGATGCTTTCAAAATTTCCATAAATGTGGAAAATAATTTGAGAATTTCAAGAAGGCTTGAAAGTAAGAGAGATGACCCTAGATTTCTTGGAAATAAGGGAAATAGAAAGGAGGATAACAAAGGTATAGGTGGGAAAAAGCAAGAACCTAGAGAGATAAGTCAAGTTTTAAATGCTATAAAGAGTTCAAATATCCCTCAAGTGAAAAATGATAGGAATCCTACTGAAAATAGGGTCCCTTACTAGTCAAATTTCAATAGACAAAATAGGTTGCAAAATTTCCCTTATACTACCACTTGGAAAGATGGTCAGCCAAATGTCCCTTCCCCCAAGAATACAAAAAGAGGGTCACCCCTTATCCCTTATCTAAAAACTCTATAAATGTAGCAGATGAACCTGAATTCACTACTAAACCCATATGGTGTTTTTTGTGTCAATTACCCCATGCTCCTTAATCTTGTGCACTAGCCTTGTCTTTCCCTAGAAATTAGAATGTAGTAGAAAAATGTCAAGAATATCAAGAAGACCAAGAGGATGTAAGGTGTAATATGTTTGAATCACATTATGATCATTCTGACTGTGATGATTATGATAGTCTTGTAAATGAGTAAAGGTAGTTTTAGAATAAAGTGCAATAGCAAGTGTTCTCTGATGAGAGTGATGTTGAAGACATTGTATGTAACATGGTAAGTGCAAAAGAAGAAATTGCCTTAAGGAAGCCTTCTAGGGAAGAGATTGGCCAAATTACTGCAAACATGATAGCTCAAGTACAAACTAAAAACATGGTTAAAAGGGAAGGAAATGATAAGGTGTCTAGCATGTTTATAAAGGGAGTTAATCCTAAAAAAGGGGAAGCTATGAAGCCTAAAGAGATTCCTACTAAGAAAGTTAAGATTACAAATAAAAAGTGGGAACCAAAGAAGTAAAATAATCCTAAAGTTGGTAAGTTCCCAAATATTGTTCCGAAGAAGTTAGAGGAGAAGATACCAAAAATGATCATTACAATTGATAGGAATCACCAAGGTGAGGTAAGTATTTTTGATAAGCATCATGATAAGAGGAGTACAATCATTGATAGCTGATTTGATTCTTTTATAGATATGACTAAAATTTTATCACAAATCACTGTCAAAGTTCCTTTATCTGAAATATTAAGGATCTCTGAACATAGAGATAAAATTTTAGCATGTTTGGGAAATACTAGTACAAATGTAAGACATGAGTGGAATGAAAACCATAGTAAAAAAGAGAATAGTAAGGAAAAGGTAAAAGAAAAGGAAGCTGAAGTAGTTGTATCCCAGATTCCTCAGATATTTTTGGACAACTCTATCGATGAATGTTTGGGAAGTGCTGAGTCATTCTTCTTGAGTATCATAGTAAATGGTAAGACATTAAAAAATTGTATGATTAACTTTGGTGCTTCCAATACTATTATACCTTTTGAAATAATGAAGGAACTAGGTTTGAAGGTTGACACCAGTCAGGGGAGTTTTTGGGCCATGGATAAAAGAGAAGTGATAGTCATATGTACTATTAATGCCTTACCTTATAGATTGATAGCCTATCCAGACATAGAACTTACTATGAGTGTACTAGTTGTTGATATTCCACCTCAATATGGTATGTTATTATCTAGAAAATGGAGTGCTACCATGGGAGGGATTTTGCAATGTGATCTATCAATTGGTACTTTTAACATTGATGGGAATTTGGTAAGAATAAATAGAGAACCAAAGAGCATATATATGATAGAAGAAGACATCGAGGATGATATGAAAAATTTTGTGGATACAAATGTAAATGCATTCAGAGCAGAGGTTTTAACTTTGAAGAAATCCAAACATAAGTCTCAAATGGAAATGGAAGTTGTCATAAAAATAGACAAGGGTGATTTATGGACTATGTTTTTTGATGGTGCATGCTGCAAAGATGGATCTAGTGCAGGCATTTTGCTGATATCTCTAGTAGGGGTAACATACAAATTCTCCTTTACTTTAAGTTTCCCTTGTACTAACAATATAGCAGAATATGAGGCTTTATTGTTAGGTCTTAGATTAGCTCATAAGCATGGGATAAAGTGTTTACATGTTGTAGGAGATTCTGAATTGGTGGTACCCCAAGTAAGAAATGCTTATATGTCAAAGAACAAAAGGTTGAAATAGTATAGAAATGCAGTATGGGATATGATTGAATGTTTTGATGCAATTGGGATAATTTTGAAAGAGAGGACAAATAATAAGATGGTAGACTTATTGGCAAACATAGCAATAAAACTTGATGATATTACATTTGTCGGTGTGTCTAAGATTGAGATTCAAACTAGACCTTTTGTTCCTAATAATGTTCAAAATTGGCAACTATTTGAAGATGATAAGGATATTTTGAGATTTTTGAACTATGAGAATATGTTGTCAGGACAAGATATTGATTGTGCAACTTATGTAGAAAACATAAATGGAAAAGATATTGTTTTTGGGTAGGAAGTTGTGAAATTGAAAACAAACAAAATTCCAAAGGGTCTAGCTATTTTAGAAACTATTTTTGACAACCAAGATAGGTCACAAATGGATACTAATGGATATAATGCAAAAGATTTAGAGGAGGTGAACTTGCGAACTTAGGAAACACCTAAAGAGGTATATATTGGTGAGAAATTGCCTCCTAAAATTAGGAAAGATTTAATAGACCTACTAAGGAAGTATAGACATGTATTTGCATGGTCATATGATGATCTAAAGGCCTATAGGGAAGATCTCTTTCATCATGAAATCCCTTTGAAACCAAATGCTAAGCCTTTTAGACAAAAACAAAGGCCAATAAACCCAACCTTGGCTCCCAAAATGCAAGAAGAATTGAGCAATTTAAGAGATGCTAGGATTATAAAGTCTATCAGACATTCTTCTTGGGTATCCAATCTAGTACTATTAAGAAAGAAAAATGGAGATATAAGGTTATGTGTTGATTTCAAGAATCTCAACATAGCTTCATTAAAAGATATTTATGGTTTACCTAGTATGGAAGCCATGTTGCAAAGGGTGACTGGATCAAAACTGATGTCCATGGTGGATGGGTTTTTAGGATATAATCAAGTGGTTGTCAAAGAATTAGAACAATTCAAAACTACTTTCACTACTCCATGGGGTACTTATGTATATGTCAGGATTCCATTTGGGCTTACTAATGTTGAGGGAAATTTTCAACAAGCAATGGATGTGGCTTTTTCTGATATCATTAATAAATTATTGGTTGTATATCAGGATTATTTAACTGCTTATTCCAAGGGTGAAAATAATCATTGCATGCATTTAGAAAAGGTGTTTATTAGGGCCCTCAAGTATGGTGTCTCCTTAAATCCTAGAAAGTGTCAATTTGGTGTTACTAAAGGAAAATTGTTAGGACATTTAGTTGGTAAGCATGGAGCGAGGATTGACCCTGAAAGGGTAGAAGCAATAGATAACATTCAGAAACCCAAAAGTGTTAAAGGGATTTAGTCATTTTTTGGACAGATCAATTTCTTAGGAGATTTGTGACAAATTTTGTAGAGATTAGTAGGCCAATATCAAGGATGCTAAAGAAAGGATCTAAGATAAAATGGGATGGTGAACCTAGTATTGCTTTTCAAAAAATTAAGCAAGCTATTAAAGATGCCTTTGTCTTTAGAGCTCCAAATTATGACAAACCAATGCATATATTTTCTTTTGGCTCATTTCACATTGTTGCTGCAGTATTGTTACAAAAAAATGAGGAAGGTTATGAGCAACCCATTGCATTCTTTAGCAAGTCTTTGCAAGTAGTAGAACTTAAGTATGACATCAATGAAAAATAGGCATATGCATTGGTGAAAGGATTTAAAGATGTTACTTAATGGGAGTTATTGTCATTTATTTTGTTCCTACTACTGTTGTGAAGGACATCTTTTCACAACAAGAGGTATCTGGCAGGAGACGTAGATGGATTAATAGGATACAAGAGTTTAATATTGATATTTAGATTACCAAATTGGTTAGGGGTCAAGGTTTGGACAAATTAATGATAGAAGTTAATCTAGAGGCAAACCAAATTAATCAATTGATGATAGTTGCAAGGATAATCTTTGTGAAATGGATGCCTCTGACTGGTATAGAGATGTAATCTATTATTTGAAACATATGAAATCTCTATCAGAGTTAACAGACAATCAGAAAAGATCTCTTAAGTTACATGCCATAAGGTATGTTATAGTTCAGGGTCAATTGTGGTGGAGAAATATAGAAGGGGTACTTTTAAAGTGTGTGGATGAGATTGAGTCTGAAAGAATTTTGAAAGATATGCATGAAGGTGTGTGTGGTGGTCATTATATGGCTAAAACCACTACTCATAAAATTCTTAGGGCTTATTTTTGGTGGCCAACGCTTTTTAGGGATACTTATGAGTTTATAAAATTTTGTGATGCTTGTCAAAAGTTTAGTGGAAAGTTAAGATTCTCTAGGAATTTTCCATTAAGACCTGTTGAAGTACAAGCACCATTTCATCAGTGGGGAATTGATTTTATAGGTGAGATTACAAATAGGTCCAGTGGTGGTCATTCATGGATCTTAGTAGCCACTGATTATTTCACTAAATGGATGGAAGAGATCCCTACTAAGAATGCAACAAGAAAAGTGGTGATCAACTTCATCTTAAATAATATTATAACCATATTTGGTTGCCCACAAAAGATTGTAACTGACAATGCTATGTGTTTCAAATCAAAGGAATACAATTTTTTTTGTAAGAAGTATGTCATTATAGAGTACATAGCATCACCTTATCATCCTCAAGGGAATGGTTAGGCAGAATCAAGCAACAAGAGTATACTAAATATTATCAAAAGAATTCTAGGGGAAAACAAGAAGGCATGGGATTCAAAATTGCCATTAGCTCTATGGGTTGATAGGGTTACTGTGAAAAAGGCCATTAGATGTGCCCCATTTGATTTGGTCTATGGTATATAGGCTAAACTCCCACAAAATAACCTAATGGAGATGTATAAAATTTTTCAACTATATGAACATGACATCATCGATGAGATGCAACTAATAATGGATGATATTTGGCAACTAGAGGAAGCAAGGAGAGAGTCTTCTATTCAAAGTGCCAAGTTACAATCATGAATGAAGCATTTATATGATAAAAGAGCTAGTGAATAGAAATTTGAAATAGGTGACATGGTACTAATGTGGAATGCTAGGGTGGAAGATAAAGGAAAGCATGGTAAATTTGACCCAATCTGGCTTGGCCCATATAAAATTTGTGATAAAAATGGAGAAGATTCATATTTTCTAAAGGATTTAATTGAAGGTATTCTTGAATTTCCATTTCATGGACAATTCTTGAAGAGGTATTTTTCTCGAAGTATCTGCTTTCCATGAATAGTATACAATTTCTTGTACATTTTCTAAATCCTCTTGTCTTTGTATAGTTTCCTGTGCATAGTTTTCTTGCATGTGTTGTTCTCTCAGTGTTGTCTCTTTGTAGGGAGTCTAGTTGTTCTGCTTCTCCCAGAAATTCTAAGCCCCCATTTGAATCCAGAGAGTTCAATGTCCCTAGATAGAGCCACTGTTGGTCTAATTTTTCGCATGACAAAATTTCCTTTTCCCGGGTATAAAAAGTCAGATTGGATACATCAATTTTGAATAGGTTTTGTCATTTAAATCATCCATTTGTTAGCCTTTGAAAAAATCTTGTTAAAACCCCTATGGCTCATTCCTTTTAAATCTTGCGAGCGCAAAATCTTTTTGAAAAAAGGAACTTTGGAAAATATTCTATTTTCTTTTAATTTTTACGTGCCCTCAAATAGTCTTTCCTCCCATGTTCCTCACCGTCCAATTTTGAAAAGATCTACAGTTCTTGTTATCTCGCTATGGAAAGGTGTGTGAAGGATATGTATAGCGAGGTAGCGAGTATCAAAAAATTTAGAAAATGGAACTGTACAATGAAGGTGCAATGGTTGGAGATTTGGTTGTGGCCAAAATTTTAGTCACATGCACTTTGTTGGCAGTGTCAGAGCACTAAAAGTAATCTAGTAAAAGGTAGCCAGAAGACATCGCCAAAATAAGGGTTTTCTCGATGACTCACTACCTCGCTATTGAAAAAACTAAGTATCTCGCCATTAGAAAAGTAACGAGTAGTCAGTAAGTACAAGATGTGGTGGCTTCCAAACTTCTCATTGGCCTGTAAAGCTCTGATGTGTCATATTGAGTGACAATCCCATTACTATAGGATACTAGTATAACCAAGCAATAGTGATAGGTAAGAATGACTCTCACAGTACAATATAATGATAATGAAACCCACAGTTTGAGGTTATTTTGCAATCTTCAAAATAGATTTCATCATTGGTGGACTTAGCTATTGTATACATGAAGGAATCAGAGTTGCAGCCAAATTAGAATACTGAAATGTAACAAAAAGGGACCCGTAAAGGAATATTTGATCTACAAATCTTTCTGTTGTTTGCAATTTTGTCTTTTCTAATAGGTGCTTTTAGGGATCTTGTGTAAGGGACACCTGTAAATCACATTTTCCCTTAGCTTGTTGTAACTCATGCCTATATAAATGAGTTTTCAAGGCAATCTGATGGTCTGAGACATGTATAATTTTTAGTTTTAAACAAGAGAATACAGTTAGTCCAATATATGTAATTGTTCTTCTGAGTTTATTTTCAATTATGTATCTTCTGATAGTATTAAGGAATGATAGAATCAGTAAGATATTATGGGTTTCTAAGTGAGTTACTATTGGTTATTGTATTGGTCATATAAAAGGATAATGCAAAAGGGTATTCATATTATATTTGTGTCACCATTTTTTGTCTCCCATTTCATGAATTTGTAAATTTTGAAGTCATTTGAATAAGGTTCAATTGGTTAAATGTAGTTTGGATGGGTTGTATATTGGTTTATAGTTGCTTATAATTCAAGGGATTACATAAGTGCTTTAGTAAATTGATAGAATTCATGAGTTTATGTGGGGGATATTTCATAAGAATGGAAGTTGGTGATTATAGTTGATAGTTTCATTACAAGTTATTTGAAATAAGATCTCCAGCCAATAGTTGACTCCTTGCCCCATGGATAAGGCATTGGTATAAAAATTAGGAATAAATGAGATCAAATTCTACATCTACATGAAAAATCAATTATAAATTCAAAATTATTCTTATTCTATTTGGTTCAAGGTTGTAATGCTAGTCACCAATCATTTACATTTAGGTTTCTAGGTCATAGATAGCTACTATTCCCAAAAATATTTGTAAATTCTAGGAGAATTAGGATTAGATATGCTTACAAGGGATGTGTATAAATTTTAGAGTTTCAAATGAGTTGATAAATTATGTATGTGCCTAAGGATAAAAGATGAAAATCAGAATGAAACTAAGATAATCTCATACAGTAGTTTGCTTTTGAGTCTCCCTTAGGTATACCCACCTTGGTTTTGTAGAGCCTAAAGAGAAGAAAACCATTCTTGGTTTTGTTAATGTTGGATCCAAATGGTTTGCATGTGTAATTGAAAATAGGAAATAGCTAGTCCTTAGGTTGCATAAGTATTATCCTTTTGGTATTGAGCATTTTGTTGCTCAGTAGTTTTAAAACTCCAACAGGTTCAATGCTCTCTAATTCTTGTTGCAGTAGCCTCTTATGCATAGGCATAATAGAAACAACATCCCACATGGAAATATTCACATTTTTCTTCTGCATCTACTCTACCACACTGAATGAGGCATTAGGTGCTCTAGTAGAAGCCTTGGGAGTTATATGTTGAGGAGTTTGAGATGAAATATCTTAGGGGCCATTCACATCTCCTTTACTATTATTCTATTTTTTTTGTTAAGGAGCATTGGATTGATCATTTTCTAGTTGTATATAAGGTAATGTATTTGATTTTGGAGCTTGATTAGGAGGAGGAGGGGTAGCATCTTCAACAACTCTTCTTTTGCTCCTAGTATTGTGAGAAATTGAGTCTTGGTTTACATTATAGTGTTCCTCCACCTAATGATTCATGAATAAGAAATCACCCTATCTTTGTATATGTGAGACATCTTTGGGTTGGTTCTCATCATATGGTTGTCCTTCTGCGAGCTCTTGAGTGGTCAAAACCAAATAAGATTTATCCTTTTTACACATACAATAGGCATAGGAGTAATTGTTAGAGGGGCAAAAATCTTGGTCTTGAGCCATATTGTCTTGAGGGACTATGTTCCTATTGTGATTTGCACTTCGAGTAGAGGTATAATTGTTCTTCCTACTCTGATCAAAAGAAGTATTCCCATGATTATGATTTAGAGGCCTACCATTATTTGGAGTTTGATATTGCAATTGAGGAGCCTTATTACCCTAAGCTTGCTATCTCTCCAAAGTCACCACTTTGTTGCTCACTTTCTATATCACGGAGAAGCTATCTTCCAACTTCTTCTCTTGACCTTACAATCTTTTATCTATGTTCAACATCATAGATTGCATCATCTCCTTGATTTCATCCATTTCATTTGAAGATGTGGAAGCCTGAGGGGATAGAGCAAGGGGTTTTGATGTGGAAGTTATGGGAATAGGGGCCATTGTTGGTTGGTGATTTGGGATATCAGGGGAGAAAGGCATAGGAGGCCTTGGAGCTAACTTTCCTCCTTGTATCAATATGTTTTCTGCCTTTATTGTTACTTCATAAACATCAACTAAGGTATCTCCTCCCATGCTTTGGATTGTAGTAGCAATATCACTATTAAAATCTCTAAGGTAATGTAAGAAGGCATTAATAAGGGTAGCCTTCACTAAAGTAGGTATTCCATCCCATGTCTTTTGAAATCTATAGTTGAAATCAATCATACATTCATGGGGGGCTCTTTTTATAGTAGTTAGTTATTCTAAAAGTGACAAATGGTCACTTTTGTCCTTAAAATGTTTACATAGTCCTACTTCTAACCCATCCCAATATGTTATAGAACTATGTGATAGACCCATGTACCATTGTAGGGCTTTCCCTTTTAAAGATGAAGCTAAGAGTCTAACAGCCACACCATCTTCTATAATACAATGGATATTGCAAACATTTGCAACCTCCTGGATATATTCTAAGGGAGAGATGGAATTTTCAATAGTGAATTTAGGTATACTTTTAAGTGTAGCTACTGGTATGTCATGTCTCTAGGCTAGAAAAAGAGGAATTCCACCATTAAAGGTGGCAAAAGCATGAGCTCTATCCATATAAGAAAGTGGTCTATTGATATGAGCTGAGGGTATTCTAGGTTGAGATCTCACAATAGGAGGAGTGGAAATAGATCTTACAGGGGCATGTATTTCCTCTATTTATTAACTAGTGATAAAGTTACTCTACTCTTTCTTCTTCTAGTATTTGAAATTGAAAGCTCTTGGTACTAGAATTTACCCCTAGAAGATGCCCTTGTTTCAGCTTTGGGCATGAATCACAACAACTATGGTGTCATGCCCCTGACAGTTCTACATCTGTTACCTCAGACTTTGAGATTAGTTTAATTTACTGGATGGTTTGGTACTTGTTTTGAAACATTGATTTTGTAGAAAACTATTTAGTTTCTGGTATCATTATGTTGTTTTTTTTTTATGCACTGTGAGAATTTAGATGTTTCTAACATCTGATTCTCAGAATAAATGTTTTAATACTTTAGTATTGTGTTATTATTAAGATCTCATTATTTGAATCAATTCAGATTCAGGAATCCTATAGTAAAGAAATGGTTTTCAGATAAGGCAATTCAGTTTTAAAATTTTTCATTTTGGATAAGTTTCAGTTTCATAACTTATGGTCTTTTTTGTACTTTCAGACTTTTGATTAATGTGGCATTAAAATTTTAACTGTACCAAGAATCTTTTATTTGCCAGTTTTCTTTTAGTATATATATATATTTATAACATTGTATAAATGTGTATATATATAAAAATAAGTGCATTAGTATTAAATAATTTTATATATATATATATATATATATATATATATATATATATATATATGTAATTGTTGGTATATTTGTGTGCTTGTGTTTATATTTATACAAGTTATAATTGCATGTATATGTTTATACATATTGATATGTTGTGATCTTAGTATCAATTAGGATTAATATTAATATTAATATAAATATTAATATTAACATTAATACCTAATTCTATGTTAAACTAAGTTAGTACCTAAGCTAAACTTGAACTAAGACCTAACCTAAGCTTTTCTGTGCGTGACTGCTAGCCTAACTAAAATTTAGCCTTGTTTTGGACTTAGCATATGGCAGCAATGTTATGGGAATTAATGGTGGGCAGGTTCATCGAATTGCGAATAGGTACTATGTTTGCCAAGTGTTGGAAAGATGAGAGAATAAAGTTTTAGGGATAAGCTCGCAGTTATGAGCATTGATTTGCATGGTTAGTCTGTTGTTTTGGCTTGGAGTTAGTTGGAATTCAAGTTCAATTTGCCATTGATGAACTCCAGTTGGGGTATAATGGAAACTAAGTTGAACAAGTTCCTTTGTGCTTATTATGGGGATTCTAGTGACCATGAAGAAGATTTTCGATTCTCACCCTAGCTCTATAAATCCTCACGAATTCGTATTCCTCATTCCTCTGTCATTCCATGGTTTCTGTTATTTTCGTGGTTGCATTTCTCAAATTTTGTAACTGAGAGGGTTTCATTGGTATCTATGTTCTAAGGCTTAGAGAGTTTGGAGGCTTGGGATGCGAGTTGGAAGTAGAGGGCTCTCCAGGCAGCTTTTCCTTGAGTATCTTTGTACACTTGCATAGGCAGGGGGCTTTTATTTAACTCTATCCTATTTCTTTTGTTTTGTTTTATTTATACATGGCGAATATCAAATACGCAGTGGCTATGTGGAAAATACGACACCCAACTCTGTGAGTATGCCAAATTTTGGTGTGTTCATCGCCAAACTCGGTATAAACCCAGAATCGGGTGTGAATATATGGATACCCTATGCTTTGTGTTGCAATGAGTTTATAATGTTTATGTGGGTGATAGCGAAACTAAAAGTTGTACAGAATAGATTTAAAAAAAAATAGGGGTTTTATGTTTCTCACAAAACATATATATGGGTTTCGGTCTATCAAGATAGTCGCATTCTTTATGGTATCGATTTCTTAATGATTGTTATTAATAAGAGCCTTTTGGAACAGAGGATGGTCATTTAGTTGAACAATGGACATTAAATGTGTTATAATTATGTTATGGTATTGGAATTAGAAAGTTTTTAGATAACAAAACTGTTATACATGATGGTTTTCGATTGTTTAACCATAGCTTAGTAAGATCCATGGCGATTGTTAACTTACATCAAGTCTTAAACATAGAATGCAAACATGAATACCTTGTAGGCTGTAACGGTTTTATGAGTTTTGGGAAATTTTAGACTTAACCATTTTATTGACTATAGTTATTATTATTTTTGATAGGAAATCTATATTTCATTGATTTTGGTAAAAGAATATTGAGTATGATAATAGTCAACATTAAATTTCTTTGTCATCAACTTTTTGACAAACAGTTACTCTAAAGAGTAGGAAAATTTTTAGTTATCAGTAAGTTATTTGATTCATTCAGTGAAAAGATTATATATAACTATTTTAATTTTGACTTTAAATTAATAAGTCTTTATATATATATATATATGTATGTATGTATGTATGTATGTATGTATGTATGTATGTATGTATGTATGTATGTATGTATGTATGTATGTATGTATGTATGAACATATATGTATTTCTTTATGAATAGAATTGTTAGAGTTGAAATATATGATTACAATTCATAAGGTTACTGTGGTTACTTATTTCCAGAAATGGGAACTGTATGATTCTATTATTCAGATTTTAGTAAAATTCTTTCATTGTTAATAGTTTAAATATTAAAGAATATAGATAATGTGTTTTTGAAAGATTAAAAAAAAAAGGCAAGGCTGCATTTGATTCTTTAAAACATGGATTTCTTTTGGAAAATTAAGATTATGGTTTTGTTTGGTAATCTAATAAGTGATTACATTGGAAAGATTGGAAGTTTGGTGTTAAAAGATAAATTATAGTTGTTGATTCAATTGTTATATTGAAGCAATAGAAATATTTTATTAGTTGTAATTGAATAGTTAAAACTTTTATTTTCTTCCATTTTGTAAAACTAGAATTATGTGTGTATTAGATTATGCAAGTGTGATCCTTTAGATTGGGTGGCTGTCATAAAGCGAGTAACTTGTGGTGATAGAATTATTTTGCCAAATGCCCTTCGACACTAGTCTAGATCCTTATGGGAAAGTTTATGACAGTTATTTAATCAAGAGGTAATATTTAAAATTCATGGGCCAGGATTCATATAACAAGATAAGAACATTATGAATTCACTTGACATATAGAATCCTACGAATGGATGAACATAGATTCTTATGTTGATACCCATGAAACTACTGGATCATTACCTTGGCATATTCTGTGTGAGTTTATTTCTGCATATATGTTTGTAGGATATTATGTACTTGCTATAAATCTAGTTTTAAAAAGAAAAATAGAACTTTCAAATAATTCTTTATTTGGTTACATGTATTTCATGTTGTTATTAAATCTAACATGCAGGATTACTGGAGAACTCATTAGCTTATTTAGTGTTACTAAGCCCTGTTGTGTTTTTCAGTTGTGTTTGTTTTGATTTCAAGTCTGATATAGGATTTGTTTATGGACTTGGAAGTAGGAACTACTGCCTAATCATTAAAGACTGATTGTAGTTTGATTAATGGTTACGAATAACTCAGGATCTGAATTATGATTAGTCTTAACCTAAAAGTTTTTGTATTATTGATTGTATTTAAAATAAGGTTATATTTATATACTCAGACGTAATGTTTAGAAATGATTTAATTTTTTTTTAGTTCATTTCAGTACCAGTTTGAAAAAGCTATTTTGTAATGGCAATATGATATGAAGTTTAAAAAAAAATTGTACGGGTTTTATCCTTGTATCTTTGTATGGTATTATTGTGTTGTTTTTCTTTTGGTTATGGTTAGGGTGTTACATATGGCCTGAAACTAGATATGAAGGGTGTAGAGTCACCAAGTGCTTTGTGGAAATGGGCCTCTTGAAGGCCTAGAATACTAAGAGCACACTATTTCCTCAACATTAGCTTGAAATCTTTCCCTTTGACACCAATAGGCTTGAAATCTTCTTGAATAAGAGTCCCATCAAGCATGCCAAAAAATTTTGTTACAAAAGTTTGCACCCTTGTCCAAATTTTTTACCTAAGGTCAACCTTGTGAAACGTGGAAACAACCTCCAAGCTATGGGAATTGAACTATGGGGTTAAGTCTCTGAAGAAGGCCAACTTCCTTTACTATTAGGATGCACCTAACTAATATTGAAGAGGAAAAGGGAGAAATAATGCATATAAGAAAACTACCTAGTCTATTCTAAGGAGGTGATACACCAAAATAGAATGCTTGATCTTATCCCTACCCGTAAATGCACAGTTAACCAATTCCAACCTCAAAGAATGTAGATTTAGGCCTTTCTTATTCTAACAAACACATGCAAATTAGATTAAAAAAAAATTCTATAGGAAGAAACTTCACTCAATATCATTCAAATTCCAAAAGTAGGTACAATCATGAAAATTGCAAAATATAGGCAAGAACATTAACTAGAAGCAAAAAAGTATTGCATAGTGTGTTAATGGTTGAAAGAGATACAATAGATCATTACAATTACTTAGAGGCATAGAAATTATAGTAGTATGCATGGAAGAAACACTAGAGAATCAGAGAAAAATCAACCCTTTGAAAGGGTACAAAAATTGCTTTTATAGTTGAAGCATAATTGAGAAACTTTTAATGGGAAACAAAGCACAACTAACACCATTAAGATTGAATAGAAAATATAAAGATTGAGAAAATTCAATCTTGGAATAGACCTAGATGTAAGAAAATCCAATATTTTCCAAAATAATGACTCTAAAAAGACAAAAATGGTAGTCATTAATGCACAACTAGGTAGATGGATAACCAAGTGATGAGTGTGTGCTCCTTTTTCATTTACTAGGCATGGGAAATGTTGAAAGCAATCTACATATGGTTGAAATATTTGATCCGCCATTAAAGAGTTGTGTCTTCTTTGTTATTAGCATGCCAAGTCAAGTGTATCAATATGTCAATAATATTCAACATTCATCCTGCACCCTTCTTGCAATTATATTGGTTGAAGACCCTTTTCTTTTCCAACTTGGACAAGTGAGACACCCTTATCATGGTCAACTCAAGGTTCTACAATCCTATAATCATCAACCTATCTTAACGTTGAGCCCTCCTTGAAACTCCTTTGTGATCCTTTGACACACCACATTTTGTAGCATCATGCACTTATCTTACCCTATGATTCCTCAACTAGATCATCTCATGAAAAAATCATGGCATAGGTTTATAGATCAATCAATCTTTCTTTATGATATTACGGGCACATTTTCTTGACCTTACGATCTTATGATCACAATCTGGCATAATATTAGTAGTAGAAACACTTAACCTCTATGATCTTATGATTGCGGTTAGCTATCCCCTTGATGTTACTCTAGCACTTTCATCACTTGCACCTACAACCTTACAACATGGTTATTATAAGATTGCATTCATTTCTTTAACCCTTTCATGATCATCTATTGTTATGATGTTACAATAGCTAGATATCATAACATCGACAACTTTAATCCTTCCTTTTCATGATCTTTTTACATTGTCTATATCATAACATCGTGTGACTCCTTCACCATCCTAGACACATGTTGAAACCTCACCATGTCATTATGGGTATCCTTCTTGTAACTTTCATTGGTGGAAAAATGACAATAATTTGATCAATAATCCATCTAACGTCTCTGAAAACACACCAATTTGTGTCAGAACCTAACCAATAGAAAACATTGCCTTTTGCCAACTCACCTGTCAACCTATCCACCTCACCTATAGCCCATAAGAAAGATATGACCCACATGCCACATTTCAACCTCTCACTTTTTTGCCAAGGATAATGACCTTTTAACTTTGCATAGTGACAAAGAAACAAGTATGGATTATTTTAGATCTAACAACGGATGGAAACTTGCTGAAGACTATGTTGACTAAAGAAGAAAAAAAGCCCCACCTAGACACATGTCACAATATCACTTTGTCACATGAAATAAACTTTATTTGTTTCTACAAAGTGACAAAGCAACTCTCATTGATCTGGGAATATCTGATAGCTAGGAAAATGTGAGCCCACAGAGATATTAAAATATGAACTTAACTTTGGGACTTCAAATATAACACATATAATAAAGTATTCTTGCATGCCCTAATATTTGAATTTTCAAATATATGAACATTAGGGTATGCTTAGGCCTTTGAATTCATTTTTTTAGTGGGAAGGCATTTTTGGTTAACAAGAACTTTTGGAAACTCTCTTGCCAAATAGTGTCCTTAGAAATTCTTTGAAAAGACCTTTCATCTAAACTAAAAAGTTTTTGACTATCCCTTATTACCATCAACCTTGATTTGAAAACACTAATATAGTCAATCTTTAAATTTGCAAAGTGTTGAGAACTATTAATCTACAACTCTGATTTCAAGACTAAAAGTACTTTGTGACTACAAGTAACATTTTTTCTTTAGTTGGTACAAGAAACAAAATCATCTAATTGCTTTAATAAAGAAATATCTCTTCCCAAATAGTCAAAACCAAAAAGAGTGGTTGATAAAATGTGTCAATAATGAGTCTTGATTGTACCTAACCCCCAAACTAACATAAAGAGATAGACACAACTTTTGAAAGCGAACACACTTGTAAAAAAGTAAACACACCTGTAGAAATTTTTTTTAAAAAATCTTTAAAAAAAAGTTTTCCACTTTTAGGCCTCAAAGTAATGTTTCAAGAAGTACCCATTGACTAGCAATGAGACCAATTCCCCTTGTAAGGAACTTAGCCTAAAAGTATTTTCTCCCAAAAAATCTGCAATTTGATAAGGGTCAATCCACTGGATTGAAACTTAGTATGGCTTCCTAGCTTTTCTTTCACCTTGTCCCATAGGAGAAAAAGGTCAGATATTCTAAAAGATTTAATTGTAGCCCACTTTTTTTGAACCACCATTTGATGAAAACCTGGTGTGTTTCCATATTCTCTAAAGTGGTTCTCCTTTTCTCATCCATTTCTAAGAGATTCATTAATCTTATTTGAACTTTGTTAGCATCTTCAGTGTACCCACTCATGAATTTGAAAATAGGGATCTTGAGGTTAAGTGGAAACATTGGCTCTTGTGTATAGATGAGTAGATATGGGGATGTCTCATGAAAAAATTTTATCCTAACTCAATTTTTCCACAAAGCATATTTGAGTTGAGTGTGCCAGTCTTTAGGATTTTCCTTTAGCAAACACTTTATCACCGTGATCAAGTTCTTGTTTGTAGACTCAGCCACACCATTCCCTTGGGGATAGTAATTTGAAGAGAACTTGATTTTTACCTAATTGTCTAATGCCCACTAGGTAAGGAATATTGATGCAAAAGCTGATCCATTATCACAAAAAAGGAAGAATGGCATCCCAAACATAGTAACAATATGCTCTTCCAAGAAATTAGTAACAGATTTGGTAGTGCAGTTCCTAACTGTTTCAACCTCTGTCTAGTGTGTGCAATAGTTAGTAGGTGTAAGGAAAAACATATGTCCTATTGATGATGGTGGATTTACTACACCAATAAATTCTAGCCCCCACTTAGCAAAAGGATGTACCTCAAACACTTTGTAGTGGCATTACTAGATATCTCTCTCTATTAGCACTGGTCTAACAAATGTGGGAAGAATGTACATGTCTGAATGTATCCTTAAAGATTGTAGGCCAAAAATAGCTTGATCTCAAAATCATATGGGTTGTAGTGTCTATTGATCCATGTCCTATTCCATACTTATTGTGAAATTGTTCCAAAACTTCTTTTACTTCTTCACATCCCAAGCACTTTAGATAGATTCCTTCGTAATTCCTTTTATAAAGTTTCCTATCTTGTAGCATATATGATTCACACTTTATCTTGAGTCCTCTGCATTGGGAACTATTCATCCAATTGGGTTATTGATTTTGTAAAAGATAGTAAACAATATCATGATACCAAACATCTGTGATTATTCCTTGATCAATATCAACTTAGATACTATAATCTTTTATTGATCTTCTATGTTGATTTCATAATCAAATATCAATTTATTCTCATTTTCAATCTCATTATCAACTATCATCTTGGTCAATCCTTGTCCACTCATAAACTTCATTGGTTTAATCTCCAAATCAAATTCTTGTAGTATCGCCATCCATTTACCTCATCTTTCACCTAATTAATTTCAGCAATGACTTAATTTCAAGATCAGACACAATTGCATATACCTTTCTCCTAAGTATATAATGGTGGAATTTCTTGACTTCCTTTATCAAAGAAAAAGACTATTTGTCAAGATTAGAATAGTTCAAATCAGTGTTATTTAGTGGACAACTCATGAATGTGATGGGCCTCTCATCTTCTTTGCCCTTGTTCTAAGTGAGAATCCCAACACATGAATGTCATGAAGTAAAGGAGTAGATTTTGAATGGAAAATTGTAATCTAGACTCATAAAGACTGGAGCTATGGAGATAGAAACTTTGATGTCCTCAAAGGATTTCTTAAATTTTGGAACCCATTCAATTTTTACCCCCTTTTTGAGAAAATCATTAAGGGGGCATACTATCTCAACAAACCCACTAAAGAACTTTCACATAACATTTATGGTCCCCAGGGAGTTATAAAATTTTTTTTATGTTGATCTTCAGGTGCAACACTGATTTGGTTATACCCTGAGTAGCTGTCAAGCATTGACATGACTTCAGACTAGTGACTATTTCTAGAACATGATCCAGAGTTGAGAGTGCATAATTATCTTTGAGACTAGCCTAGTTTAAATTCCTAAAGTGCACACAAATTCTTACTTCACCATTTTCCTTTCTCACTTGGACAATGTTTTCTATCTAGGTTGAATGGTGAACTAGATAAATTATATGGGCTTTCAACATTTTCTCCACTTCTTTAAAAATTGCCTTAGACACCTTTGGGTTGTAATTTTGAAGCTTTTGTCAAAAAATGGTTGCTTCAAGTTTTAGAGGGATGTGATGTCTAAACTCTCCATTCCTAAAGTTTTTTAAGTCTTTGTATCCCTAAGAAAAGATGTCTTTGTATTTGATGAGAAGTTTTAGTAAGCCACCCTTTTATCTTTATAAGCATGATCAACCAATAGAAATTCATTTAGCATTCCCCTCATCTCTAATATTTAATTTATCATGTTCCTTCAAGCCTTTATTGTGATCACTTTCCTCTTGAGTGGTATTGTCATCTTTTTACCCGAGCAAATGTTCCAAAGAAACTAATCCCCTAGTAATTTTATTCCCTTTTAATTGAATCACCTCTCCAAAATCAACTAATTCTTAGCCAACTAATTTGCCATCCTTTTCTAACCCTTCAAATAAAATTTCAACAAAATTTTTGATACATCCAATAAAATCTCTTAACTATGAATCATTTTTAAAAACCTACCAATGGTTTACATTATATGGGATACTAGGTCTATATATCATTTCAATCTTATAGGTATCAGTCTTAAAATATAGATGTGGTAACAATAAAGAAGTGGAAATAGCTAAAGAATCAACTTTAAAATTTTGAGAGTGAGGTATAAACTTTATGGAGAAAGCATCAAAGGATTCAATCTCATCCCAAACTAGGTTTCTATAGTGTTTCAATTGATCATTTTTTTATAGAAAACTGATCTCTTACCTATTTTATGATGAGTTAGGCATCACCTTTCACCCTTAACTACTTTTCCTTTTTCTCTTTGGCTTCCTACTACCCTAAGAGTAGGGATTTATATTTTGCGGTGTTACTTATGTTGTGGAAGTCTAATTTAAAAGAGAAAGGGATCAAGTCTCTTGAGGGAGAAATCAAAACTACTCCTAATCTTGAATTAGAGAAGCTACCATCAAATTCTAAGGTCTACAATGCATCTTTGTAGCTTGTCCCCTCATCTTCTTCAAGCTTATTTTTTGGTAGAATAACATATATAGTTCCCAAACTAGAATTCTTCGTACAATATCTGAGCTTTGGGATTGTCTGAAGGCACCACTGTGTATTTATTCTTTGGCTCTGGCTCTAGTTTGATCTTCTTCTTACCTACCAGAATGGAAGCCTCAGACCAATCCATTTTTATCTCCCCTCCCATCTCCTTACATAATGCTCTACTAAGAAACATTCCATACATGGCTGAGATGTCAACCACCAAGATGGTTAGCTTCAACCTCTTTTTTGGACAAGCATAAATAATTTTTTGTACATCTTTGACTTGACCAACAAGAGCGACCTTCTTCCTATCCATGGTATAGCAGCGTCTGAATTTTTTGGTGAGATCTAAGCCAAGGGCTTTAGCTACTAGAGTTGGCATGATGTTCTCAGAAGCTCTAGAATCTATAATTCAATTGCTAAATTTTTTCCCATTCAACAACAAAGACGCATAGAAGGGGTTGTGTTTCCTTTCTTCAACTTCTCCTTCAAAAGCATTGACAATAGGCTCTGTATTAGAGACCTATTTTCTACCTTCAGATACAAAAATAGGCTTTTCAAGGGTTGTTGGGTTTTCAACAATATTGTCAGTGAATTGGGCATTAGTCATAGTTCCTTCTTCACATATTGGACTATTTTATCTAACTCCTTAGGATTCATTCTCAAGTATTCTACCTGAGAGATAGAAATGAAAGAGTATTTACAAAACTCTATAATATGAAAGTTAAAAGTGCTAGTTGTTGACTCTATTCTAGATGATATTTAAAAATCTGCATTCCTTGCGAAATCACTATGTGTGTGTTCTTTCCCTTTAGGATCTGAAACAACTACATTATCTACTACATATGACTTCTAATTTCTTTGATTCCTAGTGAAGATCGTGCAGGAAGAATCTTGGAGTGTTACAAAAGCATCACCTCCCCTTTCTGTGTAAGATTCATAGTCAAGAAAATAGGTACTTGAATAGATCATGTAGGTAGAATCTTGGAGTGTTACAAAAGCATACCCTCCCCTCTCTGTGTAAGATTCATATTCAAGAAAATAGGTACTTGAATTCTCAGTTTCTCCTTTTTCACATTCAACTGACTATTCAATGCCCAGAACATATTTTTCCATCTAAACACATCTTAACCAATCCATGCAAGTTTGTCCATTACGATCTATATTCAAATGGAAAGAACACATGGTCTTTTTAGGTACTTCTTCAATTTTCCATCTTAGCAAAGGAGTTGTCAGGTAAGGGGTTTTTCCATGACTCTAGTGTTGTTGATGTTTGTTCATGTCCTGATATGGGGATTGGAAAGGACCACTAGGTTTATTTTTTTGTCTCTCTAACATAGACATATCATTCATCAACCTTTGCATGAAAGGATCTATAGGAGAAGAGGTAGTAATAGCCCCAAAGGATTGAATCTCTACCAACGGTGATAAGTGCATCTTCTAATTGAATTGCCAATCTTTGGGTAGCAACCAAATCAGCAAGTACATCTTTAATAAGGTGAAAACTCACATCTGGTCAGAATTCATTTACAAAGAATATCTTTTGATTTCACCGTGGCCTAGAGGTAGAAGGAATTCTCTAAATCAATCTATTGATTTCACTACGAATTCCCTCATGGGTTCATGCATTTCTTTCTTTAATTGGCTTAATTGAATCAACAAAGAACACTCATTGTCAAGGGTTTTGAATCTATTTTCAAATGTTGTCTTCATGTCATTCCAATTGGCTATGGAATGTTCGGGTAGGTGATTGAACCAGTCAGCATCAACATTATTTAGCATTCAAATAAACAACCTCACAACTATTTCTTGGATAGGGACACTTATAATTCTACATGCTATTTGGAAAGCACTTAGGTGATCTTCTGTAGAGATTTTTCCATCATCACTAAACTTAAGTAAAATTTCAATTTCACCTTTGGGAAATGTAGCAGGACTAACTCCAAGGTTCAATGGACCTATATTATGTTCCTAGGGTTGGTTGACAGTCATGGTTGGTAATATAAAGTGCAGGGGTTGGATATTCAAATGAGAAGGAACTAGAGCTTTTAGGGGAAGTAGGGACTACACTAGAGGTTAGACATGGAAATGTTTGTGAGGATAACTGGGTCTTCTACAATATTTAGTCTTTCACTTTCTCCAAAGTATTAAAGTCAGGAAGAAAACTTAAATTTTTCAAAGGTTCAAAGTTCTCATCTAGAATTTCTTTCTCTCTTTCTCCTCTTGTGTACCTTCTATTAGCCAAATCTACTTTCCTATTCTTCTAGTTAGGGTCTTGTAGAGGCTTGGCCAAGTCTATTAACCACCACCTCTTCTTGAACTTCTGGTACATGTCTCAAGAGTTCAGCATGTTCTTTTTCTCTTTCAAGGACATTTAAATCTTGCCAAAATTATTGATTATTCTAGCATAGTGTCCAGGTAGCCAAAGTTAAATCAAAAACAATATCTTCCTGTGTGTCTTCAGATCTTAGACTAGGCTCAAAATAGGGAAAATATCATCATGTAGTAGGGTTATTGTAATTAATTACTACTTCAAAAGGGCTTAGTCCTATTCTTCTAGGGACTCTCCCTAGTAGAGTCACCAAAAATATGTTAGTGAATAGATTTTCATTTCCTACTAAATCAATAATCCAATCTATGCCTTGATAGCTCTTTTTTCAATTGATGATAAATTTCTAAATTTTGTGGTGAAAATTTTGAATTATTTTGATAGGGTTATGATTATATTTTTCCTATTTACAATTTAACCCTAACAAATTTGGTTGATCTCCATTATTTTTCCCTAACCCTGGGCCATATAAGTGAGAAAATTTCATTTTCCTAAGTACATCATATCCTGTGATGTTACGATGGAGGGTTAGTGGAATATCATGGGCAAGCATGAGCACCTTTTATGATTTCATGATTAACATTGTATTGTGTTATCGTAGGTGAGATTTTTAAACTTCCTCAATCATATGATATCCTTTGTGTCATATGATCATATAGCATTTTATTCTATTTTCATTGTGGTCTTCTTTGATATTATGATAAAGGGTTCATCATGGCATCAGGAGTAGACAATTGGGGTGGTTACAATCCTATGCTAAAGTGTTTATCATCAGATCATAAGGCAAAGGATGGAGGTCTTCAATCTCATGATGCTTGTCATATGGTCGAGAAGCTTTGTTTTGAAGGATAAAATACTAAGACAAAGGACATGTTGTGTGATCAAATAAGGGATGAAGGTGATGTTTTGATGGCATGACATTCTATTATCATAAGATCATAGGGATTATAAAATCAAATAAGTGGTGAATTGTCAAGATAGGTGTCCATTTCTTAATTGGATAGAGCTAGTGTATGAGTGCCAGATGTGTTCATTGTTAGCATTTATGGGACCAGGAAAGAATTAAGTTAAATAGTAACTTTTGGTCTTCGATCTTACAATGAATCCTTCATCGTAAGATCTTAAGGTAATGAAAAGAGGCTCTCTGATATCATGACTAGGGCTTGATCGTAAGGTTGCACAAGAAAATTTACAAGACACTAATGCTACAAGATAAAGGTTTTAAGGTTTTTGTAACATCATAAAGGAAAATAGGATCCCCTATGATGTTACAAAGAAATGAGCTTAACTATGATTGTATGATCGTAGGGTAAAAGAAAGGTGATCTGCGATGTTATGAAACTACTTGTTGAGAGATTGAAGAATGAAATGAATCTGATGTCAATACTATGAAAACAATGGGTGTCATAGGATCATAAGGGGTTTTTTCACTGTGTTTGATTGGCTGACATGAATTTCAAAGGGGTGTCATAGGATTGGAGGGCCATCAATACAATGGTACAATGTTACAAAAGGTCTTTTTATCCACCTTGTTGTAATATCATAAAATCTAATCTTGACAGAAAACATAATGAAAAGAAATGAACTATGGGCTTCTCAACCAATTAGATTTGAATGCAATATGAAAAGTGCATAGTTGGAAATTAATGGTGACACTCCATGAGGTTGATAGAAGGGATTGACATCATTTTTCAAGCATGTTGAAATCAATACAACATAGACATTAGTCTACGCATATCAACTTATAAGATCTTCTTTCCTCATTGTCATAGTTCACCATTTGCCAAGAGAGAATTTGAGCTTTTTCCTATGTTTTTTGTGCATTTTGATAGTTGTTTTTGGAGCTTGTAAGAGATAGAACATTTTCAATTTTAGGTAATTTAGTTGCATATTTTCAAAATGTCAGACCAGGAAGTGGAAGAAATCCAAGCCTCAAATATGGTAGTCACAGAGACCTCAACTTTGAAAGGAGTTAAAACTAGATAGAAGAAGCCTAGCCAATTTCTAGAAGAGTGGATAAAATTGTTCCCAGGTTCTACTAATGCAAACTCTATGGATGATCATGCCTTCTTTGATCCATAGGCTAGGTGCAAAGATGCCAAGTGCCCTGATGTTATTGGTTTTGAGCTCTTCTACTTCTTCTATTGCAATAGGGAGAATAAGGTTCTTGTTTGTAATCCATGGAAGAAGAACCTTGCCAAGTTAATTTTCCCAAAGGTCTTCGTCAATGTAGATTTGATGAAGGTCCTATTCCAATGTTACAACCCAGCCACCAAGTCTTTTCATAGAAAGGATGGAACTATTCTATGTACCTTGGACCCAGAATCTTTTATTGAAGCCTTTGGATTAATTGGAGCAATAGGTCAACCTCTAGATTTGAAGGACTTGTAGAGGAGATTTGAGGAAAACCCCAATGCTTTCATGGGAGCCTCATTGCTGCAACATATTCTTGGTGATTTAAAGAAGGTGGGTGATTACCCAAAGAAAATCTAGAAAAAGATGCCTCTAGATAAATTCAAAAGTTATTTTGTCAAAACTATATATGGTGTCCACAAAGTTGTAGGAAAGGATGGGTCTAATGAGGTCTAGGGAGCAGAGTACATAATTGCTAGGGATGTGCAAGATGCCTACCATGCTTGTGAATATGACTATGTTAGTCATATATTAGATATAATTAAGGAGAACATTGCCAGAGCTAGGACTGGAGATATGATAGAATTCACTTCCCCCTACTACTCCATACTAATGCATTTGATCCTCTACAAGAACATGCAATATATTAGCTTTGATTTTATTGATCAAAATTTTGATTTGAATGGAGATTTTCTAGTGCAACTATGGACACAAGTATGGGATAGCACATATCATTTTTCTAATTTTGTGTCCTTTTTCAATAATTTTAGTGCTGTTATAATGAAAAAGTTAGACCTAGGGTACTTTAGGGACCCTAAAATTTTAAAAGGTCTTCTAAGACCAGCCCTGTTACTTGAGGGGAAAATATTAGAACATAATTGGGGGGATATTTTCTTGTTTCCTACCTTTTCTCTAATGAGAGTCTATGGTTGTCCCCAGCCACCCCATATTTTACCAAAGTTCATTCCTCCTAGATTAGGAATAACTAAATTTATTTGGTAGTTGTTCATGGTGAATAGACAGTATCTAGTCCCTAAGGTGCATAGGGGAACATTTTTATGTAGATGTTTTAAAATTGGTGATTTTACCATTGGCAAAGAGGCCCTAGATTTTGTTCATTCTTTCCTACACCATTACAATTTGTGCATGGGCCCCTATAGAATGTATGACTCTGAGGAATGGATGAGTGCAACACTAAAAGAAATGAGAAACTATATATTGCCAAATTCCAAGGAACTGCCCCATCAAGACATCATCCCAAACATAGTAGTAGAAGGGGAGGTAGTTGATAAGCTTACAAAGCTTGACAATGTTATGAGGGTGGAAAGGAAATTGAAGAGAATTGATCCCCAATTTTCAATTTTTTACATGGATATCCCTTACCCCCAAAGAATCATAAAGATGGTCATGGACCATGTAGAGATAATGGCCAAATTGCTAGAAGATCCAATGAGGGAAGAAGAAAGAGTTTTCCTTGATAGCCCAAAACTTGATGTGACCCTTGAGGTAGAGGAGGAGAATGCACCCCAAGCATCTTGGATGGCAAAAGGAAATAAGAGGGAGAAGATTGTTTAGATCCCTCCACAGGTTAGGCAAAGGACCTTACAAATTTTACCAGGAAGTAGTCAATATTTTGATGACATGAGGAAAAATTACTTACAGACTAGGGCTAATGCAAGCTCAACAATTCTTGGAGGATGATGAGTTAATTAAATTCAATGAATTAAAAAGATTTTTATATAAGATTAAACAAAGTGAGCTTGTCCTCAAGATGAAACATGATGAATAAGATGAGCAGAGAATGTAATTGATTGAAAAGTTGTAGGCCTATGATCCTGAAAGTGAAGTAATGACTTTACAGGAGGCTAGGGATCTAGTTCAAAGAAGTGGTATGTTGCTAGTGCCTAGTTGGGACTTGGAGCAAGCTTTTATGCTTTATCAAATTAGAAAATAGGAAAATGCCATCTCCTATGAGGCAATTGGTGTTGAGGGATTGAAGAGAGGGATTGGTTTCAACATTGATACCAAATCCCTAGCAGTCTAGAGCATGGCCCCTACTTCTAACAAACCTAAATTGATTTATGTGTAGAGCACAGAATAGGGAAACATGATTATATGGACTCTATAGGGCACCTCTAGCATAGAAATCTCCAAGGTAATAAAATATTTTTCATTTATGAATGAAGCCAAGGTAGAGGAAATGAAGACAAGATTAGCCCAGTCCATACATGATTATATTGATATCTGAAAGCTCTATGAGAATGAGCTTAGGAGCAGCCATGTCTACAAGGAAAGGATTGCCGAGCTTAAGGCTAAAATTTAGGGACTTGAGGATGAAATTGCATCTCTCAAAGAGAAACTAGCACAGGCAAAGTAGAGAATGGCTCCAGCTTAGGAAGAGGAAGGAAAAGGGACTTCAATACTAGTCAGGGACAATACTAAGGCTTTGGTTCAAACTAAGGATATAGAGGAGGATGAGTTCTCACAGCTAAGGAGAATGAGCATTGACACTCAATCAGTCTAGAAGGGAGGAGATGTAAGGACAGAGATCCTTAGAGATATGATGAGCCATAGGATTGATGTTTTAAAGAACATATCACAATAGGCTCATAATTCATTTGTTACTTTACAAAGTGCTAAGAAGTTTTGCAATGAGGCACTCTCATGGTTAACACCCACTTTTGGCCTATGGGGGCCCTACATTCAATTTTTAGATAGATTAATTGTATTGATGGCTAAAAAGCCAGATTTGCCAAATAAAATTTTCACTATAAAGGAGGGCCTAAAGATGGTAAAAGAATTAAGTGGCTTCCTAACTGGTAAATTATAGGTTATACAAGGTAAATTTTAAAAAAAAATTGATGGAGTAGAACCTTGTATACCATGAATACTTAGTGCTACCAATGTGGGATTGGCAGGAGTGGTCAACCTCTTTTGATGACATTTTGACCCAGGAGACTATAAAAGCAATTTTTGAAGACACCTCTGATTCCCCTTTCCATACTTTGGTTGATTCTCTTTTTAAGGCAGAAATAAATTTGAATAAGTTTATTGTTGAATCCAAAGCAATTATGGATTCAAGGTGGACCAAGGCCACTCAAGATCTACAAGAAGTGAAGAAACTGACTGGCCCACCAAAAGAGAAATTTATGTTTGGGAAGTAGTGGGTGAAATAAAGGCTTTGTCGGCAGGAGGTAGCTGAGATTTTGTATATGAGATAGATAAAGTACAAGGAGAAGAAAAGATTAAAAAATTCAACATTAATGTTTTTTTGCTTCCTCAACTACTTAGCTTTTTGACCGATATTTTGGAAGAATGATCTATGTATTTATTATGTGCACCTTCCAAATTTTTTTGTTTTCCTTTAAAATTTTGACATATGTCCTCCTGTCATCTGTAGCTTGTTGCAATCCTATTTATGGATTCCCAAGATGAGAAGTAGAGATCTGTTATCTGTAGAATTTTCATATATGTCATATTATTGTTTTGTAGTTCGTCTAGAGTGTTATGTAGTTACTTGAATGAGTTCATTTATATGCATATTTGAATACAAAAAAGGAAAACATTATGGAAAGTTGGTTTTATCCATGTGTTGTATTTTGAGTTTTATCAGCAATATTGAAATAAAATAGAAGGATTTATCCTTAATTATCATTATCTTTGATGTTTTATCTCTTTTTCATATATCTATAGCTTTGAGACTGAATAGATAAGTCTTCTCTTCAGTTTAATGCGATCTAAATGGTTGTATATCTCTTATTGATTGTTGTTGATTTAATGAATCGGGTAATTGCTTTCTATAATTGATAAGGTTTAGGGTTTATGAAAAGGATGAGAATTAGAATGAAACTAAAAGTTTAATGTTGACTCTCTTAATCACAAGTTGATTCTATATAGCCCAATGGATAAGGCACTAGCCCATCCTAAAGTTTGAAGGCATACTTGAACATTCAAATAACTATAGGGTATTTACACAACAACAATATCAATTTCCCATTTTATTTATTGAAGAGGTAAAAGTGTGGGTCATAGCTTGTTTCCTATTTCTTTCTGTGATTGTAGTTAGCTATTGTAATCAAGAAGTTTATCAACAAATTATAGAAGGATATTGACCATTTCTACTATAGGGGACAATCTTGTGCTAGAGAATAACATCAAGTTAATGAGATAAACCCCTTAGGTTTGCCCACCTTGGCTTAGCAAAGCCTAAAGTGGAGTCCTGATAACTCTATTAATTGGTCTAGAACTAAGATTTAGCCTTACTGAATATAGGATTTAGCTCATCCTTAGGCTTGTCCCTATCTTTTTCTCCTGGTATCAAGTTTAAATCCACTTGATATGTTCTTTACAAGAAAGAACTCCAAAATGCCCAAGGCTGGGAAATTCAATAAAGTTCATAACATTTGGGTAAACATTGTATTAATCATTTCCCTTTGAATTTTTACAAGTATGGCTCCCTTTACAAATGATTTATCAATAAGTTTAAAAGATCAACACAAACTAAATGCTCACTTTTGCAAAAAAGTGTTTAAGGGACACTTGTGTACTCTCTGATACTGAGGTGATAGTTTACAAATTTAGGAAATCAATAAATGAAAAGCTCACGATATTTCCACAAGTGATCAAGATTTAGCCATGAACTTAAATTTTACAACAACTCAAACTAAATTTTGGAAATGAGAAATAAAACAAACAACAAGAGAAATAGCAATAGATGTCAAACAAAATTAACCATCACGGCTCACAAAGTAACCATAACTAATTCTTCTCAAATGCTAAGTTTTGAAGCATAATCTTTTAATGACATTGTGCTTGAGAAGTTTTTTTGAATATATATATATATATATATATATATATATATTCAAAAAAACTTCTCAAGCACAATGTCATTAAGAGAGCACCTTCATATATATTACTATTTTTCTATTACTATTTCCACACAACTGACTTAAAATAGTACTAACTTTAACAAAGTATTTTAAGGCTACCAAATTCTAACCCTATTCTAGCCAAATGCTCTAGCATTTATAGTCATTTAAAAACCTAAAAAAGACTCCATTAAAGCCTAGCCTTTCAAATGAAAATAGTTATAAGAAAAAGAAACATTTTTTTAAAATAGTTTGAAAATTCAAATGCTGAAAAATAATTATTTTCAACTAAATGTCCTCGTCAACCTTTCCTCCATCTGCCATGGTCTTCTTGACTAGTTTCCAACTTTTGAAGGTGCTCACAAATTCTTGTATAATGTAAGAGTGAGGATTTTTCAAGCTGAGTAGTTTTGACCTACAGGCATCTTTCTGCCATCTAAGCTCCTCAATCTTGTGGCTTTCATTTGGCATAAGGTTCTTGTTCAAATATACCATTGATTCAATGCTAGTCAGAGTGGTGAAATCTTTAGAAGTAGGGGTGTTGCTATCCTTTATTCTAGATATTTCATCATTGAAGTTTTTGGTTAAAACCTTAGAGTCCATGTTGCTATCCTCAAACTATAGAATACCTATAGGGTTGACAATCTGCATATCCTTCAAGAGCTCTTTATGCATCCCAATAATTTCAATTTCCATTGATTGCATCTCTTTGATGGCCCCTTTGTAAATTGAATCCTTCCAACCCATATTACTTTTAAGGATGAAGATCATGCATGAATCTATGGTTTTCATGGGATTTTCATACAGAAACTTCAACACACCATATTTTTCAACTTCATGTACTTGAAACACAAGGTCTTGGCATCGACTCTGATCAACTTCCCACACTAGTACAAGGCTTTGAACGTCACCTAAAAACACTTCTCCTTCAATTTATATGGTAGTGAAATACAAAATAAATTTACTACCCTCATTTATTATGGATTCAACCCACTCTTGTGCTGCATCTAAGAGTAATTTTCCCCTTTACATTTGCTTAACCAATTGTTGGCTATCTAATGAATTGGGATCAAAAGATTATAGAGTCTGAACCAATGGAAGGGTGCCCAAATTCATCAAGGAATCTATGTATGCATCCATAGTGCTCACCAACCCTTTTAGTTCCTTCTTTTATTTTCTATCCCTTTCAAATTGAGTCAGCATATGATCTATAAAAAATTGAAGAAGTGATTCGTAGTATCTTTGGTGATGGGCCCCAATTCCAAAATAGTGACTTTGAAACCTATTGCATCAATATCCCTAAATTCATCTTTCTATTTATAGGTGGCCACCTCTTCCATCACCTTTCCTTTCACTGGGTCCTTGATCAAATGCATGTTACTTTTCATGTTTTTGCTTTTAGAACCATGGGCTAGATATGTTGTGATGATATGCTTATTCGGTGTAGACACCGGTCGAAGACTACATTTCTTGTTGAATAAATTAGATAACCATGATGGAATGATGTAAGTAGCAATCATCCCTTGATTTCCTCTAGGAGGAGTCATGAACCCAAGCTAATCTGACTTCAAAGCCTCTATTAACTCTACATCACCATCTTAATTATCTGAAAAGGTGAGCTCTTCTCGTTGACCTTGTCCTTGAGTCATGTTTTTCCTCTTTTGAATATCCTATTGCATGAGTGCTTCAAATTTGGTCTTAGACCTAGTTCTAGGAGTCATGATTTGTTTAGGAGATGTTGTTCTTTTCTACTTCTTGGGGATCAAAGTGCTACCTACAACATGAGATGAAATTGGGAAGTTAGAGGTTAATGTTTCAAAGAAAGAAAGCATCTTTGGGGACTCTACAATTTATTTTTCATTGACAACCTTCATGTTTCTTCTCCTTAACCAGTTATCTATATGGGTGAGAATAGATTTGGTCCTCAATTTTATATCATCTTCTTCACCTTGGCTCCAGTCTACTTCTAATTGCTTTTTTTTCACTTTTCGCTTCCCATCCTAGTTCAACAATATCTGAACCATCCTAAATTACCCCCTCCAATTTGAACTTCAATTTTAGGGAGCTAATTTGTAGAAGTGTTGATCTTGAATGCTCCCTCTTTACCACCTCTTTCTCATCATTATAATCTTGCAAAATATCTTCTAAATGATGAACTATTTGTGATTGACCATTCAAACTGCGTACCTTTGTTGTGAACCCTTTGCTATCAAAATTCCTCCTTCCTTGGTAGGATCAAAAGTTGAAACTAAGAAAGTTGCTTCCAATAACAAAGGCATTATTCATATTGCTACAATATAAACAACCAAGCTTTATAGGAAAAATAGACTCCCATTCTTCTTGGGTTATATTATCCTTAATCATGGAAAAAAAACTGCCTACATATCTTAGCTATAATAAAACAATCTAATGCATATTGAGGTAACTTCATCAATTCTTCTTTAAATCCCCATATTTTTAGTTATGTAAACTTAGGAAATTGAATGAAATAACTCATGTATATTTGAATCAACTTCTTGGCATCTAGGGATATCCTTGGCATAAATGCTTTTCTGAGGTTCAAATGCACACTTTCCATTAGAACATCATGTGTTTTCCTGAATTCTTCCAATACTCTATCCTTTTGGAGTAGGGGACAATACTAATAGATAGTTACATCTTCATTCCAAGGTTCATGGGGAAGGGAAGTAATATTGCTAACACATGCAATGTAATAGGTTAGGTAGGAAGACATATTGAAATCTTCTTTGGATATATTAGAGTGTTTTAGTTGATTCCTCAATGAACTAGCTATCAATTCTACCCAATCTAAAAATTGTTCTCCTTTTAGGATAATCTCTATGTAGCAGTACATACACTCTATGTAGTGGTACATCCAATCTTCATGAAGGAAAACATCTATAGACCCTTTAACTTGGTGCAACAAAACCATGAGGTCATGAACATGGGGCTTCATATGATCCTTGGTAATTGTTTTGGGTAGTCTTGAGAAACCTTTATAATTAGTCTATGTCCATTTCCTAGCCAACATGTTATGGTACCTTTTCTGGTTTTTCTTGATATTCAACTAGAGATTAAGTAGGGATAAAAGCAACAAAGGTACACTCAGGTAGACATAGCACTAACAAGATAGTCTCCCTAGAGATGGACAAAATTGGTTCTCTATCCTTACTCAAAGTACTCTTGGTTCTCACGTCATAGTGATCAATAAGCAATTGAAGCAACTCAAGACTTAAAAAGGTGGGGTGAAAAGTAAAAGCTTTGATTAGACCACTTATTAGGACCTCTAAACAACCATTAACTTCATCAACCCACTCAAGAAAATTTTCTTGTAGCTTCTCCACCTTTACTCCTTCTAAATTAGTGTCAAAAATGGTGGGTCTCTTACAGTCAAGACTGGAGATATTTCTAAAGAAATGTAGAATAGACCTCATCCTAAACAAGGATATAAAATCCCAAGACCTTTATTGTTCTTCAAAGCAACACACAAAATAAAGGACAAGGGATTTCTTGTATTCTCATCTATAATCTACTGAAAGAAAACTAGACTTCTTCTCTTCGCTTATTGTTGCTCCACTTTTGATTCATCATTACACATGATAAAACAATTCAATAGGAAACTTATGCTTTAAAAGGTAAGAGGATGGTGAAAGTACCATCTCATAATGAGGTATTCATAACAATTTTGTTGTGCTTGATCTGCACGCTTCAAATTGTGACAAGAAACCTTCTTTGAATGATCAACCTTTGTGAATGTCCTTGCAATAATTATAAATTTTTGACATCTAGTCCAACTCCTAAATGAATAATTTTCCTTCCTTTTTTCATGATGACAACTAATCTTTTATCTCAAGAAAAAATAAACTAGACAAGACCTTTAATCATTACTTTTGGCACCTCGTTTAATTCCTTGGGAACTACTTGTCCTTTGGGAATCATTAACCTCTGTGTGCAAAAATCTTCAATAATAGAACTACTTTGAACTTATTTAAACTGAGGTTCAAAGATGTTTGAAGTGGTTCAAGTAAGCATCTCTGCTACACTTAGTAGGTCCCACCTATGGAAAAATATTAGTGTCAAAATGTTTTGGTTGATCTACTTTGAACTACTTTGAACTAAGGTTCAAAGAGGTTCAAATCAGTTCAAAAGAAAGGATTGCAAAAAACATCATGAGATCAGCTTCTATATGCAAAGCATAGTGACTCTTTTGAAAATAAGAAACCAAGAAGGGCTCACTTGATGTAGGTTTTTTGGGTTTCAAAGGGAATCATAAAAAGTTTTAAATGGCAACTCAAAATTAAGGCTAACAGATTGACAAGTTTCTTCCTTTAACAAAAAGGCTTGGCATCTGGTTTGAACAGAATGTCATGAGTGATGATTTCTAAGTCATACATATTGAGTTCTTCATAACTCTAAGCTATGACATCTTTATATTCTATAAGAAATTGAAGCATACTTTCTCATTCTTGAAGGTTACATGCCTTTCCAATTCCTACCATCTTAGGATCTTCATCCATACCCAGATTAAATGAATCACATTCTTCAATCCATTTTTCTTTGACTATTCTTTTGCTACATTTTGATTCATCACAATCAAAGATGCATTCCAACTCAACCATCCCCTTAAGGATAGTGTTTGTTTTCAAATTGAGAATCACATCCTCATCTTCAAGTTCATCATCCTCAAGTTTATCATCAAGAGTATCATTAATCTCTTGTCCTTTAAAATGGTTGTTGTACATGATAAACTCAAGTATGTGTTGGTCATCTTAGAAAACTTGAACGTTTGTAATGTATTTTGGGATCGGCAGTGAAGCAACCAATTCTAGTAAAAAACTTTTTAGTTTTATACTTTTGATGGATTATAATGCACTAGCTAAAAATGCAAGGTCATCTGCTACCATGTTTCTCCTTCTTGGGATGGACTTTATGTTCACAGTCTTGAAATCATCCATCAAATCCCACACTCTATTTTGTTAAGAGAGTAGTCTTCTATCATTGCAATAGTAGATTGATTTCACCTATCTAGTCACCAACTAGGAGTATCCTTCAATTATGAGAGCTTTGACTCCCTTCTCTAATGCGAAGAGAAGTCTACAAATTAGGGCTTCATATTCTGCAACATTTTTAGCACATCTACACTGTAATCAATATGCTACATAAAAATACTTAACTTTTGGATTGATTAATTCAACACCTACATTGGCTCCTAATTTTCATTTAGATCCATCAAACCTAAGTGCCAAGATTGGTTCTTCTTTGGACTTTCTAGACTTGTGTTTATTCATCAAAAGCTTCTTTTTTTTACTTGAACTTTAAAGGATTGTTTCTTTAGGATCCATTGCAATCTATCACATGGTGGACTTGGTGATTTTCCATTGTTTATCTTTGATATGGGGAACATCTATTTCTCTTTCTAATCCTAAATCTCTACAATAAATTCCATGATTTTATCAAATCTAGGATTAGTATGAATGACTACCGAGGTTCAACCTTGACCTTTCATGAAACACCTCATTTGAATTTTGATCACTCCTAGTGGAGGAGAAGAAAAAGCTCCACCATTTGAAGAGGTATCACTATATGATGCATTGAGATCTTTTGAGTTCCTCTTCATCCTTTCCCATGACTTCATATATGTATGTAGAACTTGGATTTTCAATGGGTACTTCTTTTGGAATTTGGTCACTCTTTATTTCCATTATTTGAGTTAATACCCAAGAAATTTCTTTTTGGAAATGTGAACATTCAAACTCTAAATGACTAACTTTGTACAATCTAGAAAATCCTAGAAGGAGAAAAACATTTGAGTCTACTTCTTCACCTAAGCATTGTAAGTTCCCCACCATGCTTTCTATGACCTGGGTCATAATCTCTTGTTTTGGGATGGGGATCATGGTTCTTCCATTTTGATCATCTAATGTTTTGTGTTGAAGTTGTATCAAATGCCATCACTTTATAAGAGCCTAAATCTAACTATACAAATGCTACCTCATTTGGTGCATTGTATTATGTGATCATCATCTTCAATTTTGTCTTTGTGTCTATCTTGATCTAATTATTCAACCCTTTCCAAGGTAACCACATTTGGGTAAAATCAGTCAAAAACCATCCTCTTAAGAATTTTGTCCACTCTTTACTTAGCAACAATCTATATGTTTTAGGAATTTCAACCACATGTATATCTATGATGTCTTGAATTTGGGGGTCAACTATTAATTGTATCTGAACATCTTTTGACATGCCAATAACTTTTACTCTCAGTTTGTTTAGTTGTATCACTATTCAATTAGATGGTTATAGAGTGACTCCCAACCTTTATGCTATCAAAAGTGGAATTCCATTACAAGAAGCTCCTAAATCAATTAGAAAATTTTCAATATTCTTCCCATAGATTTTGATGCTAAGCAAAAAGTAGATACCTCAACCTTAACTTTAAACATAGTTGGCATAGCCTTTGAAGTGTTAACCTGTTGTGACACTACCTTTTGAGGAACAATATTTTCATTGGGAATTTCCTTCATATGATCAAGAGTCTTTATCAGTGCTTCCCACTAAATAGGAAAATTTTGTAGCATGTCAAATATGGACATGTTGGCCTTCACTCATTTCAAATATTCTATTGCACTATAATTTTCAATAGACCATGTAGGGTTCTTCAAGATTATAGGCACATTCCCTTGGTTCTAATTTTGTTGTCCTCCATAAGGGGCTTTTATAGGCATTATATTGTTTCTTTCTCTTAGATTTGGAGGAGTTGGTTGCAATGTGGGAGGAATCCCATCTATTATGGGTTCTTTTCTATTCCACAAATTGTAGGTATTTCGATTATCGTTCTAGAAAGTAAACATCTCTTCTAGTTGAGTATCTGTTTCTTGATTGAATGGAAAAAAAAATTATTTGTTGACTTGTTGTTCCATTCCCATGTTATATGGAGAATCATAGGATCCAAGTAGCATAGTATTGATTTGTATAGGGGGCTCATTGTTATTGCCTTGTGAATTCTGATTCACTTCTTGGTTTCTATTGAAATATGAGCTATCATCATTAGGTACAATATTATTAGTGTCATACTAATTGATCTCCTCAAAATGTGCATTGTTTTTGTTATTATTTGTAGGAATGCTTCTAGTTTTTGGATGAGTATTCCATTGTTAATTATGTGTTTGGAAACCATTATTACTATTGAAGGAGGATTGAAATTGTTTCCTACATTATTGTTTCCACTCAAATTCTTATTTTAGTTTTGACCATAGTTGTTGTTGTTGTAAGGACCAACATTTGTTCTCTGGAAGTTGTTATTTTGTCCTTGTGATAACCTCAAATTGGTTAGCTCATTGGTAATTTGAGATATGGTCTTCTTCATTTGACCAAGCTCAAATGCAACACTATTCTCTACTTCAATAGATTTTGCTACCCTTTTCTCAAAGAAAGTAGCTTTTGGAGGTTCATATCCTAGGTATGTTATGGCTGGAACTTGTGGAGCTAGTGTCTATTGTAGTGGAATTGGATTCATTGGTATGAATTGGCTAAGCATCATTGGTGCTCCAACAAGATATTCTGGTACTACTATAATAGCTTGAGTTGGGACCATCAATCCTCCTCCATTAGGATTGGCTTGTTTAGTAAAAGTAATTTCTCCTAAGAAGAGCCTTTCCAATGTGTTGATATTTGGAGTAGGAAGTCTTCTTAGGAAAATAGTAGTGAGATGGTCCATAGCATTTAGGTTAATTTGGATTGCATCTTCAACAAGTATATTGTATGGCATTTCTAGCTTGCAATATGCCATATGAAAGTGATGATTGAAGCATGAAATAGTTTCCATTGGGTCCCTCTTGATTGATATGAATTGATGATGTATTACAATCAAGTTGATAAAAGTCTTGAATTGTTCTAAGAACAATTTTTTGAAAATGGTCCAATCTGTGATGCATCTAGGTGGCAGATTGACATACCAATCAAAAGAAACTTCTCCCAATGAGTAGGGGAATAAACAGAGAACCACATTCTCATCTATAATTTGTTTTTTATTGAAAACTTCTTTGAATACCTTGATATGGTTATCAATAGTCATTGTTTCTCTATAGATGAACCTTGGGTAGAATTTCTTAGGATTCTTAGGAAGGTAATTGAAGAAGATGAATTGGAGGAACCTTGGGTAGAATTTCTTAGGATTCTTAGGAACCTGGTGGAACAATGCATGGTTGGTTTGGAGGAGGAATTGAAGAAGATGACAAAATTTTCAATGGAAGTGGTAGAATTCTAGGTAATTGTTTGTCATTGTGAGGCTTGCAAAAGTGACTGAGTTCTAGGAACTTGTGAGTACTAGGTGAAGATCTTAAATCTCACTAGAATGGAGATGATGGATTAGGATCTTCCAGTTCATGTCAAACTCTGAAAAACTGCACCTTTGCAGAAGCACACATCTTCAAAAAATGCATCTTACGCACCTTCTAAACTTCTAAAAATTGTAGAATTTTGAAATTGCAAGTTGTTTTTCTATTCCAAATGGTTTGTGGCACTTCATCTAGAACTAACTTATGTTGAGCTATTTTTTTGTACAATGCTTTAACGGTAGGAATTCTTTCGAAATCCTCTCTTGAAAAGTTAATCTAGGATCAACTTTAAGATTTTGGGTGATCTTGTGACCTACTAGAATCCACTCAATTGAAGATAAATGTATATGTTCACAATGAGGCCTTTTCTAGTTCCAACCAATTTTGGATAAGATGTTTGATCTACTTGTTGTTTCTTAAAAAATAACCACAAAGGAGATATATTTTTGGTATTTTATGTTTTATGATGAATGCAATATAATGATGCAACTATATGAATTCCTATTTTAACCAAGAGTCAGAAAATAAAATAACAAGATAGAGTAATAAGAGATTAAAGAAAATAACTTGAAAGGGAAATTCCTAATGGACCTAAACCATGGTAACAACATGTCTGTGAGTTAAATTGTTGAAAAGATCAAGTAGGAAACCAATGAAAATAGGAGCAACACTTCCTCAATTATAGTGATGCAATTATTGATGGGAACTTAGTAATAAATAAAACATGTTTCACTTCTTATCAAATTGCAAGGCCACAGAATGTGTGCTCATGCAAAGACAAGAATCTATGTAGGAATAATAGGTGATCTTTTCTCCAACTCGGTGCGTCAACAAAATTTGTTAACATGAGGCAAACACTATAACTAAAAGATCACACAATCATAAAAATACATTAAAACCATTGGCTCCATTATTATTCATAAACATGCATTCACAAAAATAACACACTCTAACAAGAGTAACTACACTCAAAATGAGAGCACTAATAGCATATATTATTGCATCAAAATATTGGCCCAGAGTACATATTACATCCTTGTATTTATAAGAAAATCATCTCCTCTTTTTGTGTTGAGAGTGAGAGATCTTATCATGTAAACATATATGCAAAACCAATAAAAAATTCTAATTATATACATACTGACTCTCTAAATGGTGCCAAGTAGGTCGCCACCCTTATTTATATCAATCAATGGGTGCATGAACCTGTACATGACTTAAAACAATAAAACAAGGAGAAGATAAGAAGAAGGAAGTTTCAAGAGGATCTAAGAGTTATTGGAAGCTCTAAAAATGGAAGCTTGACCTTCTTTGGCCATTTTAGGGAGTTGAAGTACCATCAGAATGCATTGTTGGTGTGTGCAATGCTCTAAATTAGGAACTACTAGTTAACTTTCAATACACTATTACTTCTTCAAAATTGTCAGTGCACCTCTATGAAAAATGCACTTGTGCACCTTATGCACCTTGCGCACCTGCACACCTTCATGACAGGTTCTAAAAATCCAAAAGTTTCCCCAAGTGTCAAAATTGAATTTCTAGCATCTAGGTTTTCTTCCCCTTTATACCAAAATGATGTCTAGATATTTTCTCTTGAATTTATTCATTATCTCTATCAGTTGGGTAGCTTCTAGAAAATCCAAATCTCCATATTTATCTTTAACAACATAGTGGTAGTTGCTATCTTTGATTTGGGTTGTCACAAAATCCTCAAGTTTGGGTTCTAGTTCCAACGATACCTCTTCAGTCTTAAATGCTTGTCTGATATCTCCATCTGATGAAGCATCCTCAAAGGTTCCTCAAAATTTTTGGACTACTGATTGCACTGATTTTGAGCTTTATTTTCAACTCATCTTCAAAAATCTCAAGGCCAACAGCATCGTAATACATCTCTGCTTCCAAAATTTGTTCTTGAGTCTGATCCCTCAACCTTTGTATATCATCATGTAGTTCCTCTGTGACTTTATTAATGGTAGTTATCTTCTCTATCTAATTATCAAGCCTATCAAGCTCTTTCATTGTATATACATCCATGAGTGTACAAAACCTTTGACCTTTTATTAATGTCAAAATCTATGTCTTTTTCCCAGGTACGTACCTCATCCATCAACCCAAAATCCTAGTTCACTATGGACACTAGTTTATCCACACTTGATTGAATATGGTGGAATACGCCTAAATTGCCATGTATTATTTGTACACCCTTCTCATAATTTTCATGTCACTAGTGACATGCTTCTAAAAATGAATCCAGCTATACACTGCCTTTTTCTCTTCTCAGTAGGGCCATAGCCAAAGTGATCTCTAGCTTGTCTAGGTCTATTAATCCCATAGCTCCTTGCAAATAGCTTCTTAGAAAATTATTCTATTTCCTAAGAATAAGTAGCTTGGACTCATCTTGGTCCATAAGTCTAAACACCTCTTTTATGGTTGTAGTGATCAACACTTTGATGGTATCTACCATGGGCCTTCCTAATAGGACCTCCTTGATTTGGTAATCTTTAGGAGTTAAATCCTTGGTGTCAGCATGTGGATGAGGGATGACTATATGTGAAAGAAAGTCTTGATCTTGGTTCTTCATATTGAAGGTAGATTATCACACATCACCCTTGGGTGGCTCAAGCTTCTTTATAGCTTTCACTAGCTCTTCCATTCCCTCTTCAGCAATTACATTTAGCTACTTCTTTTGTTGAATCATAACCTCCCTTTTTAGATAGGCTAGTTTAGTATCCATTGGAGACATCTACTTGGCTAAAGAGGGGGTTTGTACTGCATGCCCCTTCCCCTCATCTCTCCTCTCTGAAGTCTTCTCCTTTTGAGAAAGGTCCACATTTGGAGTCCCTATATTTGTTATGGCCATGGTCCTAACCTTTGTATTACAAGGATTTTGTTGGGGTTCTTTTGGTATTTGAACCTCCATTGATAATTCATCAGCTTGCAATTGTTTAGGCTCTTCTTTCTCTATTTCTTGTTCTTTAGAGTTTGTAATGGGAGGGAGTTGAATTATTGAGACTTTATCTAGGAATGAAAAATCTTGAGATGGTAGTGCTAGTAGGCCCAAAGGTCTTTAAGGCAGAGGTGGTAATTGATTCCAATATTCTCCTAGGGATTGACTTGTAGGAGTATCTTGTATCTTCTCCCCCACCATCTCAGTACCCACTGACATGAAACCAAAATTAGAGAGATCAAGGTTATCTGTCTAACAACCCTCCATCTCTACGATCCACTACTTCTAGTCATCCTTAGAGGTAGTAACCTGAATAGTTTCTTTGGAATATATGGTGGTGTTGTAGTAGATCTTCTTCTTTTTTCCTCTTTTGTGGCCTTAGTTGAGTGATTCCTCTAACTCAAGGGGATAAATTCAATTTGTTCCCCTTCTTCTTCTTTTACTTTATCTTCTAAAATGGTTTCATACACCTATAGGGGAAGAGTATTATTTTTCTTCAATCTTCTCGTACATGTTCCTACCATACTAGGCTCTATCCTAGAATTTTTAGGAGAAGAGGGGGAGCCTTCTTCCTTTGTACCTAATGGTGGTACAATCTAGTCTTCCTCATCTTGTTCCTATTCATGTTGCTATCTTGGTGGAGGCACTTTCTCAGTCTTTTGGATTTGAATTGTTGGCTCATCTTGAGGCTCTACTTGTTCATGGTTTTGTTGTGATTGCTGAGGTGCCTAGGCTTGAGCTATTTGTTTCTTACCCTTTTACCCTCTCTTCCTCTTCACTCCTCTATCTACTTCAAAATAATCAACTTCCTTCCCATGTTGATTAAACATTTATGACCTTATTGGGGATTGAGCTAGGAAAGTTAGTACTATGAATTTTACACCTTTTCCTTTGGTAGGCCATGTTGTGGCTTATAGAGGAATAGCTCATGGAACTGGATTAAGTTTGAAAGGTTTCTTGATCCATTCCCTCATCAATTTTCCTATATGGTGGGCTCTATTGTTGATGTCTACTTTCTCATCACTACCAATCTCTGCATTCATTATCAACATGTCATAAATTTTGTCCCTATTGTACAATGGACCTAAGACATCTTTCATGTCTTTCTTGATAGCCTTGAGTGAGATCTTCATTTTCAAGGCCTTCTCTACCAAATATAGGGTCATCCTATAATAATCCTAAATTTGGATATCATAGTCATCTATTGCATTCATCTAGTGATCCTGCAATGCATTTTCATGTATGAACTGCTTCCCTGCTAGATAATGGACCTTGCTTATGTTGTCAAAATAAGGACAAGGGGAGTTATACTCTTCTAAGGGATATTGATCCAATTATGAATCAAAAGTCATGATGTCTTTCTTCTACTTGACCTCGAGATGGCAACACCCATGTCTTCTTGTGTTGTTTCCTCACTCTATCATATGCAGATGTGAGTTGCTTGAAAATCTCCAACAACATGAGCCTATATGATGGATATCTTAGGAGCTTCTTCAAGTTAACCATGGTACCTGCTACCCTTAGGTTGGTGAATTTTTTTAACTAAATTTAATAGTCACTAATTTTTTTAATTATGAATGCTTCCTCTATCGACATCCTTTTGGCATAATCACCCTCTATGAATCAGATGATTGCGAATATAAAATTTTTATTCACTATCTTGTACTCTTTGCTCTAATTTTAGAGTTTCTTCTTCATAAGCTAAGGATATACACATAGGGCTAGACATTAGCATCTTGCATACTACCTCTTTTATAAAGTCTTGGGTAATCTTTCATCCTTTTTGCCAATAGGTACACCAAATATTATGAAATATAGAATTTAGGGTTGGCTCTTATAGCTACTAGCTACTCATCTAGATTTTCATTAAGAAGTGTATGCTAGTCAATTGGCATCTTTGTCATCCTGATGGTCTTTTTGAAGTGGACCATCTAGGTTTGTAAGTGTCTCACTACTAGTAGTCCCATGAATCTACTTAAAATAATGATGGTGTATCCCATGCCATCCTTCATGTAGCCTCGGGTCATGTCTACCCTACTAACTTTGTGTCCTATTGGTGTTCTATCAATCAAAGATTATCTCTCAGGTTCCTTCTCATTCTCTTGGTACCATCTTTCTGCTCCCTCATAGGATACTTGCAAGTATTGATCAACCCTAGGAAGGTGGAGCACTTTCTTGATGTTTCAAGGTTGGAGTTATAGGACTATCTCACATGTGACATTCTTGACAATCTTTTCTTTAATGGCATAGTTATCTGCAGGAGCGATGATGAGTTCTAAGGATTGCACAGAAGTAGGATGTGATGTCGCATTTACAAGCCTTGATTAGATGAGTGATGACACCATTGTAGATCTTTATTTTAGCTTTTTTTAGATGGTGAGGAAGGCATTCTAGTCAATATGACCAAGCTTGATGTCTCTAATTTTAGAATGTCCATTCTAAAAGTAGGATTTCCTTGGTGTACCTTGGTATTTGAAGACAACTAGTTTAGAATCTATCTTTTCAACCATTGAAGATAATGACAATGCTATTTTATCTACAAAGATAGAAGAGATTAGTCCAAAAATCTAAAATTGAACCTAAACAAAAACACTAATAGACCAAATACCTAGCAAAATTGCCCCAAAATGGTGCAAAATAGTAAAATTCCCCCTGCAATCCTTGATATGCCGAATAGTTCACCCTTATAGATGTGCTAGGCATGTTAAATGGTCCCTAAATGACCATTTTGGCACAGTTATGCATGTGTGCACCTAGGTAAGGTGCACACATGTGAATGTGTGCAACTATGCACATGTGCTTGTGGTAGTAAAAGAGGGGAATTAACTATTCCTTGTGATTTTTTGTGCATAAATGGTGTGCACATGCATACCTTGATGGGGTGAGCATGTACACACCCTTATATGCCTTAAGTTATTTTTAGAAAGAAAAGAAAAGGTGTAGATGTGTGCACGTTAATAAGGTGCACACATGTGCACCTTTCATTAGGCTTTCACTTATTTATTAGGTGTAAAAGGTGTGCACATGCACAACTTAAATAGGTGCATGTGTGCACCTTTTGAGGTCTTAGTTTCTTATTTTTTGTTAGGTTTTAATGGGTGAACAAAGGTGCATGCATGTGCACCTTAGAGGTGCACATGTGTGCACCTTTTAGTGTGTGTTTTAACCTTGATGTTTGTTAGTGTGTAGGTTGCAAGCAGATCAACACACAATACAAGGGTGTGGAGGTGCAGTTACATAGGAAGGAACAGAAGACAATAAGGAGAAGAGGGGGGGCCTAGGGTTTATATAGACCCAGGCCTAGGATGCACACCTCCAAAGGTGTGCACCCTTTGAGGGTGCATACATTTGCAAGTGTGCATGTGCACATCTATAGAGGGAGATGATTACATAGTTGTGCAATGAGTGAAATTGAACACTAAGAATACCTACACACCTTGGCTAGGTGTGCATGTATGCTAGTGCACTAGTGTACACTTTTGTATAGAAAATATTTTAAAAGCTCATTTCTCCTCTAGTTCTAACACCTTGGACTTCCTTAGTTAGAGATTGAATTTTGACATAGACTTGTGAAGAGTTCCAATATGACCCATTATCTTGACTAGGGGTCTAGGAGACAAGAATTTACTAGGGGGTCCCTTGTTTCTAGGAGAAATGGGGCATGCATTATAAAACCACAACAAGAACATTGTACAATATTGCAACAAAATCAAGGAAGTAGCTAGTGTTGTCAAAGAATTCAGTGGAATCATAAGTGAAGAATATGTACCAAGAAAAGTTATTAGATCTCTCCTACCTATATATTATATTAAGTATACTATTGAGTAATTGAGATCCATACCTAGTACTATTCTTACTCTTGATGCTTTAACCAATAGATTGACAACATATGAGCTTAATAATTATGATAGTAGTGTACCTAAGATTCAAATTACTTTCAAGAGATATCTAACCATTGGTAGTTAAAGGAAAGGAACCAAAAGGGTTTACTAGAGCTCAGGTGGAAGTATCTATGACAACATACTATCTGAGGAGAAAGAACTATACAAATTTGAAGCATAGTTAGTAAAAAGGTTAACAAGGGGAAGAGAAAACTATAAAGGTAAATTACCTCTAAAATGTTTTAATTGCAACAAGATTGGTCATATTACATCTAGGTTTCTTGACAATGATAGGAATGACAAGAAGGACAAAAGGGAGAAAAAATGTTGAAAACATAGAGACAACATGGACAAAGGAAAGAAATCATGTTACTTAGTTGAGGGAAGACAAACAGATGATGAATTTGATGATGTGGAAGAAGGTGAGGAAGTTGTCTATGTTTCTATTAAGGATGGTTCAGAAAAGGAAATGTATAAATATTTAAAATCCCTTATCTCTCAATTTGGTAAACCTAATACATGGATTATTGATAATGGTTTTTCAAATCATATGACTGGTGTTGCCAAAAAAGTTTTAAAACATTGATGAATATGACGAACAGTGTGTTAGACTTGGTACTGATGCTCCAGCATTTTTCAAATGAAAATGATTTCTTATGCTAAATAAAAATATTAAATGTGATAATTCTTATTGGTTTCTAGGACTAAAATGCATTTTTTTAAGTGTGTTACAATTGAACAATACAAGACACTGACTGGAATTTCAAGACCAAAACGTGAATATCTATGATGCTGTTGGAAATTTGATTGGTACTGGTGATTAATCTAAAGGTAACTTATTCTATATGAATTCTACTAAATATAAATTTTTTATTGTAAGAAGTGAAGCAAGAAATGAAGATGTTTGACTATGGTATAAAAGGTTATGTATTGTTAATTTTGATAATATGACCAATATTAGTAAGAAGCAAAGAGTTAGAGGTTTATTGAGCCTAAAAAATCTTGAAAAATTGATGTGTAAGTATTTTTAGATTGATAAGATGACAAAGTAATTTTTTTAAAGAAAAATATATTCATATAATAATATACTAGAGTTGGTTCATACTAATCTCTAAGGTCCTATGAAAGTAAAAATTTATTATGGTGATCAATATTTCATTTTGTTTATTGATTACTACTCTAGAATGACATCTATAATATTTTTGAAGGACAAATCCTATTCATTCCAAATGTTCAAATGGTATTAGGAAAGAGTTCAAAGGAAATAGGTAATAAACTGAAGTGGTTAAGATCTGATAGAGGAGATGAATTTATTATTATATGCATTGAGAATAAAATCAAAAGACAATTATTTGCACTATGGACTCCACAACAAAATGGCATACTTAAAATAAGGAATGGATCTATATTTGATTATACTAGTATACTACTAATTAAGAAGGGGGTTGCATAAAAATTATTGAGAGAAGCCATCAATACTATTATTTTCACCCTCAACTGAGTGCAATTGAAGAAAGCTATAAATAAGACTCCTTGTGAAATGTGGCATTGGTATACACCTAATGTTAGTTACTTTAAAATATATAGAAGTAGGTGTTACATATTGAAAAATTTTAGGGATGGAAAGTTTGATTCTAAAGGAGATGAAGGAATATTTCTAAGATACTCCCTAATAAACAAAGCTTATAAATGTTTGAATAAGGCTACTAAAAAAATTGTGGAAATGGAAAATATAAGGATTGGTGAGTTTTCAAATAAGAATGAAGAATAAAGAAAAAAGAAACTTAAATACTATCAAAGATTTGTATTTTCAAGGATTTTTCGATACCTTACCCAAGCTACATCAAATTGAAACTAAGCAACCTATTGAACCCCCACTAAGTGAAGAAAATGTTGACTAATAGAGAATTGAACTTATCTTAGCAAAGCATGTTAGAAGGAACCATTCATCAAGCTAGATAATTGGAAATAAAGATAAAGGAGTGATGAAAAGAAGTTAGTTAAGAGAAAATGCATGTTTGATTTTTGAATGTGAGTCTAGATTCGTCAAGGATGCACTAGATACTGAAGACTAGAGTCAAGCAATGAAGAAGGAGATGGATTAGATTAAAAAGAATAACATGTTATCATTGGTAGAAATAGCTAAGGAAACCAATGTTATTAGCACTAAATGGATTTTTAGGAACAAGCTGAATGAGAATGGAGAAGTGAAAAGGAAAAAAAGAAAGATTAGTGTACAAAAGATATGCTTAGGAGGAAGGCATTGATTATGGTGAGATATTTTCTCATGTTTCTATACTAGAAGGTGTGAGAATTCTACTTCTATATGCTTCTTACAAAGGATTCAAATTTTATCAGATGGATGTTAAGTTTGCATTTTTTAATAGAATACTAGTAAAGAAGGTATACATTTAACAACTAGAAGGATTTATTTACAAAGAAAAAAAGAACATGGTATGCAAATTTCACAAGGAAATGTATGGTTTGGGATAGACACCCTAAGTATGATATGAAAGACTCCACTAATATCTAATGAGGATTGGTTTCATTGGAACTAGTGAGAATAATAATCTGTACTAGAAAATATAATTTGAAGATAAGGTATTACTGATTGAAATATCTATTGAAGATATCATATTTCAAGAAAATGAGATGATATGTAGTGTCATAATGATTTAGAATAACTGAGAGGTGGGGTGAATCATTTATCCTCAACTCCATATGTAGCAATTCAACTTTTAATCACTTCAAACAAATTAATCAATCTCATATACTCACTTAGTCTCTATAGTATATCATCAATTTAACATTTCATGCAATATGTTAACTCTCTATCTCTATATATGTTAACTTCTAGTAAATAAACTAATGTAAAATATAGCATGAAAAGTAATAACATCCATACATGAAAATAACACTTTGACACGAGGATTTAATGTGGAAACCCAATTTAGGAAAAACTACCAAGTAACATGCTACCAATTTTTCATTCTTCTAAAGTAAGCTCGGTTAAGAGCCAACCCTATTAAAGGTTATACAACACACTATTAAATGTGACCCTGTTAAAGGATTTAATCACCCTATTAGGGGTGGCCTTGTTATAAGATTTTGGAACTTAATGTCACCTTAATTAAAGGATTTACAAAATGACAGTTAGGTCAACCTTGATTAAAGAATTTTGGACTGATACAATGGTTAGAATGTAATAGTGGGTTTGATTTGTACAATACAACTCACTTTGAAAATTCATATCTTCATCCTCTCATTTATTGGTTCATTTACTGGCCTTCATTGACATCTCCATTACTATCTTCTTGGCATCTCCTCAAGTAATCACTTCTTCACAAACTCTTCACACTTCACCTCTAGTGTTCTCCTCTTCACAACTTCTCCTTAAGATCGCAAACCAACCAAAAAATTCATTCCTTATGCCTCCTTAAATAGGTAATTTTGATATTTTTCTATTTAAATATCATTGTTGATCTTAGGGTTAGGTCAGATTCATTGAATCCTTCCATCTTTTTGTTCTCCTTCTTCTTCTAGAAACTTTAGATCGAATCCTTTTCTTTGATATCATAAAAAAATATCCTTGTGCATTAAATATGCCAACTAATTAATTCTTATATTCCATGTGCTTTAATTGATTCAAAATTTCAACTATGTCAACCTCAAAATCAAATCTTTCTCAAAGTTTAACTATGTTCTTATGCTCAATCCTCATTGTGTAGCTTAGAAATCACTGCATTGTCTCACTTTGCATAAAGATGCTTGCTCGGTCAATACTACTCTTAGTCACAACTACACTTCTTCATATATTTTCTTGGCAATAACTAACACTCAGCTTGAACTATTTCATTTGGCTTTTAATTAAGTTCCTTAATCTTGTGCTTCAACTCCTTCATTAACCATACAATACTGATACTTAGTCAAGATTATCCTTTTGACTTGTTCCAACTCTTAGCTTCATCCAACTATTTTCTACACTTCACGTATTCAGTGAACAACACATTATCTTGTCAATGACTAACTTATCAAGTGCCCATCATATTTCTATGATAACACATATCAACACTCAAGCTTTTACTAGGTCATCTCATGATCTCTTCTTTTCATATCCTCTTCATCAATCAAATGATATGGCTCTCTACATTATCAATAAATATATCTTTAGTATGTTTGACACATGGTCTTACTAATAGGTTTGACATCAATGACAACATAACAGTTATACCAATTGTAGTTTCTAATAGTGTAGATCATTTTTTCATGAAATGAGAATGGAATTTGAAATGTTAATGATTGGGGAAATCAAATTCTTCAATGGATTACAAATTCAATAGACCAAAGATGGGATATATGTCACACAATCAAAGTATATCAAGGAGATCCTAAAAACTTTTGGGATGGAAGACTCAAGACTAGTTGGTACATTAATGATAACTGGATGCAAATTATCAAATTAAGACAACTGTACTAAGGTAAATGATACCTTGTAAAGAAAAATGATTGGTAGGCTATAGTATGTGGTAAATAGTAGGCCTAATATTATTCATTTTTTTGGTTTAGAGGAAAGATTTTATTCTAATACTAAAGAGACATAAATGACTATTGTAAAGAGAATCTTTACATAACTAGAGGTATATACTAATGCTAATTGGGTGGGCAATGTGTATGATATATAAAGCAAAAGTGGAGGATATTTATTTTTAGGAGAAATATTCTTGACATGGATAAGTAAAAATGATAGTTGTATATCACAATCTACTATTGAGGCTAAATATGTTGCTATTGTAATACCCCTACTAGGCACATTGGCATTCTGAACCAATTTCAGTGCATCAATCTTAAAAAATCTATTTGTTGATCAAATTAAGTCCTATTGTACTAGGAATTTATGATTCTTATCATCTCTATTTGACCTAAGTGTTAAATGAAAAAAATCACTCATCTATATTAATCACATACTTTATCTAATTCCTACATATTGATTGAAATTAGCGACATTAATCTCCTAATTTAACTAATTTAATTATATTTCCTAAGTACATTGATTTAATTAAATGTATATATCATAAGTGTTGAAACAAATTATTTAAATAGTTAAAATATTCTATTATGACATGTCATGTTTGAATGGATCAATATTCTTTCCTAATTCATCTCATATGAAAAAGGAATTAAATATATTGATTAAATCAAATATGATCATCATAATTTTTGAAAATAATTATTTAATTAATTAGACAAATAATTATGAACACATATATGAATGGATCAATGTTATCTCTTGTTTAATCTCATTCAACTCCATCAAAAATAGAGGAATCAATCTCAAATCCAATCTGAACCGTACACTCAATTTAATCTTGAGCACTGATCGAGTTCAAGATTCTATAAAATGAGACCCCCAACCTCTTATTTGGAAGGATGCACATGAAGAGTATCGAATCTTTGTTGGATTGATCACTCAAGTGCTTGGTATTCAAATTTACTTTTCTTATATGCTCATCATTTAGATTGCAATGAACTCATTTAGCTTAACTTACTTTTCATTATTCTTAGATTAATTTGAAATTCATTTAGATTAATACAAATATTTGCATTCAAAAATATCAAAAGAATAGATTAGATTGCTTTACATTCTTCCAAATCCTTCATACTAGTTTGGTTTGGTTATTGAACTCTTAATTCTGAGAGAGAATAGTAGAATTATGTCTAGTTAGAAGGCAATAGATCGCCTCATGTAGACATACCAAATGGAAAATCTTATGTTTATTTTAGGATGTTACTAACAAATAATGATCATGTTGAAGTGTGTGTGAATTTAGAGGCCCATAATTAGCACTCACATTTATGACGCCCACCATGTGGCAAAAAAATCAATTTCCTGGCCTCATTTAATTCATTTTACAAAATTCTAAATTTTGTCCATACAATATAGAAAATCCTCACACAAAAGGAACTTTTCTCGCATGAAAAATCTAAAACTTTGCACCGCTCTCTATACATTCTCACATGGGAAAGTGTATGCTTGCATGAAGAAAGTAATTGCTTGTGCAGCACAAAGAAAATCCTCACATGAGACTTGACATTAGAATAAAGAAATATTGCATTTTTAAGTCTCTTTTTCATGATTTCTTTGATCTAACTCCTATTTCTAAAGCATTTGTTTTATGATTTCTAGTTTTTGAAGTAGCTTAATAGTTATTTGTAGGATGATTGTAAAATATACCTTGGAATAAACATACAAACAATACCAATGGTTTGATTGCAAGACATTTTGTCAAAGATCCTCTTGTCAAAGAACAAATTCAAACCTACTCAAAAAATGTGTTTTTTTTAATGTTTTCCAATACACATAGTGTAATAGGACTTGTAAACTTTGTAGGACTCTAGACAGAAGAATAGGGGAGTATGCTCTTTGCTACTTAGAAGTGATTCCCAAGAGTAAATTAGAAACCTAGATGTATTTGGAAGATGGTGTCTGAGGGATGCAAGAAAGCTAGTGGTTCTCCCAAGAAAAGCTTTTTATGAAGAGATGATGCTCATTTCCTTTTAGGAGAATCAAAATCTTGGAAAAAGACAAGTTGGGATTGATAAGCTAGGTCAGTTATGAATTTTTTTATGTGCTTGGGTAAGGTGGTGAGGTAGATTATTATGCTTTTTTTCCTTTCAAAAAATTAGAAACTTAGACCCTTGAATACAAGCTACAATCTGAGTCAACCTTTAGAGGGCCTGTTGAAGAGATCCAACCTCTAGGAATGACCCAAGTGAGTATGCACCTAACATTGGTAATTCCAACTCACTATAATAAAAAATATTTTTAGATCAAAAGAATCCAAATCCATGTTAATTTCTTCTTCTTGACTCTGATATCACATATCAAGAAGAGGATTTGTCTATTGCACTGGGCAGCACTGCCCCCAGTCTTGCTAGTCAAGTGTGTGCACTTTTAGGTTTCAATATGGGTCATTGGCCTTAACCTCATTCACAAGGCCATCGAGGATTAATATGAATGGAAGCCTATTAAAAACTTTTTAGTCAATTTCTACTTGGTTCACCTCTGAAAGGGGGTATAATCTGTGTGCAAGGGAGGGGAAGAATCTCTCTTATAGATCCTCACCATAGGCATGTACCTAGATTCTAGAAGGTGGTATATGCCCTTGACCCTTGCCAAAAGGGTGTTCATTGAGTGTATATGTTATTGAGTCCTTGGAATACACCAAAAACATGGGCTCCCTCTAGTGGGGTGACACAATTGTGTGAGGTGAACGCATGCACATAAGTTGTGAGACAAAGATTTTTTTGCCTCTACCATTTTTTGTTATAGGGGTAAAAGAGTGTCTTTTTCGAGTCTACAAATTGTCCAAACAAAAGAAGGTCAAGACTCCCCCATCCCTCTGAGTTACTTTTTCCTTAGTCAGATTGTTTACAACTACTATTTGCATCCCTTGTCTAAAAATCAATGATTTTCCTACAAATCCAACATAGTGTCCAAATATAAAAATGATGTCCATGTCTAATTGAAAACTACAAACACTATCAGTACTCTATCCAAAAATTGTCAAAACTTATCAAAATATCTTCAAGTATAGTCAAAACTTGTTGGTCTATCCTTTACTCACCTATTTTTCTACATAATTTCATGTGAGTAACTATCTATAGGTTTTTTAATTTGTGTTTCCTCAAACAATACTTTATACTTCATCATATGGGAGATTGAGTTTCCTCATGTGAGAATCTACCAAAATACTGCTATTTGGTATAAAACCTATCAAAACATTGTTCAAACTAACATTTTGTTATTTCCTTATGCAGTTCAATTCAAAGCTTCATGTGAGAAAATATTAGGAAAATTGTTGTTTTGTTTCCTCACATGGGTGTCTATACTTCTTTGCACAGTTCTTCTGGAATCCTTGCACAAACTTTAGTCAATGAACTATCAAAATTAATCTATTTGAGGTGTTTCCTCACTTAGTTTACAATAGTTTCTCACCTCAAATTCATTTCCTCGCACAAGTCTATCAAGAATTTTCCAAAAATAGTGAGCTATTCTAAGCTCCCTCATCAAAACTCAATCCAAATCTGGTCTTTGACTAAAAACATTAAATCATTCCTTTGTCTACAACAGCCTAAAACTTAGACATCTTACATAGTTGATTACTTGCAATCAGCACACAAACTAGTCTCATTACCTTGTCATCCTATTTTCTCTCTTGTATTTGTCCTATCTTGTGTCACAATAGTTAAAAAGTCTCAACTATTCTAGCCTTTTCTTTGACTACTCATACCTAGGTATACAACAAGCTTTATGAATCTTACTTACTTTGAGACAATGTTCTAGTGTGATCCTTGTTCAAACTTTTTCATAAGTCATTATCTATGATTGTTTATGATTGTTGCAACTATGAGTGGAAACATGTTTCCTCCCCATAGGCCGAGATGAGGTAGAGATAGAGGTAGAAATCACCATAGAGGTCGATCCCAATTATACATACAGTTTGAGTATAGTGAAGGGTCCTCATGATCTCTTTCACATGTTGGTCCACCTAGTGTACGAAGAGTCTTTTCCATAAACTTGTAACAAGTTAAGAATCTATTATACCATCCAGACATTGATGAGACACCTATGTCTTTAAATAGAGTTTTTGAACTTTTTTTTGAAACACCTATACAACCTAAACATATTGAAACCTTCTATTCTCCTAGAATGGCATATCAAGATCAAGAATCAAGTGAAAAGAGTAGGAGAACAAACAGAGAGGATTTCCAAATAAATAAAAGGATGAAAGATCCTTGTACATATACAAATGATTATGAGAACACTAAAGAGATACCCCTAGAAGGCATAGAGAAATGTCATAAAGATAAAAACTTCTAGAAAATGATGGAAATCTTACTCCATGATGAGAAAGAGAAATATTTCCTCAAACTTACTCAAGAAGGAGCAAAACTACCACATCACTTCAACATTGAAATGATTGTCATACAAGAAGAGGAAACTAAAACCTCCAAGTTACAAAAACAACTTTTGGCCATGCAAGAGAAATTGGCCCAAATGTTGGGAGACAAATATAAACCAATTAAACAATACACATTAGAAACTATTTTTCCATTTCCTTTTAAAGACTTGTACATGCCTCCTTTTCCCAGAGGAGTTACCCAAATACAAAAAATACTTAGGAACATCTAATCCTCAAGATCACTTGAGGTAGTTTGGTGCTTTATCTATGGAATTCATGCACAATAAAACATATCTTATGTGTTTTTTCCCACAGAGTCTAGGTGGTCAAGCCATGGAATGGTTTTCAATATTACCTACTAGAATTAAAACATTTGATGAGATTGCTAATATGTTTATTCAGTAATACTCACACAATATACAACATCTAGTCAAAATACAACATTTGTGTAACCTTAAACAAAGAATTGGAGAACCTTTCCTCATGTTTCTCCAAAGATGGGGACAATTGTATACCAAATACTCATGTAAAATCCCTAAAACTAAAAAACTTGATATCTTTATGGATAATATTTTACCTAATTTTGGGTACATAATACAACTTCAAGGTCCATGTAACTTTGAAGACATGATTACACAAGCCATTTGAATAGAGGATTTCATGGTAAAGAAAGGTGAATTAACTCTTCAAAAGGACATCAAACAAGGATCTACTTCTCTCAAAGATAAATCCAAGTATGTAAATATAAACTAAGAGGTAGTACATGATGGAGTGGTAGAAAATATCACTCCCAAACATTCTAAGGTATATTTCAATCTCATGGATAATATCAATGCATCTAAAACTATGAAAAGTCTAATCTAGATAACAAGACATTTGGAAATAAAGAAAAGAACTCATCTTGGATTAATTGACCCAAATGTGAATACACACCTCTAGGTGAACCTCTAGACATGTTCTATAAAACTTTACTTTGAAATCAAATTATTACTCCACTTGATAATTCTCGTCCTTATGATCCACAACCACAACCCACATGGTGGAATGAGAATGCATATTATGAATACCATCAGAACAAGGGTCACAAAAGGAACAAATGTATTAATCTATGTCATAGGGTTCAAGAACTAATTGATGATGGTGAAATAGTTGTGGGTGGACATAACAAGAATTTAGATCACAAAGTTTTGAAGGAACCATTTCCACATTATGACAAGGGAGAAATCTCTAAATAGGAAAATAATAACAAGGTCAACTATACATACACCAATGATGATAACATGACCAACATGGTTGAACCTTTGGACTTTGAACATTGTGATGTTATCAAAATTAAAAGAAAACATGACAATCTAAAACCTAAGACTCCATTTGTCTTAAGAGGTGCTACATATTTACATCTAATCATGAATAGTCACAATATTGTGCCAATGTTGTTACATGTTCTTGTGCCAAGATAGTACTCAAAGGCCTTCCACCTTCTACTCCCAACATAGATTGACATAAAGAAAAAATTATTTCTAGTCCATCTAGAAAAAAAAAATCACAACATCCTCCACATTTGCAAACTATAGTATCCTTGAACAATTGCAATGAATGAATGCTCAAATAATAATCTTTTAACTACTTAAAATCTAGCCTACTCGTAGGTAGATTCTTGACAAATCCCTCAATGACATAAGTGTACCTCAAGATCTTGAACTTGATAGGTTTCAGTCTATGGTAGACCACTTAACCTCACCTCATTATTTTTCCTTTTCCAAAGAGGACAATAATGCATCAAGTCATTTTCATAATCAACCATTGCATATTGAGGTCATGATACATAAAAAAATGTGTTAGTCACATGCTTATAGACAATGGAGCTTGTCTATGGTAGATCACTTGACCTCACCTCATTATTTTTCCTTTTCTAAAGAGGAAAATACTGCATGGAGTCATTTTCATAATCAACCGTTGCATATTGAGGTCATGATACATAAAAAAATGTGTTAGTCGCATGCTTATAGACAATGGATCTTGTCTAAATATTTATTCTATTACTTTACTCAAACAATTGGTTTATGATGAAGTGTCTATTGATCCTCATCACAAAATAACCATCAAAGCATATGATGAAGTAGAATGCAAATCCCTAGGTCTTATTGTGTTGCCTCTTCAAGTTGGTCCTATAGAAGAGATGTTACTTGTCAAGTTCTTGACATTCCCCTATCATACAACATATTGTTAACTAGACCATGGATTCATGAAATGCAAGCAATCCCTTCAACATACCATCAATGCGTCAAGTTTCCATTCCAAGGATCTAATGTTACTATACCTACTAATACTAGTTAAACCTATAACATGCTCAAATCCACTAACACTTTTGTCCCTACTAATAGAGAATCTACATATAATGATGTCAACAAGCTAAAATAAATGGAGAAGACTTTCAAGTTAACAGAAACTAGAATGGGTGAATATCACATTGAACCAATTTCTTCTTTGACATCTCTTCCTAAATCTCCTTGTCATTATGGGAGACCATCTAAAATGAAGAGACCTTTTGTGGTATCACCACAGACTAAATTTAATGGTGCCTTTGTTAAGGCCACTATACCTCTTGAGGATGAAGATGAAAATAGAGCTATTGTTGTGTGGTTATATAAAGAAGATGTCCCAATTGATCTCATAGACCAGTCTCATGAGATAACTCCTCAAAAGTATGGAATAGGTCTTAAATTGATAAAATGCCTTGGCTATAAAGGCAATGGTCCTATTAGATGTAACAATAATGGCTTGATTTATCTAATCAAAGAAATATCTAGAAGGTCTCAGGACATAATAGACCTAGGTTTCAAGAAAGTTCCCTTTCATCTAAGGATTAATAAATTTATACTAGAATTTGATAGTTCATCTGAACATGAGTCAAAAACTAAATCAGATAATCAAATGGAAAGCTCTAATGATGAGGATTCATTTCATTATCCTATTATACCAAATTTTTCTACGTTCTTTACAGAACCAAATGACTTTGTACCACAAGTTAGTCATGTTGAAGCTGATAGTGATTACTCTAAAAATACTATTGATACTCCTCAAATTCAATAGGAACTAAGAAAATCTAGTCATACTATATTTGTTGAATGAGTTTGTAAAAATCAAAATGATAATGAAAGTGGAGAATGGGTCCCCATAACTATTGGAGAATTCTATAATATGACTCCATATCACATATATTCTCAAGAGTAAAAAATTGATTCTCTCTCAGAGGAAACTTTTGACAAGGATGTAGATCAAGTACATACATATGAAAATCAACTCAAAATAGGAGAGAAATCTAGGGTTTGGTCAGATGAGTCACATCCTACTAATGTTGATGTGCCTTTGATTAATATTATTAGAACTCCAAGGAATTCAAATATTCCTTTGGATGAAATCTCTTTAGGTCTAGAGTTACTTGTCCACACATTTGATGACTATACTTTGAATGTTATCGAATCTTCCACTTCTCTTTCACTCACTTATCCCTAGTTAATAGATTGGAATTCCAATACTACATCTAGTGAAGTCCCTATGTTCTAGAATGACTATGCTCTTGCTTGTTATCTACACATTGTTGAACCAATAATGTCTTCCACTAGTGAAAATAGTGTCAATATGACTAAAGCTAACATTAAATATCTTAGTCATACAATTAAAATAAAAAAGAATAAATGTTCTGATGGTCAAAAATATTTTTTTTAAATGTATCCAAAGGTGAAAACCTCTCTAAGGTGCCTAAGGATGATATATTTTATGTGCTTCTAAGTCATTTTTAGGAGAGATCAACAATGTTGATAGATCTAACACAACCAATCAATTTGCAAACTGCAAAACACCCTCATATAATACACCTTGCACAATCTCTATCTACAGAGGAAAAAGAGGAATTTGTTGCCTTCTTCCAAGAAAAGAAGATTAATTTTGCATGGACTTACTTAGATATGCTAGGCTTAGATCTTGATCTCATAATGCATCATTTGTCTATTGCTCTAGGAGTGAAACCTATCAAACAAAAGCTCAGGAAGATGCATCCTCATGTAGCACTACTTGTTAAAGATGAACTAGAAAAGCTCATAAAAGATGGTTTCATCTGTGCCATTTATTATGTTGAATTGATCTCAAACGTAGTTCTAGTATCCAAATATGAAAATCCTATCAGAGTTTGTCCATATTTTCAATATCTAAACAAAGCATCTCCAAATGATGACTTTACACTACCTAATATTGATATGATAGTTGATATGACAACAAGACATGAAATGTACTCACTAATGGATGACTTTTCTAGCTACAATCAAATTAAAATTGCTTTAGAAGACCAAGAGAATGCCACTTTTACATGTGTATGGGGTATGTTTTACTGGAATGTGATGTCATTTGGTCTCAAAAATGTTGGTGCCTCATATCAAGGAGAAGTTACAACAATTTTCCATGACATGATGCATAAAACTTTGGAGTACTATGTTGATGAAACCTTGGTCAAGAGTACATAGCACAACACTCATCTTCAAGATTTGGGACCTATCCTAGATTGTATGGAGAAATTTAGTCTATGGTTAAATGCTAAGAAATTTTATTTTGATGTTACATCAGGAAAGCTACTTGGTTACATTATATCTAAAAAAGGAATTGAGATGGATCTAGAGAATTTTCATACTATAATGGAAATGCCTCCACCTCATAACATTAGTCTAATAAGGGGGCTACAAGGAAGACTTCAATCCATTCATAGATTTATCTCACATTTAGTGGATAAGTCACAACCTTTTACTAAGACTTTGCATAAAGGTGTAAGATATGACTAGAACAAGGATTGTGATTAGAGCTTAATGCAGATTAAACAATATCTTGCCAACCCATTGATCCTGATGCCTCCTATTTATGGGAAGCATCTCATTTTTTATATCTCTACAATAGAGTCATCTCTTAGCATCTTGCTAGCTCAAGAATACAATGACAACAAGGATTAAGATATCGACTATCTCAATTGTACATTGATCCCTTATGAGATGAACTATAACATTATTGAGAAATCTTGCTTGGAAGTTGTTTTTTCTTCCCAAAAGTTGAGACACTACATGCTTTCTCATACTACGTAATTAATTGCTAAAATTAATCCATTGAAGTAATTTCTTAACAAGGCAACTCTAATAGGAAGGTTAGCTAAATGGGTCATGATACTAAGTGAGTTTGATATTAAATATATCAAAAGGAAAGTTATCAAAGGCTAGACAATTACTGATTAATTAGAAAAAGAAACAATGCAAACTCTTCCATCATTGAAAACTAAATTCCCTGATGAATATATTTTATTGCTAACACATCAAACATGGGTGATGCTCTTTGATGACTTCTTCACACAATAAGGATCAACAGCTAGACTTTTATTTATAACACTGCAAAATATTCTTTACCTAAGGCTTACAAGATTCTATTCCTTGTACAAATAATATTGTAGAATATGAAGTGTTAATCAATGGCATGAAAAGTGTAATTGAATGAAGGGTAGATGAATTGAATATCTTTGGTGATTCATAGTTGGTAATAAATTAGGTCAATGATGTTTATTAGAAAAAGGATGAGAACTTGACACCTTGCAAAAGAATGGTTGATGATTAAAAAAAATACTTTGCATTTATCACTTTTTAACAAATTTTTCGAGTAGATAACAAGGTGACCAATGCAATGGATACTCTCACTTCAACGCTAAAAATTCCTTAAAAATGGTTTTTGACACAAATTCCTAGTGGAGACATTATCCTACCCTACTTATGATTCACCTAAATCCTAAATTATCTATTATTTCATAGGATATGATTCATCTCAATGCCATCATATCTATTCTTAGCTATGTGACCAAATAATTCTAGACAATCTAACTCAGAATGAAAAAATGTCACCTAACTTGCAATGCATCACAGTATGTCATCATTGCCAATGAATTTTTTAAGAGAGGTCTCAATGATACACTCCTTAGGTTTCTAGAAACCAATGCATCAAAATGCACATTAATAGATGTACACGAAGGCATTTTTGGATCTCACTCTAATGAATTGACACTAGCTCCTAAACTTATTAGAGCTGGAGAGTATTGGTGAGATATGGAGAAAGAGGCAATTAAATACACCAAGTCCTACAAATAGTGCCAACTCCATGGAAATATGATTCATGCTCCAGCTAGGGAGCTAATTCCTTTCATCACACTTTGGTCATTTCAACAATGGGTCTTTGATCTAGTGGGTAAGATTCATCCATCTTCTTCAAATGGACACACATTCATTATGACAACTACAAACTTCTTCACAAAATGGGTAGAAGCAGTCCCTCTTTCTAAGGGTAATAGAAAAACTATAGCTCTACTCATTCTCAATTACATCATTTGTAGGTATGGTTTACCATCCTCTATCATTACTAACAATGGGGGGCAGTTTGAAAAGAAGGATCTCAAGGAGTTGTTTTCAAAATTTAAAATCACACAACATTGGTCTTCCATCTATTATCCATAGCATAATGGACAAGAAAAAGCATCCAATAGGGATATTCTTAGGATCTTACATCACACAGTCAATAAATCTAGAAGGTACTTGCACCTTTAGATCAATCTGACTCTATGGGCTTACAAAAAAAATATCAGATCTCCTACGAGAACAACACCCTTTGCTTTGGTATATGGAGAAAATATTGTGCTTCCTATTGAGGTTGAAATTCTTACTTTACAAATCTCTCTGAAAGGTCTCATCAATGACAATGATTACATAATATCTCAGCTACAAGAGCTAGAACTACTAGATGAACATCAACAAGTGGCATTTGATCATGTACAAGCTTATCAAAAGTGAATGTCTAAAAGC